>OY292338.1:1200000-2400000 GCA_958496145.1 Heliothis peltigera
GTTGTTCGCAAGAGTTACCGTGGTCCTGGGACATACTGACCTCCCGAAGGAACATAGTGGATTTTAGTCAGTGAAGAGTCTGACACTCCCTCCAGCTGCACCCTCAGCGGGAAATCATCAAATGAGCGGGAGCGGCCCGCTCATTTGATGATTTCCAAAGAAAAAAAAACTACAACTATATTTCTTAGCGATCTAGAGTATAGACTTATACCTTACTGAATGTAACATCATCTACATATATTACAAAACCCAAATTTTACTAGCTTCAACATTTATATTCCTTACCACTTACCTCCCTACCCTTTAACCATATCATGGGCATTTCATCTTCACCATGTATCTTGTCAATAAATCTTTCCAAAATAAGCATTGAAAACCCAACAAGTTTTTGCATCAATATCAAAGACCCTTCTCAATTACTCACACGTCTTATATTTAGTAGAGGTTACGCTTGTTTTTTACGGCTTCACATTCGGAGGCAGTTGACTGATTTCTAGAACATTTAGTGGAGCCTTACGACCTAGAATTAAATGCTTTTATGTAAAAGGTTGTGGTAATGGTATGATTACTGGCCACTCACCTATTCTATGACAAAAGGAAGTTGTAAAGATTTCTTTAAATGTATGGACATGTAGGTGGATGATTACGTTTGTTAATCTTTTATCCAAAATCTACGTGATGGATTTTGATGAAATTATGTAATCACATAGCTTATACATCAGAATAAAATGTTATATGCTATTTATTATCTGGCTATAAGGAGTTCTATCCTAGGGGGGTAGGTGAAAGTGTAGAAACCTGCTAGAAAGTCATTTTTTTTTTACTTACGATGAAGGATCCCGTGCTCTGAATTCATAATCAATAAACATAATCCATCTTAAACATCTAAAATCACGTCAAAACTTAGACCAGGCTATTATTTGGCTCATGTATGACCCATCATCATCGTCATCATCATCAGCCTTTTTATCGTCTTGCTGCTTGATGCTGGCCCTCTCTTGCACGGAAAAGGATTTAAGCGTTTATCACAACGCTTGTTCCTGTATGATCCAAAATTGATAAATTGCTTTCAACTGCATTTTAGAGGTGAATCTTTCCTCTATAAATAAGGTTCTTTTTATATCTCAACTTCCTTTGGGGTGGAAAATGGTTACGTGGGAAACTTTACCTAATTTCAACGCTGGAACCCATTTTATGCTATTTTTGGCTCAGTGAAATATTAAGTTATTTAAACCAACTTTATTATTAAATAAAATTGACCTGGCAAGATAGAACAGTTTATATTTTTGGTTACATTATTTTTTATTGCTTTATTTATAGAATATAACTTCAACGAAATTCAAAAATTGAGCATCTTATTCTATTCATTATTATTCATCATCATCAGCCTTTACGTACATCATGTCACTGGGTACAGGCCTCCTTTTACACAGTGAAAGGTTCACAGCTAACCACCACACTTGCTAAATTTGGGTGTATAATTTCAGACATTTTATTTCAGGTTTCCTCGATATCATTTCCTTCACCTTTAATCATTTATGTCCAGGATATACTTAGAGAGTACATTTAATTTAGAAAAGTTGTATTGGTGCTTGTTTGACCCGGATTCGAACTCGTATACTCATACTAGAGAGGCTGGTGCTTTAACCGCTAGGACACCACGATTTACTACCACTGTACATATATTTTAGTAACATAGTTATTACTTCAGCTTTATTTCAAAAAGCTTTTGCGTTACGATTTTTACCTTTTTATACGACTTCGTGCTATCCAACGAGTACCCAGAGGCAGAAAATATATTTTTAATTTTATTTACAGACTGGCAAACTAATTGAACTTTAAAATCTTTATATCTTTTATACCAATTGCCAAAGCAATACTAACAGTTTAAAAGACACTCAAAATAGCCTTAAGAAAAACATAATGCCAGTATTTTTAAAACCATTACATAGTTTTAAGGGCACTTTTTACTTCACTTTGTCGCTAACTGTCAAACTTTTCATATTACCGTGAACATCCACTTAAACCAAGTCCCGTTTAAGGGGTGGACCTTATACAAACTTTTTCCTTCGACCTCCTCAGAACAACTGGGGCCCTAATCCTTTTCAATATTAAATGTGAATGCGCCTAAATTGCTAAAAGTACCATTAATTAGCTTTGAATATAAAACAAAGTTCTCTAGCGGTGTTCCGGGTCCGACCGTGTAAAACTGGGTCTTGTTACGACAAGCATTGTTCCCTTTTCATTTACAGTAAATGTAAGGTTTGAGACTCATTTGTGAGAATGCAATAAGCGACGGGAGTTTACGTGTTTATAATTTTGTTGATTTCATTTGACACGAGTTTCTGAACTGAATATAATTGTGTTTTGTTACGAAAAAGGGCATTCAATATAATGATGATAGATAAGAACTCTCTTATGTAATAAACCAATTTGAGACCACTACTAAGTTTTCTTGTTTTTTATTAAAAATCTAAAAAGTATAACTACTGTTTAATTAGATTGTAGAAACTTTTATTCAATGTCTTTATTTTCTTTTTTGCAGGTAAGCTGCGACATTCACAAAAAATAGTTTCTGGTAAGAATGTAACTAGTAAAATATATATATTTAAGTAAAATATATGTGGCGTCTTTAGGCACTACAGATATTCCAGCTGTAAACATAGAAAGTTGAGTTATTGAATGAGATAGTTGGTAAAACCATCAATCATTAAATCATGAGTAAGTAAAAAAATGTTTATCAAAAATTATGTTAAACCCTCATAACAAATATAACCAAATTTTTCAAGACAACCTAGCCTTCCAACACATTTGCTACACCTTTCTTATCACGAGTCACACACAAAATCAATAAAACCACTATTCAATGAATAAGCAAAAAGAGTAACAAGAAAAAAACTCACATTTTCGTCCAATCATTCTATCTAATGCTTACTACAATGTCAACATGGGGCCCCATCAATATTCGGACCATTTCGGGCCGGTCCCATCCTTGCTTAGTGTAAAATTCGAAAATATTATGCGTCCAGACCCTACGAGAGGCTTACACACTCCATTAGGGTTTGATTTATTGGTACCCACTAAAAGGGTCCCTCAAGGAACTATCCTCAGACCCTTACTGTATCACTTACATTAGACGTATGGAAATTTTGTCCTGAAATATTATTTGCTCTGATCACGCTATATGTATATGATACATCGATTGCGTAATGTATCAGATTTATTTCGTCGCCGAATATGGGGAGGCTTTATTTTTTCACTGTTTTGTTTATTTTGAAATTCAGAGGTTGGTTTGACGGGATATTGTGTTTGTTTAGTTTCATCACGGTTCGTGCCCAAAATAATAGAAAAGCATAACATAGTAATAGTTATTACGGTTGGCGGATTTTATACGCTTCACTAAATAATAGTAGCTTTGATATTAAGTGAATATTTGAATGTTTCATTGGTATGTTAGTACTGAAACTGAGCCGAGCAATATTTGGATAACCATTTATTGTAGCAATTTTTATTCTGTGATATGTGATCATGAATTTATAATGAAAGAAGGAACGAAGATCATGACATGTTATGAGGAAGATTTTTTGCATGTACATGGATGGATTGTGTGGAAGTCAATATAGCATTAAAGAATGTTACTTGTTAGATGATATACGATTATGGAGAAGAAAAAGTATGCCGAGCTCATTAAGATTGGAATAAAAGCAGGAAGATGATGAACTCTACGAAAAGATCCTCATCCTCCACATCAGCCACTTGAGTGTATTTCCTTTATAACAAACCAGTAAAGAATAGAATAAAATTATATAAAAGTATTTCAGTTTTTGGAGTTCAAATTAACTATGGCTCAACTTACAGTCACTGTGACATGTAACGAATGAGGAACTTCGCAAAGTTTCGGTGCACGAATAATATCTAGTGCCGGATCTGTGTCTCAATCGGTACTTTGTAAACTTAACGTTTTGAAATGCACGCAACTATGAGTAAAACTTGGAATGTCGAGCATTTTGTTACTTGCACAAAGATTTTGGACCGTAAATTGTGTCTTCCACATTTAAATTTAGTTGGACGTATGTATGTACATTTATTTAGTACAATGCTGAAGTAAATTACATACAACTGGTGCACATGAACTGTGTAAGATTTATATTTTATGTCGCAGTTGAGTA
This sequence comes from Heliothis peltigera, assembly GCA_958496145.1. Classification (NCBI taxonomy): domain Eukaryota; kingdom Metazoa; phylum Arthropoda; class Insecta; order Lepidoptera; family Noctuidae; genus Heliothis; species Heliothis peltigera. The sequence goes on from OY292338.1 coordinate 1,204,170, forward strand.
CATACTTCTGCATGTTTATATTATATAAAGTGCTTTTATGGGCATGTCTTCTAAATTGTGATTACAATACAAATAAATGCATCAATTATTTTTTTTCACTATTTCAATCAATGAAAACTGATTCATCATCATCATCAGCCCTTTTATCGAGCTACTGCTGGGCACAGACTTCCTATCACACTGAGAAGAATTTAACGTTAATCACCACAGTAGCTCAATGCAATTTTATACAGGAATAATGATGCATACTCGTAGGTTGATACCCGTTGCTTGCCTTTCTAATACGGAGATTCCGCGCAGAAAAATATCAGGTCACCTAAATTATAATAATCAAACTTTTATGAGAAGGTGCACAATACATTTTATTATAGAATAGAATATAATAGAATTGAATTGAATAGAATAGAAATAGAATAGAAACATTTATTTGCCATATTTGCCATTATATTTCCATATTGATCAACAGCCCGATTAAACTATCTACAGACAACAACATTGCTATCTACGGGAAGTCTGACTGTTACCTAGTTAATAGCAGATATAAGACTAAACTACAGGCTATTTTTGCTAACCTCGCCAATGATTTATGAGATAGCCACATTACCCACACATCAAATAAATTCTTCCATACTTTCTTGCTCGGATAATACCATCATCATTTGATGCGCCAACAAATCGTTGTAGTTTGGCAAATTGCTCTTTATCCAGTTTTTCCAGTTCGCCAACTTTGGTCATGTTGGTTTATAGACAGCTATTTAGTTGAACGTTTTAGTCTTTTTATGTTGAACCAAGATTGGCTATCATCGGTGAGTGATGAAATTATTTTATCCGTCTTCATTTATAAAGATCATTTATTATTTTATCTATACAAGTAAATAAATAAATAAAATTGGAGTATTTTTTGGTAATAGAAAAAATAAGTGCTTTTGACTGAGTGCTTGACATTGCATATACTAAAATCTTTTTTAATTTTTTTGTCTGTATGTCTGTTTGTTTTGGCTAATCTCTGAAATAGCTGGACCGATTATAACGGGACGTTAAGCGATATATAGTTAATAAAACAAGGAGGAACTTAGGGTACTTTTCATCCGGGTGCGGAAAAAAGTTCCCTTTATACGCAAGTCAAACCACGGGGAGCAGCTTGTTATAAAATATTGTCTAATATTTAACGACAAAAAATTAACGGTTGAATTTATATCTCAGACTTACTAACATATGAAAATTTTGACAACTGTGTGTTAAAAAATACCTCCAGTAAAAATGTGCCAACTTTGGTAGATAAAAGTCCCTAGGTCTTCAAAAAAGGACCCGCAGTACAAAAATAAATAATAAGATAAATTATTCAAGAGCAAAATTCGTCCTTTGATGAAATATTTCAAACGGTTTTTTTTCACTCAGCACATTCATAGACCAATAAAAGGAATCACAGAGCAAATAATTGAATTTTTCCAATGAATGACAAAATTTTACACAAAAGCTCTTTAAAACAAACGCTTCGTCGACTGAAATCACATCTTATGTTTAACTCGATGAGTTCAATTCATTGAAAAATAATAATCTGAAAGAACATGCATTATTAAATAATGTATACTTTTTTTTTACTGTAAGTTATATTATAATTATTTTCTTTGTTGCAAAACTGCAACCAATAATTTATTCTACAGACGCCAGCACATCAAGCTACCCGAATATGTCAAACTTTCCCAATCGACTTTAAATCATATTTGATCGGCTTCCAGTCTGCCAACTGGATTCAGCTGAGTACCAGTGTTTTACAAGGAGCGACTGCCTATCTGACCTCCTCAACCCAGTTACCCGGGCAACCCAATACCCCTTGGTTAGACTGGCGTCAGACTTACTGGCTTCTGACTACCCGTAACGACTGCCAAGAATGTTCAATGACAGATATACAGATTTGGAAATATACCAATCTTAATTTTTTTTCTAAATACGAGTTTTTAACTATATCTAAAGCATAACGCTACACAAAGGCAACAGATGTTACTATTTCAACGAAAAACAGCTCATATATTTCCCTAATATATCTGCTTTCAAAACTTTCGCTGGATGGTATGCAGACGACGTGCCATCGTTTTTCTCGCGCTATTCAAACAGTCGAGCTGTTCGAAAAAACAATTTCGCTTCAACGCAATTGTGCATCCACTATTTAAAAAAGTCAAGAGTCTACGTTATGGAAAGAAAAGACCATATAAAGTCTTAAATTCACATTAAAGTTGAAGAGTTAAAAAAGTAAAAAATATCTTGGAAATTTTGTAAGTTAGATGTACCAGACATTGCATTATGCGAACGGTTGTAATACCAGAGAAACTGCATAACCACGCCATTACTTGGGACTTTTAAAAAATATGGCTTATTTAATTTGAATATAGCTGATATATGTTTATTCGAGGAAACTTTTGCCAGTGTGAAATATTTAAGGATGTAGAAGCATACGTCGGGGGAGTTTTTAAAGAATTGTGTGAGAGAGAATTTTGTTAAAGGAAATTTGGTTGTGTGGAACTTAAATGTAATATATTTGTGTGCTTCGGTACTGGAGAAAAAGTGTCTACAAAATATTTGGAGAATACTATTCTGTGAATATGTTTAGTTAAGGGTTTTGCTTCGTGAATTGGATTTCAATATACAATCTTTAGAAATTCCTACTAGAGAAATTGTGAATTCATTGTCTTTATTTTGTTTTGAAATTATCGTTTTTTTTTTAGTGTAAAATTATCAAAATATTTTTTTGTTGTGAATGTAGTTGGAGGGAGTGTCAGACTTTTATTTCCTAAAACCCTTTTTTGTTTGTTACTGTAACTTCCAGGCCCTACTGTAATTTTTACATTTACTTTTAATTATTACGTTTCTGTAATTATTTGATATACCAATGAAATAATAAATAACACACACACAAATTTCTGTCTTTCTTTATACAACCAGTAAAAACTGTACTAGTTACGTGATGTCACCTACTCACTTTATCATAATAACTAGAAGCCTTTAATAAACTAGTAGTACCTCCTTGTTGCTTTAATACATCATACAAATTAGATGAGTTTGCGCAGAAAGTTATGACCGCACACTTTAAACCTGGCGATGTCATCTTTCAGTCTGGCGACCTTAATTTTCTTTATTTTTGTAAATAGAAATGTATAGATAAATAATATCAATACGGTAATTACTGTCACGTTGGCCACGGGTTCGATTCCCAGGTCGAGCCGAAATCACTTTGTGGGTTTCTAAAAAGACTCATAAAGCAGCCCGGAGTCAGGAAGTTGGTGATTGATACACCCGTGCATCGGAGAGCACGTGAAGGTCCTGCGTCTGATCTCTCTCAGTGTCGTGTCGGATTACCATTTCAACAGACTATGAGAGGACAAAATAGAGAGTGCACCTGTATCTGCGCAACTGCTCGTGCACTATAGTATATCCTGCGCAGCTGGCTGATCTCCTTAGAGAGAACGGCCGTCGATGTTTCTGGGCTCCATAATGATGAATTAGAGGAAAATATTTTCAACTACAATATAATTAAAATTTGTACAATATTCTAGTTATTATAGCAATAACAAATTGAGGTCGCCGATAAAGTTAAATCAGGTCGCTGAGTAGTAGCGGCTGGTCGGCGAGTTGGTACATAAAGGGCTTTAGCACCTCATCAAAGTAGGGTTTTAACGACATATTTATCACAGTTTGCAGCTCACGGTAACATGAAAGCTTGTTATTGGAAAATGAGCTCAGCAGCATATTATAAAAAGTACTCTGTGCTCAGTTAGCTCAGCATGACAACCGTAGAAACAATCTTTCGAAACATTCTTCGTCAAAGAAAAGAAACATTTCTTTTTTACGTGTCAAAAGAAATCTTGCTTCAATCTGTCACTTATCTGTTATTATGTCTATTTTCCGGTAGACAAACTTTTGTATCTACGGTTGTCATGCTGAGCCTGCAGATGGTGTTTCAAAACTATGTTGCCATAGTTTCGACGCAATAAAAATACACGTTGGAACTAAAAACGTTAGAGTTCATGCCAATATTTAGTTTGTAGGAAATATCAATATTTGATTTGAACGTAAACTGATTTCTTCTTCATTGCACGGTGTTTTTTTACTGGAAGTTTTTATGAATATTTATGACTTTTATAGGCAATTCTAGCAAGTATCGGAAATCTATCTATGGTTCATATGCTCCGAATTCTAGGGTGATCAAGGTAAATTTTAAAATATCGATACCCGACAATTAAATTGTATTCATATATTAAAGTTCCCCACAATCATCATCATCATCATCAGCCTATCGCAGTCCACTGCTGGACATAGGCCTCTCCAAGTGCACGCCACTGAGATCGATTTTCGGCTTCTCGCATCCAGCTCCTGCCAGCCGTCTTGCGCAAGTCATCACTCCACCGTGCCTGAGGACGTCCTACACTACGTTTGCCAAGTTCCCCACAATATATGAGTATAATAAATATGTAAATGGGGGTCAATCGTCAAGGTCAGCCAGGACTCGTCAACCTGGTCTAATTTGACGGTATTTCAGATGTACTCAACCTTCACTGGTGGTAACATAAACGTGATAAACACTGAGATTGAAACGTAATCCTTGGGTATATTTCTATAGATTATACAGGGTTCTCCTCGGCTATGTCACCATTACATTATTAAAGTTATCTTCACGTATTGGCTTCGACCCGACCTCCCAAAAAATCCGAGTATTTATGTTCTAGTAGAGTCATAGGTACAGACAGTTACAATAAACAAAAATAATAACTTACAAACCGCAATTGAGTTATTTATGTAGCCGATACAAAATGTAATAAGATAAAAGCCTACCCAAAAACCTTTGTGTGTGTAACGTCAACATAATCACAATCACTCACGTCCGAACTGACGGCTTTACCATACAACCTTAGAGCATTAAAACGACTGGAAGTGACATGAGCAGAAATCACTATGTGAAAAATTCTGCCAGTTTCACGCAGGGGCGAGGAAACACAAAAAATAGTGATAGATCACTCAAGCGTTTTGGATGATATGATGATGAACGCACACGACGAAAATTTTACAAACACAAGCATAAACTTAACGCGGACATACTTATAGAAGATAATTATACTTATAATTATAATAATTCTTCAGCTTCATCTAGTCCTTAATAAGCCTAGCTTGTACTATGTGTACTAGACAACTGATAAACGTACTTATGATTTTGTAAATACAGGTATTCAAGATACAGAACAAGTATAAGCGGCGGCTCTTTTACCTTTGAAAGAGAGGAATAGCGTGTCCGGTTGTTTAAATGCTCTAAGCCATAAAACCATCGCCCATACACTTCGCTATCAAAATTAAACTGTTCTACATTTTAGCACTCGAACAAAATCCAACGAGACTGTTTGTACGAATCGGTTCGTTTTTTTTAGCGTCCGCCACATTTGATTTCCATTTTACTAGTGACGTACCTCCGGTAACAGTAACAATGCGTTTTATTCAAATCAGTTTCGCAGTTTAGTTTCGAAATCGGTGGCTTTAGATTCATTCGTTTGTTTTTAGTGAATTTGTTAAAGGACTCTGGACACTGGTTTTAGGGAAATGTGGGCATTCTTTTTTTCATTTTGTAGTTTGGATATTCAGGACTAAAAGGGTGTAATTATTATTTTAAGGCTAGTTTTTTTTTTGTGAATTTGTTGACGGTTTATTTATTTGTGTTATTATAGTAATCAGTTATAAGTATAAAATATACTGGAAATGTCTAGAAATTAACAGCCTTATTAATTGCTTTCCCTCAAAAGGAAATATTTCTCAATTTTCGTATGAAAAAAGCCTTTTTTCAATGTGGGACAACTTTTGGAAATGTTCTCAATTTCCTCAAATATTTATTATTCCTCAAATATATTATATTTTAAAACAAAGCAGTCCTTATTAGTACTACGCTAAACCTTACATAATACCAAAACCTTATAGAACATTATTAAAACATCACCACATTTATTACAAGCTATATTACAGCGTCATATTATAAGTCGGTATTTACAAGTAATACCTAGTCTAGACGTTATTTATTGCCTAGACCATAAGTCTATATATTATGTTCCTCTTCCATAACCCGAGTAACATATTTTCGTAAATCTTTGGTATATGGCCCTGAATCTTTAAGCATTAAGTATGACCTATGTCTTACGGGATGGTCCTTTAATGTTTTGTTTATTTTGGCTTAGGATAATGGTCAATAATATTCTGAGCATTTTCATTATCAGCCTTTTTATCGTTCCACTGCTATGCACAGGGTTCTTCTCACGCAAGGAAGGATTGAGCGTTAACCATTACGGTTGCTCAATGCTGGTTGGCATATTGATACTGTTCAAATTGTGCATTCCCATTCTCTCTATGCACACCACTCTGCGAAGATCAGCCAGCTGCGCAAGATATGTTCACGAGTATTGGCGCAGACACAGGAGCACTCTCTATTCCCTCACTCTCATAGCCCGATGGAACGGCAATCCGACACGACCGGGGAGAGATCGAGTGCAGGTACGAGTTTATCAATCACCAACTTCAGAATCGGGCCGTTTTGTGAAGGTATCTTTAAACCCACGAAGCGATTTCCGTCCAACCAATCAAACAAGCCATGTGAACAACACTGCCTTGGGGGCCATTATTTCTACATATTACCCGTAGACTGAAGACGTTATTAATACTAAAAAAACTTCCACATTTTTACAAGAGCTTCTTATCTTTCAAATTAAACAAAACAAAAATTACTATTTATATAAGCGGTAATCGAAAGAAAATGTTGTACAAATGTTTGCTTTACATAATGTGTATAATTTTCTATTCAGCAATTTAGTTTCATAGGCAACTTGAGTTTGACATAATCTCTACTATGTACCTACTCGAACTAATATCGATGATAAACACATAATGTAAATAATTATGTTATTGGTATACTCACCACACTGAAATAAGCTTATTTATTAATTCTTGCTATTATGCAATAAATACCAAGGTAAATCTCATTAAAACGTTTAAGCCAATTTAGTTATTTTTGTACACAGAGATAGATGATACTCTAGGCATTGATATATACTACTTTCCGTACGGATGATACAATTACTACTTTGATTACTAGGTTGAGGAGGTCAGGTAGGAAGTCACTCCATATAAAATACTGGTACTCATCTGCATCCAGTTAGACTGGAATTCGACACCAACATAGGTTAAGAAAAAGCTAGGCAAATAATGATAGACCAAAAAACTCTACTATGATTATAAAGTACAATAAACATTTTACGTATGCAGTCTCGGTTTTGACCTTTCTACGGTCAGATAGATGCTACTAAAATGTTATATTTCATTAAGATTAATGTAAGTGTATTTTCAAGGCACTTAATTTTGACAGTGTGATTCAAATCACATACTAATGCAACAGTAACAATCTAATGTTACAAACGTGAATTATGTATGAACGTGTGTTTGTCTCTTTTTGAAGCAAGAACTATTGCACGGTTTTTTAGCAGGCTTAGCATGGCGATTGTATATCTATTCGGTCAAGAAAAAAAAATGCTCTTTCTGTCCGAGCATGGCGCGACCTGTCAATTCGCATCTAATCACTTATAGCCTTATGTCGATCGAAGAAAATAAAAATTACTTCAAAAAATTTCAAAAGAAATCTGTTACTTTTCTGTCATTACATAATAATATATCCAATCTCCGGTAGACAAAACTTGTTTCCATGTTTGCCATGCTAAGCCTGTAGGACAATATAGCGTGTTTATCAGAATAACTCTCTCTCTCTTCCTGCTATATATCCCACATGATGGTGGGGTCAGTCACTTCGTTCTATCATTGTCATCGCTCTCGGACAACTGGCAGTCTTTCATATCCTTCTCTACTACATCAGCATAACACATAAGCTAATTATTACCCGGGATGCGGTTTCATGCTTAGAACACAAACATGACAAAAAACAGCCAATTACAAACGGGACTAGTGCAGGAAAGGTTCTGTACCGATATTAATATCAAGCAAAAACATTACGTTAGTTGTATACATATTCTATATATATATAGAATATTTGAGGTAGGATAATGTTTTACTCCTTAGGTAGGTACGGGACCCTTGAAAGGTCTGCCCGTCGCACAAAACACGATAGTCACAGGTGCAAAGATGAAGAAGGTACGGACGATGCTATCCTTACAAGAAAACCGCATTACTTTCTTGAAAAGCCTGAATAAAATTATCTGGAGGCATTCAAGTAGCCGGTTTCATTAATCAAGAAAGTGAACACTTAAGAGAAAGTGTATGTTGAACGTATGTACCTTAAATCAAACTGTACTGGGGTAAATGAAAAGAATGAACGTGTTTAGATCAAGTGCTCTGTTTTATTTTAAGACTTATCCTGTTAAGTTTAATTTGTATAGTGATCGCAACATCTAGGTTTACGTTTTAAGGTGTTGCATAGTAACAAACGTGGTGGTAAGAATTCAATGGATAGTACTGACTCCAGCACATCAAGCTACTTCAATCTGTCTCTTTTCGTAATAGATTTTCATCTTCATTGCTGAAGGATATGGTTCAAAGTTGACTTACGCTTATGGTAGCTTGATGTGCTGGCACTGTACATCAGTATGATCATTTCTCATATTATTCATTTGTGAATTCATAACCAACATAATTTTCCTTCTTGAAATTAATACTTAAGATATTGAGTTAAGTTTCCAATATCTAACCTCAAAACTTCGTCTAATATTCTACTACTATCCTACTACTATTTTAAAGGCGAAAGTTTGTAAGTATGGATGTATGGATGTTTGTTACTCTTTCACGTAAAAACTACTTAATGGATTTGAACGAAACTTTACCACAATATAGCTTATACATCAGAATAACATATAGGCTACTTTTTATCCGGGTATGGAAAGTACTTCCCTCAGAAAGCGGGTGAAACCGCTGGCGGAAGCTAGTTTGACATAAAGTTCCCCTAAGATTTGCCACTTCACTTTTTTTCTTCTTGACGCTTTCAAATTATGTTAGCAGTCTTTGGCATCTTAGATCCTACCATGGCTGTGTGTAATTTTACGAACTTAAGAAAACGGCCCCTGTTGACAAGTCCGTATTAAGAATAGTAAAAGTAGTTTTAGCATTGCACATCTTTGGGTGCCAGACAAAGAAAATTGACATATTTAAGAAGCAATATATCAGCAAGGATCTTTGTACCCAATTTCCATAGCGCTGACCTTAAAACGTAGAACAGATAATACAGAAACCAATAGACCTGTCTGGAACTATGTCGATCGATCAGCATCAATAACCCAACTTAGCACTTGGTGAGACCTATCTAAATTATGCACTCCACCCAGACGAAGTTCAATGGACTTGTCAGGCACAATACTCTGCTAATTGGAAATCTATCGTAAGCTTGGATATAACGTAAGATGCTCCGCGAATACTTGATCGATTGTAGCCGAAGACCGCTTTGACCGGCTGTGGGGATGTATCGAATGTACATATAGAACGAAGTCTCGTGGATTGACGATCAGTTTGTTAGAGTCTTGAGACACCTAACGAATGAATGAAGACTTTAAGGAGTGAATGAAGGCATTAATTTGAGTCAAGGTTATTGTGATAAGCTGTCAAGAAGGAGAAGCTGAAATTTACCAAAATTGGTTTAGCAGTAATTTGGTGAAATCATTGGCATAAAACTAAATATGTTTATCTGGAAGAATCCTGGACTTAAAAGTTTGAAATTATAAATCCGTACAACGTGGTGATAATACAGCGCATTCCTTTTCTATATGAGTAGACGCCTGTGCTCTGCAGTGGGATATTAAAAAAGACTGATGATAAACATTGGTAATAGAATGTTTCAGTAAGATAAACGAAAAAACAAGTATACGTTTTTACTACCTCTACATCAACCTATTTGCTTTAAAGCGATACATAGCGACTGTCAATGAATCGCATTCCTCCCTCCAGTTGAAATAAATGGTTTGACGATAACTGAGACTACAGAAAAGTATTTTTTTCATATACTAGAAGACCACCCGACAGCAAGCAGTAAGCTTCCTAAATTAGGCTTCAATTACACTAAACATGAATAAATAATTACGTACCATTTGATTAGGTTTCATTTCGTAGCTAAACATGGCTGGAGCAGAATAACCCTATTGGTGGAAATTGAAGTCATTCATAGGAGCTTAGCATAATTCAATTGGAATATATAAAGATCGCAATATTTGGATCTAGTTTTCAAAACTAGAAAACTATCTTGAAGAAACCTTCCTAAATTATTAGCGAGCGCATTAAACAAAAAGAATACATACTTCAACTTTTGTACTGACACGTCAAAAAAATAAAGACGTGCCCTCAGCGCAAAGCTAAGAATTCTTCCATAAATACCCACAAATAGGTGAGTTTGGAATTATATTTGTTAAAACTGACTTTTAATTTTGAACTTTAATAGTCTGTCATCTATACGTGACTGCGGCGGTCAAAAAGTTAAAGCAGAATGTCAAATTTTTGGGAACATCGAGGCACTTTCACGACCTCTAATTGACCATGAACAGATAAGAAACTGCCTCACACATTCTTCGTAATTTTCCATCGGCTTCTTGGTATCATTAATCATGTTTGTGCTAGCTTCAATAAAGTTTTATGCATAGACATTACTTGGTCTAGACTAGATAGCGTTTTTAGACATCAGGATGATGTCTGTTTGCCGAAGAAATGAGGACGAAATTTTGTGCAAAAAAAATTAGCTTTTTCTTGAAATTAGCTATGTATGAAAATAACATAATCTTAACTGCCTCGTCGCCCTAGTAATCGCAAGGTGCGACTGCTGTGCACGGGGTCTCGGTTTCGATTCTTAGGTAGGGACGAAATCGTTTTGTCGGTTTTGAGAAACTTTCATAAAGCAGCCTGGAGTCTGGAAGTTGGTGATTGATTTAACTGTTCCCCCTCCGGTCGTGTCGGATTGGCGTCCCATCGAACTATGAGAATGAAGGAATAGAGAGTGCATCTTCATAAAAGAGAAGAAAGTTTTCGTGTCATCGTCATCAGCCTTTTTATTGCCTCACTACTGGACACAGGCCTCTTCCTACACAGAGAAAGATGGGTTGGTGATTTCAGACTTTAAAGTTCCTCGAGGTCTTTTCCTTCATCTTTAATCAGTCATTAGTGTCTAAGAAAAAAAGACGTATGTTTTTAGTAAACTTGACTTGGTACTTGCCTGACCTAGAATCGAACCAACACACTCATACATGAAAGGCTGGTGTTTTAACCACTAGGCAGCAACGGCTTAGTTTTCGTATAACTCGATTAAATTCACTATTCCTTGTACTCGCTCAAGCGCACTAAGAAATAAACCACTTGCGAAGGAAAAATCGAATAACCCGCAATTCGTGCTTCGAGCTCAATTGAAGTGAATGTTGAATTGTGGAGCGACAAACCTGGATTGCACAATCTAGATTTAAGAGAAATATTGTTCGGGAAAATAGGAACTGTTTTAGCGATGTAAAAGATAGTATACGTACCTTGTTTACCTCTGTTTGAGATGATAGAAATATTTTTGACAACTCCATGTATATATTGCTAAACTGAAATTATGTTTCGAAGCGATTAACGGCCTATTTGTTAACAAACGTTATGAAAGCAAAAGTAACTCCGTCTGTGTATTACACAACTGCACTAAACTGGCTGATGATCATCATCTCCCGAGCCTTTTCAAAACTATGTTGGGGTTGGCTTCCAATCTAACCGGATTAAGTTGAGTACCAGTGTTTTACAAGGAGCGACTGCCTATCTGACCTCCTCAACCCAGTTACCCGGGCAACCGAATACCCCTTGGTTAGACTGGCATCAGACTTACTGGCTTCTGACTACCCGTAACGATGTTCAATGACAGCCGGGACCTACAGTTTAACGTGCCATTCGGAGCACAGTCATTGGTATCCAAGATACACTTAGAAAGTACATACAAACTTAGAAAAGTTGCATTGGTACTTGCCTGACCTGGAATCGAGCCCACGCCCTCATACTCGATAATCGAGATGAAATTTGGCACAGAGATACATGGTACTCTGGAGACGGACATAGGCTGTCCAGATGGTTTGAGCAGTTCCCTAGAACGCAGGTGAAACCGTGGGCAACAGTTAGTATTTAGTATTTACTATTTTTATAGTCAAATTATAGCAATTTACCTCCCAACAAAAAACACAAAATTAAAACTAAAAAATAAGGAATACAATTTCTAATCTTATAACTCTGAAATACTAATCAGATTCATGGCGACCCCTCTCAATCAAATTCCAAATAGCACACATGTTAGCAAAACACATAAGTTCAGATAACTTTGTGCAAATAATATCCACAAGTTTCGAAACATTAACACATACTTCTGCGGCCCGTAGTAATTTAGTAAAGATGTCCCAAGTCTAAACATTAACTAACTTACCAACAACACGAAACTAATCAAAATAATTTCAACATAAATCATAACTATATAGATAAGACATGTTATACTGTGTAATATAGTAAACTAGATTCTGCTTTGTCTGGGGCCAGAGGAAACTACATTTGCAACATAAAAACAAGCCTATCTCCGCTTAAGGGGTATCAATTATGCTGCTGGTTGTTCGTAAGAGATACCGTGGCCCTGGCACACAGGGACCTCCAGAATAAGGAACATAGTGGGTTTTAGTCAGTAAGAGTCTGACACACCCTCCTACTCAAATGGCCCCTCAGCGGGAGGGGTCATTTGGTGATTTCCCACGAAAAAAAGAGGTACCAATTTTATCCCCATGACAGATTCCATATCATTGGTTTATCCGTGTTAGTAACAAACAACTAAACATACTTTTTAATCTGCAATTCCCTTTGACTGCAAGACCTAAGATTTTGGGCCAAATAATTATAAGAATACCGGTGTATACATTCTAATTGTGAATTATTGGACGATCAGTTAAATTTTGAGTTAAAAGTGGCCTAGTGGTTCAAGCACCAGCCTTTCGAGTATGAGAGTGGGGGTTCGATTCCAGTTCAGGCAAGTACCAATGTAACTTTTCTTAGTTGTACTTACTTTCTAAGTTTTATTGGACTGATTAAAGGTGAAGGAAAACATCTCGAGGAAATCTGCATTGAGCAAGCGTGATTACCACTCAATCCTTCTCCTTGGAGAGAAGGCCTGTGGCCGGCAGTGGGACGATAAATAGGCTGTGATGATGATGATGGACGATCAGTTAGATGTTCGAGGCATACAATAAACATTTTTTTTATGTAATTATATAATAATTCTAATGTTTTTCTAAACATAATTTTCTGGTATACTTCCCTCATTTTTAGCTGTAACGAAAAATATAATGTTTTGTTTTACCCAAACGTTAATCTAGAGCGTGTTTGCCAGATGACATTAATCTTTTTTTCCGCCTAGATTTTACATCGCTGTAAATTCTCGGTATTTTTTCCCCCATTTTTGTTCTCCCAAATTACGCTACTTGTATACTTTTGGATAAAAAAACGTAAAGAGAGCCGGTGTTCTTGAAAATGGGTCAGAGTTTTTTTGAGCGAATAGATGTGGAAAGTGAGGGGCTGAATGTGCTTTTAGTTGAATCAAGCTTATTTTTAATGGCGGTATATTTTTGCTGTGTTAAATAGTCATTGCAATGAATTAAAGGTACGTGTGCATACAATTTTCTTCACCGAAAATAACTAATTAAGCAATGGTTGTCTCAGGGTCAAACTTACATTACAACGGTGAACATTTTTTTAAACCCAAACCATTTGGTGTTTAAAGACTTTATACCGACGTTTAGAAAAACCGCGAATCATAATGCACTCTTACCGTCAGTTGACAATTACATAAAATCCAAGCAAGTCACGCGTCTTCGCCGCAAAGCGAGCAATAATAATTATAAAGCCGACTAGTTTGTCAAGTTGAGTGTGCTAATCTCAGAAACAACTGTGTGTATTGAAAAACTCATTTAGAGCTAGATAATCCATTGTCAATGGAAGCTTTTATAGGCTATTTATAATCCGGGTAGGTATATATTGCACATCAAGCTACCTAAAACTGTCAATTTTCTCAATCAACTTTGAACTAAATGTTTCAGCAATAAGCAGAAATTTGACAGGATGTAGTAGCTTGATGTGCTTGCGTTTGTACCTAAGATCCTTCGGCACTTATTTTTGTGTAGGAAACAAACATTGTCATCATTAATATTGTAGATAAAATACAATGTATTTTAACCAGCACTTAAGAAGAGGTACGAAGAATAGAATTACAACGTAGTTTATGTGCAACACTCCGTATCTCTCGTACTTTGTACATTAATGAAATAAACTGACATTTTATCTATATGACGACAAAAGTAGTTCGTGTTAGGTAATAAAGAAACTTCTTAAATATCGTTGTGTGTTCATAAATACTAACCTAACTCATAATATGTTGTCCTAACTCTATACTCATATATAATTGCGAATGTTACTTTATGAATTAGAAGAAAAAGCGGCTTAACCTATTTGATATTTCGAATTGAAAGAGAATACCATAATTATACAGGATTTTGGTTGGCTATGGCGGTCGTTCCCTCTAAAAGATCAGCCAGCTACACAGGCCATACTATAGTGACCAAGCATTCGCGCATATGCAATGCACTCTCTATTCCTTCACTCTCATAGTCCGATGGGACGGCAATACGACATGACTGGAGAGAGATCAGACGCAGTACCGACATTTACGTGCTCTCTGATGCACGGGTGTATCAATCACCAATTACCAGACTCCGGACAGCTTTATGAAAGTTTCTCAAAAACTCAAAAGTGATTTCGGCCCAACCCGGGCATCTAACACGAAACCGGTACACAGCAGTCGCGATACTACTAGAGTAACAAGGCAGTCAACCACAATTAAAATATTATTAATCAAGTATTTACGCTATAATAATAGTCTATCAGTTGAATTTTTAAAACAGTGTGCAACCAACTCAAAATTATACCTAACAAATCAGTATATTTCTAAAGAAACATTACATAAATTAGCATCTTATTTAAAAAGCAAAATAAAAGAAAAAAAATCTTCAAACGGAGCGTTATGTCACCAGCTTTTAATCTCCTGAATGGTGGCACTAAATAAATGGATAATAAATTCCGAAATCCCCTTTTGTACCATTATTGTCGTATTATGACAAACGATGTTACGGAGAATGGAAGATTGTGGATTACTTACAAATGGTACGACAAAATTATTGAGGAAAATTTTATGGATATCTGTGTTCTTACACAATCATAAAATCTTAATTTAATCTGAAATGCAAATGCATCTCTGACTATGTTATGCAATCACGTTAAAACGGCTGAAGCGATTGAGATAAAATTTGACTCGGAGATATTTGTTAGAACCGGATAAAAACTTTCCCACTATGTCCTATAACCAAGGTGAAACCGCGGGCGAAAACTAGTGTCTCATAAAGTTTCGTTTTGTATGGTGAAATATAACGGCTAAAGTGATTTAGATGGAATATGGCACCGTGATAGCTTGACTCCTAGAATAAGACACTATGGAGATGACTGACTTGACTAGAATATGACACTATGGATATACTTTCAATGGGAAATCATCCCACCCACTGTGTGCTTACTGTTACTGACTAAAACCCACTTAGTTTCTTCTGGAGGTCTTTGTGTGCCAGGGCCAAGGTAACTCTTGCTAACAATCCTTAGGCCCCGGCAGAAACCGCTCGGTTAGAGGATATTTTTTCAGATATAATACACAATTTCTCTGTAACTCAAAAAAAAATGCAACATGAACCATTTTAAAATTTTATTTTAATTTTAAATTGCTTAAATATTGACTAAGAAACGTTCCAAAATTGGTTTAAGGCATAGAAATGTCAGTCGATGAAATTGTTCCATTGCAATTGATTGGAGAATGTTAGGTATGCAAATATCGGTTCAGGAATAACGATGACATAGGTCTTCATATTGGCGAGCCTTGGTACTGATTCTAACAATGTTGCTTTTCGAAATAACTGGCTTGAGTTGTTTAAGGTGATTTCTTTTTAGACAAAACAAATGATGACAGTGAATGAGATTAGGAACTTTCAGTATCAAAACTTTCGGATTAAAAATAAATGTTTTTGTAAAAATTTGGAGTACAATATATATGTACTTTTACACTGGCATAATGCGGTCATATGGCAGAAAGGACAATTAATATAACTGATAATTTACACTTATACCAATTGTACACCTTATTCAATTGAGGATTGAAATAAAACGAATCAGTTAGCTTGAACGATATAGTCCGAAACGTTCAATTTTCTGCGTGATGACATTAAGTTTTAATCGGATTTTCATGTTGGTTCGAGGATAAATGACATATACGAATCTCATTGAAAACGGGCTTTCCATGAAAATCTCCGTATCAAAATGTATTAACATTAATTAAAAGGAAATTGTTTTTAATAACAGACAAAGAGCAATACATTTTATTTTCGTATTGAACTAAAGTATTATTATTTAAGAGCGATACCGTCGCTTGGGTCTCCCGTGAATAATGACTTCATTTGCATCGGGGATGGTAGATTTTAAAGTTAAATGTTACTCGCATAAACATGACTATTTATCACGACGTCTCGATAAAAAGCTTAATGAGAAAATATACGAGCTCAATGACGCGAATTAAAAAAACAAAAGAAAATTATAAAGGAATTAGAATTCTGCAAATGTTTGTGCAGCTCAGCATAACGTATTTGTAGGCACTAAATGTCCTTCATTGAATAGATCAAAGCTAATTTCAAATAAGTAAGATATTTTTGACCCAAAATTCAGATATTTTTGACCCAAAATTAAGATATTTTTGACCCAAAAAATATTTATGAAATTATTAACAAAAGTGAGTACTTTCAGTATTTAGTTTAATTGGATTTTTTTTTTATAAAACTATCTGCGCGATCAATTAGCAAAAACAGCCTTTTATCGCCCCATTGCTGAGCAAAGGCCTCCTATCATATAAAAGGATTGAGCGGTAATCACCACGATTGCTTAATGCGGTACCGGTACCGGTGATTACAGTATGGATCAATTCGATTTATATTTTTAGACATTTATTGATAGCGATAATATGATGATGATGATGATAATCCATACTCCAAGAGATGATAATATAGTGTATCATATAACAGTAAGTTCACGAAAGTAACCACTGTAATATAATATAAATATGATAAGAAAGTAGGACAAACAAAATTTATAGTCTATTATGATATGGAATATTTCTGGCAAAGCCTTGGCATTCCGACTGTACAGTATTTGATTTGTGTGCCCTAAATTTTTGTTATATCTTCTCGTGAAGTTGAATGAGAAAACCGTTTATAAGTGTTTTACGGTTGCCGTTTGATTTAGTATTATTTAACTTTACTGTTCACTTTTATATTGTTTCGCATTTTTTATTTCTTTTTGTTTTAATTTTGAAAGTATTGCTTTTTAAGCTGCTAGTTCATTAATTCATTTGTTTTTGACATCACTAAAAATATTCCTAGGGATGACGTGATTTTGACGTCCATATTTATTTTTAGCAAAACAGCAATAATTGTCTAAGATACATTTAAGCATTAGTTAGAGAGTAAGAGCTTGTGACGTCACTGCTCGGTAAAATTTGTACCAAGTAACTCCTCGTACCGCGAAATTAAGAGGTTTTGTATTTTGGTTTTAATTAGTTTGTCTGAGAAAACAATTAACACGACCATTTCCAATATATTTTGCTAATCTAAAAGATATGCTAATAACGTTTTATTTGTTAACATCTGATCTATTCTGTTTACAATAGTAACTTGGATGATATTGAGTTCACTGACACAGATTATTCAACAAACTAGAAAATTACATAAACCTCAAAACTTCCCTCTTGCTCTAAACTAGAATATTAAACACGTCTAAGCTCCTATACTTGAGGTTCAGTAAATGTAAAACCACCAGCATACATATTCAACAAAAATAAATTAATTCTATGTTTGCATAGGCTGTGGGCGGTGCGAAAATTCTTACCAGACTTAATTTGACATTTCTTCTACAAAGACCCATTGCCCTGTCCCTTTGTGGGCCTCAAACGTCTCCACTGTGTAAATATTGGAGGTCCAAAGCCGCATATTCAATATACAAATGTAAAGCAATTTAGTTCACGGGGATCCCTTTTGGCGAAATGTAAATTCTCTGGTGAACCCACCATAACGAAGTCCTGAGTACTTCGCTGGGATGACGTCATAAAAAAAAATAAACGTTGAACCGAAAATTATTTTTTGAAGCTTTTGACGTGTCGCTTTTCATATTCATTACGCAAAACCCGGAGTGTTGTTGCATTTTTTTTAAATAACGTTACAAAATAGTCTGCTAATATTCCGAGTTGCTTTTTATATACTTTAAGGGAGTCCTAGTTCTTTTTTCGAAAGTACATCGCCAGCACATCAAGCTACTACAATCTATCAAATTTACTCATTAGATTTTCAACTTTATCGCTGAAGCAACTTTGAACCATATTATGGTTTAAAGTTGAGTGTTGTTGCGCCACTTCTTCTGCCCAGCAAAAACACATAGGAAGTGGTGAAGGGTGGACTTTTTGGGGGCTGTCTTTTGTAATTTTTAACGTTCGAAAAGTGCTGTTTTGCAGCCAAGTTAAACTCAAACTCAAAATCACTTATTCAAAATGATTTTGAGTTTGAGTTGAGTTTGAGTTTCCGAAAATTTGACAGTTTCGGGTGGCTTGATGTGCTGGCGTCTGTACTTTCCAAAAAGGAACTAAGAGTGTTACAAACTTAACAAAAAACAAATCTGAATACCGATTGACGTCAGCAAAGTTATAAAATGATTGAATAATATTATTTTTATAACAAGATGTAGAATCAGCATGATAGAATTCAAGAACCTATCCCGCAATACACGCGAGTGCCACTTCACAACATCGAGAGCCAACCGACTTTGTGAATAAACTCACCTAATTTGATCCAATTTTAGTACCAATATTTTCATCCAATTTGAATGGAATATTGCATAGGAAAGTAAAACTGCCAATTTTGTTTGATGTTTGAAATAGATGAAATGAATTAGTACAGGTTTTTTTAGTGACATAATATATTCGGTATACCGTGAGATTTTAGTGTATTTTTGGATAAAGAATTACATATAATTCGATAAAGTAAGTGCCTTATTGGTCTAGTAGTCGCATGACCGGACTGCACTCGGGGTTCAATTCCCGGGTCGAGCCGAAATAAAATGCTTTAAGAGTTTTTAATTATAAGCGGACGATTATAACGTATTCATATTTTTTTCTATTCAAGAGAATAAACGACACAAAACAACATACTTTAGCTCGATATTTCCAGCTGCAGCGTTTTCTTATTCTTTTCATCGCCTTACTATTATGGTTGTCAAACATATATATCCATAAATAAATAGTTCCTTTTGTAATTCAGAAAATCGAATCAGAACGTTCTTATCCTGAGATCTGTCCTGGACATTATATTACTCACAAGTCACAGCCGATCGAATAATCCGAGGATTAAACACACAAAAGAATGCAATCCCCTTTTATCCCCTGCCTCCCAAAGAAAATAGGACAGGAAAGAAAGAAAGCATAGTTCTTAATACCATTGACATTTCATTCCTCTCGACGGAACCACAACAACTAAAACTAATTTATTTCCTTCGAGATAAAGATTCCGCTTGTCTGTTCCGGGAATCGAATCTCAGTACCTCGTGATTGCATTGAGGCACTTCAATTGCGATAGAAAAGTAAAAGGGGAATTTAATTTTACTCGTCAATTGGTGTGTTTTTTTTCTTCGTTTAAAAATCGTCTGCACTCAAGATGGATTGTGGGAAATGAGAATTTAAAAGAAAACTGAAAAAAATAAACGTTTGTATAACTGAACTATGAAGTTATGTTGTTATACTCGTAAAACGTGGTTTTAAAAAGTACTGGGTTCAGTGGCCATTAACTTTGTTCGAGATGGTCGTTACGGGTAGTCAGAAGCCTGTAAGTCTGACGCCAGTCTGACGCAGGTCTAATCAAGGGGTATTGGGTTGCCCGGGTAACTGGGTTGAGGAGGTCAGATAGGCAGTCGCTCCTTGTAAAATACTGGTACTCAGCTAAATCCGGTGAGACTGGAAGCCGACCCCAACATAGTTGGGAAAAGGCTTGGGAGATGATGAACTTTGTTCGAGATGGAGGAGCTCGTGGCTAAGGAACAGCCGCAAAGGTCGATCGATGATAAAGTTAAGCAACGCTTGGCGTGGTCGGTCCGTAGATGGGTGACCGTCTTGTCATGACGAGTTTCTTCGTGTTTCGGAAAACACGTTCAATTGATGGGTTGTCATTTGTGTATCTTTGGCAGTCGTTACGGGTAGTCAGAAGCCAGAAAGTCTGACAACCAGTATTACCAAGAGGTATTGGGTTGCCCAGGTAACTGGGTTGAGAAGGTCAGACAGGCAGTCGCTCTACGTAAAACACTGGTACTCAGCTGCATTTGGTTAACACTGGAAGCCGACCCCAATATAGCTTGTGAAAAGGTTAGGCAGATGATGAACTTTGTTCGAGATGATGGTTTAAAAATAGTACTAAAGCTGGTTCTTTTTAAGACTACGTTTTATAATAAGGTGGCGTTGGTGTAGGGTAGTAGTTTTCTTATAATAATTTAACATATTTCATTACCAGTTATTTTTAACTAAAGTGCTCAAGCCCCGTATTATACAATATTAAAGTAAATAGAACTAACAGCTTACACGAAACTGTGAATTTTCACGTACCGAGATCCAATAACAAAATTTATTAAAAACAATACACGTTCAAAACTAGACCAAAGCATTCTGCAACTCCCTAACAATACGAGTCCAAAATACATAGTCATTTATTTTTATCCCAAAATTTGTATTCTCAACAAATATTCCTACTGGGATCAAACGATATTTAAACCCTCAAATAAATTACAGAAGTGTCGAAATATTTCAGTGGAACAACTGGGGATCTAAGCACTTTAAGTAATAGCTCCTTTGAAGCTTACTAGTTTAAGCTGTAGATTGTCGCCGGACCATCTACCCGTAATATTAGTAGGGACTGCTACCCTGAAATAGGTACTTGAATTTTCCAATAGCACAATTTCTCGAAAACTGTTTGGCTTTTGCAGCAAACATTTCGCTTGAATTTAATCTAAATATAACTGTTTTGACCTCGGTTCCTCTATTTAAATGTTGAATTCTAATATTTAAATGTCACATTTTTAGAGGAGGTTTAATATTTGCTTTATTATAATAATCCATACCAATTGTCGGTCACGGCGGCCGTTCTCTCTAAGGAGATAAGCCAGCTACGCAAGACGTATTATAGGTAAGCATTTGCGCAGACACAGGTACACTCTGTATTCCCCCACTTTCATGGGATGGGACGGCAATCCGAGACGACCGGAGAGAGATCAGGCACAGGACATTTACGTGCTCTCCGATGCACGGATGTATCAAACAAAATTCGAGCTGCTTTATGAATGTCTCTTAAAACCTACAAAGCGATTTTGGCCCGACCCGGGAATTAAACCCGAGACCCCGTACACATCAGTCGTGTTTTGCGAATACTAGACCAACGAGGCAGTTGATTTGAGTTTCATTATTATAATATACTCTCAGTGATAAGGTAAGGTAGAGAATATGACATAATTAAAGCTGAATAGACATAGAAGTTAACTGTCAAGTTAAAAGTGGAGATAAGTAATTGTGTGAACTATTTACTTAATAAGGTGTAAAAGCCATTATCATTGCTGTCGGATTTGCTAACATTATAGCAACAAAGACATTTTATTGTTTTGATAAATGTTTTTTTCTATAATAAGTCATAGAAGTGACAAGTCAATGGCAAAAAAATAGTGAATTGAACAAAAGTTCAGAAGATCAAGTATCAAGATGTTTTATACAAACTTTGTATTTGTATCATAGAGCGTATAGCATTCCCGTATACAAACAAAAAACTTATTTTCTGAGCAAAAAAATAACTACCTGACATAAACTAAATAACAGATTCCATATAGATAAATAAAGAATTTGTACGCAGAGTAAAGTAAATAAAAGTGAGGCAGATCAAAATCAATCGCTACGAGCGTAGCGGTGTAGCAATGACGTCAGCTTTGTAGCGACGTAGCTACGTAGCTGCCGCGTAGTCAATATCAGTGTGCGAGTATGTTGCGTTCCTACAATTGTACGTAGATTGTTATATTTTTCGCTTACATTTTATGTTTTGCGCACTCTGGTAAATGATAATGTTACGCATTCTGTTCTCTGTTATAAAGTAACTGTTTTATGTTCTACGTTTACTTGTATTATAAAAGTAAAGTGCCTTTTGGTATATTTCATATTTGGGTTTTCGTGTATTCCATGAAGTTTCATTTCAAATTATGTAATTCATCATCATCATCATTAACCTTTTTTTATCATCCCACTGCTGGGCACGGGGCTCCTCTCACATAGATCTCTCACAGAGACCCTCTATGCGGGTGATTTCAGACTTCCTAAGGTCCAGGTTTTCTCGAGATATTTTCCTTCACCTATACTGTCATTGGTGTCCAAGATATATACTTAGAAAGTACATAAAACTTAGAAAAATTGCATTGGTACTTGCCTGAACTGGAATCGAATTCGCACACTCGTACTTGAGAGGCTGGTGCTTTAACCACTAGGCCACCACGACTTATATAATTAAAATGCAGTCATAATGCACGTATTAATTCTAAAAAAAAAACAGGTATTAGTTCCAGCTGAAAACGCAAAAAAATCACCCCCAACTTACCTAACTCCCATCCAAATTCTTTATCCCGGCACACACCCAATCAATTAACACGAACTTTTTGTCCCCTATTGGAACGAACTTCTTTTCCCCTTTTGTGACGAACTCTTCAATTCAGAACTTCAGTAGCGGTTCGTCTTTCAAAGGAGGCCCGAGTTAGATTCGAAGACGGTGGGGAGACAAAGGGAAGTTTCTAGTCTCGCTTATTTTAGGCCCATTCATGTGTAGTGCGGTTTGTCTGTTTGTTGTGTTTCCTAAGGTGTGGTATAATGAAAACTTAGGTGTTCCGTGTTTTGTTTGAGTGATACTTGGTTTGTTGTAATTGTGTGGCAAGTTTGATATTAATCCGAGGATAAATTAGGAGCGGGTACTTTGTTTAACCAAGAGATTTTAGGATCGATTCAGGTTCATAATAATATAATAATAATTTATTAATTCAAACAATAAAAGCTCAAAAGTGTATAAAAATATAAAAAAACAGGTTTTTTGTTTTTAATTATTATTGTTTGGAATTGGTCCCGCAGAAATTTGGCAACACCGATTTATAATAAAGCAGTCCAAACGACTAGAGATCATTTTTATCATCAGTATCCTAAATGCGTTATTATATTGGATTCGAAGGGCGCTGTATGCCTTTAGTGTATGATGAGCCCACAGGTAAGGTTTGAAGAGATTTTGTTATTTTTTTTAAATAATTACTGAATTAAATTCATGATGTTTGAATATTAAGGCCTTATAATTTTTTTATGTTGTTTTTAGTTAAATTATAAGTTAACTTAAGTTACAAACTATGATTTATTGAAAGGAGTCCGACTGATAACAAAGTAAAAACAACAAATGTCAGTGGATAACTAGTGATGCCAGCACATCAAGCTACCGTAAAGTGACAAATTTTCCCAATCAAATTTGGTTCAGCGATAAAGTTGAAAAAAAGATTATACAGTTTGTAGTAGCTTGGTGTGCGTCCGTACCTATAAACTTGGGATGAGAAAATAGATAACAAGTAAGCTTTTCAAATGAACTACACATACATAGATACTTCAACAATTTTATTTATTATCACAAAAAAAATGAAAATAGTGAACGCACCTTTTTATTATATAAAATCCATTTGCATCGGTGTGACGTCACCAAATCCTGCGTCATGAACGTTGCATGGTTCGCAGAATTTTAAGCTTAGGTTGTTCAATAAAAAAATCCTATTAGCTTTCACTGGACCGATGTGTTCCACCAATTTATTTCGATTTAGAATGAAGGTAATTTTAATTTCGATATTACGATTAGGTAGCGGCTTTAGGATTATTTTGCTGTAAGTATTGCTTACTGTTTCAATACGACTGCGAAAAAAGAAAATTTAATTATTTATTTTTGATCTAGGTTTTGTTTACAAACTTTTTACATGAATTAGTTTTAAATATTACTTAATAGTTTATCTATAAAAGTTGTACATGGAGAACAACAATTAAATCGTTCCTACCTTTTTAATAATCTCCTAAGAATAAAATGGATTGTTTTATGCGAACATCGAATTAAAATTTATCCATAAAATTGTAATTCCCTTTTTATAAAAAATGCAAAAATCCTTTAATTAAATGATCGTATTTGATTTTATGGAAAATCATATTTAGAATCACCCTATTAACTCGAGTTTGACAATGATAAACTATTAAAAATACTCAATAAAATATTCCTATACCTACTAGGATTCTACGAAACTGTCTAATTTTCCCATTGAACTTAGAACCATAACGCTTTAGCGATAAAGTTCAAAATCTATTAAGGAAATTTGACAGATTGTATTAGCCTGATGTGCTAAAACAAGAAACAGCTGGTATATTTACCAAAGCTTTAATCCCAAAATCAGAAAAAAAAAACAGTTATTCATTTAGAAGCCATTTATTAGCCTGATGCCTCCGTAATTGCGGTCTTGGATTCAATTTCGGGGTTCTAGCCATATGCTACAAGCCTTTTAAATACAATACAGCCTTATACGTAACATACTACCCCGATTTAGAGCGAAAAACATGTTCCGGGGAATATAAAAAGATAGCCTAAATACTTTTTGTACGCATAGCTCTAAGTATTTGGGATGCTAGTCCTGACATCTGCTATCGTCAAAACCTTTTATTAGAGTCCAACCCAAATATAACTTGGGGTATTGTGGACGAGGAATATTTTGAAAATATTTTCGTATTCAGTTCTTAAGAGTTTTGTAGTAAATGCTGGTGTTCTAGTTCTATATTTATGATTAAACTATAAACTGGATGAAGTCATGCGATTTTTATCGGACTGAGTAAATTAAGATCCAAGCATTAGTGATGAAAAAATCTACCCTAGTATAAGTCTCATTATCAGACTAGTTAAAAGAAAGAAGAGGTAACTATTTCCCGCAATCGGTTAAAAAGTAACCTATATATTAGGTCTATTAATGTCAAGTTTCATAAAAATTCGGTAAGCCATTTGCGCGTGAATGTGTAACAAACACATACACTCACAAATATTCATCTTTATAATGTGTTATATCATTAATAGCTACTATTACTATTGAACAAAGTACAGACGCCAACACATCAAGTTACTACAATCTGCCAAATTACCTTCGTAGATTTTCCACTTTATTGCTGTAAATTTGTCAGTTTCAGGTAGCTCAATGTGCTGCATATCTGACTTAAACCTGCAAATAAACTTATCCAAATACAATACACCAATTTCGGAAAAAAAAGTTTTACAATAAAAAAAGATGAACAGCAATCTTAAAATTGTTGCCTGATCGATTGCTCAGAGCGTGCACTTCTATTTTACTTACAGTTCACTTAATGAACTTGGAACATCCACTCGCCCCTTGGCTACCACCCAACTTTAGACAGTTGGGGCAAAAAAGTTCGTACTAAAGTCGGTCAGACCGCTATCAACTTTTATTCCCCGTCCTTTTTTAATGGTGACGTAATTCCATAATTAGTCGCACGACGATAAAGCGAAAATTCGAATGTTTTTCGAAAGTTTGACCGAACTAATTCGTATTAACTTTAGTTTAACTAGTTTCGGATGCAGTTCTGCTCGAGTTGTATTAAAATAGTCAAAATAAAATGGACTCTAAATAGTTTTATGTATTTGTTAGCATTTTTAGAACGATTTATGAAATTTATGGCCTCTATATATTTATTCAAGTAATTTAACAAAATGAGAAAGTTTAAGTGAATTTTTAAAGTTTAAATAATTTAATAACCTATTCTTTTTCATACTTTTAGTTTTTTTTTACTATATATATTATGTCAATATTTGCGTCATATGTATAAAATGATTTGTAAATATGTCATCGTAAACTTCATCATCAGCCTTTTTATCGTCCCACTGCTGGTAACATGCCTCCTCTAACACTGAGAAGGATTTAGCCTTAATCACCACACTTGCTCAATGCTGGTTGGTGTAAATATGTATGTATAGGTAATTATGTAAATGTGTAATAACAAAAATACATTCTAAAACTAGGCAAAATTACATTATATTTTTATTTTGAAATTTCAACTTACAGTAATGAAAATAATTTACTGGCATTGAGGTCAAAAGCTTCATCTGATACGTATTTAGAAGACGGATTGCTCCGAGCTAAAGTAGTAAGTATCAAACTATAAATAGAAGCTCAATTTCACATCAAACTTTAACAACATCATCTTCAGATCTTCAAACCAAGTAAAGTTAGCAAAATAATTATAGTGAGAAAACCAATTACTTGTGAGAGTTTTAATTTGTGGATGGTAATGTATAATTAATTTTCTCGTGTAGACAATGCAAGATGATCCTTGCTGGCTGGTCCAAACTTTCAACAGTTATCCTTGAAACTGATGATGAACTAATAAAGTCCATGGAAGATCAATATCAATAAGGTGGATATATGTATATATGTAGTTCCCAGTATACATATACATATGTAGGTATAGATCGTAGAGACTCGAATTTAACAAATGATGGAACAAGTCAAATTAACATAATATATAAGCCACATTTACATTAATATGACATTTAAAACAAACTTTCGCTAAACATAACCAAAAGCGATTAAAAACCCATACAATATTAGTATGGTGACCATTAAAATCTCAATTTCAGCAACTCGACCAAAACATTTAGTTGGTTTATACCCCTCTTTACATAATGACCTCGCTTAACGCCCATTGGAGTCTATTCCTATTCAATAAACTCATTAGGGTTCCCATTCATCCGTGGTACCTCGGACAGGTCCATTTCAATGGCTATATAAATACATGGTAGATCGATCATTGCGCCTTTCTTAGGGTACGGAAAATCATGGTTATTGGTTATGTGGGAAAGACGAGCGGTAATATTATTTTCTTTGTGTTTTAGTTGAATACGTCTCATTATTTTGTTCAAATACACTGAGAGAGGGTAGGGTATTTTATTCATTAGTGTTTTTATCCTTCACAAATAACAAACTTACTTATTCGACGTAAAATATCACCGTGTGAAATTATATTTATGTTTAATACCTAGACGAAAAATATATTAAGTTCCAAATAGTTTAATGTTTAATTCGTATATAACTCCATATATGTACACGTAGTTCAGAAATAGCTAATCTGGGGAGAAATGTTACTATCGCATGATGCAGGTATAAAACCTGATAATAACATGACGCGCATATTCTATTCATGTCGTCGTCCAAACAGTATCCTTAAGTCACAGTACACATAGTCACACTACTCCACCAACTCATTACAAAACCGACGGTAACTTCTAAACAACAAAGTTGAAATTCCGCTGCATAAATCTTGATTACGCGTGAAGCTTGAAATAGAAAACATATGTTAATATGGTTTAATTTTGTTCGCAGGCAGTGGTGTGTGCAGGGTGTTTTGAGCCGTGAAAGTGGGATTATGCATGGACACGTGATCTAGCGATGTCTGCGGCTTTTCTCTTCGCGGCGCTCGGCGCTTTGGCTCTCGTCAGCCGCACAGGTGAGAAGGGACCTTTATTTATGTGGAAACACGAAGTATTAGTTCGTGTGATGTACTCGTACTATATTCGCTTGAGGCTTTTTGTTGAGTGTTTTTGTATTTTGAATTCTGTGCCTCAAACAGAAAATCTTTTTTGGAAAATCACGTCATGTTGGCTTGCTGTTCTACTACACTGAGTTAAGTGATACAAAATGCACCTATGTTCGCGTGTGTGCTTGTACACTACAATATGCCCTACGAAGTTGATAGATTTCCTTACAAAAATCCTTTCTGACAATCAGTACGAATACCTTTCTTTTATATACTCGGCTTCAGCCGTTTAAGCGTACACACCATTCGGAGTCACTTTTAAAATATATAGTATTTTAAGACATCATAATTACATCATGGTCTTAAAATATTTTAACTAGTTAGCTTAATTTTAACACGCACTCAGCTAGTTTTTTCTATGCTCTTATTTGAAGCTTCGTACCGCCAGCTTTAGGCCATATAAGTAAATGGCCAAGCTTTTGTTGTACTGAACACATTTGGCAACAATGAAGCTTAAATCTCTAAGGACATAACGCGTTTACTTATATTTTGCACTGTTTTTTTTAGGTTGCGACAAAAATATTATTTTCGTCTTTTATTTTGGAATTTGTCACAACATTGTACACTACACGACAGTAGCTTAGCGAGCAATAACAAGCAAGCCGGTTGGTCTGTATCATACCTGAGATTTTATTAGTCTTTGTCAATTAAAAAGACCGACATTGAGACATAATGAGAATGCAGTAATTAATAAGAACTTGGCGACCACCCATATCTTACACCGCATCCGCATCGAAACCGCTGGGGACAGCTACCCCAGCAGTTTCACCCGCATCTTTGGTTACTGCTCCGCTCCCGTGTGTCTTAACGTGATGGTATATAGCCTATAGCCTTCCTCGATAAATGGGCTATCTAATACTGAAAGAATTTTTCAAATCGAACCGGTAGTTCCTGAGATTAGCGCGTTCAAACAAACAAACAAACTCTTCAGCTTTATAATATTAGTATAGATAAATTCAACATAAACATTTTTAAAACAAAACAGAATCAACAAATTTCTCCAAACCGAGACCAAAGCTATCTCAAAGCCACCACTAATTCCTCCACTCGTCCCGCCATATTTCACCCACGTACTCAGTATATTAACTTACATACAAGAAAGCATTTAGTTGATTACACGAGCATTTTAAACGGAGCTTACACAAACTTGTGACGTCACTTCTAAGCTCACCGAAATACAGTCAGTCGTTAGCGCCGTAAAATTGTCGTTCACTAAAGCCTTTCTCGACCTGGGTTCTCAAAGTGATCCAGATTTCAAGTGAGAGAGAGCTATAAGACCTATAGCGCCGTCTCTCTTTGGCTAGAAAGTGGATCACTTTAACGTCTGGTTATATGGCCTGCGACCTCCTTTTAGAACTGTAAGTGTTTTGTTTTTGAAATGTGAAACGGTTAATTGACATAGTTTTTGTCTGGTATTCTTTTTTTGAAAAAAGTCGTAGTGGCCTATTTGGTAAAGTACCAGCCTTTCGAAGATGAGGGTGCGGGTTCGATTCCATATCTATTCTGTCAAGAAAAGACAAAGCTCTTTCTGTCAAAGTCAACATGTCTTCTGTCCGAGTATGGCGCGAACTGTCAACTTGCATATTACCACATGTAAACTTATGTCGATCGAAGAAAAGAAAAATTTCTTCAAAAAATGTCAAAGAAAATCTTACGTCAATATATCACTTTTCTGTCATTATGTCCATTCTCCGGTAAACAAAACTTGTTTCTACGGTTGCCATGCTAAGCCTGCTGGTCAGGCAAGTATCAATGTAACTTTTCTAAGTTATACGTACTTTCTAAGTTTATCTTGGACACCTATCACTGATTAAAGGTGAAGGAAAACATCTCGAGAAAACCTGGACTACAAATTCTGAAATCACCAACCCGCATTGAGCAAGCGTGGTGATTAACGCTCAATCCTTTTCCATGGGAGGGGAGGCCGGGTAGCAGTGGGACGATAAAAAGGCTGTGATGATGATGATTCTTTTTCTGAGTTTGAACAAATGGTGCTTGATTAAATAGGACATTTGTTAGTTTATTATGAGAGAGGGGATTAGTGACTTGGTGTTGACAAAGACAAGTGGTGAGCTATCAAGTCTGATCGATTGATGAAACGTTTTTCTGTCTGTAAGGGATGCCAAACTAGCACCCTCACAGCTTGTAATGTAAACAAAGTTGCTATGTATGTATAGCATTCTTAGCGGTTGGTATTCACTAAATGACATCTAAAATTGTGTTTACGTATTGTCAAACTCCTAAAATACATCTTCTAAATGTAAATGGTCGAACTTGATCATTGAACACATTGTAATGGTTGTTTGAACGCAGTTTTCTCTTCAAACAAAGCATATGTTTCAATGTTATAGTGAATAATAGCTGCAATTTTTGTTATATCTTTATTTCATTAACTTTTATTAGTAGAAGTCATTATTGACGTAAGAAATGACTTTTTATTGTGTTGTTTTTGTCCAAAAACTATTGGTTACTTTAAGCTTTCTATTACTTATAGTTACAAGTGATAAAAAGACATACACCTATATTATATTCACAAAGTTATCATAACATTCTATTACACATAATATTTATTCGAGAGATTTCATGTCAGCTTATTATAATATTTCAACCATCTCTCATACTTGTTAGATCTAAAACAAAATATATATGTATATATAGGTTACACACATCTGTAAGTTTGGTAAAGGGCTCTCTGTACCGTTTCCGTGTAAAAGGGAGCGAGCTTTTAGGGCGATCGCTTGAAGGCAAAAGGATTAGCCCGCGGTCCTAGAAAGATACACCTTCACTATGCAGAATATATATATATTTGAATATTCATCACGAATATTTTAAAAATCTGGCCAAAAAATAAATATATATTTTTTTTTACTTTAGTTCTTCTATTTTTAAGACTAAAGCATCATAACCATTTTCTTTTATTAAAACTTAATCAAAAGAGCTTCTAAAAATTTAAATAAAAATTCTTAAATAACATAAAACTATGTAACCCTTAACAACGTTGGACATGACTTTTCTAGTTTTAAAGTCGTACATAATTCATTGACTTCTGAAACTTGAACTCCGAACAAATATGGAGGCTTTGTGGCTTTCTAAGTTTTCTGTCTTAATGCGGGCGAAAAGTTTACAAGAAAAAAAGTAAAAATAAATTGTGAAGCAATACTCGTATAGCACTAGAATGGGGTCTTTAAAAGACGGTTTTATATTTCAATTGTAGCTTAAATAGAATGAAATGTTGTAGGCCTCAAGTAAACTTTTCTATGCTTTTTACGATAAAAAGAGGAGCTCATGGTTAAGTTATAGCCACACTAGTCGATTGAACATAACGTTAATCAACGGTTGACGCGGTCGATCCCTGGATGGGTGACTATCTTGTCATGACGAGTTCCTACATGTTTCGGAAGGCACGTTAAATTTGTAAGTCCCGGCTGTCATTTGAACATCATTGGCAGTAGTAGCGCGTGGTCAGCAGCCAAAATGCCTGACAACCAGTCTTACCAAGGAGTATGGTCTAACAGGGGTACCAGATAAGCAGTCACTCCTCGTAAAACAATGGTGCTTAGCTGCATCGGCTCAGACCAGAAGCCGACCCCATCATATCTTGGAAAAAGGCTAGACATAATATCAATTCGAATAAAAATTATTTTATATTTTAAATCTCGAATAAACTATGAATAAATTGTTTTAAAAGTTAATGACTAAAAAACATTGTTTTTCAATTAATTCTCTTACTTAAAAGATTTTCTATTTATGGTTCATTGCTTACAAAATAAAAGTTATTTTAATTAATTTTCTTATTAGCCAGGGCTACACTCAATAGGCTTTGATCCGAGTCGAGCGAATCTGACACAATTGTCTCTAGGATATTTATCTCAAGTGCACAATGATGTCATGTTATTGGGTTCCGTACTGTATTTTTTTTTTATTTGTGGTAACACTGTAAAATTAATCAGCACCTTTTATTTTAGAAACGAATTAGGTTATTGATAGAGCTTTTAACATTCATTTTAAATGACAGATTGTGTATTTTGTTTAATACAGTATTGTGTTGCTGGGGAGTTTGTTCCACACTTTTTTCTTCCCAACACATTATAACGAGCGGTGAAAGGCGGGCGTTTTTGGTAATTATTTTTGGCATATAATTTACAAAATGCTCATTTTTTGCATCCTCTAAATAAATGACTTTTTTCTTACATTTTTATTTTCATTAATTGGATACTTCAATATCAAGCTGTTTTACTCCAAATCTTTTTGAGTAGTTTAAGTGGACTTTGCGAGGAAAAAGGTGTTTATACAGGCATAGAAGTTAATAAGAACCGAAAAAGATAAATAAATACTGAACCCTCACGCTTTGTGTCTAATTTTACTTGACCGTTTTTCTTTCCTTTTTTTTCATCAAATATAAAAAGAAATCTTCTGTAACGTTCGTTAATAGGAGCCGGTCTTGATTGAAGTGGTTCATGACAAAATGTAATTTAGACCCTCGGTACATTATCTGAGCGCGTTATCTCTCCATCTGCTTTCTTAGGATTCTGGTTGAGTTGTTCCGTTCTGTTATACGTATTTTTTTAATTTAGCTGTGTTCTTTTTTTAGGGTTCTGTTCCCATAATATATTGGCATCCCGGCTGATTGTCGGCCAGGTCGGCTGATCCCTCTAAAGAAATCAGCCAGCTGCGCAGCATATTATTATAGTATAAAACCCACAATTTTAGCACGATCCGGGAATGGAACCCGAGGCCCAATACTCAGCAGTCGCGTCATGTGACGCCTACAAAAACCACCTATACGTGGTTACCAAAAAAAAAGTACATACACCAAAAACCCGCTCCGTACACCCAAGAAATTAGTTCCATAACTCAGAACATACAATAGAAAGTTGTCTTTCCCAGCCATAACGTCATAAGGCCACGAAGACAAAACTGTTCTAGTGCCGATATTAAACTTTGTTCCTCGATATTTATCGCGAGGTTCTGACAATGTTGCCACGTATTGTATTTTTAGTAGGTATTCATGTTGCTCGCGTTCTGTAGCGGATTCCTGGTTTATTTACTGTGTAATTTTTAAATTGTTGTATGCTCTAACATTGAATGGTATGTTTTAGTTTGTGTAGTTGTTTTGTAAGAAAATAGAGGGTTCTTGCATTGAGGATAATACTGCGCACTGTAAAGTTAGGTAAAATTTTAACACTTCATGAGTAAAAATTAAAAAAAAAAACAGGGAAAATTAAAACACTAAGAGGTGTTTAAAAATTCATCCTCATCTCTGTCTAACGGAACGTGCCAAAGAGGCTAGTAGCATTGCCACGTTGAAAGGCAATGCTGATTCTCTGTCTGCGTTTTGGTCAAGGGAAGCATCAACCAACTTCTTAGATAGATTTTTATTGACAAAATTGAATTGAAAAATACATACATGGATAAAATAGCATTCCAATCAAGCGTGATAAAACGAAGCTTGTCATGGCATCACCCAAATTTCCTACCGTCGTAGCGTTATTTTGTCAAAACGTGCCCAATTTTCGTCACAAATGTATCCAATTATATATTTTATTTATTCAATTAAATGTTTCTACACGGCTTGACAACAATAACATAAACCACAGTAAAACAATAACATGAAATATAAACTTATAATACTTAATTAAATATTAAACACTAATGTTCTCGTTAAAATGCAAACAAGTAATCATTTATTTATATCTTTTAATTTTCACATTTTATATTAAAAGACGCAATATTTTAAGAAACAATTCTTATAAAATAAAATGTCTTGAGAATCTTCATTATTCTCTCTAATAAAATAGTTTCCTTCATTAGCTTCTCTCTACTAATTAGTAAAAGAGTTGATAAAGCACTCTAGGCTCACCTGCGGCGTTGCTTCATTAAAACGTCATTTACATACTAAATTCTCTTTGTGTAAGGTACCAAGATTTAGAGTAGGGACGTGATCGAAATCAAATAATTAGGTAGTTCGAAAAATTACACTGTGTAATTCGAACCGTAGTGATGTGCCTTGAATACTGTCGATAATTTACTAGAATTGCGTTTCTATGTGACTTATTTGTAAACCGTGATCGGGAGGACTTGAATAAGAAAATTCGTTTATAGTGGCAAAATAATTTTGTAGTTAGTTTCATGTCTTCGCGAGCAATTGGAACAGCTTCAGTGTATCAAAATTTGTAATTTCCGGCTGACTTAAAGTTTGAAACTATAGGAGTCTTGGTGTAATCAGAGATACCTATTATTTAATCGTCTGGTTCATTACGCGTGTGGTTATACAACTTTTGTAACCATACGCATAAGTACTTTAACTTTATTATACATATTCCATAATTTCAATACACTTCACTTCACTTTTAAAATAAATGCTGTTAAATATATAAATAATTCAAATTGTTTCTAAGACTTAATACAGAATGTTTAGCAAAGAAGTAATTTATATCTTTTGCCTCAATGTAATAAATAATGACAGACTATTAAATCAATAAATAATTTAAATTGTTTCTAAAACTTTACACAAAATATGTTTAGCAAAGAAATAATAATTATACCTTTTCCCTACAGTTGATAAACTTGCAATAATTTTATTGATCTATTGATATCGATAAAACATTTTGCACATCACTAAAACAGAAAGCGAAGTTTCCACAAAGAGTGAGCCAGTTCACAGTGTTGGTGACTTAAGTGGCCACAACTTGACTTCCCGGCGACGTGATGAGTTTTGTAAGCGACACACTTTTTGTATTTGTTGGCATAAAATTAATGTTTATTGAGTTCTATTCACTTGGAGAGCTATAGACTATCAAAGAACTACCTATAGTCTGACTGCTAAGGGGGAAAATATGTGTGTAATGTTTTTTTATCAAGGAAAAGGTGGTTCGGTTGATAGTAAGAACCTTATTAT
Organism: Heliothis peltigera; assembly: GCA_958496145.1. Taxonomy (NCBI): domain Eukaryota; kingdom Metazoa; phylum Arthropoda; class Insecta; order Lepidoptera; family Noctuidae; genus Heliothis; species Heliothis peltigera. The sequence continues at coordinate 1,238,933 of OY292338.1, forward strand.
GATCTTCATCGCTTTTGGAATTTTTGACGACCCCATTGGCGCCATATTAACCATGCTAGACTGCTGAGCTGAGGGTCCCGGGTTCGATTCCCGGCACGGTCAACATTTGTGTGCTGAGTATGCTTGTTTGCTGTGGTCTGGGTGGTATAATCTGTATTTATAAATAAATTGTGTAAAGTACATGTATTTTATCAGTTGTGTTGGCAACCTTAGCACAAGGTAATAATAGCATACCAGGGGGCTAACCGACCATATGTAAAAATGTGTCCCGATAGTATAAAAAAAAATACCATAATATCAAGTTAATGAAAAGCTTGTCCTATTTCGTATTAACTACGTATGGAATGTATAAACAACGATCGTTTACGGAAGCTGATGAGATCGTACGATATCGTAGACAAAAGACGTCTAGCTCAAGGATAGGCTGACGGCTCGGGAAGCGAACGTCGAAACTTTGTATCGGAAACAATCTAGCTGATATTATAACATAAATTGTAATATGTTGTTTGTTATTATGTTTTAATTATACAAAAATTGTCTTGAAACCTCTATAATGATCGTAAATATTCGATTCTTCCTTCAATGCGACACACGAAACTTGTTTGTAGTTAATGCAACACAACATCTTCGTAGCCTTTTTCCAACTGCCTCCCGAAACCAGATACCTGGCATACCTCGCGGTAAGATGGGTGACAACCCGTCAGACTACCTACATGATATGCCTTACGAAATACTGAGGAATTCGCCATAACAAGATGGTCACACTTTTAGAGACAGTCACGTCAAACGTTGCTTAAACATAATTATGATCGATCGACTCGTGCTGTTGTTACTTAGCAGCGACTAGTTATTGCAATACATTCACACACACACACACACACACAAATTTTAGAATGTTTATTTTGAGGCAAATACCCAATTTTATATTAATGAAAAGTACCCTCTAGCATTTTGTTTCCCTAGTTCTATAGCCAATGGTTTTGTCCACAGGTTGCACAGACAATACAAATGGTTTGGGTGCAGATGGAGTACAGGAGATAGACTACACAGATGTGGACCTAGGTCTGACACAACGAGGTCCACGGTTTGATGTGCCCCATTCTAAGAACGTGACTGCGCTTGTCGGGAAGACGGCGCAGCTGAACTGCAGGGTCCATGATTTGGGGAATAGGACTGTGAGTATTACTGCCGGACACTGAAATGACACTTAATTTTAATGACAGCTAAAATATCATACTTTCTCTCTTACATTTACGTACATTGCTGCGATATTAAGGGCCTGTTTCACCACCCGCAAATGAGTTCCAGTTAGTTTATTTGGTAAAGAATTTTATACAAATTCTGTTCCATTTTTGAATTTATTCCGTAGATAGTGGCAGTTAGGACATTGTGAAACTGTCCCTAAGACTTTTTAGTAAAGTTTATTATTTTTTTAAGTAAGAATTATCTTGTATTTAAAGGACGTAAATACTGGCCTTTTTATGATAAAAATATTACTCAGTAGTCTAAATACAGCCTCCACAACACATGATGTAAAATGGAGGATACATTAAGGCAAAGAAATTATGCCCTATTATAATGCCCTGTAAAACGTCGTGTAGCCTGATAGGCTCAGCAGATGAATGGAAACTTTCCAATATCAGCATAATACTGGCCCTCTTTAGTTGTCATTTTTTTTATCCAGTCATCCAGTAAGTTTATTTTTGCTATGCCAAATAAAAGTACTATGTAAATTAATAAGTAAATATTCATAAACAAAATCGTTTAATGTTGTTTTGCGATCACAAAAATTAAAATAATAATTTAAAATTCGTTCCTAATTTTATTCGAACATGGAATAAAAAAAAAGAAAACATGAACAGCCAGCTATAAACTAGTTTTAATATTTAAATTCATGATTGTCCAAAAATAATCATATTACCCCAGGGTTTACATTTAAAATAAATATTGAACATAACCAAACATAAGTATTAAGTTATGCTTTGTGCGTTCATTTGTGTCATTGTTGTATATTAAAATATCGGTAAACATAATAAATATCTTAAATATCTGTAAATAAATTTATAGTGTTGTTATGCATTTTATCGATAATTAAAATCAGGATTGAAATATCTTGATTGATATACTCTGATGAGAATGTGCACTGTAAATTCCAAAGCCAAAAAGGGAATTAAAATTATTGATTGATTTTAACGCTAACATTAATTAATGTTAGGAAAACAAGTACCGGTAGGTACAAGTTTGTCCGCTATGCGTTTTTTTGAAACCGTAGCACCTAAGCTTGGATGCGATTTTTTAGATCAAAACTGTTTTTTGCGGTGGTTTTTAGACATGTTTTATCAATATTAAAGTTGTTAGCTTTTATGCCAACAGCGGCAGGGATCTCAAATACGAGTATTTTTAGTTTAGTAAAAAACACAAAATAAAAATTAAATACCTAAATTAAAAAAATCCTCCATCGCACAAAGTTAAAATTTAAAAGTACGTCATTCTTATTCTTTTACCACCTGTGTTACTACAGGAACTTTTACGAATTCCCCCAATGAATTCGGTGAAACATTGTTAGATACTAGAAACTAGACTAGCTGGTACATTCAGCAGCAATCAAAACCCACTCGATTTCGGTCCAAAACGAGCAACATAACTCATTTATCTATCCAAGCCAAACAAAGGGCAATTCCGCTGAGATTTTTTAAACAAAAAAACATCTAAAACTAGGATTACAGCGCCGTAAGCGGATTTTTTGTCAAAGAACAAAATTGATATCGAATTTTTGTGGAACCAGAATTTTGGTGAAAACGATGAAGCTTTAGAATTGGTTTACGGTAAATAAGCAATATATAAATAAGTTTATGATATAAAAGGTTTTTAATTTAGGCGCCTCATATCAAAAAAATATACATATGTATATCGTATATTCAGCAGATCATATTTTAAAATCACATGGGCAATAGGGCATATAGTTACGTCAATGTTTGATAAATTAACCTCAGACCTGGTCCCTACGAAGGCATTTAAAATCCCTTTCTAGTTAGTAAAGGACTTTTTTTTGTGAGAAGTCATCAAAAAACCCCTCCCGCCGAGGGTGCGGCTGGAGGGAGTGTCAGACTCTTACTGACTAAAACCCACTAAGTATGTTCCTTCTGGATGTACCTGTGTGCCATGGCCACGGTAACTCTTAAGAACAGTACCGCAGTCCAGGCGGATGCAACAAATATAATTATCGCCCTTAACGAAGAAGTGGTTTCTTGATCACAATAACATGTTTTTGATGACCAGGTATCATGGATAAGACACCGTGACATCCACCTGCTGACGTCAGGGCGGATGACGTACACGTCAGACCAGAGGTTCATCAGTGTACACAACCCTCACACGGAGGACTGGATACTGAAGGTAAGTTAGTGATACAATTTTAAATATTACATAATAATAAATTATAAATTCGTACTAGACGAGATATGTATGTACACACGAAACCAGTTTGTCTTGAACTCGCTTAATATGGTCTTTCAACAAGTTGAACGGTCAGCTTATACTAGTTTTGTATAGTTTGATGTGTAGCCGTGTGTACCAGAAAAATTGCATTTAAGCTTGAGGATTACAAATAGACGTGATGGCCTAATTGTTAAAGCACTATCCTCTTAAGTATGTGTGCACGGGTTCGATTCCTGTTCAAGCAAGTACCAATGCAACTATTTTGAGTTGTATATCTAAAAAAGAAACCAGGATGATTTGAGATGATATATTTCAACGATATGAAAGGATACAGTCGCACGAGCAATTATCTAATAATATATTTGTCATGTTCTCCTCATGTGCCCTTCAATAAATTCAACGAGAAAATGATGGCAGAACAAATCCACTCAACGACATTATAATATTATCTAGGCTAAAAGAATATTTAGGCTACACAAATATTGAGTGATCATGACTCATAGCTAGAATCCATTAGGATAATGTACTGTAGGTTACAATCAAATGATAAATAGATGACCTCATTGGTGAGGCTGGCTGGTGACATTTATTCGAAATAAGACTGCGAGAAAAAAAATTGACAGAATAAATATCTATACCTAGTTCGTTTATTATTTCGACATTTCAGGTGTTATGCAGTTTTTATAATTAAACGAATTAATTTGCCCGAAAAATTGAAAAATATTTTGTAGACTAGTATTTTGAGAAATGTAGTGAAGACGTTCTATGTTCAAAATAAATAAGGTTACAGAAAAACAGCAGTCTGCCATTTATTTTTATTCTAACTCTCCCATAGCGGCCCTGCTGGTAGATATTTCTTAAGAAATAAGCTGATTAAGTTCTTGATTGTTCTAATTTACAATTTACTTCTTGTCCTATAAACTGTGTACATAAACTATTAAATAAATAAAAACATAACGCAACCGTAAGCTTGGCAGGAAACGAAATTACTTCAAAATAAAATGGCGTTCAAATTTTTTGTTTTAAGCGACACGTCAAAGAAAATTTTAATTTCCCTATTTAATTTTGTTTAGCACGTTTGTTTTGATATAAACCGGAATCTCTTATTTTGCTTTGAGGAAAAAAACGGTAATGATAATTAAAAATCCGTCTTATAAAAAAACGGAACTCGGGGTCATTACTTCTTGTCTTAATTCAGAACTTTTGGAGTTTGACATTAGCGATTGTCAATTTATTTACTAACTTGAAATAAAAGGCGCTCTTCACGATCCCGCCGTCCGACAGCGTTCCACACGGTTGGGGCCGACCATGGATATTGTCGCGATGGATACGCTCCCGACCGAGGTCGTTTAAAGTCCTTTGACTCCGCCCACCTCTGGTCGTCCGGCCAACGTATACAGGGTAGATTTTCACACCAACTGGACGAAAGTCGGCGGTTGGTTTGGATCGTGTATAAGGTCTATCAAAAGCGGATTATATTTTCAAGGAAGCTACTTGAAGTTATAAATATGAAGTTCACATAATTATAGAATAATAATAGGATAATAACACGAGGATACTTGACACCCATATTGAAGCACCCAACTGGGATCTGGTTCGCTGGTACTTACCCCTTGAATAGCTATATCGACTATTTAATCCTTATATTATAAATGCAAAAGTAGCCCTGTCTGTTGGTCGCGCTTTCACAGCAAATGACGCAAAAACTACTGAACCGATTTAAATTAGATTTAGTAAGCAGTCTAGAGAATGAGAAAGAACATAGGCTACTTGTGTGCGAAGTAGTTTCGTCGGGCGCGGTTGTCGAAGTGGTGCAGCTTGTTAGCTATATAATTGTCCATTTAAGGGTATACCAGACCTCCAGAAGGAACATAGTGGGTTTTAGTCGGTAAGAGTCTGACACTCCCTCCAGCTTCACCCTCAGCGGAAGGGGTCATTTGATGATTTCCCACGAAAAAAAAGGGTGTTACCAGAACAATCAATCGATTGTCGATAGATGCCACGTATCAATGCTAAAATGACATGGTCGATGAACGTGCTATCAATAGTTTTCACCATACTGATAGCGTTGACCTATCCATTCTACCAACGATGACATCGATTGACGGTCAATCGATGGGTCTAGCAGCACCCTAAGATTCGAATACGAACTTACTTAAAATATAATTACCTACCTACGTACTTTGTCAAGAACCTTCGGAATAAAACAGCAAAAATACGTAATTCTAGGTCCAGACAGGTAATTTTATACAAAAAACTCGTCCTCTAAGTGAAGCTGAGACATTAATCATCTCAGCATATCGCAGCTTCACGCTGCTTGCTCCGCAGCTCTTCACATAATACCTTTGTCGCTTTTTACTGTAGTCATGATGGAAAATGGATCTTCTTTTGTTTTTAACTGTAAAATAGTTGTTCTATTAGTGATATACTAGGTCATATCGTAGGTTTCAATTGAAATGAACTTACGTCATAGTAAACAATTTTTAAAACAGCGCAAATGTAACGGACGGTAAAATAGTTAACTTTTTCTTTCCGATGTTTAAATCCTACTTTCATGTTCAATATCATCGCTAGTATCCTTAGAAAACTAATAACTCACCTATTTTGTTACAAAAACAGTCAGGTTTCAATCTGTTGGATGCGGGATGTCCCTACATAGTTTTTAAGAAGGACTCCTCGTTAAACTCAAACTCAAATATGTTTATTCAGATTAGGCTGACAAATCTGCACTTTTATAACGTAAAAACAAGAGACAGCCCTCAAAAACTCCAACCTTTCACAACACTTCCTATGTGTTCTCGCTGGGAAGAAGAAGTGGCACAACAACTCCCCAGCAACACATGTCTGTCTGTTAGGTTTGAAGTTAAAAAGACCCCAAATGGTTCGAAAATTAAGTTGCAATTTCAATAGCTTTTTTTGCAACATTGATTTAATAATGTATTTATTTGTTCACAGATTCGGTTTCCTCAGCGCCGTGACTCCGGTATTTATGAATGCCAAGTCGGCACAACGCCTCCCATTGGGCACAGAATGTATCTCTCCGTTGTCGGTAAGCACAACATTTCCTTTCTAAATAAATAGTATAAAGAAAATCTTCAAAGAACATAAAAAGTACCTATGCAAAAATATGCTGGCTTATTTAAAATTTATAGAACAAAACAATTTATGACGTCATAAATTATATCTAATTCGTTTAAAAGTAAAACAAAAATGGTTTAGAATAACCACTATGCTCAATCCACATGCAGAAACAGACTCAAGTTTATTACAATACAAATATGGACTATGGGGCAATTTATGAAACTCCGCCACTCAATTCTAAAATCAAATCTAACATCACTCATCTCTGTCACACTTACGTAAATTGCTGCAACAGAAAAACTTAAAGTTAAATATTTTGAGGTATGAACTCAAATTTAAAATTAATTAGCGACGTGGGTGTCCTTTTATAGGATTTGTCGTGGCTGTCATTTGCATAAAATTTTAAAACAGAACGGCGTTCTTTTTACAAAAAAATAAAAATAAATCGATATTAATTTAGTGGAAAAAGTCAGAAAATATAGGTCACATTCAAATACAAGTTAGTGGCACAATTCAAAATTAGAATAATGTATTCAAATATAAACAGAACTACTTCAGATGGCGCCAATTGGAGGGAAAAATCTGAGAGCTTTCGTATTTAAAAAGAATACCTGAACGAAGCCAATTTGTGATTTAAAAATAAACCTTTTTATAGTGACCTTTTTCTTTTAAGTTCATGTCTTTTAAATTATATACAGTAAGTCAATTAGGTACGGAATAAATATTCTTTTCTGAATGAGAAGATTCTAAGAATTGTTTCTTTATAAAATTTATTCTTAATAACGCTCCATTTAGTTCACTTTTATGTCTAAATACCTCGCATTTTCTAGTCATTAATCGTCAGTAATTAATTTAATTATAGTCCACTGTTAGCCGACCAGTTAGCCCACTGTTTACTGTACTAGTGTGTGCCATATCGCCCGGTCGGTGGCTAAAGCTACCAACTCCTCAGACACGCTTCTATTTACTTAAAGCTGACTTAGTCAAGTGCGTTCGTTGGTGCAATGGTAACTACTCCGGACTGCCGAGCTTTGGTCCTGGGTTCTATTCTCGGTACAGTCGACATTTGTGTGATGAGCATGTTTGTTAGCCGTGTATCAGAATAATATATTTTTATGTAAATATTATGTAGTTTTATTAGTTGTGTTAGTACCTATAACGCGAGCTAATAAATCGCTTATTTGGGGCTAACCGGCCGTGTGTTGAAAAGGTGTCCCGACGTTATATTTTATTATCTTAAGCGTCATTGTTTGATGAGAGGAAAATGACTTAATTCATGGTACATTCACATTTAATTATGCGCTTTTTGCATCAGTGTAAATTGCAACAATAAAAGCCATTTAAAACACTCGTAAATTCGGGTTACAGAAAAATATATTTTCTTTGACCACATTCGCCTGTATACTCAGCGTAGTCAAACGGAATAACAATTCTTTGCTGTCTCCTGATTACAAATAAAAAACTCCCTTTTTGTTACTTTTCATCGGGGATTTATTGCCATTGAAAAGTTTTTTTTAACAATTGGTATGCATTTTAGTTTTTATCTACACTTTTCTTAGACTCAGCATTAAATAAAACTAGAATAAAAAAGAAAACCGGTTAATTTATTCGCCTTACTGAGTTAATGGCCTCAAGAGAACTTCTTTTTGAAAAGAACTAGGAATGTTAAATGCCTGAAATCAACGAAATGGATTTTTGAGAGATCCTTGCAATCATGTTAGTTGAATATTTTTTGGGATTTTCTTTTTTGGTAATTGGGTCAAGGATTATTTTTATTTTCTTTTTTTTTACGAGCAATTTCTGTTGAGTTTTTTTTTTATCAGATGCCATCCCGCCCCTGTGAATGTAGCTAGACAGAGCGTCCGACTTTTACTGACTAAAACCGACTTTTTTCCTACAGGATGTCTTTCTGTGCCAGGGCCACTGTAACTCTTCTACTACCTATAAGAATAAATAATACTTACAAGTACGAATATCTTTAACCGACTTCAAAAGAAGGAGGAGGTTCTTAATTCAGCCGGTATTTTATTTATACAATCACAAGTTTATTTTACTGCCGTGCAGGCCCTAAAACGCAGTAACAGGTTTTTTGTCATTTTTTTGTTGAGTATTGAACCTTAATGAACACTTTATAAGGAACATGACTATCTGACCACGTTTTTGATAGGATGCTTTAAACGGTTAAAAAATCAAATTTATGAAAGCAGTAACTAACTTTATAATGTCTAAATATATTACAATACCAACTAAAATACAGTTATAGCAGTTACGTCTACCACGATCCGTCACTTTGCCAAGTTAAACGCAGTAAATATCTATATTACCACAAAAAATCTGTATTCTACACCCAAAGAAAATATTGAGGGATATAAATTAAAACGCAGTAAGTAGTTTTTGTACCAACAGTGTGAATACTGCATGGCTGATCACTAGTTTATTTCACATACTACACTATTTAAATTGCAGTATGTTCATTATTTACTGCAGTATAGTCGGTATTTTTCAAAAGATGAAAATAAGTCATATGCTAATTAAAACGCAGTATGACACTCTGTTACTGCATTATAATTGGTAACTTGAACAATTTTACTAATTTCACTGCAGTACAGGTCATATTTTACTGTGTTCTAGTCAGAATTTGTCGCTATCTCTCTAGCTCAATCAGTCGTGTTCGTGTGTCAATCGCTGCCAAGGAAGGAAGACGTCTGCGCCGCGTCAGTGTTTATTCTCAACAAACATTTTTGTCATATTATTATCAAACATTTATATGACTTTGAGTCTTATTTAAGTTATTTTACAGTATTTTTTCTCATGTACTGGTGCATTATGTGTCCGAATAGTCATATATATTTTTTGTCATGTAGACTTTATTTCCATTTCCTTTTTCTATCGTCATATAATACTGCCCATGACGATATCTATAAAACATATTTTAAACAACTGCTACACGGATAACAATTGTTTAAACATAGTATTTGTAACCATTAGGTATATAAAATTCGAATATAAGTATTACGAGTGACCTCTATACAACCTAAAGTATCACAAATATGCTAATACGACTGCTATATATACGAAGCAATAGAACTCAAGCCGAGAGTGAGGACAATGGGAAGGGTTCCGTATCATAGTTAAATGTTACGTACGAGTATACCCTGCAGGTCATTTGCCGAAGTTCAGCAGGCTTAGCATGGCGATTCTATGTCTATTCTATCAAGTAAAGACAAAGCTCTTTCTGTTTCAATGTCAGGTCCAGGATCTGATGATGGAAACTTTGAAACCAAGGGCAACTTTCGAAAATTGTAGGCACGTATTAAGTAAAAAGTTGACCCTTAGATGTATAGATCACTGTGGGGTTTACTTAAAACAAAAGTTTTATTTATTACTGATCGTTAAATTAACTTTCACGGCGTCCACATTTACAAAATGCAGTTTATAGATCGAGAAGTTATATAGTTGTCATGTAACGCAGTCATGTAATAAATTGTTACTAAAAATATATGAAAATAAAAAACTTTCCTCACATTAGTCAGTAAACTTGATTGCCCAATGGTTTAGAACTGATGAAATGATTTTATCTCCTTAAATAACAGAACAAATGCAATATTAACTCAACTGTCAAAAACACTGTTAAATGAAATATAATTCGTTCAAAAACATCTTTAAATGACAATAACACCACGATTACATCGTATTATGCTCGTATTATGTGATTCGAAGTCGCATACACGACGCGACAGCTATCATTACTGGACATGTTGTCAAATCGCCGACGTGTATATGACTACTATTCGACTAAGTTAGGTATTTATATGACTGTTACACGAAATTCTTAGCGACTTAAGTTGAATAAAATGGGCCCAAATGCGGTCGAGAAAACGCTCCTATGATGTTTATACGATTATACTAAATAACATGTAGTTGCCACCATAACGTCTACTCAACGTCGTAAATATTTGTTGGGATTGTTATATACTACATGTGCAATTAGTTCAAGACACAAATTAAAATGCAGTAAAGAAAGTCTTATGCTGCAAGTTAGTCTGCAAAGTAGTAAATAAAACAAAGTTTTTGTAGTATCAAGTATTTTTACTGCATTTTAATCTGTATATGTTTAACTTTTTGCGTGCAGTAACAGCTAAGATTTTTAAAAATCCGATTTTAATTAAAATCTAATAAACAAAATTAACATTTGTTTTTGTAAATACCGTCTTTGTTGTCACTTAGTCCTCGTAGCAATAAAAATATATACCAAATACTTAAATAATATAAAAAAAATCAGGGTTAAAAAGTTTTTTGCGTTTTTCTCGAAACCGCTTTTTTCCTCATACTGCACTTTAGGGCCTGCACGGCAGTTTAGTAACAAGTAAAGTGTTATAATAGGTATCTAATAAAAATATTACTAAAACACATGTAAAATAAAAGGAACTGGTATATATTTTATCAAACCGATATCTTTGGCAACGCAAGCAATGCCATTTCACTTTTATACGTTTTCGGATATGTTGGCATCAGCCATTTTTTATAACACAGGGTGTTCAAAGGTCAGGGCCGCTATAAAACCATTCAGAGGATGAATCAATATTGATTACATGTTAGTTATGTTATATTTTTGATTGTTCGTTCCTTGTTTTTTACTTGTTCGGAATTGTTTTTGTGTTAAAAATTTATTTATACCCATATTTATTGTAAATGCATTCAGTTCTTCTTCCAAGGCGTAAAATCGTGTTCTGGCATCCATTTTTTTTTTGCGTGCGGAATCATCACCCTCACACTGAGGGTGCAGCTGGAGGGAGCGTCAGATTGTTACTGACTAAAACCCACTATGCTTCTTCTGGAGGTCCCTGTGTGCTAGAGCCATGTCACTCTTGCGAAGAGCCCGCAGCTATCCATTTAGAATACTTATAGAACATGAATAATATTTTAGTATCTACATTTTTGTCTACACGTTATTATATCTTTCATCAAAGAACAGAAATAGGACTTGTAAAATATTTGATAATAATTAAAACGGTACGTAATATTTATTTATTTCTGTCAACTTTACTTTTCATGTATGCCATTCACAATACACATTTTCAACGTTACACGTACAAACAAAAACATTGTTTTTTCGTAAGACTTTTGGGAGACCTACAAGAGGATTCGCCTTAGGCGTTCTAACAAAAATACCAACACAGATAAAAAATAAAAGAAATTTCCAGCGACACAGAATTACGTATTATTTATGATGTAGCCTTGCTTCAGGCTTAACTTTAGAACAAAAACATCAAATTTTTCACGTTCAAATCCTCGCTTGCTTTACGTCAAGGTATTTTCAAAAATCTTTGGCTACGGGATTAGGTTTGATCACAACAATATGCTTAGCAAGATTTATTTTAGGCGTCGCTTCTAAGACGACAAGGAAAATTCTTAATTTTGTGCTGATAAAACACAAAGCTCGCTGATTTATCGTAAAGATTTCCTTGTGTTTTTGGCACGTCTTAAAACCAAATACCCAATCAATATGGCTTATAAAAAATACTGGAAATTTCTCACTGTTGATTGCTTAGAGCGAACAGGAGAATCCATATTAGGACCAACTTCAAAATTAAATTATTCGACACGTATGGAAACTATGTCATCATCTGCCTAGTCTTTTCCCAAGCTATGTTGGGGTCGGCTTACGGGTCGGTTTGTACCGATGTTTTACATGATGCATTGCCTTATCTGAACTCCTTCAACTTGTTACGTAGGCAAAGCTATACCCCTTAGTAAGACTGGTTGTCAGAGTTTCGTTACATCTGCCGAAGATTTATGATTGACAGCTGAGATACACCAATTTAACGTGCCTTCTGAAACACAGAGGAACTCGTCATAACAAGATAGTCCGCGCCAAGCGTTGCTTAACCTTATGATCGGTCGACCCATGCGGCTGTTATTAAATATTTATTAGCGTTCAAACGCTATTAGGGTGTTGATTCAAGTATATTTGTCACAATATTATTAAGATCCAATTTAATCGTCTATAAATATTATATCAACAATTTTAATGAAAGTAAAATATTTTAGTCCAAACATTTTTAATATTCGATCATCAAAGACCTGAGTTTAATATTTATTTACAGCTTCATTATGAAATTCGAGCAACTTATATTACTTTAGGCAGAGTCTTTTGAAGTCTGCAGGGACCTAGTCAAAAAATAAATTATGTGGTCCAAGAATTGGTTTTTCGAGCTATACCTACCTATTAATGAACCAAGAACCCACGAGAAAAACTTAGTTATTTCAGAAAATATTAGTTAGTTAGGTAAGGTTTGTTTACATTTCACCGTCAGTCAAACTAGACTAGACAGACTAACAACAGTCATAGAAGTCAATAATTCAATTCAAATAGAAACACCAAGAAACACTATGTAAAAATAAAATCGTAAGTACACAAAACTAACACCGAAATTCAACAAATAAAACAAGATTCTTAAACAAAATGAATAGAAATCACAAGAGAAACCTTCGTATGAAAGACCAAATTACGACCCCATTGTATTATTCATCCTACCTTTCCCAAAACCCCTATTCCCCATACGTTTCGAAAGGAATCGTCAAAACATGCATACAGCATAAAACAGTCGATTTGAGCGAGAAATTTCGCGAAACCGTCAAACCGTTCCCTGTGGAGTTCGGCCAAAAAATTCCAGAATATTCGCCGTAGGAAGTATGTTTATGAAATTGGTGACGTATTGGTACAAGCGCAATTTCGTTACATTCTAGTTTTCCTTGTGTAAGAATATGTTTATGGCATTTCTTGGTACTTCGGTTAATGGTCTGCCAAATTTTGAGTTGTTACCGGGTTCAATAGCGTTCCTTTGTTTGTGATGCCAATCTTTTCTTTGTCGACTTGCTTTACTGTTGTTTCTATTTCTACACTGCTTTGTTTTTATAATTGTTTGTTATTTCATAGATCAATTGTTGGCGTTTCTTAATATAATATATATCGGGACACCTTCTCACACACAGTCGGTTAGCCCCAAGGTAAGCTATTGATTAGCTTGTGTTATGGGCACCAACACATAATATTATAACACCCAAACCGCAACCAACAATCATGCTCATCACACAAATGTCGACCATGCCGAGAATCCAACCCGGGACCCTTAGCTCGGCAGTCCGGCGTGGTAACCATTGCGCCATCGGGGTCGTCCGCTTTAACTTAGCCATTCAAAATTGAAATGTTAAGCTGTTTGATAATTACTCCTTCCTACAAGAAAATACTATTAATACCTACTGTGAAAAATATCTTAAATACAGCCTCCATTAACCACGGAAGCTCTTAAACGATTAATGAAATAAAAGACCAAATGCTATGGTTTCCTCCAAATCTTTCTCATTTCTTCGCATTAAAAACTGCCAGTAATGGCTTAATTGTGAAAAAAATACAGTTTGAGTAATGACAAGCTGGTTTTCGTTTGACCTTAGAGCTACATTGTGACTTGGACTTTTTTAACCATGAATATGATTTTCGAATAACGAAAGGGTATTTTTCTGTGTTGCTATGCGGTGCGATTTGTATATTAGGTTTTTTTAGCTATTGGAATGACATAGCTTTTTCTTACTATTATTGAATTTCCGGGTTCTAATTACCCGCAATGAATGTCAAAGATGTAGAAATGATAACCAGGACCCATCCATTTACGTGCGTTCGTACTGTCCGCGCCAGGTGTTGCTTAACCTTATGTCAATCGATCCATGCGACCAACAAATAAATTACTTAACCAGTACTTAATTCCAAAAATTTTTTTTTAGGAAACTTAATTCCAAAAATTGTGGGATCATTTTCAGTTAACTCGTTATAGCTACTAGTTCCATAAACTTCACAGTCTTATCAACCATCCACGTGACCTACCCCAACACGTCTAGAATGTTCTATAACAAAAGGTTCGTTAGATAAAGTCTGGACGTTCGACTTACAGTGACGTGATTTCATATTCATAAGAGATACGTAGAAAATATTCAGCTCCAAATTCCAATTCATCGGTTTTGGCATTGATAAATACGAGTTTTGAAACGAATTTTGAAGATTTTAGAATATATTTTTGTATTGAAAAGTTGTTTTGGACTCAATTCAAGTTTTGTGTTTATAATATTTGATTTGTTATCTATGAATGTCTGGACACAAAGAGGGTTTGGTTACAAGAACCTTTTTATTGAAGAAACATGTTTTATCGTAGTAACATAAAAAATAAATAAAAAAGCCGCAAATGAAGAAAATAAAGACTTGTTTCCAAAAACTGTAGTGCAATAATGAAAAACGACTTCAGGCCTCTTTTCGTCAACAAGATGTATCCCGAATAAGGACAACAGCTGCTTATCATAAAATAAAACCTCCAATACTCGAAGGTGTGATTGAAGATGATTTTATTTGGGACTTATATTCTTAAAGCGATTCACAAAGCAGGGTTGGACCAGAAGCATGTTTTATGAAAATAACATCTCCTTAGTAAAAGACAGTTCTTTCAGACAGGTGTTTTAAAAAGCCAATTACGTAAACAAGTTAAAACAGAATCAGAATCAAAAGGTGATCAGAATTAATCAACTTATCCGAAACTGTCATCAAATATACATTTCTACATTGTTGACAGTCTCTTTAAGTTACTTCTTTGAACCACTTAGCAGCTTTAAAAGAAGCTCATCTTATCAAAGTTGGTTGTAAACAAATAATTCCGTTTACAACTCGAGATTGATTTCAAAGCGTTCCTCATTATGAAGTTTCAATTGATGTCCTTTTGACGGGAGATTAGAAAAGGACAGTAGAAATTTATATTACTTTGGTTGTGAACAAAATGGTGAAAAAAAATTGGATATAATTTCCGTAAACCGTGCCTGATACATAGTGTACTACGCGACCACATGATTCATCGTTTAGAGAGTTCGATATTCAAAAATGTATGGAAACTGAGATCGCTCGCTGCTCCTAGCTTGTGTACCAATGCCAGATATTTCTCTAAATCAGCATTAGAAGCATTAAAATTCAGCAGTCCGTAAAAAGTATGCACACATTCGAAGTTGATAACAGACTTTTTTATAGTCTGCTAATTTTATAAGGGCTCAATTCAAATAATTGAACTAACAGGTTATCCTTTTATAGCCCTTCACTAAATCATGAAGCTGAAAGTAAAATATACCTAAATTACGACTAGTACGGTATAATAAAATTCGCAAATTCAAAATTTCAATTTCATTGATCTGAACCCACCCTTCGAAGGAAATTCAACTCTATTCGCCACTAACAAAGTCTATTTTCCAAGCAGAGCCTCTGACGACGATCCTGGGGGGCCCGGAGCTGTTCATCAATACAGGCAGCACCATCAACCTGACGTGTGTGGTACAGCACTCTCCAGAGCCGCCGCCGGCTATACGATGGACTCATAATGATGAGGTAAGGAATTAACTAAGGCTTCTGAAATTGTAGCAGTAGCTTTATTATTGAGTTGTACTTGCAATGGAGGCTGAAAATTACTAACTAGCTTCTGCCGGCGGTTTCACCAGCTTATCGAAGGAACTGCTTAGAAACAAATTTATATTAATAGATAAAATTAATTAATTTTACTAAGATAAGTTTGACCTTTGGTAACGTTTACGTTTAGGTGACTTAATATCATCATTACATTATCAAAGTATCCACATATTTTATTAATGTTTTTTTTTTAATATTATATAGGTAGTAAGTTTCTAATATCTTAAGCTAGCTTAAGTACCATTGAAATTTTTGTACGCCGTCATAAGCCAAAACATTTATATTACTTATTCTAAGACCTATGCTTGTACCATGTTGTTTATCCAAGTTCTATCGATAACACCAATAGATAAATCAAAAAAGATCAAAGTTCCTAATTCATAAATTACTATATCATCAAAAAGATCCTCAAACTTGCAGACGCCTCCAGACTAGACAATACCCCAAAACAGACCATTCATTACAACACCACTTTATTTATAGCTACAACCGAAATTGTTTTTGACAAACAGTTGTTGCAACATAACGCGAACAATTTACATCTGTTCCCAATTTGCATAAATTCGGCGAACGGTATCAAATGATTGAATCTACCAGTTTCGGTTCGACAAATAAATTAGTTGTACGCCAACTTTGTGGACTCCGAGGCTGTTGTTGATGGTACATTGTGCATTAAACGAATGTTTGTCAGCTGTATGGGAAAGTTTAATGAGGTTCTTCAAGGGACAATGTTGTATAAGCAGCTAGTGCAAAACGTTTATTTTTCTTGTACTTAATTACTCTATCTAACGGAGACATCATCATTATCATTAATATCTATGCAGGACAGGATTCTGTCAGGTGTCTGCGCTGTATGTCTTCATCTTATTCCTATTTGTACTTCTGTGTTCAACGTTATCTCAGTAGTAATATAAATTATCAAAAAGGCTAGAGTCTGTATTGTTACCCGGATTCTAAGTTATTATTTATTTTGTACTGGACTACATTTTTAATATGAATTCACTGATTCCAAGAACTTTTTCCGATCAAATTTAAACCATAAATGCTTCAGTGAATAAAGTTGAAAATCTATTAAGGAAATTTTACTGATAGATTGTAGTATCTTCATGTGCTAGCGTCTGTACTCAAATATCCTTTGCTCTAGAGCGATTTTTTTAACCGACCCTGAAAGCGTAAAATAAAAATGGAATATTAAAAGATATTTCCTTCCTATTTATAACATAGAATGAAGATTTAAATCCACTTTTGTCGACAGCATCGTTTTCGACCCTCCCTACTTCAAACCTGATCCAACACAAGTATAATAATTACATTTATCATGCTGTCTGCAAACGAGACTACGTGACATTGGGACCTTAAAACTCCGCCATTTTTGGACCCCCTCCCTTAGACCAAGCGTCAGCAAAATTATCTCTTCTGTCAACGCCCTGACAAGATATATAATGATGTTCTGGAAAAAAATTGGGGCGTCGTTGTCGGTGACGATGTTGTTGTGAGAACATTCCTTGGTGCACTTTATGGAATTAGTAAAGCAAAGTTCAGGATAGACGTTCTATAGTTCGGCTTCTGTTTGGAGACTAATCATTGATTATCTGGTAACTATCGCAATTAAAAGCCGAAAGTCGATCTCAGTGGCGTGCACTTGGAGAGGCCTATGTCCAGCAGTGGACTGCGATAGGCTGATGATGATGATGATGATGATGATCGTTATTAAATCAATTTATGCTTCAAAAAATGTTTCCGTTTTGAACAATCATTACAAAAGCATTACTTTTGCATTTATTGATTTTTTTTAAACCAAACCAAAATAAATGATATTTATTTTGCAAATCGATTGAAATCAAAAATTTTACTCGTTACTATTTTTTTTTATAAAAGTAGATTATACTCGTACTTAGTGACACAAAATAATTGGAAAGAATATTTCAAAAACTTATTTAACCGCAATAACACGAGTAATGATCTGAATTTGTAGATATAGGCCCATATTTTTTATAAAAAAAAAACGGTTGCAGTTTTTATTTGAAAAGCCTGACGTTATTCAATTAAGTTTAAATTGATGAACATAATATGCGATATATAAAAAAAATATATCACACTGTTAGAGACTGTTATAAAATTATGTGACCATATTTTGCGAAAATAAAGTACATAGTAGGTACCTATTTGGATTCAATAAAAATAATGATTCAGCAAAAATATGTTTAAGATATATATTTTACAGATAGAGGTATGTTTTTGAGCGCTCCGTCAAAAAATCAAAGACGTGCCCTCAGCGCCAAGCTAAGAATTAATCCATAAATACCTATAACATAACTATAACACAACAAAACTGACTATTAATTTTGAACTTCAAAAAATTGTCATGTGGTCGTAACCGTGACGTACTGGGCACTTTTTCGCTTGTCATCTATAAGTGACTGTTAAAATCCAATTATTTTAAAAGGACTTACTCGGTACACTATATTTTACTTTTTAAAGACAATGTATTATGTTCCAATGTTTGTAGACCCGCCGAAGTAACAAAATGTAGCGAGGTTCTCTAAATTGAGGGATCGCCGCCTAGCTGGCGCCTTGTTTAAACTTTATATACTTGTATTTTATGGAGGATCCTCTTTGAGTGACGATTTTATTTTTAGAACTGTTTTATAGGTACATTGGGGAGCTAAGTTAAAGATAATATGTAGATATTTTTATAGGTTTAATCTATTTTGTATAATGTCTACTGTCTTTGCGTATTCTGGACGTTGCAATATGTAATAATTTACACATAATTTTAATATTTTTCCTTCTCCAAATTTTCACTGGAAGAGATATCCATGGTTTCTATATTTTATACTAGCTGTTCGCCGCAGTTTCACCTGTCACCCAAAGGAACTACGGGAAGTAGCTCCCGGTAATGACAGTCGTTTTTCAGGCTCTAGACTATGTGTCTACAAAATTTTATTTAAATCGGTCCAGTCGTTTTTGCGTGAGACTTACAAATATACATCCATGCTCAAAAACTTACACATTTATAGTTTTAGTAGAATTACTTTTTCATGTATGAACCGTCGATGACGATGTGCTGTTAGAAACAGCTTTCACCCACGACATACCACTGATCTTGGGCAAAAATTATAAATCCACTTGCTAGTCTTATTTTAAACTGATACATTCTACAAACTAACTACTTGTATAACCGTAAAATTGCCACATTGACCCATAAAGCATTGAAACGACACTGAAGCTCACCATTTTCTATACAGAGTACTAGTACCTACTTATTAGTATTCAGCCGGGTCGCGGTACAAATGTGCGTCGTGTTTGCATGAAATTGAGCACTCCCACGTCAACGTTTCAACTTGATTCATTTATTTCATAAAGCAACACTGAGAAGCGGTAATTTTAAACGCTTTAAGGAATATCTTCTTCGTTTTTGTAAGAAAGAATTATTTAGTTCAGTCTTGAGATTCAATTTACATTAGTAGATGTACCTAGATAGAATTTGTTTTTGAAGGAAATATAACTTAGAAGCTGCTAAGCATATTTGCTGTATAGGTCTCTAATCTCATCATTCATCTTCTTGCTTTTATTTTATTATTTATAAGCTTAACAGTATTTTTCTTTGTAGCACGTATAATTGACTTTTTCAATAGGCACAATAGTATATTTCCGTCATCCTTATTAGCCGACGTCATCTTAAAATTGAAGTTCGCAATTTTCTCCTGTTCGGCTGAATCAATCTCCATTCGGAAATTTACATTCAGGAGAAGGTTTTAGTGCGCTTTTGGCTGAACCGATTTTCATGAGTTTTTGAAAAAGTATTTGTTATATTCAGGAGAAGGTGCTTTCACCGAGTCAAAAAAATGAGGTTCTCATTTTCACCTATGTGAATTTATATTTGTCCGCGCATAGTATGTACCTCCGTCCTTTTTTTAGAATGTGGACGTATTAAAAGTAACCAACTCTTCTAGTAATCTTTAAGTAAAGCAAGCTCGCTTCCAAACAATGTCAATAATAAAACTCTTTAGTATTCAATATGTGGTGTGTTTGAACTAAATTAAGTGGCATAGACTGTGTGGCGTCGTATTCAACGCCCCCTTATAAACAAGTTGATTTGAATTCTTGCCAGTTCCTCACAAAAGGGTTGCCAAGATATGGGGACATCATTTGTTTCAATAAATGTGGTTTCGAGTATGGTATTCCTTTGGTGTGTAACGTGAATGTGTGTTTTTTAGGTCACAGTTGTATAGTTATAAGATTTGTTCTTTAATAGTAGCAACCACGGGGGTATGCCAAACATATTATAATTGACTAGACTAGACTATATGTGTAATTTAAGAAAAAAAAAACGTTGGATATTTTCATAGGACGGACCAGCTGCTGACCCGCTGACGGTGCAGCTGGAGGGAGTATCACACTTTTATTGACTAAAACCCACTATGTTCCTTCTGGAGGTCTCTGCGTGCCAGGGTCACGGTAACTTTTGCGAACAACCCACAGTTCAGGCAGACACCACAATCGCTCTTACCACCCTTTCTTGATTATTTTAAGATGTTTTTTTTACTCTTGCGAACAACCTGGCAGGCTGGCAACCTTGCGAACAAACTCTCGCAACCCTGGCAATTTTTTTAAAGGTCTACCAAGAGCTTCTGAATACAGTAGAACTTAAGTATACTCGTATTATTTATCGTGTCTAAATTTAACAATTGTATTCTTATAATACTTACAAACGTTATAATTTCACTTTCAGATACGATGTAATTATTTCTACTATCGAAACTACATATTATGTCACTATATTATTTTTAAAACAATTTCAGCAAGCCTAAATAATATGCTACCATTTAATCAGTAAACATATTTATTGATTCATGGAAGCCGATAAATAAGCAATGACGCTATTTATGTCGTCATGCAGTTTGCCGTCACGGTAATAGGTACGCCCAAGGCTATTCAAATTCACGTACCTATATATTTTTGCGTTCCTTTTCACTTAATTTTATTACGTTCATGCGAAAAGTTACGATTTATAATCGTAAATGTTTTCTAAGAGCCGTTGAGTAAATTAACCCGCTATAATACTGATGACTCATTGCAATTTAACTGTAACTAATTTACAGCAGTTACTGCAAATTACGTAAGTGCAGTTCTTATCGAGTTCTAAGTTACTGTACCTACTTACCTGCGGTACAATATTTAAGCGTAATAAACTTTTATTAAGTGTGCGACTTGACTAGAGGTTTAATTTTATTTTGTTTCGTTTATAGTTTAACCGTTTAGTAATTTAACCGTTAAGTTACTTGTTAGCTCAGTTTATTACTGTTTACGACTGTTTGTTAACATGATTGTTGTTATCTGATTGTATATTTTATTTTACGTTCAGTGATTGGGTAAAAATAAACTTAATAGAATATGCGCCCACTGGAAAGTTTCTTAAAACTCACAAAGCGATTTCGGCCCAACTCGGAATCGAACCTGAGACAAAGTTTCTCAAAACTCACAAAGCGATTTCGGCCCAACCCAGGAACCGAACCTGAGACCCCGTGCACAGCAGTCGCGCTACGATTACTAGACCATTAAGACAGTCAAAAATCTCTACTCCTATTATATACCTGACTGTCTCTTTTGTACGATCTCTCTCTAATTGTGTCGGATTGCCGGCCCATGGAATTGGTTAACGAGATTACCACATACGCTTCTGCACAATAATATGCCCTGTGCAGCTAACTGATCTCCTTGGAGAATAGCCGTCGTAGCTGGCAATTGACCTATTTTTTCCTGCGAGTAATGATCCCTCCAACTGAGGGGACAGCTAGTGGGAGAGTCAGACTCTTACTGACTAAAACCCACTTTGTTCCTTCTGCAGGCTTAGCATGACAACCGTAGAAACAAGTTTTATCTACCGGAGAATGGATATAATGACAGAGAAGTGACGTAAGATTTCGTTTGACATTTTTTGAAGAAATTTTTCTTTTCTTCGATCTACATAAGTCTACAAGTGATTATATGCAAGTTGGCAGGTCGCGCCATGCTTGGGCAGAAGACATGTTGACATTGACAGAAAGAGCTTTGTCTTTTCTTGGTAGAATAGATATAGAATCACCATGCTTAGTCTGCTGGAGGTTTTTGTGTATCAGAGATGAGGTAACTCGCAAACAACCCTCAATCGATCCTTGCACCATTATTACTCTTATAAATACAAAATGTACGTATTTCTCTAAGTACAAAATATCTGTACTTGTACAAATACATTGATGTCTCCGACTGTTACAGTTGGACCAGTAAATTGGAACTCATTTGTACGAAGTGCATTGCGTTTGACATATACTTCAACAATTGGACTTTTAAGAAAATAAAGGGTAGCTCGTTTCTATTGTTCAGTTACCGGGTTATTCCTTACACTAATGTATCTTTTGTAGGAATATTATCTATGTTTGGGTAGATTTTGTTATGGGTTATATTCGTAAGATCTATGCAATTTATTTATTTAATAATTATTTTTTTGTAAGTTTTTCGAGTTGATTTGGGTGAGAGTCGCACTTTGAATGATAGAGAGAAAAAGAAAAATGTTAATTGAAGTTTTAATGACAGTCTATGAAAACTTATTAACATTCTGAGTAGACAAATTTCCAGGGTTCCGTATCCAAAGGGTAAAACGATATGTAATTACTAACTATAAGACCCTCTGCTATAGATTTTATCGCATTTCTTAAAATTTTCACAAATTATGTATTTTTTTTCTGTCATAACTACAAAAGCTTAAAACTGGAATACAATAAACAACAAACGTGCTCTTTTTCTTACCTTTTCTCGATACTGATAACGGTAACAGGAAGATTCTTGAAGTATTCGCAGAATATTGATTACAATAGGTACTTCCTTTTTTTAAAAGGAAATAATTAAACACATAAGTATAAAAGAAAATTGGGGAACCTCCACTATAATGAACATGTTTTTTTTTTTAATAAACAATAACACGGAACCCACCATGCACGCAAACGACTCGCACTTTTTTTACTTCGTTGCTGCAATTAAAAACAGAACTAAACAAAATTTAATAATATAAAAAATATGATCACCAATATTTATGACCTTTATTCACAAGTACACAGGTATCAAATCATCACCAACGATTATTCATATTCAAATAATTTATGACCTACTTACAATGTCATTATTCATAAATTAAATCCATTGAGCAGTTTCTCTCTAGAATATAATCTCTATTTCTTCAACAAATCACGTCTTAATTAATCAAATTAATTTTCTTCTCACAATCGGAGCTCGTTCACGCCTATTTAATTTTTGGAGTACAGCCAAATGAATAAGTTAGTTCAAATCTTATTAGAAGGGGCATTATGGACAGTTTAGCAATTACCAACTATTAAACATCATGATACAAATGGGTAATGGCTAATAATTTGGGTAATAAAAAACAGACTTAAAATTTAAATTATAAGAAAATAAATACTCTTAAAATAAAAGTAGGTTTAGCTTTTAATGTGTATTTTTAATCCGTGTGACTTTATATTTTCTTAAGTATTGTAAATTAATTGTCTTAATAAAAAACTTGTTATAATAAAATCCCATTTTTACTTTCGATCTAAACCGGTGGTAAAAAATAAAGTTTTATTTTTTACTCTACTTACTCACTTTACTTACTTCTATTTTACTTTTAAAATTATAAGTACTACCATTATTCTCAAACACAAAAAAAAAACAAAATACAGTCCCCAAAACGCAATCCCAATCGATGCAACCGCGTACGAAAGCTAGCATATTAAATTTAGCTAACATCGTGTCTTTCAAATTCTATTGCACTATTAGCAATGAGCATCCAATATTGATAGACACAAAAAAAATGATAATCAATATGATAAATTCTACATTATTTTTCTATCACAGGAGATCAACTACGACTCACCCCGTGGTGGGGTGTCCGTCATCACAGAAAAAGGGGAGACCACCACATCCCACCTTCTAGTGCAGAGGGCCAAAGCTCCTGACTCCGGCAGGTATACCTGCGCACCAGCAAATGCTAACCCAAGATCTGTTCTCGTCCATGTCTTGAGTGGTAAGTAATTTTCAAGCCTTTTTCTTTTTCAGCCTTAACCTGATGCAGCTGAGTAGGTAACAGTGTCTCACATGGAGCAATTGCTTATACCGTTCGAAGTGACTAACCTTGGGACAAGCATTTGTCCAGCAGTAGACATCTTTCGGTTGAAACGAACGAACTGCCTATAGGTACCTCCTCCACATCATTTACCAGAGGAACCTGATCCTGATATCCTTTGGTAAGACTCGTTGTCAGAATTCTGACTACCCGTCGTGTCATCTTCGTGTCGAGACGGTCACCCATCCATGGACCAACCGCGTCAAGCTACCTTTAACCTTATGATCGCTCATCTCGTGCGGCTGCGACTATTTCATTAACATATTAACACATTGTACAGACGCCAGCACATCAGGCTACCCGAAACTGTCCAATTTTCCCAATCAATTTTGAACTTTATGCTTCAAAGGTAGGGTTCAAATTTGACAGATTGTTGTAGCCTAATGTGCTGGCGTCTGTACCAAAAGGTCAACGGTGAATATATCAATGCCCTCTTTACATATGATCCGACACATGATAACACTAGTCAGTTCTTAATAATACTTTCTTCCACAGGTGAACACCCAGCTGCAATGCAGCATGGTGGCCAACTCCGTCTCCAGTACCCCCTATCGGCTGCCCTCCTCAGCGTCATCGTGACCCTCATGGGCTGCTAGTATCAATAACTAAACAGTTTTGTAATATACATATACCTTGAATAAGTGTCTCAATAGCCATTTTGGTTGATAGAATGGAGTTTCAACTTTACAATCCAATTCTTCTGTCTGGATGAAAAGCGCATAAGATATCTTAATCGCTAACAGAGAGGACGTCTTTATTCTGTAATTTATGAAGTAATTAGCAAGGATCATAATATTCTGTTGACCTTTAGTGCTATGATTTGAATAACGAACATGAGATGGTACATACATATGTATGTATGAGAATGCCAAATGTATTGACAGCGCGTCGATGCACGAGGTTTATGCATGATTTGCTTCACTTGCTGGAGCAGGTCGTGTGGTAGCTTCCAAGTCTTCGATAGACTTATACTTACTCCAGCAAGCTTAGCATGGCAACCGTAGAAACAAGTTTTGTCTACCGGAGGATGGACATAATGACAGAAAAGTGACAGATTGACGTGAGATTCCTTTTATCATTTTTTGAAGAAATTTTTCTTTTCTTCGATCGATATACATAAGTCTACAAGTATATGCAAGTTGACAGGTCGCGCCATGTTCGGGCAGAAGACGTCAAGTTGACATTGACAGAAAGAGCTCTATCTTTTCTTGATATAATGGATATAGAATCGCCATGCTGAGCCTGCTGTGCAGAAAGCTTCCAACTTGATGATTTAAGAGGAAGAATACATTTTCTGAAGCTATAACTATTTGAGTCTCTTGTTATTACCACAAAGTGGTACACAAGATAAACATGTATAGATTGAAACTCCATTTTTTCCTAAAACTCTCTCAGGGAGTAATGACTACCCTAAGTTATCTGCAAGTCCAAGTGTCATTGAAACAACTTTAACATTTGTATAGCGTACTTAAAAGTGGCTATGAACATTGTTATATAAATATAATATAGTATGAATATGTATGATAATATCATTGATTATAACAATCTTCTCATCAGCTGCAAGTTTATCAACTAAGAACGTTTGGTATGTAAATCTTAATAGTTACTTGTTGACTTCGTACTTCAAAACTATAAATGATAAGTTTAAGGGCCAGTTTTACGATTTCCGAATAGCCACTATCTACCGAATAAATTCAAAAATAGAACGGACAGTGTATGAAATTATCTACCAAAAAAACTAACTGGAACTTATTCGTAGGTTGTGAAACAGACCCTTAATCATTATTGTAAAATAGTATCCGAAAAAATTAAGCAACTGTGTTAAGGTTTCATCTTGCTATGGAAGTTATTGACACAAAATCATGATCATCAAATCAGCTTAAACCAAGCAAACAGAATAACTTAGCTGACAACCCGATTAAGCTATGGATAATCAGAACCAAACGAAAATATTTTTATCGACTTCCAAACAATTTTGGTAATTCGTCTGTATTCATGTCAAGTCCACCAAACGACGTAGATTCATAAATAATTAATAAATTGATTTTGCCAACGTTAAAAACGTCAAAGGCAAAATACATATAACATGAGGCGTAATTTTCTTTTTGAGAGAAAAGCTTGGTGACCTACGGATTAGCGAAAACGATATCAAGGGTCGTGATATTAGGACCTCGTTTATAGAGAGGAAAAGGTCCAAAAGTTATATGAATTAATAATTTATATTTCATATCACTTTGTTCTTTACGTAACAGAAAAAGTTGGCGTATTTCAATATTATCCTTATTTTTCGGGGCTTGTTATAAAAGCTTATTGAATGAGTTCATCTTTAAATTTGACACAGTTTCGATGAGTAAAAAATACCATATTTTCCAGACAGTTAAAAGGTATACCATACCTGAAAATAACTAGCTTTGTTAAATTATTATAATCATTATTATATCCAATGAGGAAACGAAAATCTTCAAAAACAAGAAAGTAAGCTTTAATTGCCACAAACAAAACAATCTTTGCTTAGTTCAGCGGTCTCCTTATAAATTCAATATCAAGTCAGTTTCGTGAATTCGTGACGTAGGCAATGGCGTCGTTTGGGTGCGCCCTGACATTTTTCTACAAAAACTATGGAATACGAACGAGGAAAATACATTTACTTTCCCTATTAATTAATGGAAGTAAGGAGTGTTTCCTGAAGTGGAAAATCATTGGGTGGACAGGTAATTTAACCAGATTTGTCATACTATCCTATCACACGTATAAGGCGTTTCATAATTATTTCTGACATTTATATAACGTCCAACATCGAACTAAGCGTATCCTTTTGTATACGATTTCAGAAGTCACAATTAAATTAAATAACACTTTAATTAATATACCTATTTCTGGTCTGTTTGATGAAGCTGAGTAAACCCTTAGAAATACTAATAACAATTTCAGATTGCTAAATATAGATCTGGTAATGTAATTGACAAAATTGACGTAAACGGTTTTCGAGTCCGATTTAGTTAAATTTTCCCGCCACACAGTCAAATTGGTTCAGTTAATTTAGGAAAACTTGATAATTAACTATGGTTTATTGAAAGTTTTGTATGACAATTATAAATTGTTAAATAATTAATGTCTTCTTCATCATCAAATATCACATTTATAATCTCACAAAGTTTCTTTAAAAACTCATTGTGTTAATATATGTAAATTACCTCCTTGATAGCTTCGTTTTTATAGCTCACAATGGAATATTAAAGTTTTATTACTTAGACTCACGGCTCATGACACAAACATGTTTGTCGAAGAACTGTTCCAGGTACCTATATAATTGCTAGGCTTATCTCCTAAAATTTATTTTGTCAAATGCCTACATTTAGTCAATGTATCTCAGATACTATTATAAATATATTTTAATAAGGGTGAGTTAGGACAGTAGCTGAATTCGAAACGCAAAAAGTAACAATTTCAATAATATAAACGATGAACAGTAAAATAGTCTGCCATCAGCAGCTGCTGTCGTTCATCCAATGAGCGTAAAAGACAAAAAAAAAAACGTAAAAGCAATTTTAGTTGGAAATTGTCTTATAGAAATAATTTATTCACGTGTTTCACTCGAAGACACGTCGTCTTCCAGACAAGTCACTTAAAAGCGTACATCTTAATTTATCACTGAAGGGTGAAACTGCCTTGTAATAAATTATTTGTTAAACAACCCTTGACGTGTATCAAGTTCTCATAGAAAGTTCATGGTAATTAATTTGGAGTAGGCTTTTGACTTTGTGGACTGATCTTTAGATTCTAATAAAATCTTACTGGGTGTATATACCTACATATTTGAGTGAACAACCATAGTCATAACTGTTAATACCAAAGATTTTACTCCATCTTTAGTTAAATAACGATCTTCATACGAAATTCACTACTGGCGTACCCCAAGGATCTTAATTCGGCCCCACATTATTAGTAATATGTCACAAATACTAACATAATATGTGCGATCTTAGTTGTTCCATGCATAGCACAGCACTTTAACATCAATATTTTCTTGGTCTCCGGTGTATATAAACAAGAGGCGTTTGTATATTACTGTAATATGGACTTTAAATCAATCACTTAGAGTTTGTATCCGCTTGAAGGATACAAATTTATGTGAAATACATGGTTATAACAAAATGGTTGAATGTATCATAATTCTGCAATGATTGGTTGATTGCTATGCGTATTGTACATAATATAACTGTCACAAAGTAACAGACATATAAGTCCAAATGAATGTAGTTATTGTAAACAATGGTTTTGTTGCATTATTTATTGATAAAGGTGCGACTAGTTCTTTTGAAAATTCGATAGGGGATAGAAATGAGTAAGCTTTTGTAACCAATACAACGAACCATAGAACCATTATCTTCTGCAAAGATTCTTACCATCTTGTAAACTTCTACTTCATTGTAAACTTCATAATTTGATAAATTTTGAAGTGCTTTATTCGTAGAATTCTATGAAGTACATAATCAATACGTTTTCCGAATTACGATCACTTTAATTAATGCAACAAAATCTATTATTATACATTAAACATAACAATTTGTAAATAAGTACTAATAAAGTAGCTATATAACATATTTCCGTTGTTTCTTCGTGTTTATTTCAAGCATTTAATATAACTACTAGATTAGAAAATCTGTCAAAATTTGATATAAAAATGGATACTTTATAAAAAAATACTTTTAAAAGGTATGAAATATTAGTAATAACAATTAACATAATGGTATAATAGCTTAAGTCTATAGTTATTTGAAACGATGATTTAGTTTTTAAGGCTAATTAAGTTTTATGAATATTGTTTTTTTATAGTCTATCGATGTAATACGGTTGTGTACATACAGTATGATATAAGAAGTTATTTAAGAAAATAAATCTATTGATCGTCGAATTGGTTTTGTTTTATTTAATTTCTAAGTAACGGACCCTTTTAATAAGTGCAATAATCGTGGTTGGTTACATCGCCTTGCATTTCTCATCTAGCACAGGTAAGAGTATCATTGGGTAGTGAATATACACTATGGTTGTGCAGCGGTATATTGATGATAAGTGCTCGTAAGCCGGTGCAGGACAGCAAACCGCAGGATTTTAGTAATACAATAGACAGTAATTTTAAAACCATAGTACATAACAAATTTAGATTAAATAAATGTTGGTTAAACAATTCTTGGTATACTAGTTGAACCTTATTTCCAATTAATTTATTCAACGTCAAATAATGTAAGGGACTAAACACGGTTCTTCAGAAGAGCCAAAAAACGATATAATTTTTTAAAATCATTCTGTTTATAACTTCTTACTGTCTGTTCCAATTTTAATTGTGTCTAGGCCAAAGTTTCTTAAAATTTCCTTTTCTTTAATTTTCTATGAAATAATAATAAGAATGGCCAATACATTTTAATATCATTGTCCTAAAGAATTATTTTTAACAGCATCTAGGGACATCAGACTTATAATAGCCTGTATTTTAACTTAGTTTTGAGGAAAAGTCTTGACACAAACGGACATAAAACTGTTTTTTTTTTCCTTTAAAGATAAATTCCCAAAGAAAGGAAAAAAAAATCTTCACAAAAGAGTGTCCTTCTCATTGATATCAGGTCAAACCAAGTCCCATCCGTTCCTCATTAGGCATGCAAGGGAAACCACTCGACGCAGCCCAAGTTAGGGTCTTCTAATTACACTATATCAGGATTAACGGAGTTAGGACGCCCGTGCTTCACTACGCCAGTATTAAGGTGTGGTTTCATTGCTGCGATTTGTATAGACGCTAGTACATCAAGCTACTACAATCTGTAAATTTTTTCTTAATAGATTTTCAACTTTATTGCTGAAGCATAATGATTGAAAGTTGATTGGGTAACTTTGACAGTTTAGACAACTTGATGTGCTAGCGTCTGTACTATCGATTTTTAATGATTTGTTATTTTACTAAGATTTCGCGGAAATAAAATAAAAATATTTGTAATGTGCAACTATTATGTAAATTGAGAAGCATAGATTTTTTTTAAATACACGCGAAAATTGTTTTAATTGCAAGACCAAATAAACTGTTATTTAAAATATATTTTATTTTTGTCGTCACCATTTCTCATTGCAAGCGAGACTGATTCTTCAACCACCATAGACCTAAATATAAATAAACAGTTCAAAGCAAATAAACTGCCCCACTATTTAAAGCTGCCTCCGTTAATTTACAAATACAAAACCTGTTAAACGCTTCACAACTTCGAAATCGCTTTTGAAACACATTCGAGCACG
This sequence comes from Heliothis peltigera, assembly GCA_958496145.1. Taxonomy (NCBI): domain Eukaryota; kingdom Metazoa; phylum Arthropoda; class Insecta; order Lepidoptera; family Noctuidae; genus Heliothis; species Heliothis peltigera. The sequence goes on from OY292338.1 coordinate 1,269,385, forward strand.
AACAACGAGCAAAATTTAATCCTCTCAAAGCACGCTTCTAAAACAACGCATAATTCTTCACAAAGAGAAGTACATAAACACAAAATTGATAATTAGAGTCCTTCCTTATCACAGTGAGTCGAAATTCGAAATGTCACCTATATTTTATAGTATTTTCCTCCAAGATACAGGTTTTTTTATATTGAGAAAAATATGTAAATAGGAAAAAAATATAAATATTTATAGAGAAGAAATGAGCATAAATAACCACAATTCAGTTTTCAGGTTTCATCGATTGATTAATAATTGATGTCCGAAATAGACATGCAACTTAGAAAAGCTACATTGCGATGGTGAAGTACCAATACCTCCTAACTGATATTTTTCTAGAAATTCACTTTTTTATCGATTTGAATTTAGAGGCGTTATTCCCATGTTTTGGCAAAAACTCCTAAGCAAATTTGACTATGTCAGTTAGGCACTGTTATTGGCACTTCGCCGTGGATTAGTACTTGCCTGACCTGGAATCGAACTCGCAGTTGAAAGGCAAGTGTTCCACTAGGTCACTATGGCTGCTATTGAAGTGACTTTAATGTCGTCTTTTGGGCCTTGTCAGCGATTTTTGGAAACACATCCGAAGTCCTTTAAATTGAAACAATATTGTCTTACAAGGAAAATCGAGAACTACTGTTAAGGAACTGCAAACTAATGGATGAATCTTTGTAATTCGAATTAGAATTTATACCTCATCTAAGCAACATTCCTCCTCCCCGTCCCCCCAGTTCTCCAGTGGTCCTCCTTAATTCTCTCGAAATATATAAGAAGAGAGAGAGGATATTTTATTTATTGACTTTGAGAATGTCGCCGCGGCACCCAATATCCGAAGCCAGGGGAAAATGAGACTATTTACAGTCGTATTTCAAACTCATTTTATGTAGTTATGAATGAGTGATCGTGTTCCAATGATTTTCGATTTCATATGAGGAATGGTGATGATTTGAAATTCATTTTAGGAATGATTGTGGAATTTGAAATAGTTTTCAATTGTTATTTGTTGACATCGAAGTCAAGGTTAGTATTTCGTATGCTGTATGTTTTAGTAGCTCTGCGTAGTACTAAAAGAATATGATTGATTTGCTTAGCTTTAATCGTACCTCGATCTTAATAATAATCATTACTAACGCTACCAATACCCTCGAATACAATGTAGGTAAGTTTAAATAAACAGGTGGTATTTTTTCATCATCATCATCTCAGTCATAAAATGCTACTTAACATAGGCTCTTACCATTAATCCAGCGCCAGCATCTTTGATATTCATCCTATACAATAAAATCATCAAACGTTTATTTAATCTTATTCGTATCCACAAAACCAATACTAAACCCCATTTTGTTAACCAACATTTTCTGATCGTAAACTACGAGTAATTAGTAATTGCGCAACATTTTGTCTATCATATTCGGAGATTATTATTCAACTATTATAATTAATATCCTCTAAATAGTTCGGATTGTTGCTGGTAGCTGTAGTGATCATATAACCAACCGGATACGCCATTACAGTAGCTTCCCGTTTCCAATGGTACGAGACAGCTCTTTTTTATCTTATACAGGGTGTAAGGGATTGCTCTCCGTAGACTGATCAGATGTGTTCAGTATATCATACTAAGAAGACTGGTTCATGAAATTGTTTCAGTAAGGTTATGGAAACCCAATAAAACTGATCCATTTAAGACATCACAAAAATTGAACAGCTGATTTCAAATTCATTTATATTTCGACATCCCTTGCTGGTTTATTTTTATGTTAGCGGTATTATTAAAAAAATTAAGAATGTACGATGAACGTACAAAGAATATAAGGAGGAGGCTGACCCTTACACCTAGTATAAATGTGTGCGTCAAGTTTTATGCTTGTGTTTGTACATTTTGTAATATTCTTGCTTAATGATGGCTGTCACTATTTGTTGCGAGACCTCGCTGCCGTGCGTTGACTGGCTGATTTTTACAAATAGAGATTTTTGTACTCATGGCTCCTCCTGTTAGTGACATACTCTAAGACAGCTGTATGTGTGCTCATTTAAATAATCTCGTTTAGCTATGACACAGTTTGGTAGTGCTTTCGCTTTGATATTGTACATTATAATGTTTCTCGTTTGTCGCAAAGCGTTATAGATCTCATTTGTGTGGCCTATTCTATATTAGTATCGTGCTAAATTCTAGCATGTTGTTGTATTGATCAACCTTTTTTAGAATGAAGTAATAATTAGTTTGACAACCTTGTAGTATTCAGTCTCGATAGTCAAATCGAAAATTCTGATAATCAAAAACTAAGGAAATCTTGAATCACAAATTGTTCTAAACACAACATTTAAAATGAAATAAATACAGTTTATATTGATAGATCAGTTACTTTAGACCTTTACAAGGCAGTATCTTTCACATAACTGAAATAGCTAAACTGACTTCAATGAAATTCTAATAAAACATTAATCTGGTGTGATCACCGGTTACCTTGGTATATTGTTACTAAGGGAGATTCGCAATCACTCAACATACTACCTTGAAGGTTTAATTGAAAAGAGTTTTGCATAACCATTGCATTGATTCTTAGTTCATAAAGAAAAGAAGAGCCGAGCCTGCAAGTGCCAGATGTCTTTTATTTTATAAAGCTTGAAACTTTGTATGTTCATTCATGTTACATTGAGTATCAACTTTTGTTTGAAACGGAGTTTGACTGATAGCAACTTTAGAAGATAGAAAAAAAAACCTAACCTAACCCAACCTATTTTTATTTTCGTTACTTTTTGCTGACACTATATACAATATGGACCACTTTTTATACGTGGAATCGTACCGAAAAAAATTATATCACTCATTAAAGTCTACACAAAGGATATTTCATATCTTTCCTTCTGATCCGATCACTAATATAGAAATGGTCATAAAATATTAAAGGATCAATGTAACAAAGATGGCACTAAGATATAAAAATTACATATTTTCAAATAAATCTTCTCCAGAGGTTTACCCCAACGAATAATTCCACGCACACTACTGTAAACAAAACACACAAGCAAACATGCTTATGCAAATATTATGTCCCACATTAGAACATCCTGTACTATTTCGTTGATTTATAAACCACCCTCTATAGTCTCTGAGGATGTGTAGACTCGTTGGCAGAAACTGTGAAAGGTCTGTGTGTACTTACAAAGACTTTATTTGCTAGTTTTGTTTGCTTTCTAGAATATTCTAGCTTGTTCGTGGAAATTTGCACTTTGTTACTATATGTTAATAAGATTTAATGGTTTATTATTTAATATTTCTTTACAAGTAAATTAATAGCAATACCTGGAAAAAAATAAATGGGTATTTAGATACTTTGTTTAATAATAGAGTAGCTACTTTATTATGGGAATATTATCATCTACATAAAATGAATTAGCTTTTTTTTTGTAGTCAAGATTTTTTTTTGTAATCTCATAAGGACATGTCAGTTTCTGTAAATTGAAGTGTAACCTGTTACAGCACTAAATAAACAACCTCACCAGTAATACTATTAAGGATACAACAAACAATTGCAAACAACATACCTATATGTATTACACTGCCAATTCTCAAGAAAGACAAGATAAACTTTTCTAACGGATGATAGGTATAGTGACCGTATTTTATTATTGACAGTTTGTGTAAAGGAGTAAAAGAAAGGAATCAGGCAATAGGCTCAGACTCGACTAAAGCGCAGCGGAGAATATCTTAAACGATCAATAGAATTTCGTTATTCAAACATTTGGTCATATCCAATGAGCGGAGGAATTCTATTGGTTATGTTAAAACTTCTCCACTCCGTTCCACATGGGTGGAGTCTGGGCTTTAATATAAGTAAACCACAGCTCGTACTACTCACATGAAATGACGAGCAGTTCTATTACAACCGTGAGTCGCGTCTGTCTGACATTTCTGACTGTGAAACCGTCTTGTCTGTGCATGACAGTTGTGAAGGGACGCTGAAATTTCTCTGCCAGTTACGGATGTTTAATGAATCATGGGTTAGCTAGAGCGTTGAAGTTGGTATCCTTATTTTTGCAGTTGTTAAATGGGTAGGTAATGTATTTGGGGATTTTGGAAGATTTCTTCCTCAATTAAACTTTTGACCGCCACAGTCACGTATAGATGACGAGTAAAAAAGTGCTCGGCACGCGATGATCACGACTACATGACCAAGTTGAAAATTAATAGTCAGTTTTAATTGATATCATTTCTAACTCACTATTATTATTGTATTGAAGTTATTTATGGATGAATTCTTAGCTTGGCGCTGAGGACACGTCTTTCTACTTTTGACTAGTTTACTCGTATTAATATAATATCAATTAGGCTAGTACAAATGCCAGCAGATCAACCTACTTGAATCTGTAAAATTTTACCAATCGAATATTAACCTTCCGGTATTGTGATAAGGTTATGTAAGGTATATAATAAAATAAGAGATAGGTTGGTGTGCTGGCATCTGTAAAAACTCCAGGCTTAGCATGGAAACCGTAGAAACAAGTTTTGTTTACCGGAGATTGGATATAATGACAAAAAATTGTCAGATTGACGTAAGATTTCTTTTGAAATTTTTTTAAGAAATTTTTTTTTTCGATTGACATCAGGCGACAAGTGATTATATGCGAGTTGACAGGTCGCGCCATGCTCGGGCAGAAGAAATGTTTACATTGACAGAAAAATCTTTGTCTTTTCTTGACAAAATAGATATAAAATCGCCATGCCAAAAAGCCAAAAAGCCTGCGGGAGTTATCATAAAAACAGAGAACACAAACATGACACAACTCTTTACCATACATTATGATTTCTTCCAGTCACATCTTTCCAGAAAACTCTATGAAGGAACTTGGTTCCCAAAAATAACACCCACTACTACATATATGGTTAGACTATCCTCCGTCCGTGTAGTACCAATAAGCACCTCACTGAATATTATTATAATCATTCATTCTCAAACACAATGACCGCCGTCATTCGCACGACACCGCTTCGCATAGACTAAGCTTTGTTTACACTTCTAAAGAACTGCAAGTAGGTAAATAGTAAATATTTTTCTGTCAATATTATATTGCAAGTCTGTTAGTGAGCCTGGAGCGAAACTGAAACATATATTTTCTTTGATAAATAAAGTTATTGATACTTTATTTTCTCGATTTGTATTTTTTTTATTTGAGACTAGCTTCTACCGATATTCCGTGGGAACTTCACGCATGCGAAAAATAGCTTATAGCCACGTTTTTTTTTATTAACCTGTACTGTCCCACTGCTGGGCAAAGGCGTCCCCCGTCACATCTGTCGAAGCCGAGTTAAGTGGACATCTTAATAACGAACGATTTTTTTCTCATAATAAAACAGCATTCAAAATCATTCAAATCCCGGTTGTCATTTGTATATCTTTGGCATTCGTTGCAGGTAGACATTAGCTAGAACTGCCAGTGACTGGGTTCAGCTTAGATAGACAATCGTATCGCTCCATATAAAACACTGCTAATCAGTTGTTCCCGGTTACACTGGAAGTCACCCCCAATATAGTTGGAAAAAGGCTAGGTAGATAATGATATAGTTTTTTTCATTACTAAAATTCTGGGAATCGTTAATTAAATCTGATCGTATTGTAATAATAGATGAACAGCATTAAATACAATTTCATTTGAAAAATAAACAAAAACAAAAAATAATATACACAGCTTGTTTTCAATAACAGGTAAAATGATTGAAAAAAACATCCTTAGAAAACTTCCAATACAAAGAAACATTTTTCATAATTCAGATAAAATTAAAAATCAACTCAATAATTAATCATCCCGCCATTTCTACATACAAGTCTGTTTTTCTTAGATTCATTCATTTGATTTTTCTTTGAGAGGATCTCGCAAAAGAAAAATAATTAATTACAATGATTGATTGCATAAGCAGGGCGTATAAATAAATATTGTAATGTAAGGCTGCGCATTTCAATCTGATAATAGATTGCAATTAATCTTATTGAGTTACTAGTTTTTTTTCTAGATATTTCGAACTGTGCGAACAATTTTATGTACTGAAAAAAAGGTACCTATCTTCATAATCTCTTTTATCTCAAAGTCAAACTTAATGCCATAAATCAGTTCCACCATTTAACTCTAAATAAACTTTAAAAACATTTGCTAAAATTAAAATAATAATATCGGTTTTGACAAGCCAAAGCATTGCGCATTCATCTCCCGAGCCTTTTCCCAACTATGTTGGGGTTGGCTTCCAGTCTAACCAGATTCGGCTGAGTACCAGTGTTTTTACAAGAAGCGACTGCCTATCTAACCTCCTCAACCCAGTTACCCGGGCAACCCAATACCCCTTGGTTAGACTGGCGTCAGACTTACTGACTTCTGACTACTCGTATCGACTGCCAAGGATGTTCAATGACAGCCAAAGCATTGCGCATTAATTTGTTTTATTCTTTTAGAGGTTCTCGAAATTTAGGCATAAATCCTGTCCAACATTACATAACTTATCTACAATCAAACTAAACATGACTAAACGCGTTGTATTTGGAGAATTACTTGCGGCCAACGTTCGAAATGTCCGTGTAACGGTCATAAAGCTATGTTATAATGTACAGCAGCTGTTTCTGTGGTTTTACTCGCGTCCAATTGAATATGACTGTTATTTTAGTCGTCAGACTATCAAAATTTGGTGATATAAAAACAAAAAAAAATAAAACAAAAAGCACTCGCCCTTCAAAAAGCCTTCGACCTGTTCCACAGATTCCTTCTGATGATCCTGAGCCTGATCTATCCTCAGTCTTGTTGGATTGCCGTACTAAAGACTACGAGAGTAAGGGAATAGAGAGTGCAAGTTTAGAAGTTAATGCTCAGATCTTCTTTGCCTCAGAATCACTGTCTTCTATAAGTAGATGACGATAGTGAAAAATAAAAAAATACATCCAGGCCGATTGTCGGCTAGGGCGGCCGTTCTCTTTTTTTATGGAGATCAGCCAGCTGCGCAGGACATATTATAATGTACAAACATTTGCGCAGACACAGGTGCACTCTCTATTCCCTCACTCTCTATAATCCGATGGGACGGCAATCCGACACGATCGGAGAGAGATCAGGCGCAGGACCGACATTAACGTGCTCTCCGATGCACGGGTGAATCAATCACCAACTTCATGAAAGTTTCTCAAAACCCACAAAGCGATTTCGGCCCGACCTTGGATTCGAACCCGAGACCCCGTGCACATCAGTAGCGCCTTGCGACCACTAGACCAACGAGACAGTCAAAGTGAGTGTAGTGAGAAATATACATAGATATACAGATAATTATAGTTTTGAGTAGGTTTATTTTATATTATAATATTTACAATTTATTTACAAAACTTAATTTAAATATTTACATTAAAAAAAAAATATATATATATATATAATTAACAAATGGCGTCAAAAAATTCCTCCTCATCGCTGCTCACTGGGAGTGTACCCAATAGGCTGGCGGCATTGCCACATTGGATGGCAATGCTTATCCGTTGACCGAAATAAAAGCCAGCCTTTAATTATAGTTGACTAGCTTCCGCCAGCGGTTTCACCCGCTTTCTGAGGGAAGTACTTTCCATACCCGGATAAAAAGTAGCCTATATGTTATTCTGATGTATAAGCTATATTGTGGTAAAGTTTCATTCAAATCCATTCAGTAGTTTTTACGTGAAAGAGTAACAAACATCCATACATCCATACATCCATACTTACAAACTTTCGCCTTTACAATAGTAGTAGGATTTTATGTATAGTATGTTAAAAATATCCAAGTTGTAATCCAGTTAACGAATAGTACTGTTACCCTACTACCTACGTAGGTCATAGAAGCCGTAATAGGTGACCCTAATTAAATGAGAGTTTAACATTAGGGATGGAATGTGGGTGTTCTGGTACCCATCTTTGTGTTATCCTTTCGTAAAGTGGGCGTGATGGTGTGTTGGTATCATAATTTATGTTTATGACATTCATATTGATTGATTGATTGATTGAGATTGTATTTTTTAACAAGAATTTTAGGCGTAGGTGAAAGAAAGAGAGGGTTTTAGACTATTTTTTGTCAAACTGCGTCAGAATTAAAGTTATTTTTTTCATAATTCATAATATAATAATTTTCACTCACGGTCGGTTAGCCCCATGGTAAGCCATTAATTAGCTCGTGTTATGGGTGCTAACACACCTGATAAACTACATAAACTTTACACATTATATTTATAAATACATAATTATAACATCCAGACCACAGCCAAAAATCATGCTCATCACGCAAATGTTGACCACGCCGGGAATCGAACCCAGGACCCTTAGCTCGGCAGTCCGGCGCGGCGTTGTAACCATTGCGCCATCGGGGTCGTCTTCTTTATAACATTTCTTAAAAATATATATATATTTATCTATTACGAATAAGTTCTTTAAAGGAGTGGGTTTCTCATGGTGAAACCATGAGAAAAACTTAGTAAAAAGTAAAAATACTGTTGGAAAATTTTGTTTTTATTTACTTAATGAACAAACTCTTTATGTACATAAACAGCTAAAATAATGAACAATAATAACAAAGTAAAAAAAATGGTTGTAAAAATACTCTAGGATGTAAAAAAAACTTCGTTTGACATCGACGGAAAATACTATGTATCTATAACCATACCCACCCCTTTATATGTATCAGGAAAAACACCAAACTATCCTAGTCATTATACGAAATAACCAAAACTATGTAAACACCGGTCAATGTTCGTACCTCCTTTGTGCAATGGTGCCATTTCACTTGACGAAGGGATTGTACAAATATTTGCTTTGTTCCGGCAATGCAAACTCGACACTATGTAAATCGTAGTAGGGTATATTTTACTGTGGCATAGTTACCTGAGTGTTTGCCATACTGATGTAATCGTAACATTAAGGTGAGTGATTTTTGAAGCATTTAAATGTATTAAGTATGCAATAAGGTTTATATGTAAGTTGTTATCCCATTAAAAAGATAAATATTAAAAAAGAGAGCCAAGTCTTCTCCAAAAATTGTTCATTAATTAATATGTATACAGGAGATCCAGACGTACTGTCACGTGCAATAATAATTATGATTTTACTTAGCATATAATTTAAAAGTAATTACTTCGTGTTATTAAGGTTTAAACTTTGAGTTGGGCTTCCAAAATATTACTTACTATAACTACGAAACTGTCAAATTTTCCCGATTTGAACCACATGCTTAAGCTATAAAGTTGAAAATCTATAAAGGAATTTTGACAGATTGTAGTAGCTTGATGTGATGGCGCCTGAACTATTAAAAACGTTGAACGTTAATCAATACAATAGAAGAAAATAGCTTCTAAATTTTGTTTCGTTTATACATAGATACTATTGTTTCTAACCGTACTATTGAGGCGAAACTACAAAAAACATCTAAAACACATTAACACCTAATTCACAGACAAAAAGCTGATCAATTGGATTTCTGCGACTTTTGTACTAAATTCCTTTCTCTCGGAGATGAAAAGCAGGGCAACCTACTTAATTCGTGTGACGTCACGCTGGTCGGTTACATCTCATTTACATTCCTACGTGATTCTAGCAAACCTTTGTAAGCGTGGATATACAGTGGATAAATTAAGTGCAGATTTGTGGCTGATTGTCTTTTGTTAATTGTATAAATACCCATATAAATACACGTGTATCTACAAATCGTTATACCTTTTTTTCGAGACGGGAACTCGTAAAAGAGGGAACAAAAGGAGGGGCTTTTGTGACTGTAGGGGGAGGGAGTGTCAGACTTTTACTGACTAAAACTCTTCTTTGTTCCTCCTAGAGCCGTTTGTGTACCAGGCCTGTGGTAACTCTTGCCAATACTTCTGCAACCCCGGCAGTCTTCGACCCTTAGGTGACCCGGTCATTTTGCCGACTGGGTTTTTGAGGAGTGCGTGGAATAGAACATGTCGAAGATACGGGACCATTGTCATTGACGGACGGACAGCGAGGTACCTAAATTCACTACCCACTGACCTACGCCTACGGTGGCCGAAAGACGTCAAACTATTATTCCTTCTGTTCTGTTTTCTTATATAATGCAGTTGCGCAGTACTTATGGATTGTTATAAAAGAATAAGGAAATATTTTTGACCCATTATACAAAGATACACGCTCAGGGATTAAGACCAATTAAAAATACTTGATAATGGCTATGTAGCAAAAACTTGAATTTGAAAATACCATAAAAATGATACAAACTAACCCTATCATAAAGATTCAGATACCAGAGAGGTCATAGAGAAAAATATTAATATAAAAACATACGATAATGAGCCTAACATAACCTCCTTTTTACAAGTCAGTTTAAAAGCTAGACTTATAACAGCTGACCTAAAAAGAAACTGCCCAAACAACTCCCATTCACCGACACACGATCTATGTAATCTAGATCACTAAAGACGGCTATTCACTGACGCTTCAATAGAGCCCTGTAGTAAATGATCGGGGCATATTGATAACGGTGTGTATGGGGGGTTTTAGTGCCTGGAATATAGTCGCCAATTTAAGGGTTATGTCTAAGATATCTGCTGTGTAATCGAAGGTTTACAAAAGACGTAAATAGAATATTTTAAGTGTATATACTTAAGTTAGTGTCTATCCAAATTAAGACGATCGTAACACTTATCGCGAAAATAATTTGATTACATAGATTTCTGATAGGCTTTTGTTGTAAAGACTGGGTATACGAGTAGTACAGATTAGCGTGACATCTTATGTACTTGTAGCTTAGAATTTTTTAACCATATATTTTAAACTGATAAAGTCGACACAAGAAGCTATAAGAATATTGTACAAAAAGGATGCAATTTCAATATAATAGAGCAACAAGAATAAAAAAGATGATTTTAATTACTCCGAATTTTCGAGTACCAAAACTTTATTTTTTTTTACAAAAAATAAAAAAAAACTAAGGTAGCGTATTAAAGTTTCAGAGTGGGGGCTTGTGACGTCACGTTTAAGCAAAATTAGTGCCTAAAAGTGACGTGACATGGAATTTCAATGTGTTGTACCTTCGTCATTATTGGTCTGTGGGAGTAAAAGGCGGATAAGAGACAGAGTTGTTGCTTTTCTTATTCGTCTTGCCTGTTATGAATAAAATCAATAAAATCATCAAGAACCCGTAAACATTATTAATATACGTAAGAAATACTTAGGGAGTCGAAGGCGAAAAAATGGTCATGTTCTAAGTCTTGTATTTTCTACGTTTAAATCAAACGCACCCTTATCCATGTGCAAGTCCTATCTATATCCTGATTAAAAATGATGTTGTTATATAAACAGTAATGGAAAATAAATATCTAGACTCAACCACAAACCGCACACGATAACAGATTTCTGGCATAACATTTCGATAACCATTTTTATTATTTTTGTAACGTTTATAATAAATTATCGTACAAAATTATACATTTTTCTTTTTAATTTATGTCCATAATTTATTTACAGGTTTATTAATACAAATCATAATGAGCTACACCTTTTTTATCGTGGGAAATCATCAAATGTATCACCCGCTGTGGGTACAGCTGTAGGTAGTATCAGACTCTTACTGACTAAAACTCATTTTGTTCCTTCTGGAGGTATTAGTGTACCAGCGGGGTTAGCCATGTTATACTTTCTACAATCGTAAACGCTAGTAGAAACGATAAAAATGTATGGAAATGACATTTGAAATCGATAAGTCACGTGGTCATAACGTGAGTCGAAATGTCAATTCCATACATTTTTGTCGTTTCTACTGGCGTTTACGATTGTAGAAAGATAACTTTGCTAACCCTGCTGGGCCGCAACAACCTGCAACCCTGGAATATAGTAGGCCAATAATTCCGGGTACTTCTCTGTTTCTTAAACAGAGAAAGAAAAAGAAAATCCCTTTACTCACACAAAGTGAAGCACACAAGATAACAGCAAGAGTGTTAGATACGAGCACATACATATTATATAAATTAATCAGTATTTCCCTTGGTCATGCCATCACGTGTGAACGCCTCGATCGATTTCACTTTAATTTGATGCGTTTAATATTTTCAGAGGGTTCTTAAGAAAGAAAAAAAAACAGGACAACGTCGGCTGGGTCAGCTAGACATAATTATTAAATTCAAGCATAAAATCGATTACACAATTATATTAACTGCAGTTTATTTAATCCTCGATTAAGATTAACGGAAGGAGCGAGCGTAATGAATAGCTATACCGCAATTGTTTTAAGAGCGCTATTTGCTGGAACACGGATTATGTTGTTCACGGGAATGGTAGAAAACCTTGAGTGAGTAGGAAATGAGTTTTAATGTGCAATGGCGTGTGTTGGATATTGTATTGTATTATTTAAAATGCCTCGTTGGCCTTGTAATCGCATAGCATGACTGCTGTACACGGAGCCTCGGGTTCTATTGCCGGGTCGGGCCGAAATCGTTTTGTGGGTTTTAAGAGACTTTCAGAAACAAGCCCGGACTCTGGAAGGTGGTGATTGATACACCCGTGCATTGAGGAAGCGCGCTTCTCTGTGTGAGAGAAGGCCTTTGCCAGCAGTTGGCACGAAGTGGGGAAAAAGGCTGATGACGTATATTTTGATATTTTGTCTTGATATTTTGGGCCTTTTATCTTTCTGGTAAAAGTACTTATGCCCTTTACGCTTGTAGAACATACAGGCACGTTTTATCAGCTAACGTGTCGACAAGAGCTTTCTATGAAAATAGATTACGCGTGAAAATTGTCTTTCTGTGGAAGTGAACAGATCACGCTAGCTATATCGACCAAAACATAACTTGCAGTATTTTTATTAATCCACCAAAACATAATCGAAAAACGAATAAAAAAAAACAGTGAACCTAAAATTAACAAAAAAATAAACATCCTGAAGTAAACAAGGCTTCAATATAAACAAGTATTAATCCATACAATTTCAAAATAATAACAATAAAATCGAAACACATGTTCACGTTCCGGGCTTATAGTAAACATATACCGTTTTATAGTTAAACAGTAATCAAGGATTGCACCATTCCATTAACCGTAGTTTACTTAACCCTGTATTAAGATTAACCGAGGGGCAAGCGTAACAGATAGCGGTATCTTTACGCCGGCTCCACACGTTGGCCCCAATATAGGCCCCAACGCTACTCGTCCAACGTGTGGACAATTGCATTGGCCCCAACGTTCGGGCGAGCATTGGTAGTTGGCCGGCTCCTATCGGTTTCATCAGAGGAATCTGCGCGCCAACGTTCGCGAGCTGTCCACACGTTGGCGCTTTGCTCAGTTGTGTTGCAACACGCAGCGTGTTTAATGTGTTTTACGTGTTTTATAATGTGTCGTCATCCACCATCATCTTTGACGTGGCTTTTTTCTCAGTAACAAATATAAATGTGCACTCAGTACTGTAAAAGCGCTCAGAGCAGTTTCAATTTCTGTATCGGATATCTTCACATTGGCCCTGACGGGAAAGAACTAGATTCGCCAACGTGTGTACGCCTGACCGAATTTGCTCCAACGTTGGTGCGAGCGTTGGGGCCAACGTGTGGAGCCGGCCTTACGGTGTTGAAAGCTTTGCTCGAATTAGGATCACGAATCCTTTCAAAGATAGGTCACTCAATCTCTCGGGTGTATCACGTAAGCAAATCGATTCATTTACAGGACTCGATTACTGGTGATTTTTGGTTGTGGAGTCATTCGATTTTTGGCGTACTTGTTTGTTTTAGTTTAAGAGCACTTAGAGTAATTTAAATTGGAATCGAGTTTGGTTTATCTGATACTATAAACATCAGATCAAGTTTTGATTGCTATTGACTAACTGCCTAGGGGTAAGTTAGGTTTGGACGGGCTAGTTGCTACAATTTAAGCACGAGTTATTTAAGGCTTACTACTCATCATCATCCTTTCTATCTACCTACTGGGCACAGGCCTCCTCTCACACAGAGAAGGATTGAGCGTTAATCACCACGCTTGCTAAATACGGATTGGAGATTTCAGAATTTATAGTTCAGGTTTCCTCAACATTTTTTCCTTCACCTTTAAATAAGTTATTGGTGTCCAAGACATACTTAAAAAGTTAACTAAACTTGGAATAGTTGCTTTGGTACTTGCCTAAAATCGAACTCATTTAGTCATACTTGAGAGGCTGGTGTTTTAACCTCTAGGCCACAATGAAATACTACAAAGATTATTTATTTTCGTCGTAATTATGAAATTAATTGTGTATAATGTTAACCACCGTTTATCGCGTGGTGAAACTGGCCTTCTACCATTTTAAAACCAAGTAAAGTTTATGACAGAACTGAGATTGGAAGTGTCGTGTCACCGTTTAATATTGAGAAAACAAAATAAGGATACCAATTGGTTTTTCATGATTAAAATACAAGTCTCATGTATTATACTACGTATATGCATCCAACGCGTTGAAATGGCCGTTCAATCAAACAGCTAGCCTTTTGACTGAACAGCGCTATTCAATCTACTTTAAATACGTTTATATGTCATTTAGCTGATTTGTTGACTGCAACGTTCAACACTACAACTAAAAGACGCTTACCAACTATTTAGTTCATCATTACAACTAGGCAACTGGTTATGAGTTAAGGACTCGGGGTACCCCAAGTGGAAGACAGTCTGGTTGAACCCAGACCGATCGTATGTATATTTTAATAGAATTAAAGAGATTTTCGATCACAATGTACATAAGTTTCCACTCAACAATCAGAACCCAATAATGATGAAAACGTTTTATTGAAGAACACTTCAAACAGATCATTAAATGCACCGGTTGAAGTTAATTAAAAGCACTCATTAAACATGATGAATGGAAGAACGTACCTTACCGAATCTACATGAGGGCTACATTCGCTGCTATCGTAAAACATTTACTACCCCATACCAGAGCCCTATCTCGAACAACTTCGCTAAAAGGTACAATCCTAATACATATTTACGCAATTAAAAGCTATAAACTAAGCTTAATCTCAGCTAAAATTACGCAAATTGGGTGCGTAACGCGTAAGAACGGAGCTAAATTCTCATTTAACCTCAAATAGCAAGGTTGTTTAGTATAAATCCCATTAAAGTGTGGGTCGGGACCTTAGCTTAGCAAAGTCTTGGGCTTATTACGGAACTAATGGAATGGAAAAACACGCGAAGGTAAAGACGGTCTGGATTGGAATTGAAAAGGGGATAGCTTCGAAAAGGTATAGCTTTAATTTGTAACATAACTTACTAACATATATAAACCTACATCATTATACTGAAACGGTGAACAATCAAAGAAAAGAAGATTCTAATAAAATCAAAACCCTTCTTGGCTATCGGGTAAAAATAATGTTAGTGTAAAAAGTAGTATAGACGTTAAAATTTTAAATTTTCCCAATAAACTTTGATCCACATACTTTAGCGATAAAGTTGAAAATCTATTAAGGAAATTTGCCGGATTAAAATAGCTTTTTGTGCTGTCTGTACCGGTATAATGTTGTTAAAAAAGTACAAAATAACGCAGATAAGAAGGACAGGCTTAATAAATAATGTATGTATAAGACAAATACATAATCAATTACTATAAAAGAAAAGGAAACACCCATTATCCTAAAAATAGCCAAACACAATAAAGCACACGAAACAGTCATAATTAACAACGAAGTACAAGCTGAGAGAATCACAATAGTACTAGATAATTACTATATAACAAGCACAGTTCGCATAACCCTCAGTCCACCCACAAGCCAGTTAATTCCTTACTATCAGACCGTTCCCTACTAAATAATCGAATTTACGTGAGAGCCCTGTTTTCGTTCGGCGATAAACTAAAGGATTTTGTAGATATAACACTTCGGGTTATAGATGTGGGGATAAGAGAGAATTTTTGTTTAACATTATATTTGGATTTAGTGTTTTCGTTTGCTTTTATTTTTTGTGCGAGTTAGGAAGGTTGTATTTTATGTTTGGATTATAGATGTAAATGGTTTTTGTGGCGCGGTGGTTTTTGTATTCGGATATTAGTTAAGTTTAATTATCGTAGTAGACGTATTCTGGCAGGGTCATCATGTAAGGACAGGAGTATCTTTATAATGAAAAGATGTTTATTGTTCGATTATAAGTTTAATACTGTCAATTATTATTGAGTACATTCCTAACATTGGACTTACCTCTCCGTCACAATTGTGGCCACTCAAGCTGTGCTAGCTGTAGTATTTCTAACGAATTGTCTTGCTCATAAATAGACATAAAAAAATTGTTTAGACCCCTGATCGATCATTCCCTGTAGTACCTATATTCTAGAGTAAACCTAACCTATCGATCCTTCCATGAAAAAGTTGTTAGTGATTAAAATTAGTATGTTTACTAATATCATAAAGCGGGTGTGTGAGTTTGGTTGTACGTACCTACATTCTAATCAATAGCTACGTGTCCGATTTGAGAGTTGAGTTGAATTGTGATTTTTGATACGTTTTAGATAGACCATTTATCGAGGAATACTACTATTGCACAGGACGAGGTCGAAAGCTAGTACCTAATAATCAAAATTTTATCAACCCCATTTCTGTTTTCAGTAGCAGATTCCGTGGATTTCAAGGTCAAGAACTAATGAAACCTAACAATAAGAAATGTCGTCAGAAACCATTATAAAAAATCCGGTATTAATATACCTTCTCTTTTTTCTTAATTTCATATTTGACCTTGACCTGGAGTATAGAAGTATCCTGACAAGTGTTAGAAAGATAAAGATATCGTTAAATTTTTACCCGCCAAGAGCGATGGAGCGGTAATTTCCTGGAACGTCAAGGAGGGTAGTTGGTACAAGGGATTTATTACACCATAGTGTAGCTAGTAATTTGGTTAAGTTTTAATATTTTAATGATGATCGTGCTTGACTTTGCTTTTGCAGAAAATAGATTTTGTGCCTCATATTATTTGAATTGTATATATTCGCATTTTTATTTTTGATGTATTAAAAAGACATGACTGTAGTCTACTCAGTTTGAACACCAGAAAGTTTTTTCAAAAGATGTTTCTCTGAAGTGATATTACAAAATCAAAATTCATTATCCAGTACTTGTGTATTCAAAAATTACCTCTGTACAAACTCTTTGAACTAAAAACCATATTTTCAAATTAGATTACTCAATCCCATAATCTTTAAAAAGAAGAACTTTAGAGAAAAACTATTATGAACTCTAGTTTACTAGATAAAGTTATTTTATTTCAAGTCATTTGAGACTTAACACGAGCTGCAAAGCTAATTGGTAGCTTAAAAAGAAAATATAT
Organism: Heliothis peltigera; assembly: GCA_958496145.1. Classification (NCBI taxonomy): domain Eukaryota; kingdom Metazoa; phylum Arthropoda; class Insecta; order Lepidoptera; family Noctuidae; genus Heliothis; species Heliothis peltigera. Next base: position 1,286,698 of record OY292338.1, read on the forward strand.
ACCTTATTAAGTTGAATGTAGTTTCTTAATAAGGATGATTAAGATATTCTTGTGAATAATTTTTCATCTGGAATAATACTTTGAAATGTGTGGTAGAAGCTCAAAGGTATATTGTCTTACTATTTATTTCTTTTTCTATTTCACATTAACTCGCAGCGTCTTATAATACGAGAAAATGTAAATCTTTCTTCATTTATAATGGAATTAGATTGTTTGTAGGTAGGTTAGAGTAAATTTTGATGTTTTTTTTTTTAATTCAAAATTATTTTCAACACTATCAACAAACATAATTCGATCAAACAATAACATTATCAACAAAGGCCTAGCATAAATTAAGTTAGATTATAACTCTATTTTGGTCACATAAATTGAATATACAAATTAAGCACTCATCAATGGAAACCTAAAACAGTAGTAGTTCAAATAATAAAAGTATATAACTATACTTTAGATAGGCGTTTGATTAACATAGCACAAAGCTATTGCCGTGAAATGTAAATTTGCCATATATAACTTCATGCATAAACGCTGGGCCTATAAACTGATAGTTCAGCTAATTGCTTACAGAGTGAACACTTATGTTTGAGATATATCATAGAGATGGCTCCGTTCATTAGAATAGATTTAGTTGAGGAGTTCCACAGGGAACTATACTTGGACTCCTATCATTTGCAGGCTATCGGCGACTATTTCAATAAAATTTAGTATGATCATAAAGATTGAATATGTACATATCTATAGAATATAGGGATGTTAAATATGGAAAATAGATTCTAAAAAAAATATATATTTCTTGATTCACATATTTTGGAAAGACGACTGTCTATGTGATTAAAGATTTAATGATCTGTTTCTAAGTCTCTCGTATAGTAATAATATTTAATTACTATTAGTAATATCATGTTTACTGATATGTTTCCGAATAATAGAGTTCTTATATAATCTTACTCATCGGTGTGACACACGCCCTTATATTGATGAAACATAAAACCCCAAAGGGTGATATTCTTGGAACGTTATGTACCCTATGTTATTTTGGTGTAGCGACCTAATGTGCCCCATGTTTACCCCTTGGCTGAACTTTATGGGTTTCTATAACGTTTTATAGTGAGGATCCTGTTGTGCAGATGACATGGATGTATTTGTTCATGGCTTCTTGGTTATGGAAGCCATTTGGTATGGTGTTCGTATTTTATGGTGTATTTTTAGCGTTGCTCTTATCACGCTCATAGATTTCAATTTATAATCATCAGATGCCTTGTATTTTCCATAGGCACTGTTATCAGTAATACCAAATACTGAGTGAGCACAACCTACTCATGAAAAGAGAACATATTTCTTTTTTTACTTTCTTTCACAATCAATGGTTCACATATACATCTGCTGGGGCTACGGGTTACTCCTTGGTAAGACTGGTTGTCTGACTTTCTGGCTTCAGACTATTCGTAATGACTGCCAAAGATTAAAAAAAATTGCGTGCCTTCCGAACTCGTCATGATGATGTCAAAAGATGATCACCTATCCATGGACTGACCGCGCCAAGTGTTGCTTAACCTCGATCAATCGGCCTGGCTGACTTTTACTTAGCCACGAGTTCCTCACAATTCTGTAAAAACGTTTGAATTACTACGTTTACTTACTAAAAATACTCTACTGAAGTACGTTAATTTTGGGCTACCTACATAATTGATGCATAGGTTACGAGCCTTGTAAATCGAGACGTATTGAGAGGCTACCGGCAAGTAATGTCCGGCTCCTTGTCTAATAAATCGTCGTTCAGACTGAGTTTGAAATTGGGGTATCTGTCTTCGTTCATTCGAACTAGAACTATGGTGACTTTGAGTGGTTTTGACCGCGATAGGTCTAAATTGTTTTGCTTGAAGACTTTAAATCATTGCAGCGCCAGATAAAAGTCTGGGTTCTCATTTGAAGATGAAATTCTTAGGAATATCATTTTATACTTCCACGCAGTAACTTGTAAGGCGATGACTATACATATGTCGATTATGTCGGGATTTAAATACATTTTTCTAAGTTATACGTACTTTCTAAGTTTATCTTGGACACCAATGACTGATTAAAGGTAAAGGAAAACATCTCGAGGAAACCTGGACTATAAAGTCTGAAATCAGCAACCCGCATTGAGCAAGCGTGGTGATTACCGCTCAATCCTTCTCCGTGGAGAGGAAGCCTGTGCCCAGCAGTGGGACGATAAAAAGGCTGTGATGATGATGATGATGAACAGTGCATTCACACTAGCAGATCTTAATCGCACCTATGTAAACTGAGCGAATTTGCGAGATGTATTTCAAGCGTATAAAAAGTCACGAAGTTTTAAACGTCATCTTTCGCATTGGTATTTGTCAATTGTTTGCTCGCAACAAGCACTAAAAAGTGCTCTACCGAGCATCACCGATCGAAAAAACCGAGCGAAAATTCGTTGGCGGTCATTTTGTGCGAACATTGACAAGTTCATAATTATATTTTTAAAATCATTATGACAAACCCTACAAAGATAGGTGGAAAATCCTTCATTAGGCCATATTTTATCTAAGGCTGAGTTTCTATAAAAATGGACAGTAAATTGTTTTTTAAAGTCTCCTGGCACACTTGCCTTTTCCCCCCAGTCCGATTAATTCTGCACGGACAAGTCACAACTTGTCCCTTTTTTAACGAGAAGACCCACGTCACAACTTGGCAATTTTCAATTTGTTACGCCTTCATAATTATGTAATGTATGACCACTCTTTTAATTTTAACGAACTTTTCAGTCCTTACTCTAACTACATATATTTACTTTTTATTTTACATTTTGGGGTAGCTTGATGTGCTGGCGTCTGTACATTATAAAAGTGAGTATATTTTAAAACAGAAACATAAATTGGACCCTCTGAAGTTCAACAATGTTTGGTTTTAATAGAATAGTGAAATTATAAGATAAATCAATACATTTCTATTTTGAGATCAATTGAATTTATGAACACCTATTGAATGACTGTTTGAGATCAACCTTGTTAATATCTTAAAGCTTGGATTTACATTCGTCTTGAATACTACTCATTCAAGGTAAGACTTCTGAGAAATTGCATTCAGTTGGGCGCAGAGTGCATAGATTAGTATCATTAATAGTGCCTTTAATTGGCAGATACTTGTGGATAATACTAGATTATTTGTATACTGTGTATTTGTATGCTGAAACATTGATCTATTAAAGATTAAGAGCGCGTATTCCAAAATTTAGCAACGTCGAAAAATAGCTGTCAAATATTTACAAGTTTAAATATGTCAATTTAATGTTATCATGAACATTCAACATCATCTTGGAACATGTTGCCTCAAATATTGTTAACCCCTCCTCTCTGTAGGACTGAGGTCTGCTGGGGCTGCGGGTTATTCGCAAGAGTTATCATGTCCTCCAGAAGGAACATAGTGGGTTTTAGTCACTAAGAGTCTCACACTCCCTCCAGCTGCACCCACTGTGCGGCGAGAGGTGTCATTTGATGATTTCCCACGAAAAAGAAAGTTATCTTAACTGTGCGATATTTTGATAACTGAATAGGTTAGTTTGAGGCCACGATGCACCGTGCTGTAAAGATTAACCAACATTATAAATGGAAATATTAGTTGTTTACGTTTTACTGAGAAAACGGCATTAATTATTTAGATAGTTTGAAACTTATAAAGGATGCGAGGTAAAACACGGGAAGAAGTTGGTTCTATAAACCTGTTAGGATTTCAGGAGTTTTCATACTCATTCCGCGTGAAATGCGTGTATGAGAATATACAAATAAATTTAATCTTCTAGACACTCACTTCACGAGTCATCATTATCATCACAGCCCTTTTATCGTCCCACTGCTGGGCACAGGCCTCCTCTCCCACGGAGAAGGATTGAGCGTAAATCACCACGCTTGCTCAATGCGGGTTGGTATTATTTACTTCACGAGTGATGTAAATAAAAACCACATCACCAACCTGCATTGTGCAAGCGTGGCCGTGGTGATTAACGCCTAATCCTTCTCTGTGTGAGAGGTGGCCTGTTCCCAGGAGTAGGACGATAAAAACACTGATGACGATGACACCGTAAATGTTTCTTTTTGTTCGAGTTTCAGTATTTTGAAAGTGTTTCAAAATGTTCGCAGATGAAGTGGTGGGCGAACTGCTAGTTATCACTACATAGTATAAAACAAAGTCGCTTTCTCTGTCCCTATGTCCCTTTGTATGCTTAAATCTTTGAAACTACGCAACGGATTTTGATGTGGTTTTTTTTAATACATAGTGTGATTCAAGAGGAAGGTTTATATGCACAGTTTTTCTGTAGAGTATTTAGTATCAACATTGCACCCGTGCGAAGCCGGGGCGGGTCGTATAAAATAAATGAATACGAAGTTCGAATGAATGATACTCAATAACTTAGGAGTAATTAATCATTTTCCCACGCAATATAGTTAATTACACAGATAGCGAATCGCAGAAACTGTAACATCTGTGTACAGATGTACTATTTTAGTAACCGATGAGTTTGTTATCTATACGAGTATATTATATAAAAGAAATTCGTATTACATACGCTATTTATAACACTTTGATGATTTGGTCGAAAATGATTATAGGTAGCTTAGAACCGGGAGATCGACTAAGATATTTTTCTTTATTTTTCTTTAGAAAATAATTCAATGGTACTTTATGAACATCCTATAATTTTAAAATACTTAGTAAAAATATTCACGTTATTTGGATCACAGCCTATTTTGACTGTTCCTTAGCTCGTTGTCTTTTAAGGTGGTTTCAAATTCGAAACCCCATGAAACAAAATTTGCATACAAATTATCATTATAACCAAACGAAACCCAACTTAATGTCGTAGGGCTAAAACTGATTTTTCATCTGATTGTTTGGAGTATTTAGGCGAATAAAAGGATTAATTTGTCACCCAAAATAGATGACAAAACTTGAATTTAACATTGAGTGGGTATTATCAGATTCCAGACCTTTTATTGAACTGTTATTTATTTGCTAAACCTGTTTGTTACACAACAAAGGAGCATTTGACAAACTTGAAGACGTAATATAGACGTTTTGTATAATCTTTCTCCATCATTATATTTAAAACGCTTCACCCCCTTCTTATAAAACGTGCTCTTAATTTCTTTTTTTTTTAATAAGTTTCTAGTTCCTTAATCCAGAAAATTATTCTACAAAACTTGTTTCTACGGTTGCCATGCTAAGCCTGCAGGTAGTCCAGATGATCCATCATTTTCATACACAGCCTGTAGTCTATTGATGGTTGGTATACGTGTGTTTTCTAGTTATGATTCTGTTTAAAGGATTAATTTAGTAGATAATTTGATGATTTCAAGTTCGCTATAGAAAATATTTTTGTAAAAGCCTTTTTTTGTTTTTACCAATTTATAAAAATTGTAATGTCACTGAACTGATACAAGGTCATAGAACTATGCAATGCAGAATTAAAATTTACAATACTTTTATAATCTACTAGTATTATTCATACTTTCAGAATTTTAACAACGAATTTTCAGTTTCGTTATAAATACTTAATGATTACAATCTGACTTTTTAATGGAAGGAGGGAGCAGAATTAAAATAATATACAATCATTCATAGTAAAACCTGAATAAAATTATATCACAGCTCATAAGTTATATTGATATCATCTCCTGAGCCTTTTCTCAACTACATATGTTGAAGTCGGCTTCCAGTTTAGCCGGATTTTGCTGAGTACCAGTGTTTGACAAGGAGCGACTGCCTATCTGACCTTCTCTACCCAGTTACCCGGGCAACCTAATACCCCTTGGTTAGACTGGCGTCAGACTTACTGGCTTTTGACTATCCGTAACGACTGCCAAGGATGTTCAATGACAGCCGGGACCTACAGTTTAACGTGCCATCCGAAACACAGTCATTGGTGTCCAAGATATACTTAGAAAGTAGGTACACACAAATTTATAAAAGTTGCATTAGTACTTGCCTGACCTGGGTCTAACCCACGCACTCATACTTGAGAGGTTGGCTCTTTAACCACTAGGCCACCACGACTTTTTCCTCAAGAACAATGATATGGTTTGATATTATGATATCGACTACTAGACGTGCCTACGTGTCGCTCTTGCAGCATCTCCTGTACCGATCGTCCTGTCTACTCTGAATAATACAAGCCAACCCAGAGATTGACCTTCTTATCAAAGCCTTTTCTGAGTTAATCAATTATATTTACTATTAACTTCATATTTTTTTTATGTCATACTTTGTATCATTTGTACACTGTTCATTGTACAAAATCTCTGTGGTTTATGTAATTGGTGTCAAGTCGTGTAAAATATCAATTGAATTAATAATTGAATACAAAATCCCCCCAACACAAACCTAAAAAAAAAAAAAACTTTTTTAAACTTTACTTATAATAACCCATTCACAGGACTAAAAAGCATCCTCCATTTTTAATATTGATACGTCCCATATATATGTATACAGGGTGATGAAAAATCCGCAGGCCCCATATAAAAGAGCGCCTGTCCGCTGTTAATTTGTCACGTCGAACAAAGAATGGTGGTTCATTACATTGTTTTATACCTATGAAGTAAATAATAACATACTATGTGTATATTTTTGTGCAGAGACGAATATTTATGTTGCTTTTGATAATCTTTTCATACTTGAAGGTAGTTTTTGAGAGGCTAGGATATGATCTACATATATTATGGTATTTTAACTTTTAATATTTTTTGCAACCACCCTTTGTTACATAAATATATAATATTATACACTTTTTAAATAATTAAAACTATTTTTACAGTAAAAACTCATTTATTAAGTAATACCTATGTAATAAAATTAGCGTGTTAAATCTTAAACCGTCTTCACATTTTCAAACTTTTTTCAACATTCTTTTCCAGAAATAAAAATTGAATTTAACTTTTTTTAATAATGAGACTTGTTTTTTTATTTTATTTAGGTATGTGAAGCGGGGTCTATAATAATATAGGTATGTCGGAACACCAGAAGTGTCGTCAGGATCAGCCATGGTCATCAGGCGTGGGCTTACGGGCTTGAAGCAAACAAAGTAATGATTCTGACAGTTGTATTTTGTTTTACCAAATTCTCCAAATTACAATTAACACCTGAAATAGAACTTAATCATTTACTGAGCACTGAACATAAAATATACCACACTTCTCTGAAATAATTAACATGCGAATATTATAATAAAATCAAAATTAGCGGTTCGTCCTGCGATCGGTCTCGCCCGGTCTAGTCGCGCAGATTGTCATGCGCAACTTCACCGCGCCAGCCAATCATGACGCTCCGCCAGATTGACATACGTCAATCTCATTTATGGGTAGTAGCTGCATGCGCCACCAAGGAGGATGTAGTTCGGGTCGAGTGTTACTACCTCTTTACGGCACCGCCGACAGGTATTTTATTCCTGTATTTATTTATACGTGACTATATCACCACAACAGTTATTACATAACAAATAAATACTTAAATATTAATAATTGAACCCGGGTACATTTTGTTACCTAATAAATATAATAACAATGTTATTTGTATAATCATTACGCCCTATTTATAGTATTAATCAATCAGTCTATTTTTCTCTATTATTATTATCTGTTATGCGTTTAGTGAGCTTTATATTCTTCATTTTAATTTTAATCATCATCAGCTGTCATTAATATTAATAAAAGAAAATACTCACAATATTAAAAAAAAAACCTAACCTAATCTAACCACTAAATAAATATTCCTATTGTTTACAAAAAAAAAGTCATCTTATCCATTTAATGTTCTTTAAACCAGTTAATACTCTAAAAATGATAGAGAAATATATTTATCCTAGTAAATAAACACAAAATACAATGTCGTTTAAGCTGTTTGGACGCCATTTGTCATGTATCAGTGTAACTTATGAGCTGTACGCGGATGTAATACGAAATACATAAATGTTAAACATATTATGTACGATTTCATATTTACTGCTTACGGTTTATCAATAGGACGCAGAGCTCATGGTTAAGTAACAGTCGCTTCTATCGACATCCTCGGGTTGATCGATCAAAAGATACAGAAACGCTTGGTGCGGTCGGTCCGTGAATGGGTGACCATCTTGTCAGGACGAGTTCCTCTGTGTTGTGGAAGGCATGCGAAATTGATGGCCCCGGCTATTATTTTTGACGTTGTAAAATAACAAAAAATCCTCTAATACTTGAATTTCCCGTTGCTAGTCCTCGCCTTCATATTCACCTCATATAGCATCATTAAAGACTAGCTTTTGCTCGCAGCTTCGCTCTCGATAAGAACCATTATTATTTATTAGATAAATGAGAAAATAACTTTCATCCCCTATTTTATCTCCTTAACATCATAACATCTACCTGCGTGCCAAAATTCAGCCTGATCTGGCCAGGGCTTGGGGCTGAGTGTTGATACATCACTTTGGCAGTCAGTCACCTTTGAGTTATATACGTTATATATAATTTTAGATGAAAGAAAAATAATATTATTTTATTCAACAAATTCTAAAAATTATTTTCACAAAAACTTTAATTTGAAATATTTACCCACTCCACGCAAAGCTATGTTCACACCACCTGAGTTCGTCAAACATCTCAACTAAGATGACGCGTGACCATTGTAATTACCGGTAGCGGTATGTAAACGGACTTTAATCACGGATGTACGTATCTGTCCGGATGCAATTACCAGTGGCTACTCGGGTGACGGGTAACCGTCACTAATTTGAACGAACCTGAGGGTAGGTGTTTGTTCTTGACCGGCCGTGTTTTCCTAGGGTAGTGTAAAATGAGGGACTTTGGTACTGTGGAGTTACATTGAAATGGGGGACTGAGGTTTATAAAGGGTTATTTATGTTCCCTATATCTAAAGCCTACAGTCCACCCATGTCTATTATTTATTGCTTTATTGTACGTTAACCAGTCAGCTAATAAAAAAAAAATCAATAGAGTTACTTGATGATTTAATTCTCCGTGACCTTTTTGAAATCGTGAACCTATCTTTAACGTTACTTAAGATCATGTACACTATGATATAAAAATGAATTTAAATATTATATTTCAACCCAAATCTTGAGAGCAGCTGAACTGTTTTTTTTTTTTTGTGTGTGTTTTTTTTAAAGTAGAAGGATGGTTCTTACGGAGAGAAAAGAAAACGCCAGATAATTTAAAGTATAATTTGTGAAAGGTTAGTTAGTTTTTTATAAAAAAAAAATAAGTTGAAAAGTATATAAACTAAGCTAAACACCCTTGTAAGCCGTTGATTCCAAAAAATACTGGTTAAAATTGTGCATTACATAGGTCATAAAAGACTATGAAAAATCCAGTCTAGCCAAAAAAATCTTGTTATAATTTGGATCAATGTACACATTTATGAATACAAAATGATTATTTAATCATCATTGAAACACCTAGAAATGAACGGAACGATTAATTTCATTCAAATCCAAAATATCGGTACACCTTTTTCACAAACGGTCGGTGGTACCATAGGGTTATGGTAAGCTATGATTCGCTTCTGTTATGGGTGCCAAGACAATTGATAAACAACATATACTTTACACATATATATTTATAAATACATATTAGAACACCCAGACCACGGCTTACAAGCATGCTCATCACACAAATGTCGATTTGACCGTGCCAGGAATCGGACCCGGGACCCTCAGCTCAGCAGTCCGGCGTGGTTACCATTGCGTCAATGGGGTCATCGAATCTAAACTAATTAGAGAGGAATTCAGACGTTTCGCTTGTAAAGAATTGAAAATAAATTAGGGTTTCATTATTGCTTTGTTCTGTAGGTTTTTTCTTTTGTTTTTTAGCCTTCGAACTTACAAAAGCCTTGATTTCTTCATTGGTCTGCATGCTTTGGCTGTGGGATAATTTTGAAACTTCAAGCGATTCTGAAAATAGTTTATGTTGACTTTATTTGTGTTATGTCTAAAGATAGACTTCTAGGTATTTTTATTCATATTAATTGCTTTCTATAGAACTTTTGTCTCTTTCATCAGAACCAAGAAAAATAGTGTTATCTTCTACAGTTATTAATTGAAAATGTTGTCTAATTAGACTCTCATTATGAGGATTTCTAGAATTTTCTCAACTATAAATAAATGACTTCAGCAAAACTTACAGAAATGAAATTGACTCTCTTGCAATCGATTAAAAATAGAATCATTTAAAAATTATGTTAGCTACCATTCTTATCACTATTACTTTATGTCGAGTAAATTACAAAAAATACTGCTCAATGTGGTAGACAGGCACCTTAAGCGAACGATTTAATTCTTAATAAAAAAAACATTGAAAACTTAATCAGGAAAAAAATAAAATACATCTATTTACAAAACACAAGACACATAGAGAACACAAAATTAATAAAAACAGTAAATAAAAATATTATTAATTTACTTAAAGATTTGATCAAGAAACGAACTTAGAAAAACTATGCGTCATACCTACAACAATTGTCCTTCGCACGACCTAGTCCTGTGACCCTAAACAAGAGAATCCCAGCGCTGATTTTCATCGACACCCGACACTGACATGATGACGTCAGCGGTTCTATTTTTATTCGTAACAAATTCTTCCATTAAATTTGTAATGAATATTTGATCGAAGGCTATGAAGATTAAAGTCGATAATTCCCATCGACTCGCTTATAACTTTCACGAAGCTGAAAGCTGCTGAAAGCATCACAACTGTAGCAATTTTAATACCATACTTTATTCGCGTTAATACTAATAAACATCCACACGGGTTGATCGATCATAAGATTAAGGGCCAGTTTCATAGGTTACGGATAGCCACTATCTACCAGCAGGCTTAGCATGGCAACCTTAGAAACAAGTTTTGTCTACCAGAGATTGGACATACTGACAGAAAAGTGACAGATTGGCGTAAGATTTCTTTTGATATTTTTTGAAGTAATTTTTCTTTTCTTCGATCGACATAAACTCTACAAGTGTATATGCGAGTTGAAATATCGCGCCATGCTCGGGCAGAAGAAGACATGTTGACATTGACAGAAAGAGCTTTGTCCTTTCTTGATAAAATAGACATAGAATCGCCATGCTGAGCCTGCAGGTTAGGCTGGAAGCCGACCCCTACATAACTTGGGAAAAGGCTAGGCAGGTAAAGGATATATAAAACATTGTCTATACCAACAATGGCCAAAGCCTACATTTCAATATTTCCCTTTCATTATACCCTTTCATAGTAGGGTCGTCATTTCACCTTTGACCTTCACTTGTTTCAAGGGCAGTTTAATATTGGGGTCACGTATTCTAGTATGCTCGGTACTCACATCACGGATAAGTTGAAGAAGCAAAGCGGTTAGTGAAGTAAAACTTTGCTAGTTTGATTAATTGACAAGTAATCTTTCGTAACTATCTTTTTGTTATTTCAGAATTATTCTTGTGTAGTGCGGGTTAAAATCTCCAAAAGGTCCAATTGATGTAGCTAAAGTCTACATATATTTTTCTTGACTAATGTTATAAAAATGAAGAGTTTGTTTGTTTGAACACGCAAATCTCAGGAACTATTGATTTGATTTGAAAAAAAATTTTTAGTGTCAATAGCTCATGTTATATTGAGGAAGGCTGCTAAAACGATTTGATTGAACAGATGCAGAGCGTTATCTTGTTTTTATCTTTAAAATTAAATAATTTGATGGGTCGGGTACCTACCTATATTGAGTTTTCATTTATTATATTCAAAAAGTATTTATTTTATTAATTTCTTAATTTTTTTTTAACTCGTGTGGAAACAGTCTTGCAAAAAGTGTACTGAGACTGCAAAGCGTAATTTTATCCTCAAAACGTTTAACTTGTGGTCATACTATCAGAAAAAGTTATTTGCGCTTTCTTTGCGAACTGCTCCATTGATAGCCGCAAAGAAATCGAGATTAATTGGAATTGCAATTAAAATTGTACAGCCAGCAGAGAGATCAGCTAAATGTTCAAGATTTTTGTTAAAATTGCTGTATTTTCTTTAGTTTTATAAAGAACTTTAAGTATCGAATCTTTGTATGTTTAATTAAATATCAATAGCATAATATTAATTGAATAACCACACATTGCGCATGTGTTGTATGTAAATATTCAAGGGCTTTTTTAAGTAGGTTATGTGTTACATTTTTTCTTCTTTATAATGTCAATTATTATGCCGTACCATTGCCGTACCGTTTCGTACGTTAAACTTATAGACGCAGACATAGGAAACTTTTGAGTAAAATTATATTATGGTTCCTGTAAATATTACGGCAGTATTTACTTCACACTCGACTTGGCGGGAGCACTGCCGTGCCCCCGATGTTTTTTTTTTTTGTAAAATCAATAAACATAATGAGCATAAAACGGTTTTCTAAATTTCATGCTACTCGATCAGAAAAATGAAGACTTATTATAATGTATCGATATTACATTACCTTAATTAAACCCAAGACTAATAATAATCTAATGAACTAACAACGCACTAAATCGATTAATTACATCCAAATAGCCATTAATTACAACAACACATACTATTAATCTAGACACTAATGATAATTTAATAAAATAATTATTGAGTTTCTATTTCTGTTGTAAACCAAATCATTTGGGGGTTAACCGCAGTATTATTGTGAATGTAAATTGTTAATTAGCTAGTTAGTTGTCAGTGTTATTACTAGGCTCAGTTTATTGCCTGGATTTTGACCTACATTATGATTCATTAGGTGAATAACAGGAAATAAGACCAAGCCACGCCGGAGATCGGGGGTTGGATTCGCATAAGTCAAGCATTTGTATGCATAAACATGGGTGTTTGATAAAGTCTGAGTGTTCCTATGTATATGTATGTATATGTACTCTACTTTATACTACTATATGTAGGTATTTACAAAAAGTAAATACCTACATATAGTAGTATAAAGTAGTGGTGGCCTAGTGGTTAAAGAGCCAACCTCTCAAGTGTGAGGGCGTGAGTTCGATTCCAGGTCGGGCAAGTACCAATGCAACTTTTCTAAGTTTGTATGTACTTTCTAAGTATATCTTGGACACCAATGACTGTGTTTCGGATGGCACGTTAAACTGTAGGTCCCGGCTGTCATCAACATCCTTGGCAGTCGTTACGGGTAGTCAGAAGCCAGTAAGTCTGACGCCAGTCTAACCAAGGGGTATTGGGTTGCCCAGGTAACTGGGTTGAGGAGGTCAGATAGGCAGTCGCTCCTTGTAAAACACTGGTACTCAGCTGAATCCGGTTAGATTGGAAGCCGACCCCAACATAGTTGGGAAAAGGCTCGGGAGATGATGTAGGTATTTACAAAACAAAAGTATCAGTTGCCTAGTACCCATAGTACAAGCTCTGTCTAGTTTGGGACTAGATGACGTTGTGTGAATGTGTGAGGAATAATATGGTATAGACTACGAATGGTTTTCGCTAAATGGTAGCTCGAAAGAGTGTGAATGAGGAAATATTTCAAAAGGAAATAATAATATATCGAATGTAAGATACGCTGCTGATTCTTAAAGATGCGGGATGTAGGATAAATGATAAATGATATTTATTTTGCAAATAGTTTGAAATCAGCACTTTTACACGTCAACACATTTTTAATAAAATAACGAGATGAGGTCGGCATTTCCTAACTGACTGCCTTGAGAAGAAACGCCGAAACAAACTCAAGGGTCATAGTTTCTTTTAAAATCCAGACATAAAAAGAAATTACATACTAAAGTATGGATGAGCAATGTAGGCTTGTGTCTGAAATGACCTTTTGTAGAAAGTGTCATACAAGTTTGAATGGACCTGTCCAATCAGCTGGTACGCATTTGTCAAAGGAATGTATGATTATAAGTACCTAAAGAGATACAATTACATTACTTTGGTAGATTGTGTAACTGTGATTACTTAAAAAAAAACCCTTTAATTTAATCTGTAGTAATTATAAAGCTTTAATTTGTTTGCCTGCACGCGCTCATTTCAAGAATTATAGATTCGATTTAGAAAAAAATCTTTAAGATTTAAAAAGCCCGTTTATTGAGGCATGCTATAGACTGCTTTTTATCCGATTGTAAGAAGAAGTCCCTATGAGACGTGGTTGAAACCGCTGCTGGTAGCTAGTTGCTTCATAAAACCTTTAAAACCAAACAAGTAATAAAGCGTCATATAACGGAATTCAAATAACAGGACGTCTTAACGCTAGGTATATGTAAATAGCGCATTCAGCGACAACAGAGCACCTGTAGCGATATTAATAAAATATTGCAATAAGCCTGCTTCGAACGCAACGTCAAAATAATATGCGCGTCACTGGATATAATTAAATACCTGCGTTCTGAATATGAGTAAACTTGTGATATTTATTTGCCCGAAATCGTCACAAAAATTTATTAATTTACATAGTGGTCGTCAAAATTCGTTATGGTTGGCTTTGGCCTAAATATATGCCTAAGACTTTGTCTTTGACGGGCTGCGGCATTATTCGATAGAGTTACAGCGATCCTAGTACACAAACGGCTCCAGCAGGCTTAGCATGGCGATTCTACATCTAGACAAATTTCAATGTCTAGATGCAGCTTTATAATACTAAGCGTAGATGTACAGACGCCAGCACATCAAACTACTACAATCCGTCAAATTGCCTTAATTGATTATCAACTGTTTAAAAGTTATCGCTGAAGCGAAGACTTTAAACGATATGTTATGTTCAGAGTTGATTGGGAAAATTTGACTGTTTCGGATAGCTTGATGAGCTGGCTGTGTACTGTTTTTTACCTGTTTTTTTAGTTTCAAATATTCAAAATGATAATTTAACACTGCCCATTTAATGTAATTATTGTTATATTGTTATTAGATTTTAATTACCGAGATAGCATGTTTTATTTATCCTATATTTATTAAAAGCTAATTAATGTAACTTAAGTACAATAATATACATTTCATTTTATATGAGTGCATAAATTAATTTCTCCGAATGGAACTAAAATAACTAGAAGCGGCTTGCATAACTATATAATTAAGTCAAAATTGAATATATTAAATATTAACATTTGCTTCGCTAAACGAAATAAATAAACTAGTTCTATTTCTATCATAAAGCAGGTTCAGCATGACAACTGCTTCGGATCGTACCTGCACCGGATCGGAAGGGAGGCGCCGAAGTCACCACTGCGACGGTGAGGTGAGCACACGTTGGAGTCATGCCCATCGTGGGCTGAACTCCTCCGCGCTCTGGTGGCAGAAGTCGGGGCTGACCTCTCGCTTCCCAGTTTGATTGCCACCACACTGGGAAGTGAGGAGGTATGGGTGACGGTAGCCTCCTTTTGTGAGGACGTCATGTCACAGAAGGAGGCTTAAAAGTTATTCCAATGTTAGATAGCCTATTCATCGAGGAAGGCTATAAACTCATCGTCCGTACGTCTAGGGACGACAGGCCCGTGTCGGCGGCGCGTTCTGTTCCACGCGCTCCTCGAAGAGATTTTTTTTAGAGCCAGCTTTTTTAGAGCCCCTTTAGAGCCAGGGTCTGCTTGGGCTGCGGGTTGTTCGTAAGAGATACCGTGGCCCTGGCACACAGGGACCTCCAGAAGGAACGTTTAACGGTTTTAGTCAGTAAGAGTCTGACACTCCCTCCAGCTGCACCCTCAGCGGGAGGGGTCATTTGATGATTACCCACGAAAAAAAAAAAGGCTATAAGATACTTTTTACCCGGGTGAGCGGAGTAGTTCCTACAGGGTGAAACCTCTAGCGGGAGGTAGTACAATTATATAACTGTTATACGCTTTATTCTTCAATGTATAATTCAAGGCAAGACTACACATTTGGCTGAGCTTATTAATTCCAGCGACAATAGAAACTATACATATGTAAATTTCAGAAAATTCTGCCTTTGTTCTGCAACGGGTACGCTTTTGTAAGCGTTTTAAAAATGTATGGATGAAAGGTTTTTTTAATATTTAATGTTTTTCATGGAAAGATACACAATTAGGTAGATGGAAGTTATAGTTTTGCTTTTCGAAAAATGTTTTGATTATTGTAAATTGCCCTTTTTAAATCTCTACAAATAATGATAAAGCTGAAGTTTGTTTCTTTTAACGTGCTTATCTCAAGAACTACTGTAGCCTAGTGGGCTTCCAGTCTAACCGGATTTAGCTGAGTATCAGTGTTTTATTATACAAGGAGCGACTGCCTATCTGACCTCCTCAACCCAGTTACCCAGGCAACCCAATACCCCTTGGTTAGACTGGCGTCAGACTTACTGGCTTCTGACTACCCGTAACGACTGCCAAAGATGTTCAATGATAGCCGGGACCTACAGTTTAACGTGCCATCCGAAACACAGTCATTGGTGTTCAAAATATACTTAGAAAGTTAAGTACATACAAACTTAGAAAAGTTGCATTGGTACTTGCCTGACCTGGACTCGAACAAACGCACTCATGCTTGAGAGGATGGCTCTTTAACCACTAGGCCACCACGACATTATATATAATTTAAAAAAAAAATAGTTAAAAATGTCATCTTCAGTGTTTAAAATATCGACTTGAAACGATATACAAAATGCAATTAACTGAATTTGAAGTCATTGAAATTTATCTCAATTAATTTGTTTTATACGATTAAACATCAACGTCAGATAAAAAGATCAAAGGAGTTATTGAACTTTGTTTAATTTATTAAAATTTGTTGTTGCATCATAATCGATTTGAGAATTAAGTTTTTAAATACATTTTTATATTTTACTAGCTTCCGCCAGCGGTTTCACCCGCTTTCGGAGGGAAGTACTTTCCATACCCGGATAAAAAGTAGCCTTTATGTTATTCTGATGTATAAGCTATATTGTGGTAAAATTTCATTCAAATCCATTCAGTAGTTTTTACGTGAAAGAGTAACAAACATCCATACATCAATACTTACAAACTTTCGCCTTTATAATAGTAGTAGGATTAGGATTAATTTTATGGTAGCAGATAACGATGAGTTGCTCAAAATATTGTATGACAGAGTTACCGTTACATGTACAGACGCCAGCACATCTAGCTACTACTATATGTCAAATTTCGCTCAAGCATATGGTTTCCAAATTTGATTGGAAAAAAATAAGTTTTGGGTAGCTTCATGTGCTGGCGTCTGTACCTGAGTTCTTTCTTATGAGATTTAAGGTGTATTTTTTTTAATCAAGAGATTTGTTGAGTATTTTAAAACTTCATCTTTTAAAATATTTCATATTTTAGCATTTTCTATTATAATCGTATAGTCCTAGCATTTTTTACAATAATAAGTTGAGTCATTCACTATTATTTTTAACACAAACTACTATGTTTGCCAACATGAATGAATGTATGATAGTTCCATAGACTAGAACTCTACAATAAAGACAAAATATAACAAGGCATTATATTAACATTACATATTCAAACACGTACAATATTAATTTGATAAAATTTTACACATTGTGTATATTCAAATTATGTTAATATACATACATACATGTAATAAATATAAATAACTACCGGAAACAAACTAACGAGACCAATAATAGAAGAATAAATTTAACCATTTCACCGTGTTTCACGGCAATATTTTGTAACGATCTGTTATTTGCATAAAAGTTACTAGTTTTTGTTATTAAAATAAAAATTTTAACAAGGTTTTTATTTAGATAATTGTTTCTGGAGAGTTCGAGGCTAAGTGACAGCCGCAAGGGTCAATTGATCAAATAGTTAAGCAACACTCGACTCGATTCGTCCGTGGATGGGTGACCATCTAAACATTAATTTAACGTGCCCTCTGTGCTTTGGAAGACACGTTAAAATTGGTGGCCGTCACAATATAAACATCTTCGGCAGTCGTTACGTGTAATTAGAAGCCAGAGAGGGTAACAACCAGTCTGATAGAAGTGTAGTAGTTTACCCGGTAAACTACTCGTAGTTGCCAAACTTCAATCATGACTTAAATGAATTTCACAAAATGCATGGAGGTATCAGTGTACCTTCCAAAAAAAGTACCTAAGTTCATTACGCTTTTATAATGAAGCCCTGTATTAAAACTAAAATATCTGCTTCAACACGTTGCACCTGCAGGTTCGCATCGCCAGCCGTGCCGAAGAGACAAGAACTCAGTACTGACTCCTACCCAGCCACGACATGCCAAGGCTTCAGTCACCCCTAACCCAAAAATATTCATAATTCATCACGCGACTACCACGCTCAGCAGGCCTAGCATGGCGATTCTATATCTATTCTGTCAAGAAAAGACAAACCTCTTTCTGTCAATGTCAACATGTCTTCTGCCCGAGCATGGCGCGACCTGTCAACTCGCATATAATCACTTGTAAACTTATGTCGATTGAAGAAAAGAAAAATTTATTCAAAAAATGTCAAAGGAAATTTTATGTCAATATGTCACTTTTCTGTCATTATGTCCATTCTCTAGTAAATAAAGCTTGTTTCTACGGTTGCCATGCTAAGCCTGCTGATGGTCTTTATGACATCTGCGCAACACGCATGACTGGACCTAAATACATTTTGCGTGCAAAGCGTGATTCACTCACTTAAAAAAATATTAGTTTATACGTATGAAAGAAAAGGTCGGAAGTGATGCTTCTTTATTTAAATTGCTTAGAAATACTTGGTACAAACGATACAATTTTTTCCTGTGTTTTAGTACTATGTTATAATTTACTATGTAGTGGTGTTGTAAGATTGGCCGTTGTTTACGTGTGTATGTGTTTATCTATAGCATCGTAGCCCTTCAGCACAGGAGAATCGAATTGGGTAGTTTTTTTACACAGAAGCGGCTCGGCCGTTTTTATTAAGCTATAAGTTTGTCAAAAACAGCTACTTATTGTTTAATCATCCGTGTAGCAAACATTTATAACGTGTATGGACACGTCCAACGCATTACATGCGCATTAAAATAAAAAATATAATTAAAATGAAAATTATATCACACATTAAAAAATCCCTATTACAAAAATATAACATTTAAAAGTTAAAAAATAATACCAGGCTACTGAGTACTTCCACGTTGGGGTACCACCAGGTCTAGTAATACTTTAACAGGTAAATACTAAAGCGCTTCCCCGACGTGAAACTTATTCTTTAAATGGTGTTCCTCCAAACCTCAAAACCCACTAACAACTGACTCCAACAAAGTCCATCGGGCTGGATTCGTCGATAGGGATAACAAGCAACCCAAAATTAATAGCTGGACCGTAACTAAACAATAAATCAAGCAACTTTCAGGCACTTTCAGGCAAGATGCGGGTTTCTATCAAAGTAGGGACGAACTCCAAATTTTCGGTTCAAAAGGTGACTTGCGAAATGATAACACTCTTGTGCTCGTATGTACCTTTTGGGTTCTGTTAATTGGATTTGTATGGCGCTTTCGGATAGGGTTAGCAGGTGTTAAAAAACTTTCGTCGTTATTAGAATTGGCTTTTCAAGTTTTTTTTTTAAGTAGGTAAATACAGTGTAATATTCTCGAAGGGTTGTATTTTGACTTCTTTTAGAAGGGATAGTTTGGGGTCAAAATATTGGATAATGGAGGAATAAGGAACTTAGAGTGAGCCAACCTCGATGTTATTGAGAAAAGGCGGATTATCTTCTAATACCATCACAATTCGTGTTTTTATCCGACTGTCCGTATCTACCCAATTATTCTTTATTACCTCATATCTTCAAATCGGCTGAACGGATTACGATAATCAAGGTATAATTGTAGAATTTTTAGATTGTTTCTGCAATATTAGTATCAAGTTACAGGGCTACCCACAACCCACACCTACATAAAGCTACCCGAAACTGTAATTTTTATTTCCAATCAACTTTGAACCATATGCTTGAATGATAAAGATGAAAATCCATGAAGGAAATTTGACAGATTGTAGTAGCTTAATATGTTAGCGGCTGCTTGATGAATGTGGTCTACCCAGTATTTATCGAGACTAATAAAAGACCCGTAATATTGGTTATATTGTTCTAACATAATTGGCCGAAAATTGGGTGAGTCCTAATCAAAAAACCCTAGGGTCTACACTGAGTATTGGCGTCAGCTCCACGCTGGTTCACGGAGTCAATTCACGGACCATTTTTATTGACTACGTGTGTGATTGGGGTAGGAACTCAGATAGTTTGGGGACCGGACTCTGAATGAGCTAGATTCTATGGTTGTATTGTTTATTTATTTATACTAAAAGATACGTAATAAAATAAATGTTTAGAAAAGTAGGTGATAATAAAGTTGTCATTTTTTAATCTTCTTTTTACCTACCTACCTTTTTTATGTATGGTATGTACATAATTAATGTTTAAAAATAAAAAAAAAGTATGTAAATTATGAATTCAAATTAAAAATAAATGGCGCATATAGGGTATTTCTAACCCGTGTTCTCACAAAAATTCTAAGACTATATCCGAATGCAAAAAAGCCTTTACGATTAAGACTGCCACTAAGTCCAAATTATCCAAAACCGGATAAGCCTTTTACCCTTTTTTTGGTCCCAATTTTTATGGGGTCGGCGGTTCTATTTCCATCCCTCACTGTCTCTCGTTATACTTACATTCATTCCTTTTTTTATTCATATCATATGTCAAGCAATCCATCCATCTTTCTTTCTCTATCCATCCACATTCATACTTAACACGCAGTCTTTGTGGCATGTCTTTCAAAGGCTTTAGCTAATGCAAGCAAGTTAAACATCTTAATTTTCATTTCAATCGCATGTTTAGTATATGCGATTTAATTGATATTTAATAATAAAAATGGCGTACAGACCGATTGCCGACCACGACGGTCGTTCTCTCTAAGGAGATCACAAGCATTTGAGCAGATCTAGGTGCACTCTCTATTCTCTCACTCTAATAGCCCGATGGGACGGTAATACGACACGACTGGAAAGAGATCAGGATGCTAGACCTACATGTAAGTGCTCTCCAATGCACAGGTGTATCAATCACCAACTTTTAGACTCCGGGCTGCTTAATAAAAGTCACTTAAAACCAATTGAAGCGATTTGCGAATCAAATCCGAGACCCTGTGCACAGCAGTTGCGCCATGCGACTACTAGACCAACAAGGAGGGAAGAAAAGGATTTACTTGTATATACGACAGCACATTGACGTTGTCGTGGTATGGGCATTTCATGAGAAGATGTGAGACACATGCTACAAGGCGTGTCTTAAGTATGAATGTGAATGGATGGAGAGATAGAGGTAGACCAAGGAAGAGATGGATTGATTGCTTGAAAGACGATATGATTAAGAAGGGAGTGGATAGTGGTATGACGTCTAACCGAAATGAGTGGAAGCCGAAAACACATTGTGCCGACCCCAAATAGAATTGGGAACAGGGCAGGAAGAAGAAGATACGACAGCACATCAACCTACCTCCATCTGTTAAATTTATTTAAAAGATTTTCAGCCTTATGACAATACCAGTAGGTTAATATTCGATTTGTAAAATGTGACAGATTGAGGTAGGTTGACCTGCTGGCATCCGCGTCTGTACGTAAACGCAGAAATCAAAATATTATTTGGTTGAACACAAGCACCTGTCCTGACCTCATTGTTCATATGACATTTTAGTCCCCCAAAGGGAATTTACTTATCTGTATGAAACAAGACATCGACGAGGGTTCACTATGGAGAATACCTACACATGTATTGTATTTTTAGCGATTTGATTAATCATCCGTTCAGTGGTGTATCTCTTTGAATAGAATTTAGATAAAATTTGATGAAGCATTTATTCTAGCGAAGGAGGCGGCGGAGCGGCTGAGAGACCGCACCGCTCATCCCAGACGTTGCGGCAGGGCTGGTACCGGTCGACACCACGGGCGCCGGGTGTCGAAGGATGACTCCCGACCACCGTAGGCGCGGGTCTGTGGGCGGTGAGTGTGGGTAGCTCATCGTCCGCACGTCTAAGGACTACAGGCTCGCGTCGGTGGCGCGTTCTGTTCCACGCGCTCCTCGAAGAGATGTCAGCAACATAGGAGGGGGCCCTTTAGGGCCATGGTCTGCCTGGGCTGCGGGTTGTTCGTAAGAGATACCGTGGCCCTGGCACACAGCGACCGCCAGAAGAAAGATAGTGGGTTTTAGTCAGTAAGAGTCTGACACTCCAGCTGCACCCTCAGCGGGAGGGGTCATTTGACGATTTCCCACGAAATAAAAAAGATAAAATTTGATGTAAGCAAGAAAGTTATATACAAAATATATAAAAAATTATGTTTAATTGTATGTATTAGTTTACAGATATTGGTTTTGGTATCTATGTATTGTGTTCTCAATGGCCCTAGTTGTCTGAATTAAATTAATAAATAAAATTAAAATATAGTTAAGAAAACCTAAAAGATATTCTTTTAAAGTAAAGAAGTACTAAAAAGTGTTTTTTTTTTTATTAACATAAACTATAAATAAACAAAAGATATTAGAATTTTCGCGAAAAAAATTTAAGCTTGGGGTACTTTGTTCCACATTTCTCGTACACTGAGCACCGCACGCATAAGCCCATAACCATGAATACTTAAAGTACCTTTAAAAATGTCTGCCTAGCTACAGAAATCAAAAAAAGGCTGAAAATATTTACTTTTACTCAAAATATTCTTAAAAATGCGTGTCTAAAAATATATAGTGATCGCGAAACACCTGAAAAACTCGTAACAAAGCAACCGAACTCTCGGCCTTGTTCTAAAAAACTTGGTCAAAAGTACCCCTCGGTGTTGGGTGCGGCTTTATCTTAGTTTTAGAGTACCGTAATGCTAATTATGAAACCGGGGTAGATAAATTACTGCTTCAAATGTAACCATGAAAAAAAAAACCGAAAAGCATGCATGAAGTAAATAACTTTTGCAATGGACACAAACATTTGTGGGACAGACACCAGCACATCAAGCTACTAAAATCGTACTGTAACAATCTGTCAAATTTCCAAAATAGAATTTAATCTTTCTTGCTGAAGCTTATGGTTAAAAGTTGATTGGGAAAATTTGAAAGTCTCGGGTAGCTTGATGTGCTGGCGTCTATACATGTAATAATGATTATACACAGAGTATGCATTACTGGCCATATTATATTGATTATTAATTAACCTTACGGCATTTTCAAAATGATTTTGAATTATAATCTATATCTATATATCTATATACATATAATAAATCTGTAGAAAAGTCATTTTTGTACATTGAAGCAATTGAAAAAAAAATAGCCAGCGTGTTAAAGGATAACTAACAGAACCCATTTTCATAATTTTTGAAATTTTTGTCTGTTTGTCTGTTTATATGTTTGTTTGTGCGCGCATAACGTAAAATCTACGAATTCAATGCAGACAATGTTTGTATACAAAAATTATACGCAACTTGAGGTAAAACTTAGTTTTTGTTTCATTGAAATCGGTTCACTCTATCAAAAGATATGATTAATTTAGTGTGTTCGAGAAGTAAAATATTACAACACGCAATTCAGTATAGTACTTGCAACGTTCAACATCTGATAGATGGCGTCGTGCAAATGATTTTTGTTGTATAGGTGTTAGGTCGGGGCAACATAATAGGCTATAAATTATCTTGGAAACTTGAACAGCTGATGCAGAACAGCAACAGACCAGCTTAACTATAACAGATAGAGAAATGCTGCACTAGCAAAAACTGTTCCACGTGATGAGCATTTTCGTCTGCGAGATAAAATTTGAAGATCTGGAACAGCTGTTTTGGACCTCCTAGAGCCCAGCTACACCATTACACATATAGAAATGGCATCTTAGCAAAAGTCGTTCAGCCTGATGAGCACTCACTGTTGACGTATAAAAAATGAAGATCTAGAACACCTGGTATGGAACTCTAAGAGCCCAGCTACACCATCAAACATTTAGGACTGACGTCTTAGAAAAGTTGTTCGGTCTGATAGGCATTTCCGGTTGACTTATAAAAATCTAAGATCAGACACATTTGATGTGAAGAACCTCCCTTTTTAGAAGTCGGTTAAAAACAACAAGCTGAAAGTACCTCAGCACGGTGAAAGCTGTAACAGTTTAGGACTGCTTTTCGTATAGACGCCAGCACATCAAGTGACCGAAACTGTAAATATTTTCCAATCAACTTTGAACCATATGCTTCAGCGATAAAGTTGAAATTCTTTTAAGGAAATTTAACAGATTGGAAATTTTGTCAAATTTGGTAGCTTAATGTGCTGCATCATTCAAGATTCCGGCCAAAACACCCATTTTTTTTATCGCATCAATTTTACTTCGCATTTACGTTATTTCAGTTTTTAATTTTCTTTTCCATTTATCTCCGCGACACGGCAGCCTACCAGGTAGTGCAATAGAGCAGAGATATAGATTTTTAAGGATCAAGTATCTTCACAACAAGACTATAGGTTCCATTGTCCAAAGAAGCTAAGATTCATCGGATCATAAGATCCCTAGAATCCAACGAAGAGCTAATCTAAGTGTGGAGAGGCTTGATGCTGTTCGAGGACATAAGGCTGCAACTCGCACCGTTGAAACCTTTTCGGATCGAGAATTACGCCTGCGTGTTCAGCGTATTTACGCTTCCACATCCAGTTCTCTATATAGAGACCAAAGAAGGGTACTTCTCAGCGTATTCGTACATCTACTAACGCTTTTGAAACCAGTAATTAATCTAATGCACGACTAATTTTCTATCGAGATTATCATACATTGTCCAGAATGATGGCATCCAGGCCGATCGTCGGCTACGGCGGCCGTTCTCTTTTACGGAGATCGACCAGCTGCGCAGGATATTTATTATAGTGCTCAAGCATTCGCGCAGATACATGTGCACTCTCTATTCCCTCATTCTCATAGTCCGATGGGACGACAATCCGACATGACCTGAGAGAGATCAGGCGCAGGAACGAAATTTACGAAATTCACGGGTGAATCAATCACCAACTTCCAGACTCCAGGCTGCTTTATGAAAGTTTCTCAAAACTCACAAAGTGATTTCGACCCGGGAATCGAACCTGAAACCCCGTGCACAGCAGTCGCGTCTTGCGACTACGATCAACGAGGCTGTTCAGAATAAGCACGCAACGAAATATTCATAAGCAGTTAGAAAGTGGAAGAGACGTATAAAATTGAAGATCAGGAACAACTGTTGGTATTCCAAGCGCCCAGCTACACTGTTAACTATTAGGATTGACGTTAACAAAATGTTCAATTTGAGACATTACAAAAAGAAATCGTCTCGCGCATCCTGTTGTTTTCCCGTCCCTTGACTCATAGAATTCGATATCAGACGTTTCAAATCTTCGATTTTGACGACCCTGTAGTCGCTGGCATAAGCGACTGGATCCGCGTACGAAGTCGCGGGCAGAAGCTAGTATTTATTAATATTTATCTCCTTTTAATATCTCAATCAAACCATAAAATATGTTACTGTCAGCTCTCTATACATACATATAGCTTCTAATGGTGAAATTTTGAAACGCAGTCTACCTAAAACGTTGTCAAGCACACATGAGCAAGGAAATGCTTTGAAGTCGGAAGAGCTCCCGCTATAAACGGAATATATGAGAAATTCGAATAATAAATTCTGTATTAAGTTTACTCGTTTACATAATATTCCATTTGTAATAGAAAATTTTGAACACTTGTAAATTTGTTATTAAATATACTACCTATTTGGGTGATTGACATACGGCACCGTGTTTCGCTGCGGTTGATGACGAGGCAGAGCGCATATCAATATTGTTCTAATGTTTTTAGGTATGTTCCAACAGGTATGTGTGGAGATTTAAAGGGGAGGCCTATGTTCAGCAGTGGACTTCCTAAGGCTGAGATGATGATGATGATGAATGTTTTTAGACTTTCCCGACTTGTAGACATATGTATATTACACACAACACACGGGTCATACTCGCGTTGCCAATGATGGGAGTCCACTCGTGACCACAGTCGTACATGCCTTTATAATTTTTCATCACGAGTAAGACCCGTGTGTTGTGTATAACATATTGTTCTAGCTTCTAAGAAAATCAATCGAACTTTTCACACGAAACATCTCGCACGGTTGGACTGTTTGCGCTACGAATCCACTCGACCGCGCAAAGCCACTCCGTAGGGTGGCGCTAGATAAACAAGGCATTGCAGTTTATCGTGTGTAGGGTTCTTTATTCAAAAATGTATAGAAAGTGAAACCACACACCGTCGCAGTCAGTGATCGTCAATTTTATTGTCATCGCACAAAACATTATTTGAAACACTATTTGAACAATATTAAGTACAAATGCATACATCAAGCAACTACAATCCGTCAAATTTCGTTAACAGATTTTCAACTTTATCGCTGCAGTATGCGGTTCAAAGTTGATTGGATTTTTTTACTGTTTCGGCTATCTTAATGCTGGCGTCTGTACCAGGTGATATACAATAGTATAACTTCCTTGTTTCATGAACAATTTAATATTCAACGTGCGGAATCCGACCTGTATGTAAACTCACTCTTGGCCAAACAAAAGAGAGGCGTAGCTAAAACTTGGTGTTTTCATTAAATTTAATACTGTTTAGAAGCTATCTCTTTGAATCCACATGTTTTTTATCTATAGAAAAGTTGAAATTTAAACAAGCTATTTACTCGCGGTTTTTCTTGTATTTTAGAGAGACTTCTTCAAATACGCATAAGAACAAGTAGTATGTCATTCATGTACATACTAACATCACAGCTTTGAAGTTATTTTTTATATTTGATTTTCAGTAAACCTTCTGAAGCCAATACGACCATGTCCACAGGTAATAAGATTATTCCATCAAAATAACAAAAATATTTTCAAAGCAACAGTTAAAATACTTTCAGAAATAATTTATGAAAATTATCTGTCGTTATATCGGTAAACAACAAATGTTTCAACACTATTCCGCATTTAAAAATTATGCTCGTGGCTATGTTACAGCCGCAAAAGTTGATGGATCATGAGACTAAGCAACACTGAGCGCGGTCGGCGTAAGGCACGTTAAATTGGTGGGTACCGACTATCATTTGTACATCTTTGGCAGTCGTCACGGGTAGTCAGAAGCCAGGAGTCTGATAACCTGTCTTGTCAAGGGTATCGGGTTGCCCAGGTAACTATTTTGGGGAGTTTAGATAAGCAGTCACTCCAAACATCTGCTTGAAGCTGACCTCAACGTAGCTTAGTAAAAGGCTAGGTGATATTGAGATGACTACCAGGTAGATCTTAAGTTTTCTCCCCTAACACCCTCTCTGTAACAATAACTTAAATATCACTAGCCTATAACCCCACACAAACCCAACAACCTAACTGCAATGTAATCATAAATAACCTTCCACAAAAGATAACAAAACTTCCTCGCCGGGCATTAATCCAAATGACGGATTATCTAAAGTGTCCGTGGCATACTATCTGATTTATGGGCTAGTAAGCTCTTTGTCCAGTAGCCTACAGCTACGGATAGTCTCAAAAATGTTTGCTGTAACATTAAAGCCGTTATTGCTAAGAAATACGACTATAATGGAAGTATGCTGTGTTCTAAAATTTATTGTATAAAGATAGGGATGTTATGGACAAAAGTTGTTTTGTTTTTATACTGATTTCGAATATTTGCTGTGATCATCATCTGCTCAGCGTTTTACCAAGCTACGTTGGGGTGAGCCTCCAGTCTTAACTGGAGGCAGCTGAGTACCAGTGTCTTACGAGAAGCGACTGCCTGTCTTACCTCCTCAACTCAGTTAACTGGGCAACCCGATATCCCATGGTAAGACTGGTTGTCAGACTTTCTAGCTTCCGACTACCCGTAACGACTGCCAAAGATGTACAAATGACTCCCGGGATCTACCAATTTAGCGAGCCTTCCAAAACACGGAGGAACTCGTCATAACAAGATGGTCACCCATCCACCGAGCGCTAAGCGTTGCTTAACATTATGATCGATCGACTCGTGTGGCTTTTATTTAGCACAAATGCGTTCTGAAATTATATTTCTTGTTTTTTTAAGGACACATTGTGCATAAAAAATATGTTTAAAGCCTCAAAAAGAAACTTCAAAATAAATCATATAGCAACCATAAATATGGGTTCTATATTAATTATAAATCCTACATCTCAGCATGGGTCTATTTTGAGAAGGGATGAAAGTCATATGACTCAAAGAGTGATGGATAAGGTGGTGAATGTATAAACAGAACGGCCGCCGTAGCCGACAATCGGCCTGGATGCCCATCATACATAACATAATACTGTCACAAGATTCACTGACCTATGAACCCATCAAATTGCAATCCTCGAGAACAACTTAACCTCGATTGATCGTTATCTAAAACCTCTCAGCGGAGTGTAATAAAGGAAGATATTCTGTATGTATAGAGAGATCAACTATTCACGATGTAGGGACTTAGGATGTAAACTTACAACGCTCAAGTTCTTTATTTTCTTAGCTTTAAATTTCCCACTGGTGGGCAAAGGCACTTTGTTTCTACACCTCCTGATCTTGAGAGTGTCGAAAGAACTCCATATCTTTTCTAACGGGGCTGCAGGTCATTTTGATGATTTTCCATGAAAATAAAGGTCAAAGGTCTATTCTATCAAGCTAGGTATCTACTACTAGCTGCTCAATTTGATTTTTGGTAGGTATAGATACCTGTATGACTTGCATACTATTACGCGCATGTGTTCACCCATATAGGAACATTAAGTAATTACATCTGAATTAATGAATAAATTTTCTATACTACATGAAGAGAATGGCGCAAAAAATTGACAGATCTGGACAAAAAATAAGCTTTATTAAAGAAAAAAAAAATATTTAAAACCAAATGAAACGAAGTTAGATATAGTAAAAGCCACAAGAAGAAACTTCTAAAATATTTCTTTCAATGAAGGCTTTTGTTCATCGACAGCTTGCATTGTTTTCTTTTTTAATAAAGAAAATGCTAAATAGAGTCTCGAGCTTCAAAATAATATTAAATCTGTAGTATAAGTACCTACTTAGGGTTTATGATGTTTAAAAAAACATCATTTGCATACCATAGCCTTGAAAACTTAAAAATATAAAATTAAATAACGTTGTAACTGAAAAATTATAGCTTTTCATATTTTCATAGCGATTCTCTTCATATATTTTTGAATGATTTCATACAAGACATATTGGGTCTTACTACAAAAAAGTTAGACAGACGTTTGACACGTGTCTAAAGAAAAAAAAGTGTGCAAAATTATTTTGGACACGTGTCGAACGTCTAACTTTTTTGTAGTAAGGCCCATTGTATCCAAAAAACTAGTGTACATTTTTGGGTACTTCTATTTTTGGCTTTTTCCGGTCATTTCCAATATTCTGTCTATATTTAGAATTTTTAACTAGATTCAGAATTTCGACCGGGAATAAATTTATCAAAGGTTTTAGCATGAAAAATTTATTTGATTTTATATTGCATAAAGACCTGAAATTTTCATTGTTAGCTTTTTTAGCTCTCAGTGTGTGTGATCCAGCACACAAGCCTCCTCTTACACAGAGAAGGATTGAGCGTTAATCAACACGCTTGGTCAATCTGGGCTGATCATCTCAACCTTCAAAGTCCAGGTTTTATCGAGATGTTTTACTTCACTTATAATCAGTCATTGGTATCCAAGATATGACATGAATGAGCAGTGGATAGTATGATGGCTAACAGAGAAGCGAAAAACATATTGCACCGACCACAAATAACTTGGGATCAGGGTAGAAAGAAGAGGTGTCCAAGATATATGCACTTAGAAAGTACATATAACATAGAAAAGTTGCATTGGTACTTGCCTGACCTGGAATCGAACTCGCATACTCGTACTTGAGAGGCTTGTACTTTAACCACCAGGTCACCACAACTTTTTAGACCTGAAACAAATTAATTTAATTTCTTGACAACTTCGGTTAGATTTCTTTTTTTTTGACAATCCTGAGCTAAGGAACAATGTTTCTCAAAGCTCAGTCGAAACGTGTTCAGTTACGTTTCATTCTCCATGTTTTATTGCATTGCGCTGACTTGAGAGAGTTCACAATCGCTGCATTTACATCGCGATCGAAGTCGTGCGTGCTGTGTAGGGCTGCCATGTATTTAAATAAATATATTTACTTGTTGAAATTAGGTACGGATGAGTAATATTGATTATATATTGAGGGCCTGGCTATCTTACAGGGGCACGGATCGATGTATCATATCGATAAGTGGATAGGTAAGACGTAAAAAGTTTGTTTTTCACCTATAACTACAATCCATGTTTTGGCAGCAGTCTGTTCTACAGCTTGAGTAACCTTTTATAGTAATACTAGCGACCCGCCCCGGCTTCGCACGGGTGCAATGCTGATACTAAATACACTACAGAAAAACTCAAACTTAAAAATAACAGTACTTCCCCACTATTTAATGGATGTTATTATACATATAAAACTTCCTCTTGAATCACTCTATCTATTAAAAAAAACCGCGTCAAAATCCGTTGCGTAGTTTCAAAGATTTAAGCATACAAAGGGACATAGGGACAGAGAAAGCGACTTTGTTTTATACTATGTAGTGATGTGGAAAATGTAGTGGGTAGTATATTTGTTAAGTTTTTTGTTACCTCTACCACCTGTTTATATAGTAATAATAATATGCTACTGTTTGTTTTCCCGAAATAAATAAAAGACTACCTCAGTGTTTTGGCAGTATCGATACAGGTTCTCAGAAGCCAGAAAGTCTTATAACAAGTGTTACTAATGGCTATATGGATATCGGGTAGCCCGGGCAGTTACTCCACGTAAACACTAGAACTCAGCTGCATTCAGATAGATTAGAGACTGACGCTAACAGGGAAAAGGCTAGGCAGATAATGATACACCAGAATACGCAAACGCAGTGCATGACGAAGTTTTAAAAAAGGTGACGTGAATAGATGCGGATAGCCTAAGAATGGGATGCTTGGCGCTTAATTGGGTATTATAGCAATAGATAGTAAGACGCTTATGTCTGATACCTAAATTTTCTTTATTTGTTCCTTTTTCTCGTGCTTGATATTTGAACTGAAACTGTAAACATTCATTGCTATTTTTTGACACGACATTGCAATCATTATCATTAACTAAAGTAGCTAATATCTTTTAACCACTTCAGCAGGCTCAGCATGGCAAACGTAGAAACATGTTTTGTTTACCGGAGAATGGACATAATGACAGAAAAGTGACAGATTGACGTAACATTTCTTTTGTCATTTTTTCAATAAATTTTTACAAGTGATTATATGCGAGTTGACAGGTCGCGCCATGCTCGGGCAGAAGACATGTTGACATTGACAGAAAGAGCTTTGTCTTTTCTTAGATGACAAGATTACTTCAAAAAAGTTATCTTAAAAATGCAAGACCATCCTTATTCACTATATCACAAATATGTGGCTGCGGAACGTACATAGCTCACAGCAAGGCAGGGGTGCATCCCACTCACTCGCCGAATACCAAATAATATACAAGCTATCCCATTTATTGAACTCCACATTATAAATTTCTTTTTGTCAAATTTTTCCTATAACAATCATTTTTACTGGGAAATCGTGTGAACTATTTTGTTATGATCGGTACTTTTCACTTTGACGCAATTCAACTTATAATAAATGCCAAAAACTATTGCATATCACTGTTTTTATAACGAGTTGATAATATTCCTGGTATGAAAAAAATTTTTTTTTCAAAGTTGAAGTATCGTTCGTTATAAATAATAAGTGGCCATAAATTACTCTAATTCGTAAGTTAATTTTTATTTTTTTACTACGAATCTAAGTAAAACTCCACCAGTCCATCAAGAATGTAATTTTTTTAAAGAAAGTATTAATTTAATAAACTTAAAAGCTATTATAATTTCCAATCTAAAATAACTGAAGCGTAGCACTTCGTAGCGGCCTGCGAAGTCGTAGCAATTTCGTAGGCCGCTACGAAGTACTACGAAATAATACACTCAATGGCATAAAAATGTAGGCAATTGTTTAAAAACTTCGTCCAAAGTTATCAAGTTAGCTTGACAGGAGCTTAGGGAGTTATTCTACTTTTTCTTTTATTAAAAAACAATATTATTTTTTAATTTCTTCTTTTTTAATCTTTGGGTATTTGATTATAATTTTCTACTGAAGAAATGAATTTGTAATTTTTTTTACATCAAAGCAAGTTCGGTCTGTTTGTCCAACTGCAGGCATCTTCTCATACAGAGAAGAGATGAGCGTTAATCACCAGGCCTTGTGAAGGCGCATTGGCGATTTCAAACTTTTCTTTCAAGGGGTTTTCCTTCATTTTTACTCAGTCATTGGTGTTCAAGATATAGGTACTTAGTAACATTAAAATACATATACATATTATGCATGACCTGAAATAGAACCCTCACACTTATACTTCAAAGGCTGGTCTTTTAACCACTAGGCTATGTTGCTGTTCAAATATAAATGGCCACATTAAAAACCGACTTCAAAACGCCAGATTATAAACTATCTCTCTAAACATCTGACCTCAATCCTCATAAATTATAATAATGTTCATAAAACAATAAATAATATATTATTTATTTACAGAATTTATTATTCAGATCGTATAATTTATAAACGATATAATTATTATTGCTAAAGTTTATCATGAAATTTAATTAAATGTTTTAATTAAATCAGACTTGAATAAATGCCTGGTACTCATTTACATTTTTTATTAAACCTCCAAATATTTGCTTTTCGACATGTTTGGATCTATTAAGTGCCTATTTCATTATAATGGTAAAAACTTCAAGGCTTATTGTGAAAAAGATAAGCCTGTCTTAGGGCGTATCTCACTTTAATTTTAACGGTACTTATATTTTGATGATAACTTCAGTACAATGTGCCCGAGGCTGAACATAAAGTAACATGGACTCGCTTCGACACGTTGTAAATGTGTTCTACCACACAGTCATGTTTTACACAGAACCTGGAGACATTTTATTTAACCTAACACACACACACACATCCACACACACACAACAAGTAGAAACTGTGTAATTATTATTTACTAGTTTCCCCTAGCGGTTTCACACGCGTCCCGTAGGAACTACTCCACGCATCTGCATAAAAATAAACCTACATATAGTGTTTCTCTATAATGTGCTATCTAAGACTGAAAGAATTTTTCAAATCGGTCCAGTAGTTACTAAGATTAGTGCGTTCAAGCAAACAAACGAATTCCTCAGTAGAAATTTTTGAAACTTTGTGAGTGAAAAAAAATAATATCTCAAAAGAGGATTGATCTTCGACACCATTCTCAAATAAAATCATCAATAAACTCAAATATTTTTTATACCTTTAAACTTTCGTTATTGAGCATCACAAACTTTATATGGCTCAGACCAATTTGATACTGTGTGTGACAAGTTGGCCGCGACAGTTTTATCATTTTATTACTCAGATCCTGAACTTTTACCCTGGATCCAGAAGAAATGTGTGTGGACATAAATTCGACGAATCTTTAGCTAGATCAAGCCAACTTGGCAGAGCCCCAGGCGAACAAATAGCCAGAATTTGTTTGGCTGTGTGTTTGCTCAACAATTTCATTCACCCTTTTGCATTGCAGGTGAAATATTCAGAGGAAATCCACGAATATGAATCTCTGTTAGTTTTTGTTTGTAGGCTGTCGAGCGCGGCCTTTTGTGGTTGCACTGTGAACTTGGTCGTGTGTTAGTTAGCGCGCCGGTTATTGTCACGCATTTATTGTGGTATGGTTTCATGATAGGATTGTATAAAAACGAGTGTCTTTTTTTATTTTGTATCGTGAACTGTAAGTAGCTTTCTTGATATTCTGTTACGAGGAATAATATTTTTTTTCTCCGCCAATTTTTTATTTGTTTTTAGGTACTCTTTAAGTTTATATAATTTTATACAACAAACTGTTCTTACTCGCGATGTAAGTATAAACTTATTTGGTACCTTAGAAGTTAAAGTAAAAGATACATCGTGTTCAAAGAAGGAATAAATTAAAAAAAAAAAAATTGCGACTAAACTACTGCTCCTATTAGATTGATTTTTGGTACTGGGCTTGAAAATGGTACCTAGTATAGGCAGTTAAAAGGAAAGCCCCTCTGTCATATCAACTATGTATATTATTATGTTTACAAGTTGCGACAGTTGAAAAACATTTATCCTGAGTCCTAAGACAACATTTTATTATTTTAGCCATTCACATATTATATGCCTGAACTAATAACCTTCAAAAAATACAATAATGTTATCTAAATCTTCAAACCATGAAAAGTAAAATTAAAAGCGCGCTTTACGCACCGAGCGAAATCTCATTACGTATTGAAGCTTTATTACGTACTCGCTTCACTGGGTAGGGGTGGCAACCTTTATTATTTCACAGTTTAAAGGTTATTAATGATTTAATTTCAATAACCTTTGGTGTCATCAAAGAAGCCGGCTATCTATGGCCGTTTGTACACCTACCGGGGCTGCGGGTTGCTCGCAAGAGTTACTGTGGCCCTAACATACAATGACCTACAGAAGGAGGATAGTCGGTTTTAGCAAGTAAGAGTCTGAAACTCCTTCCAGCTGCACTCTACAGCTGGAGGGGTCCTTTGATGAAAATTCACGAAAAAAGGCCGATTTTACAGATGCCAGCAGGCCAACTTATCCAAATCTGTAAAATGTTACCAATCAAACAAACTTTCCGCTATTGTGATAAGGTTGAAAATCCATTAAAAAAATTTGACAGATTTTTTGGTGTCTAAGCAATATAGTATAAAGTTTCATAAAGGTCGTGACGAGTAATTCTTTTTTTTCAATTGTTGTAGTTTTTTCAGTTGTAGATTTGCGTCGCCTAGTGTATAGGTAGACTAAATAGTACCGATGCGATTAGTGTCCCCCTGGTCAGCTTTCCGAAACAACGTTTGGTTCAGCTTCTAGTCTAACTGATTGAATCTTAGTGATACAATTGATTTTAGCAAGGAGTGACTGATTATCGAAACTGGCTTATGCTTTTGATACGTCATCACGTCTTTACATCAGCATCCCACTTCTCATACAGTGAAAGAATGAGCGTTAATCATCACCTTTGCTTCACGCGGGTTGATGATCAGACTTTAAAGTCCAGATTTCTTCAAGATACTTTCTTTCAGCTTTACTTAGTTATTGGTCTACAAGATAATTATATTACTAAGATAGTACATACAAGTATCCCGCTGACAGCGATGCGGATGAGTTTTATGACGAAATATTTTAATTGACTCTTTTTTATTTTCATTTAATTTTTAGCTTATTTAGATAGTGCATAATATAAGTTAAATAGTTACATTGGCACTTGCCTGACCTGGAATCTAACCCGTACTCTCATTACTACTTAAGAGGCTGGTGCTTTAATCGCTAGGCCACCACGACATTGCATTGTCATCATACGAATTATTCTTTTTTATTTTATCTTTAAGCTTTGGTCAAACAATAAAAAATAACTGTATTGCGAGAAGCCGGATAGTCAACTCTAGGTACTAAAGTAATATTTTCTAACTATTTGGACCGTGGACTTTTGCGATGCATCTAATACCGTTCATAGCCCCCAAAAGTCCAATATATTACAGACATTTGTTAATACGGACTCAAATAGGCCATCCCTAGCCGACTGTTATAACTTCTGTAGGTACGATATTATCAAGTATAAAATATACCTGAGTAGCGGTTAAATTACAAAATCTGACTTTCTCCAAGATTACTAACTTACGTTATTACAGTATAAAATATGTATGTAAATATATTTTTTTATAATTTGTATATATATTCCATAAATTTTGCTTAAGTTCCTTACAGAAGACAAAATTATTTATCAAAAACGGAAAACGAACCTAGTTCAGTAACAATTTGCAATCCGCTTGGTCCATTTCAGTTGAAATTGACTTGTAGCTAGATGCAACCATATTATTTGGATGGATATTTGGACATGCAAGAATTAATAGAGCAATCGAGAACGTATGACATGCCAAAGGACTGTTATCAATGTGTCATTAAAATGTTCTCTAAGCGTATTTAGGCTTTCAACTTGCAAAATGAAACATGGTACATTTAGTGCGCAATTTTGATACTTAGGCAATTCTATAATGTAATTATTTTAAAATTTTGCATCCAATAATGCAGGCATTATAATAGTATTTTTTGTAAACTTACACTTGATAACTTTTTATTAATATTTAAAACTGAATTTCATATTTCCCTTGGTCACGCCATAACGCGTGAACGACTGGACCGATTCCATTTGTTCTTTTCTTGTTGTGTTTGTTATTGTCAGAAGGTTCTTATGAAAGAAAAAATATTACAACGTTTGTCGATTCAGCTAGTTTATTTATATACGTTGTGGATGAAACATCACTGTTAATTAATGCTGGGATATTTGTGATTTTGCTAAATTCGTTGTTTTACGGCAGCATACAGCACCTCATTACGTGTTCGCGCTAAAGTTTTCGACTATGCCGGCTGGAGTACATGTTTTTGATGTAACGTAACAATCTTATTTCGACTTTCCCCAGTTCAGACAGAATAGACGAATGAAAACTTCATTAAAATTATAATTATATACCATTACGAATGAGACAGCTACAATAGAATTTATTCATGTCTGTGCGTTTGTGTCTCAATTTTGTTTAATTGAAGCATTTATTGGTAAATAATATTACGTATAAATTGCTGAGATTGTAAAACAAATGAAGCGAGTACACAGTTCTTTGTTTTTTTTGTTACATTTCTTTGTTTCGTTATTTATTTAACTCTTCTAAATAGTTATGCAGAAAAATAGACATGATTTAAAGGCTAATTGATATTCATTTCATTAGCTCTATTGCTGCAGACAGGTGACCAAGCAATATGATATACTTACGGCCGAAATGAATAACCTATCTATCCGTTGTTTTGCTTACTAGAGATAGGAATTTGACACAAATTATATGGGACTCATGTCAAAATTCAGTCTCTAGTAAGCAAAACAACGGATAGATAGGTTATTAATTTCGGCCGTTAGAGGTCCGTGTTAATTTATCTACCTAGCCGTTACCCAAGCTATGTTGGGGTCGGGTTCAAATCTAAGCAGATGAAGCTGAGTACCATTGTTTTACATAGAGCGACTGCCTGTCTGACCTCCTCAAACCAGTAATTTTACCTGGGTAACCCTATACCCCTGGGTAAGACTAGTTGTCAGATTTTCTGACTTCGGACTATACGTAACAACTGCCAAAGATGTACAAATGATAGTTAAAACCACCAATGCAACGTGTCTTCTGAAACACGGTGGAACTCGTTACGACAAGATGTTCACCCATCCTTGGACCGACCTCATCCAGCGCTGCTTAATCTTATGATCGATTGACCCGTGCGGCTGTTACGAGCTCGATAGAGAAGCAACTCAATGCATGAAAATCCGTGGAAATTACACAATATTTATCGAAATTATACATGAAAGAAAATCAATTAAAATGGACCAACGTAAAAACGATGATACTGAAATGCCAGCTAAAAGGTTAATTGGAAAAACAAGTAGACGTATAACCATTAAAAGTGTTTTTTAAATCCGTTTTCAATACCTCTATTAAAAACAAAAAGGAGGAGTGACTCGCAAAAATATTTTTATATCTTTAATATTGTTATGACATTATAAAACTCTATTATAATACTTTTCTCGTTAATAAGTTTCTGAAGTGAGAAAAGTTCTTTATAAGTGCTAACATGTCTGGCTTGTGTCTGACGTTCTGACATAGTTACGAACTTATTAGAACTTGCTTTCTTTCTAGTCGAACGATTTTAGACAGTGCTTTGTTCAGAGCTTAGTAAAATAGCTCGAATTAAAACAGCATTGTTGGGTTATTCTACAGTACGCAATTCTGAACTATTTTCGTAAATGAACCTTTATATTTAGTATTAATATGATTGTATATGAAATATTTTTTTTAATGAAAACTTAATAAATATTAAATAAATTCTCACCTTTTGTAGGTATGTAACTATTGTTTATCTCCTAAATTTCTTAACATTTAATAATTTAATATATTCCATAAACCCTTCTGGTAATCTGGCAATGAAAACAACACTCAAAAATTCCAACACATGCTTGAAAACCCCGACACACACATAACATATGCTTAGCAAACACAATAAAACCCCATGATTACCCCTAGCAACTGAGCTGTCATCCTCCCTAATCCATCTTTCACCATCTTGCCTGACCCACTTTCTTTTACATGGCTGATAAAACGCAAGCTCAAACCATCAATGAAAAAATGCATAAATCACTTTGCAAACAATATTCATAGCAAAAAAAGCCACTCGGACGTTCTTATACGAAAACTATTCGAAATCTATTCATACATTTATTCATGAATTGTCTCGATTGGTACTATTGTCATCCGCAAAAACAAATTTTGGAAATACTGTCTTGGTGTACCTTATATCTGTAAACATAAGGTTGATATTCCCATTACAGTAGCAGAGATAAATTTGTCAATCGTAAACAACTTACAAAACCCATTTGCAGTTAAACTAAATTGTAACGCGTAGGTCTAGAGAGCAAAATTGAGTTTTGCGGCTGTATACATAAGTTTGTTTTTTATGAAAACATTGTAACAAGTACATTTACAGTGGATTTTGGTTATCCTACAGTTTGATAGCAAAGGCGAGCGTAATGACAAAATATGCTTGTAGTCATTATGTAATATTTATAATATATTTTCGGATTAAAGGTTTAAAAACGTCAGTCTAAGTAGCAATAGCACACAGGTGCAGTCTCTATTCCCTCACTGACGGAACGACAAAGTGCAGTCCGATGGGACGGCAATCCGACACGACCGGAGAAAGATCAGGCGCAGGACCGACATTTACGTGCTCTCCGATGCAAGGGTGTATTAATCACTAACTTCCAGACTCCGAAATTCGATCCGATCCTTTATGAAAGGATCTTAAAACTCACAAAGCGAAATCACCCACTGGTAAAAAAAGTAATAACACGATTAAAATAGTTTTTTTTCGTTGTAGTTTATTTTTATTTGAGTTTTGATTTTTTGCTAAAATAATATCTTTATATTACCACAAAATAAATAAAACATTACGTTGTCATCATTAAATTTTTATATTTTTTAGCTGTCCATACTTATAATAATTTTAAATCGCCCGTCATATAAATCATACTGTTCAATTATATTTTGAAGGTACATAATATTGACCGTCACACAAGATAAATGATATCGATAAA
Source organism: Heliothis peltigera (assembly GCA_958496145.1). Classification (NCBI taxonomy): domain Eukaryota; kingdom Metazoa; phylum Arthropoda; class Insecta; order Lepidoptera; family Noctuidae; genus Heliothis; species Heliothis peltigera. Next base: position 1,325,919 of record OY292338.1, read on the forward strand.
TTATCTAGTTCTTTATGATCATTAAAAGTTAGTACATTATTTTAGATTATTAAAACGTTTTTAATGTTTGTGTGCAATCTGTTTTTTTTTACATCAACTGTGTTTCATGATTTTTTTGTTATCTGTACTGATCTGTAGTCGTGATGGCCTAGTGGTTAAAGCACCAGCCTTTCAAGTATGTGGGATCGATTCCAGGTCAGGCTAAATTAAACGTACTTTCTAAGTTATATATATAATAGACTTTAGTTTCAACATTTAAATTACGATCTGGCTTTTATTTCGGTCAACGATTAAGCATTGCCATACAACGTGGCAATGCTGCCAGCCTTTTAGGTACACTGAGGAGGAGGAATTTATTGACGCAATTTATTAATAAAGGTTTTTTTACTTGTATACATTAATTTAAATTTGTAAATACATTGTAAATATTAGTGATCAATAAAGGGAGAGGAATTACGATCTATACAGGAAAACTTCGGCTATCGAAAGACCACAATTCACCAAACCAAAGTCTACATAGTACATTACAGGTCGAACAAACAAAAACACAAACAACTAAGCAATATTGTAACATAATCCGTCTTTATTTGTCACGACCAAGTGATCTATTGCTGGCGTTGAGAATGTTATTAAACTTACTAGATTTACATTTTACTGGATGTGGCCTGCTTAATGTATCCAATACACTTGCATAAGAATTTTCCCCATCTCAAAATGGCTTGCGATCACTTCTAGATATTATAAGCTGTTTATCCTACATCCTCCTGCATTTATACAAATGTCCATCTCAAATGATGTTATTGCTTGCTCGCAGCTCTAGCACACGAAAAGCTCCAAAAGGAATTAAAATGGGTTTTAGTCGGTAAAAGTCTGATACTCCTTCCAGCTGCACTCACAGCGGGTGGGGTCATTTTAAGAGTTTTAGCGTACATATAAACTTTCAGATATGCACCAAATTATTATAGTTAGTATAGCAGTCCTACCGAGCAGTTCTAAAGTCAAAGGTACAAACAACAACAACAACAGATCATGAAGTACTGTTAGAACCAACAGACTATCTTGCCCATCTTAACAAAGAGAGTTTTAAATTAATACCAAAAATAAACTATCACTCCTATTTACTTCTGTTATTGAAGGTTTAGGTTTAATTTGCTCTTTTGAATGCTCGGTCAAGCGAACAAACATATAAACAAACATATTGTTATATAGTGTAAATATTTTTTACCCGAAATAGTGGCTCTTCCAGTTACTTAAATTGACGTCACAACCCACTCAAAACCGAAGTGGGTCTCCCACTGACAGTCCTTCGTAGTTTTTGTGAGCACCACAAGAAGGGTATTAACATAATTATTTTTCAATACAAACATTATTTTTTTATACCAAAAACTTGATTTAATTTTGAATATCCCCGTGATAGCGATGCGGATGAATTGTTAGATGCATTATTTTATTTAATTTGTATGGGTAATTATGAATATTGTAAATATTATGTAAATTATAGCGTGTTGGCTTCGGCCCCGCGTTCGCCTCCCAAAAGTCCGGGACTCCATGGTCCCGCGTATGGCAGTGTTATTGTATTAATTGAAAAATATAAATAATACATTTTATAAAACTCTTAAAGCCTACGTTGTGTCAAATAATTTTAATCCTTATTATAATGTTTGTATTATAAGCGAACAATTAATTTGTACAATTTAATTGATAAACAAAATTATTATATTCTCTTAAATACAAAATTATTAATAGATTCTGTAATGTATTGTAAAATTATTCCAATAATTCACGCCGTTCGATTTTGTTCATAATAATGATTTGTAGAATCTAATATCGAGTGCTTTAACTAACGTATAAGCTAGACAATTCATAATGATGCAGATGCTGTCTACGTGAACAAACAAAATATTCATTAACAGCTGTGTTCAATTAATTTTACGTTCACAACACAATATACTGTCGAATATATTGTGGTTCAATCGCAATATTTATTATTTATCGTCTGCGGTCAAAACAATAATTTGATTAATATTTTAATAAATTTAATAAAATTATTATAAATACACTCGTACAATCTTCGTTGTGTCAATATTAAATAAGCATGAGAGTAAGGGCCAGTTTCACAGGTTGCTTATAAGTTCCAGATTTATCTGGCAGATAATTTCATACAAATTCTGTTCCATTTTTTAATTTATCTGGTAGATAGTGGCTATCCGTAACCTGTGAAACTGGCCCTAAGTCTGCAGATTTTTATGAATTCTAACCATAAGAAAATCTACAAGTAAGGACAAAAATGGGCTTCCATTTAAATCTGCATCAAAATTAGACCTCCATAATGCATCAGAGTTAGTTTTAAGAGTTAAGATGCCATGCCACAGACAACCATAACAAACAAAACACTGTTGGCAAAGCTGGCATTTTCTTTTCCTTTTCCCAACATAATTAAATAGTACAGGCACATAGTGTAATTTGAAGGCTATTAACTAATTTTATATACCTACATATAACATGAAGAAGGTATTTATAAGTCAAAATGTACTCCACCGTAAAGTCTAGTTATATCTACCAGAAATCTGACGTCACAGATTCAGCTACGTCATAATCAAGTTCCCTGGAACATCGATCGCATGTAGGTCAGTTAGGATTTCGTCATGAAATAGATAGCATTTATTACCAGCTGAAAACTGACGCCATGATTGTAAGGGTGATCTCACACTGTCACGTGACTGTACAGACGCCAGCAATAGAATATTAACCTTCGGGTATTGTGATAAGGTCGAAAATCTATTAAAGAAATTTGACAGATTGACGTAGGTTAATGTGTGTATACATACCTTTAGTCATGTAGTCACAGACATAAACGACTGTTTTGGATAAGATATTAGAATAGATCCACTTGACAGATTGTGTGAAAATTGATATGGCTAGAAAGAGTGTTACTTGTGCCATGACGGCAGATAGAAAAATATAATCAAAGGGTATTGGGTTGCCCGGGTGACTGGGTTGAGGAGGTCAGATAGGCAGTCGCTCCTTGTAAAACACTGGTACTCAGCTGAATCCGGTTAGACTGGAAGCCGACCCCAACATAGTCGGGAAAAGGCTCGGGAGATGATGATACTTAAATAAAGTGACGTAAGCTCGTGTGAGACCCGCCAAATCCGTTCAAAGAGACCCTAAAACCCTGCGTCAATTGGCAGAGTGTTGCGGCCGCTAACACGGTTACCTTGCGTGCTGGCATTTGCTGCTAAATTACGGCGAATACGTCGGCACAAAGGTGACAGGCCTGTTGTTTTACAGTTGATTTCCTTTGTTGAATTTCATGTGGCGGCCATGGAAACTCCATGGTATTCATCAAACAAATCACACCTTTTGAACCGACTTCGTAATAGGGAAGCTTCTCAATTCGCACATAGGTAAATAGATAATACATTATAATTCAGCTCGAACAATAAGAGACACAAATAAATTGACCAAAATAAAAAAGTGAGTACACAATAAAAATTAGTATGACATAAGCGGTTGGTTGGTTGGTGGTCGGTTGGTGGACCCAAAGGCTGGCTATTACCTTGGTCAAAGAAACCTGCCTGCCTTTCGGGCACGCTTCCAGTAGATGGCGATGCGGATAAGTTTTTCGACGCTTTTTAGTTTCTTATTTGTTTACAAGTTCATTAGTTTTAAGTATTTTATGTATTATTGACTGTAATTGTAATTATATGAATAAAGAAAGATTCCTACGACATTAAAGACAAAACACATATTATAAAATTTCATATTATACGGTAGAAGGAACATAAAAGAGGGGGAAAAAACGGCGTATTTCAGTGTGTCAAGGATGTGGGAGTGGCAAGGATAATTCTTCATCAAGAATTTTGAATATCTATACCAAATAAAATATCACGCAATTTGTTTTTGGTTGGCAGAAAATTCCTCCCCAGAAACATTAAGGCCGGTTCACAATGACAAAGTCCCTGCCCTCCGTAAACAAACAAACGCTACATCTAAACCTTACGGATTACCAAGATTATCCGTCTCAAACGAGAAATAAAACCGCAAACTCACTTACCTTATAAAGATGTGCAATGAGTATAAATTGCAAACGCTTTTTCCTTTCGAAGAATTCTCTTGAGAATCGACGGCCAATATACTGGTGGCCTTAAGCTATTTATACAATAGTGGTATCGCTTCAAAGTTGTGGTGGTGACAAGTTACTGGCTTATTGCATACCTTGTGGGATTTATAGTTCACTTTCAACAAGATTAGGTCAACAGGTAAGGTTTAAAGTGGCACGCTCCGTTTTTAGTGAGCTGGTATTATTTTGAGTGATTGAAGTTTGAGCGGTGAGGTGTGGTTTTCAATATTGTGCCTTAATGTTTTGTTGATAAAGGTTGTTTTTGCTGAATCTTAGATGCTGGGATGTTTAGCTCTTGTTATTGAGTGAGCTGCAGGTTTTATCACTCAATAAGCCCTAGTTCTCTCATATCTACCTGAAAGTGTAAAGAATACTGCTGCTGCTAATGTACAGACGCTAGCACATTAACCTACCTCAATCTGTAAAATTTCTTTAATAGATTTTCAACCTAATCACAATAGCGGAAGGTTAATATTTTATTGGTAAAATTTGTCATATATAAATATTTGAAAGCTACACGATCCCCGTTTAAAAATAGACTGCGTTTGATGTAAAACTGTTAAATAAACATCCCTATACATAAAGTTTTCCCTCGTTATCTTATATTTTTGTATAGTCAACTTAATAATAAAGATTTAATTTCAAAACAAAACTTTGTTTACATAATTCTTAGCATACCTCCTGTCATCAAAATCATTTTTGCCACACAGTAAAACTGAAAATACATGTGCACTAATTTACCTTTCTAAGTAAAACTAACACCATGTATAAGGAGAAAAGTATACACTGCAGTGCAAACATTATGTTTTAGCTAAGAGTCATTAGCCGTGGCTAGGTGCCGTGCGGTACCGTGCGATGCCGTGCGGTCTCGCGCGGTAACTTTTCAGAACATTTCGCGTTGAAAACTGTTTTATTTGAGTGCGGATGCGGACAGAGTGAGTGGTACCTGCTTGGACTATTTGGATAAACGACAGAAGGACGATATTTATATATATCTACCGTTATGCATAATACCATAGTTTTCCGTTATTATCAAAATTGTGTACCGATATTCGTAAAGAATGTATCAGACACATTAAAGTAAATATTGATTGATGTGGCGTTGTTTAATATGAAGTCCAAATATTGAATTACAAATAAAAAAGAATAAAAATTATCAATTTTTAATGTAACCTTTTTAAATTACGAATCAAAAAGGACAATGAAGGCTCTGCCGATGTTGACAAAACAGCATATAATAAAAAAAAAACTAGTTCCAAATCAGTTCATCCTTCTAAGAGCTACGGCGGCACAGACAGATACACACGAACTTAGCCGTCAAACTTTATTATAACAAAAACATACGACCCTCATTCGTCGCTTAATTTTCAACCTTGCGATGCCGTACTGCAATTGAACCCCGGACCTTACACCAAGTTGCCATCTATCACAAATAATTTCTAAGCACACAATATTATGTATTTGGTTCATCCAATCCTTAGTTCCAAAACTAAAACATCGTAAAACTATCGTACCCCAACATAACCACATCACATTAGAATGTTATGTAGACCAGACGCCATATTGGTGGCGTCTGCTAGACCTGGAAATGTTTTATGCATCGGCCTAGCTCTAAGCGGATTGCACGCGGTTATTTTATGTCTTCAAGCGATTTTACGCTTGTTTTTCCTTATTACGTAATATTTTTGAATTTTGTAATATGGAACAGGTGTTCTTAAGGTTTGTTCAAGGAGTAGGGTAAGCGTTTTGTTATTGGAATAATCTTTTATTAGTACTAGCTTTTGCTTGCGTTCTTACTAGGGTCCTGTGGTAATTGTCATATCTGAATAAAAAGTAGGTTATGTGTAATTTAATTATGTAATGTATGAGTTATATATGTACCTATAGTACTGTGAAGTTTTATCAACTTCTGTTTGGTAGTTCTCAACATTTAAAACATTAATTAATTGTAATATATGATGTTATAATCACAAGTGTGTGTGAAAAACACCACCCGCGGTGCCATCCCTCTGATTGACATTGAAAATATGTATGGATTTTTTGAAGATATAGTTATATATATTACAGTTATAATTATTTATTTATTGGTTAGGGACTGAAAGTTTTAAACCTAAGTTAACCAATGCACAACCTTAAGATTAAACAAAAAAAGTATGTAAATGTATTCATTTAATTTAATTATATAATCATCTCTCACATCTTCTACAAGATGGTTACTATCGCCTTGGCCACCTATACATATCAATTTATTACTTATAGTTGAGACATAGACATCAAGACGCGGATAAACATCAGTTTTATAATGTAAAAATAGCAAACAAAATATTCTGACAAGATTATCGCCATTGTAATCATATAAAAATAATATATCCTGATACACATCTAAGGGGCATATCTTTATGAACTTCCTCTATCGACCCTCGCCATATTTTGGGGATAATACCATAATTGACGATAATGGTGACCGGATAAGTGTCGCCGACACCTCTGTTAGATATTGATATAATTAACGTCTTAAAAAATATAAAGAAATTTTCGTGAAAAATATTGTTTTGTCAGCAAGTAGAGAGAAAGTTCGTTTTATAACGTAAGTAGCTAAATGTAATTAAATATACAATAATATACAACTCATCATCTCCCGAACCTTTTCCCAACTATGTTGGGGTCGGTTTCCAGTCTAACCGGATTCAACTGAGTTCAGTGAGCCTATCGGACCTCCTCAACAAAGTTACCTAGGCAACCCATACAATAATATACAACTAACGAAAAGGTTATGGGATTTTTTTTTTCAGTTCTCACGAGATGCGGGTGAAACCACTGGCAGGACCTAGATTTATAAAATTCAAGTGATTCTTCTTCTTCAACCTCTCGTCATCCAATGCTGAGTGTAGGTCTCTTCCAAATCTTTCCATTTCTGGCGGTTTTGTGTTCAAGTAATTATATAGAATTTAAAAACCGGCCAAGTGCGAGTCGGACTCGCGCACGATGGGTTCCGTACCATTATTTATAAAACGGACAAAAAATCATGTCTGTTTAATGGGAGCCCCCCTCAAATATTAATTTAATTTTAATAAAATTACTTATTTTTAAAGTAAGTAATATATTCCATATTCTGTGAATGTTTCAAGCATCTACCTGTTGCCGTTATCGATATCGAGCAAAAATGAACAAAAAATCACGTTTGTTGTATGGGAGCCCCCCAAAATATTTATTTTATTCTAGTATTTGTTGTTATAGCGGCAACAGAAATACATCATCTGTGAAAATTTCAAGTCTCTAACTATCACGGTTCATGAGATACAGCCTGGTGACAGACGGACGGACGGACGGACAGAGGAGCGAAAACAATAGGGTTCCGTTTTACCCTTTGGGTAGGGAAGCGTCAAATAATCCCTGTTTATCACTGACGACCTAGAGCGTGCGCTAAAGGCTAGAAGCATTACCATATTGGGTGACAATGGTCATCCTCTGTTTAAAGTTATAGGCAGCCTTTGGGTCATAAGAAGCGTCAACCGTCCGCTAAGAGTATTTAAACTGAGGTTTGTTATATCAACGTATTGTTTCAATACATACAAAAAATATAATACCCCTTGTAAAATAATTATATAATTACGTAGGAAAAGCCTGACTATTGGTTACGTAATTAGCGAAAATTTTCGCGTAAGATGAAAGGGGCTCAAACAAAAGCCTTAAACCAGATGTCAAGTGAAATCTTTGAGACATCAAAGTCAAAAGACTAATCAAATATCTTACATAAGTACAATTAAGTTCGTCCTTGAAACTAGATAGTTTGGGATATCGAAAGTTTTTGCTTTAAGGTGGATTACACACTACCACGCGTGATACGCGCGAGGTGATATTGGAAAGAGTTACCGTGGCCACGCAAAAGACTCCTGAAGCAACATAGTGAGTTTTAGTCACTAATAGTCACTCCCCCCATCTGCAGCCCCAGTATGAAGGGTCAATTGATGATTTCCCTTCTAAAAAAGGGCCATTTGTGACCACTACTTTTTTACTAAAGGTCGCGTTATGAAACCGTCAAGGTCAGAACAGTCGATCGACTATCAGGAATGGATATTGATGATCCATTCCTGACAAAAATGGAGAGGTAGACATCGATCGATAGTTTCTACCATACTGATAGCGTTGACCAATCCATTCTCCCAACGATAGATATCGTCGATTGGCGGTCTAACAACACCCTAACAACGCGTTGACGCGCGTTATTATATATGCGTTTTTTTCAAATGGACGTGGGTGCGTGGTAGTGTGTGTTCCACCTTGGATCAAATACTACTTTGAAGGCTAAGTAGCTCTTGTGGCTAAGAGTACTTTAAGAAACGTTTAAGCAAAGCGATATCTTGCTTCTGTTATAATAAGAGTGCGATAATTAACGAGATGGTTTTTGTTATAAATTCTGGTTTTAAGTATAAAGAAAATGTATTTTTAAAGAAATTGAGACCTTTTTCAAACTTTGTAAAAGTATTACGAAAACATATAATGTAATATGCCTTTCCATTTGAACCTATCAAAATAGTCGGGTATATTGGAATAGTCAAACTCGACTCCATCCCCCTTATTATAAAACGTGGTCTAAAAACGTACCAACCATTACTAAATAATAAGTTTAAACCGCCAGCTCGAACAAAGTCATTGGCCTAAACCTAAGCTAAATCCGATACTTTTTAAAACCACGTTTTATTAAGGGGGATGGGGTCGAGTCTGACTATTCCATCTATCGATATTCAACAATCCATACTTTAGGATCCTAACTGCTAGACTTAAACTGGTCCAATCAAACTATACGGTAAGTTCGAAGTTCCAAGTCGATCGAATGTTCAGTACAGTATATCTATATATAATAATCTTGGGTTTAAGTGTAGGTACACGCACAATATTATTTTAATCAAAAGTTTTCCATACTTGTTCAAAGACAGCAAAATATAATCCAGAAGGTCTATTGCTAGTTTTAAAAATATTTATCCTATTTTGGTATAGTTTTCTGGAATGATCTGCGTGTTTTAATATGGTTACACAGTCTGAACTCTTAGTTAAGTAACAGGCGTACGGATCGATTGATCATAAGGTTAAGCAACGCTTGGCGCGGTCGGTCCGTGGATGGGTGATCATCTTGTCATGACGAGTTTCTCCGTGTTTCGGAAGGCACCTTAAATTAGTGGGTCCCGACTATCATTTGCATATCTTTGGTAATCGTAACATGTATTCAGAATCAGGAGTATGCATCATACTGCACTAAATAACTACGCCAAAGGCCAATGTACAGCGTAGCTCGTATTACTACTACTAGGCCTACCCGCCTAGATAACTGGTTTGAGCAGATCAGATAGGTAGTCGCTCCAACTAAAACTCTGATACTCAACTGCATAAGATTGGACTGGAAGCTGACCTGGGTTTGTTAGGTAATTAAATCCTGCACCTTACTCGGTTATCTACATGTAAATAAAGTTTCAAAATCTCAATGAATTAATACTTCTGATATATTTGTCAAGTACAAACTGTATGTACGATTTTATTGTATGTGTAGGGTGGTTAGAGGGGCGGTGTCGATAGCGATCACTTTGATCTAAGTTGATTAAGTTAGTGAGGTCTAAATTAGGGTGCCTTTCAAAGACTTTGACTGAAAACTAATGAAGTTACATGTTTTTTTTAATTAGAATTTATGTAATAGTGTTTTACTTTAGTTTTGTTACAATTAGATTTTATGAATTAAAAAAAAAAACACGTACAACAAGAATTCAGTAGCCAGAAGCTGACGTAAGTCTGACGCCAATCTAACCAAGGGTTTTGGGTTGCCTAGGTAACTGGGTTGAGGAGATCAGTTGTAAAACAGTGGTACTCAGCTGAATCCGGTGAGACTGGAAGCCGACCCCAACATAGTTGGGAAAAGGCTCGGGAGATGATGACGTAAAACAAGAATTCATTGTTATGAAAAATATTTTCGGTCTTGTATTAGATACTGACATATTTATCACCCACTAGCTTCCGTCAGCTGTTAGGCTTTAAAAGCCTATAGCCTTCCTCAATAAATGGGCTATCTAACACTGAAAGCATTTTTGAAATCGGACCAGCAATTCCAGAGTTTAGCTCGTTCAACCAAACAAACAAACTTTTCTACTTTATAATATTAGTATAGATAAACGTTTCCAATATGTTGTTGCGAATAAATATTATACTTTCATCTTTTCTAAAAGTATTTTCACGACTGATAAGTGGAATAAAGTGAATCTAAATGTATTAACATGTAATTATTGTACCTATATTCCAGCAAATAAATAAAAATACTTCTACAGAATTTGTGTGATTGCCCATATAAATAGCAAGGGAAATATTGACCCACTATTCTCTCAGAGTATTAACTTAAAAACTAGGACAAACAGGATTGACTCAACTCTCGATGTCTAAAATATGTCAGCCATCCATTACCGTTTCGTGACAAACACGGCTTAACGGCGGTAATTTTTCAGGAGCAATCGTGTTCCTACGTTGTTTTTTCACTATAATTTCAGAGCGCATATACAGGAAGCTAGTTTGAGTATTGGGTTGCCCAGGTAACTGGGTTGAGGAGGTCAGATAGGCAGTCGCTCCTTGTAAAACACTGGTACTCAGCCGAATCCGATAAGACTGGAAGCCGACCCCAACATAGTTGGGAAAAGGCTCGGGAGATGATGATACAGGAAGCTAGTTGATATGGCTAGAAAGAATGTAACTTATGAGATGACGGCAGATAGAAGAGCGTGGAAGACAAAAACATGCTGCGCCGACCCCATATAAAACTTGGGATAAGGGCAGGAGGATGATGATATTGATGATATACAGGAAGTTGCTACTGGGCACAGGCCTCCCCTCCCACGGAGAAGGATTGAGCGTTAATCACCACGCTTGTTCAATGCGGGTTGGTGATTTTAGCCTTTATAGTCCAGGTTTCCTCGATATGTTTTCCTTCACCAGAAAAGTTACATTGGTACTTTCCTGACCTAGAATCGAACCCTCACCCTCATACTCGCAAGGCTGGGGCTTTAACCACTAGGCCACCAGGACTTCTACGTTTTTATTAATTTTGGAAATTTACTTTAATATGAAATTAAGAAATATGGCTAAAATTGTTTTGTGGGTTTTTTAGAGTCTTTCCCAAAAGCAGCAGGAAAATTAGTGGTTGATACACCCGTGGACCGGAGAGGTTTCATTTACCGGTGGCACGTTCTAATTTACTCTTATATAATCATTCCTTATTCTATCCATTACCATAATAAGGATAGAATGATATTAAGTTACAAAAAAAATACCTATAAAAATATCTACAATTTCCTTCATGTAAATTCAAATTCTCAGTCTTTAATTAGATATATGAGATGTCAGTAACTATATACTTAGCTATTATTACCGCAACAGGCCTGAGTTAGCTGATACAAACGTTCCATTGGCAAATAATAATGATTATAATAGGCGTCTCACGAACAGAGTTTAATTAAAACCTTGGGTTCCGCCTCCGACGAACGATATTAGTTTCTTAGAAATACTGTTTAAACTTGTGAAGGAAAATTAAATTAATTTTGATGAAAAATCGTGTATTTTTAGGGTTTTTTGTACAGAAAGAAGAATCGGAACCCTTAAAATATCATTTAGTTGTCTTTCGATAAAATAAAACACACATATTTTAACAATCTCGTTGGAATCAAAAGCCGTACCCGTTGATGTACAAAATATAATTTTCAAAAAAGAGCATGCTAAGTTTTGTACCAATTTCAAAATATTAATCAGTCTGAAAAGCAATACTTACTGAATATCAGCAAATTACAAAGTCCTAACGAGATTTATTCAAAAAATACAGCCCTATAGTGATCCTTTTTTTTCCATTTTCTGTATTTTGATCAACTCCAATACTTCCTGGTAAAAAATCGGCGTTATTTCTATAAAAATATAAACGAATAAATAAAACGGTAATTATGTGGTTGAAGTTATATAAATGTCAAACATCAAAATACTTACGACTAAAATATCTTCCTTCTAAACATGCACAAATAATAAACAATTATTATGTATTATTATTTAATACCAATTATAAAACAAGTCCAGCATTATTAAGAAAGACTAATTAATTGATAAGGTCTTAACAATATCTAGCTACAATAATAATGACAAGGAATTCTTAGTACAAAGTATGTTATTAGTATCGTCGGATTCTCGGAACTCTAAGACAAAATTATTAACTGCTAGCATATTTTCTAAATAGCTAGAGTATTTGTTCTAGAATTTATTTAAACAAATCGAGATGGCTTTAAATACAAAATGTATTTTTAGAATTTTACGTAATATGAATACCTACCTCAGGGGAAAATAAAAGGCCTATTATGTAGTCTAATTTCAACCAACATGTATTATGGAAAATTTGGTTTCACATTAAAAAAAAACTGTTTTTGCTTCTTTTTGACTAATGTTTACATAACAATAGTACAATAGTAATGAGTCATGGTGACCTAATTTTGAAAGCATCACCTTCTCAAGTATGAGTGTGCGGCTTCGATTCTTGGTTAAGCAAGTAAGAATGCAATTTTTCTAACTGTCCCTTCCAAGGATATCTTCGAAAAAAATGACTGCGTAAAGGTGAAAGAAAACATTTTGAGGAAACCTGGACTTTAAAAGTCTTAAATCGCTAATTCGCATTGAGCAAGGCGTGAGGATTATCGCTCATTCTTTCTTTCTTTCGTATGAGAGGAAAGCTGTGCCCTGCAGTGGGATAATAAAAAGACAATATAGGAAATATAATAATACGAAAATACTAAGCAAATCAAAACGATTAGCTACTTAAATTCTATGTGCCTATAAAAATCTCGACCACATAAAAATCGACCGACTTATCCGAACCCCTGCTAAACTACCCGAAAACATCGCAAAATATATGAAAATTATCCCTCCACCTAATTGAATCGCTGGCCCCATAAATCTGGAGCTAACCGGCCCAGAGTTTAATAAAGCCTCAGTTTTAGAAGATTCCATATATATTGAGTTTTATCGCGGAGTAACAAACGGTGGCTTACGATAGATTTCTCAAACTGATTTACTACTACGAGTCTGGGGTCTACTCTAACTTGATATTTGGCAAGTGCAACTCACCAATCACGATAATATTTTGTCTGTATGACATTTAGATTGTTTAGAAATATGTTATGTAGCTATGTAATGTACATAATATGTCGAATAATCAGAAAACGAGCGCAATCGCTCCGCGGATGGATTATGTTGTCATGGCGAGTCCACCGTGTTACGGAAGGCATGTTAAATTGGTGGGTCACGGCTGTCATTTGTACATCATTATAAGTCGAAGAAACCAGAAAATGTCTTACCAATATAATGGGTAACCGAGAACCGGTTGAGGAGATCATGTAAGCAGTCACTCAATTTAAAACTACTTACTTGCAATTTTTCTCACAATGTTTGTTAAAATTAACGATCTTTCCAAGTTAGAGACACCTTTTCTTTTTACCGTGGTAAATCATCAAAATGAATCCTCCCGCTGTTAGTGCACCTAGAGGAAATGTCAGACTCTTACTGACTAAGACCCACGTTTTTCCTTCTGGAGGTCATTATGTACCAGGGCCGCGGTAACTCTTGCAAACATCCCTAAACCCTGGCAAGCCTCGGCCTTACGGTACCCTCCAGTGTTTGCTGACTGGTCTACCGGGAGAGCGCGGAACAGAACCCGCTAGAGTAACCCCCTTGACTTTCGAAATATCCGTTGATGTTTTATACTACTTCAGTGTTATTATCGTTGATAGTTGAGAGCTAGGGTTAGTTGGATTGTGTATCTTTTGTGTTCCTGTGTATTAATTACTGGTTGTTGTACATGATAGCGTCTTAGTGGATGAAGTTTGGACTTCGTTGTTAGTTGACTGGTTTATTTGTTAAGCTGAGTTCAGCTACTGGTGTAGTTAAGAGTTAATTATGTGCTGCAATTTCATGAAGGATTGAACTGTTGATATTTAACAACTTTCGAACAATTTTGATTGATGAAAATTCTGGATTGATTTTCGTATCTGTTTTAGAATTTAAAAATATTATTAATCTTAGTTCTACCACAAAATAATATGGTGTGTCAAAACTTTATGAATGATTATAATATTATAAATTTTATAAAAGTGTTGTTATTGTGTCAATTTTAAAGGCAAGCTGCAAACATTATTTCTTTTAGCGAAGCTTTTACTGTTTTTTTTCAATACAGCTACTTTTAAAACAGTTAATTATTAAAAAACGATTAAGCTGAACCGTACTTAATTATTTAAGACTACCTTAAACAATTTTCTTCATCCCAATTATTTTTAAATCCCTGTCTCAACTTCCAAAAATCCCAATTCTTAAAACTCTTTAGATAAACCTCTCGTTACGTACAAAACACTGCAAGTCGAGATGCGCGAATAATTTCACCGTCAAATTAAGACATGTCTAAAATTTTAATTAGTTTCCGAACGCAGCCTGCGTTAGATGCTTATTTTTGTCTAAGAAATGTCTAAATTAGTACGCAAGAGGGGTGCGGAGGAAATTACATAAATTTCTATCTTGAAGTTAGTTACTTGGCTACTTCGCGGAGGTAGAAATTGAACGGTGAGATTTTTTCTCTCCTCGAACCAAACATTTGTTATTCGCAACTGATGAAGTTTCGAGTTAGCGAACTCGAATTGGATTTTGGATAATCTAGATGTTGGATCTTCTGATGACTAATTCCGTGTTTGCGGGTTATTTTGGTATAAGGGTTGGGTGTTTTGTATTATTTTAGGTATAAAAAATAGAAAGTCTTTGCTAAACTCTTGTTATTTTACTGGATTTTCTGGGTATCATAATTGAGGATGAATAATTTTGAGTAAATAATATTTTTTTGGTAAATAGTTAACTGCTTGCTTAATCATCTGTCTGACCAACTATCTAGGCCTTTTCTAAGCTATGTTGGGGTCGGCCTCCAATATAACAGGTTTGCAGCTGAGTACCAGTGTTTTACAATAAGCGAATGCTTATCTGACCTGAGGAGGTCAGATAATCTAGTTTTCTGGGCAACTAGAGATTCCTTGGTAGTCTGAGGCAAAATTAGAACTACCCTAAATATTAGTTTCTTAATAAACTATAGTAAAAATATAGAGAGATAGTTCCCTAAGTGGAATGAATATGGTGGAAATTACGAGAAAATCCCGTAAATCATTAAATGAACCTAAAGCTTATAACAATATATTTGAACGGGCACCTGAGTGCTTTAAAACATGAGTTTGAGCGCCGTAAGCGTAACTAAGCAGTGATAAGTTGCTAAGTAAGTACTAAGTTATTGCTGTGGAACATCATTAAGTTGCCATCTAAGCTGTGGCTGAATAATAGGTATAATGAATAGGTATGCTCGGTTATTTTTGTGGGCAGAAGATGCTTCTAGATTTCGTCTAGTGATTTGTATAGCTGACCTACCTTTCAGTTTGACTAGTGACCCGACCCGTTTATACACAAGAAATAAAGTATAATTAACTTAAACCTTTTCTATAATTAGCAACTGTCCGCAGTCTCGCCCGGGTCCCTTGGGAATTAATTCGGGTACGCGGTCAAAAGCCTAATCTCCCTTCTTCAAAGAATGAGCTATCCAACACTAGAGGATATTTTTAAATCAGACTAGCAGTGGCTGAGATTGACACGGTCTATGAAACAAATACATACTTCAACCATATAATTAAACAGTATACATACCTATAGTAGTAGATAGTAGTACGTATGTATAATAGTCACACTTTCTGGCTACCGTTAACGACTGCTAAAGATATTTAAATTACATTCGGGATTTAACGTTCTTGCGAACCCAGAGGATTTTTTTTAATAGATACATACGTTTACTTATTACAAAGTAAAAAGAAGTCGCTTATAATAAATAGGAAGAACCATAGCCATGAAAATTTGATCACCCATCCACCGATAGACCCGTGTGGCTATTTGTTAGGCATGACCTCCTACAAATTTATAACTCTTATTTTCTAATTACTGGTGAAAATCGTATTTATATATATTACTTAAGTTTGCGAGAATACTAAGCACTCTTTTTTCAGACCATTTAAAATCTTATATGGCCCCATTAAATATGAACAGACTAACCAAAGTATTAAAATAAGTTTGAGTGTTTTAAAAACAAAATTTTCAAGTTTAAAAAAGCCTGATAAAGTAAACCAATGGTCAATATTTGATCAATTGTAAAACTTAAGGTGAGATGTGCGGTTTGCGGCACTATGACGCTCAAAACTGCTTCTTCTTGTCTAACTGCCATCTACCATCTGCCGTCCCAAGCTGTGTTGGTACCGGCTTCCAGTCTTAACTATTATTTTTTGTAATAAATACTACTATCTATCTATATCTATTCTACTATCATTTACATTTATTTTTTAAATTTGATAACACTGAAAATTATTATATTATTACAATATAAAATAAAAATATTTTCCCAAAAGACACGAAGACCGCATTGAATATTAAAGAAAATTATTAATAATTCCAAACAAAACAAAACACAAAGTAACCATTAATACTTGATAAACCATTAAGTAGAAGTTGGTAAAGTTTCCCAAATCCCATGTTATAAGAAAGCTTTACGATGGGTGTTAATGTTTTTAAGAAAGTTGCCTATTACAATATTTCTTTCTTCAAAATGATTTTTAAATCTTTGTTTTTATAGCAGGCTAGCTGCTCCCTGAGATTTTAGAGATTATTAGCTGAAAGAAAAAGACAGACAGACAAACAAAGAAAATGTTTTGGGATTATATACTTAATAAAAAGTCATCAGTCATTTTCATTTTAGAAACAGTCCAATTTTTATATTAATGTTTGTATTAAAGATGCATGGCTTACACCTTTGTCTATCTATCAAGAAATAGGAATATCTCTTTATATTGTATATATATCGATAAAAAAGCCTTCAACATTTAGTTGTTCGCTTTTTCTGAATAATATCTTCGTATTCTTAGTGTTGATACTTTAGTGCTAAAGTGACTAGAACTCCAAAAAATACATTTAAAATACATTTTCTACGACTCATGCAAATATAAGAACAGTAGATAGAATTTATATTAAAACTCTAAGGGCAGCGAATTTTAGAAGATACTTTTTTATACCCCATCCAAAGAGATGCAATAAATTTCACATACTTCAGGGCTATTTACAGACCCTTCTTTAAAAATAAAGACAAGACGAAGACGCACTATAAATACCTATTTTCCTTCTACAAACTGCAATCCGATTAAAAAGCGCCAAACTAGCATAACAAACTGCCACTGAAATAACAACCCTATCGCCTGAAAACAAGGTTCTTAATTGTTTGTAACAACCAACTGTCATTTTAACACTTTAGTTTGAATCCAAAGAACAATGGTGCTCCGGAACGCGGCGAAATTCAATTTTAGATTCACAGAAAGTTTTGAGTCCAAATCTCATTTTGATATTTTAAATGTGCATTTACGCCGTAGTGGGAATTTGTTGGACGAAATGAGAAGTATTTTCCTGTAATTCATTCTGATGTCTCAGGTCACAGCTGGGAGGGTGTATCTTAAGAGTATTGGAAGGCTTTTTAAGTACCACCTTCTTTATATTCAGCATCCGGATAAAATATAGTCTACTAACAGACCCGGACACGCGTTGCTGTGGTTTAGGTTTTAATAATAAACAAATAATTTATAATAAAATAAAATGGCTGCAAATTAAGATGTAAGCTATCTTATCTTTCAAGTTCGATCAAACTGCACACTATGTGCAAATTAGATTTAAATCGATTAAGTTGTTGAGAAATCCATCGCGCCCATACAAGGTAACACTTAATTTATATGTTTATCAAGATAATCGTATGTACATCGGAAATTGTTACGGGTAGTTAGAAGCTAGAAATTTTGACAAGCAGTCTTACTAACGAGTATCAGATTGTCCAGGTAACTGGGTTGAGGAGGTCAAATAGATCTAAAACAATGCCACTCCATTGCATCCGATTAAACTAGAAGCTGACCCCAATATACCTTGGGAAATGGCAAGGCAAATGACCTTAAAAAAACTTCAACAGGGTAATGACTACTATACATCAACATAGAAAAACCTAATTCCAAAATATATTTTTAGAACGAAATCAAATCTAAATTTATACAGGCGCGAGACACATTTAGAAAAGAATGTGAAATGAAAACAAAATGGCTGACGGTCTAGCTCCTGTCTAGCCGTGGTCACGTTTCGAAAAAAATCTGTGTTCAAATATTTATTCATAATATGTCTCGCTGTTGAACTGGCCAGGGTTTAGATATTCGGCCTCAGTTTCTGAATTTTAGTTTGCTATTTTTTTTCTCGTTTTATTTCATTGAAGTACATATGTTATTTTTTGGATTTATTACAGAATTCTGTAAGTTTAAGTTTTAAGGAAAGTCTCTTGTACTAAGTAACCTCTGAAAATAATGTAAGAGACTTTTTAATAAGAAGTTTTGTAATAAAGAAAAAATTCAGGATATTAGATAAAAAACATGCATTTTTAGACTGATGCGGATGAATATTTTGATCATCATCATCACAGCCTGCTGGGCACAGGCCTCCTCTCCTACGGAAAAGGATTGAGCGTTAATCAACACGCTTGCTCAATGCGGATTGGTGATTTCAGACTTTGTAGTCCAGGTTTCCTCGAGATTTTTTCCTTCACCTTTAATCAGTCATTGGTGTCCAAGATAAACTTAGAAAGTACGTATAACTTAGAAAAGTTACATAGGTACTTGCCTGACCTGGAATCGAACTCGCACCCTCATACTCGAAAGGCTGGTGCTTTAACCTCTAGGCCACCACGACTTTCACATACGAATATTTTGATGCACTTTTTTAACTTCGTCCTTTTTTCCATTTATTAATCAAATTGGTACTCAAGAAACTTTACAAAAACAAAGAAAATGTAACAAAATTTTAAAACATTTTTCAATACAGATATAGAGACTTTAAAGCAATTCTTGTTATGGTCCAAGAGAGAACTTTCTGAAATCTGCGGTACCAACTATTTGCTAAGATGTTTGCAAATAGCACTAGACAGAGTTGTGCAAGACATTTTTTGTATATTTCTGTAGTACAAGAGTCCTTTGTTACCTATTTTATAAAAGTTGAAATTTTTCATATTCACTCTATAGTAGATATTATTATGACCTACTACTACCTACTAAGTTCAAATGAAGGTTACTTTGAAAGATATTAAAAAAATATATATATTATAACTTAAGTCATTTGTTTTTATCATTGCATCTTGGTTTATACTTAAAAATACATTGTTATAATAGACTACTTTTTCTGAAGCAGTACTCGTTCATCTCATGCGGGAATAAATATGAGCTGACCTTTGAACGAACTTTGATTTGAACGAATTTTGATATATCGTTTCGTTGTTATAAAATTAATGATTGATCATTCATATAAAAGTGATACTGATTTAATCTATAATGTGAAGGATGATATGACTGTCAAAAACAAGTTGGCTGAGGTTAAGCTTTTCTTAATTTCTTCAAAACATTCTTCAGTCAAACTTAGACTATCGTTCATTACTTACCCAATGTTTGGTGGGCGCACACGCACAAATTATAACCGTCATAAAATAACTTAGGTCCGGCGGCCGCTGGCTCTTGATCTTTAAAAACAAATATGAAGTTAAGATATAAAAACATCAAAGAATATAGTATTGCTGCCAATAGATTGTCTAAAAACAAACGCTTTTAAGAAATTGCAAAAAAAACAAAGTT
The DNA here is from genome assembly GCA_958496145.1 of Heliothis peltigera. Classification (NCBI taxonomy): domain Eukaryota; kingdom Metazoa; phylum Arthropoda; class Insecta; order Lepidoptera; family Noctuidae; genus Heliothis; species Heliothis peltigera. The sequence continues at coordinate 1,345,815 of OY292338.1, forward strand.
TGAAAAAACAAAATAAATGACACAAAAATCTCTTCTTCTCATGAGGCGCTGAGTAATTATCGGTCAGTACATTGGAATAGCAAACAATTAAAAAGAAAGCCTTTGTGTACGGCAAAAGACTTCTTTTCAAATAAAAATAAGCACTCAAATCACGACCCTTATTAATTGAAAGTGAACAACATTTTTTTTGTATTTTTTTTCATTCATTTCTCTCTTTGACTACCCCCGAAGTTGGCGCTTTTGATTTGCTAGCAATTAAATGGGATATCGTTAGTGAAATGGCGTAAGTTTGGGATGGGATGCAGTTTTAACTCCAAAAATACTAGTTCTATAGTTTTATTAGTAGTTGCATAACAAACTATAGGTACCTTTGTATGTATGTATGCAGCATTATGTTTTTCCGCTTTGGGTAATGCTGGAGGTGGTATCAGACTCTTATTGACTAAAACCCACTATGTTTCTTCTCGAGGTCCCAGTGTGCTAGGACCTCAGTAACTCTTGCGAACAACCCACAGCCCCGGCAGATTCAGTCTGAACCCGTCTTTGTATAAAAAAAAAGCAAAAAAAAAGCATAGATATACCTATATACGATAATCACAATTTATACAAAATAACATTAGTTATGTAGATTCTTTATGACCTTTCGTTTTCTGATGTAGAACTGATTATTTGGCTTGCATATTCTCTATATATTGGGTTCGACTTCCAGTCTAAATTTATAAGTAGATGAGTATCAATCTTTTACTCGCTCGCTCGATTGACTGCTTATCTGACGATAACCTTTTGGTATCCCTGGTCATCCGTCTCTCTGCTTTTTTACAATCCAATAGGCAATAGAACAAGGCAATAGAAGTTCGATATTAAATATTTAAATGTAATAAATAGCTATGATGACAATTTTAATTATTCTGCATCGCAATCCATAGGAGATACAATATTCATATGCCGATGAATATTGGATATGCCTATTTCGCTGCACGCGTTTTACCCGATGGTCCAAGTTATATGATGTAGACTAAGCCATAATATGCTAGGCTTAGTTGTTACAACTATCTAACAAAAACTTTAGAAACGGTCATGAGACGAACCCTCTTATTATAAAATGTTAATAATAAAGTGGTTTCGGTTTAATAGATACGCTTCCTAACTTATTTATTTATTTAATAGTTAATGTAAACAGTTGATAAAACAACAAATAAATTAGAATAATCTAGTACAAAGGTACTGTTCATTTCTTAAAAAATCTCTTTTAGGAGGCCCGCAGTGAGATGGGGCTTATTTATGATATTTTCTATTATACTTTAAAAACTAGAATATACACATGGTGCTACATGTAAATATTTGTCAAATATGAAGAACTAGCAACCCGCCCCGGCTTCGCACGGGTGCAATGCTGATACTAAAATTACACGTATAAACCTTCCTCTTGAATCACTCTATCTATTAAAAAAAACCGCATCAAAATCCGTAGCGTAGTTTCAAAGATTTAAGCATACAAAGGGACATAGGGACAGAGAAAGCGACTTTGTTTTATACTATGTAGTGATAGTGATGATGAAATTACTTTTTTTTTTAATTTAGGTACCATTTCATAGTCAATGTATTTTTTTTTACTTTGATTATTTCTATACGACAACACTTTAAATCAGTTTACACATCAATCACAAAAATTGTAATTAACCATCGAATATTCTGTTTAGTTATTGATTACTTTGGGAAGGGGGAATTTCAAGGCAGCCGATTGTCAATTCATAACAAATTGATTAAAGGACAACATGAATTAATTAGAACGTTGCCCCAAATATATGAACAGGGCTCTATAGGTTATTAATTATATTTTCTTTTGTTACTTCAAGGCACGCACGGAAATTATGTAAAACCACATTGATAAACCAATCACTAAAATATGTGTTCATAGATTAATTATAATTATTTTTTTAAACTTAAAACCTTGTCCTATTGAACTAGCAGTGGCAATTAAAACAACAGTTTTCATATATTTATTTAAAACAAGGCATAATGTTTATTTTTGTTTTGTATAGAACCGGTTTATCAAACCATGCAGATAGAATTGTGTTGCTGGGGAGTTTGTTCCACCATTTCTCTTCCCAGCGATAACACATAGGAAGTAGTGAAGGGAATTGGTTTTTTTTTTGGTAAAGATTGACCTGCAAAAAGCTGCTGATTTTCAGCCTATTTTGAACTTTTTATCTTTTAGGTTTCAAGTTAAGATTATAATATATGTATTTATGGTACCTATTTTTCTTCTATACCTATAATATTACTGGCAACTTTTCCCAAGAATTTCAAAACGTACCTATCAAAGATATTTATAAAAAAATACAACAATGTTATAGCTTGGGCCACAATCATTCTGAGGAATTCGGGACAGTGTCGGTATAGCGCGTCAATACTCCAGATTGTATGCAATATGCAAAAATCTTTACAATGCCTCGAGCATGGATCTTTAAAGACTATTATTAAAATTCATGGCGAGCATGATCGCGACTCATGCGTGGCGCAACTTAGATGTAGGTAATCACTGGATTAGAAATCATGCTAATACATTATCTAAGAAATTTTGAGCGATTGACAAGTTTACTTTTGGAAGTTAGTTCCTCAAACACTTTTTGATGAAGTTTAGTAAAGTTGTTATATCAGAATAATGTGTAAAAAATATTATTTATCCTGGAGCATAATATAACACGGATGAATCCACGAGTGGAAGGTAGTCATGGAATATTATAATAGGGTAGGGGTAGGTTATAGGGTACTGATTTTTTTTAAGCCGTGGTGGCCTAGTGGTTAAAGAGCCAACCTCTCAAGGATGAGGGCGGTTTTTACGAAAAGGCTGACTTTGTTATGAATCTAATTAGTTGCGTTTATCAACTTTAAAACACAAATATTTCACATATTTTACAGCCATAAGCATATTTCTTAAGTTATAATTGCTTACCTGCTTGAAACTTAGTAAACGAGAATATTTTTACATGACTGAAAAAAAAATACTTTTCATATCCATAGTGTTCAATGATTCCAGAACATTATCATATTTTCTGATTTCATATTTCAGATTCAATTTTATAATACATTTTATTAATATTAAACCGTGTTTTCTGCTGCAATTGCAAATATTAGTAGACGGATTAAACATACTTGAATATAAGTTTAGTAAACATTGTTTTCATAAAAAAAAAATATGACTGAAGCCTGAAGAGTAGATCTCTGTCAAAATATGGTAAGTTATTAAAAGCGCGTATTCCTAAAGTTGGCAACATAGCAAAATAGCGGTCCATTATTTAGGTACATGTTTTAATTTGGCAATTTTACATTATGGCAATAAGAAATAATGCTTTGTAGTGCACTAAATATATACATATGTGGGATACGCGCTCTTAACTACGACATCCTTTTCATCATACCCAAATTGATTGTAATAAACATATTTTTTAAGATAAAATATATATTAAAAATAATAGAGTTCCATTGAAATAGGTATGATCGTCCAACTTTCCGCCGGTGGTCGAGTCATAAGGAGAAACGACTATCAGCATATCTTATGCTGATAGTCGTTTCTGATATAATTACTGATTAAAGGTGAAGGAAAACATTTCGAGGAATCCTGGACTATAAATAATATTTATTAATCTAGTTATATTTAAGTTAGTTATAATTTTTTTTTTTTTTTTTTAATCATAAATTATTTACACTTTATTTACACAACAAAATTTAAATATTTACATAAAAAATATATACATATATATAATTAAAAAATGGCGTCAAAAAATTCCTCCTCATCGCTGCTCGCTGGGAGTGTACCCAATAGGCTGGCGGCATTGCCACGTTGGATGGCAATGCTTATCCGTTGACCGAAATAAAAGCCAGCCTTTGGGTCACGGGAAGTGTCAGCGAGTCTCTTCGATATGTCCTTGAAAAGGAGGTGTGCACTCGGACCCCACGGCCCGAGGGTTTCAACCCCAAACGGCTCAAAAGTGTAGTTGCCTATAAGGCTACTATATTTGCGCTGTTTGAGGTTCTCTGCCTCCGATGCGGCAGAGCCAGCATAACACGCCGTTCCAGAAAGGTGAGATGGCGCCAGAGTATCGACGCAGGTTGCGTCCCACACTAAAGACCTACCCATCTTCCATGGAAATAATGACATACCGTCTGGTCTCTTACCATCGTCGCGTACCAAGCCATTTGGTTCTAATACGGCTGGTATGCCGACGGCAACAAGAGCACGACGGATGATGTCATTTATGTTCGCATGACGTGCTATGCGGCCCGCGCTTCGGCTGCACGACAGGCCGTGGTGCCCGAGGCCGCTGACAGCTTCACCACAGGAGCAGCGATGAGGAGAGCAGCAAGGGGCACCCAGACGCAGGCACACGGCGAGCCTGAAAGTGGTGTCATCAAACATGGTGCCAATGTTTGATGACGGAAGTGCATGAAGCCAAAGACCCGACTCCCATTCCCCCACAGCAAGCAGGCGCGCTCGCTCAGCAGAAGAATTGGCAGTATTAATTAATTCATTCCGAATAACTCTGCAGAGCGGCTCATCCCACTGTCTCTGGGAGGAAGGGTTAACGGGTGGGTCAGTATTCGGGCAGGTGATTTTCCAGGCCTCTATAGCATCAGTTAAGCATGGTACCTCACAGTTGACCAGTGTGGAAGGTAAGATTTTCCTGGTCAATTGTTTGGTACCATGAACGGAGGATATAAAGGCCGGTAAACTTATACTAGAAATTTTGCGGACGCCAAGTCCTCCCATACTGATGGGAAGAGAAGCCTGGACCCAGGCTCGGTCGTCCATCGCCACATTGAGAATAGATGTTAATGTCTGATAATTTCGTCGAGTTTTTCTAAAAGATTTGTGTGCTTCCAAAGGCTGGAAGCACGCAAAAAGTAAATTAATTTTGGGCCAAAACAACAGAATCTGATGATTGTGAGGGCTGAGTGCATGTTAATTTGGAACAGCCTTTCCGAAATATGATTAAAATTTTGTATTTTATCCTGAATAAAATTAGAAAATGAATTTTCAAATATTGGGGAACCGAGGAGGCAAAGAGAGCTCCTGTCAATTAATTTAATATTAGGGGCTATGGTATTAAATTTTGAAAATGTGTCCTGTCTGTCAGTACCGTCCGTTACAAATAGTTCGCATTTCGAATAATTTAGGTTAAGTCCTATTTCCTGAAATTTGTTTTGTAGAAAAGATAGATCGTTGAGGACAGTGTCTACATTACCTCCCAAGGTTCCGTCATCAAGAAAATTATAAAATTATTAAATTATTCCGTTATAAAATAAAATCTACAAATAGCAAGCAAAGTTAGGAACAGTCTCCATGTGCAAACAACTCATTTGAAAAGCGCTTTCAACAAATTTTGCTAAACAAGTTTGAGCTATGAAACTGTAGGTTTATTTATGGTTAGTTTTAAGCATTTGAAAATAGATGCTTCATTATGAAATTATGTTTTTAAGTGTGACTCGAAATATATAGAGAAAATACAAATGTAGGATGCTTATGTTATATTATTATACAATGTGAGTGATTATAATTATGCACATATAAAAATGAAATCTACTGTTAATTTTATCGACGGAAAAAATAATATTTTTTTATATACTAAATGTATGTTATGCCAATAATGGGTTATTGAGTACAATTATTGAAAAATATATAAAAATAACAGACTTTTGCTACTCCCTTTATTATTTTGGAGTTTATTTAATCACGATGAAACATCGATTTTAATAATATCCATTTATTTTATCAGTTATAAAATGGTAACTAAAAAGCGAACAATTTATTTGCCATCGATAAAATTCCGGTCGGTAAAAGACTCCCTCATTCATTTCGATACTGTGTACATTATAAAGACTCACACTGTATGTTCTACAAACATATTTATACGAAAAAATAAACTGAAACCTGAAAATCTTAAAAATCCTTTGGTCACTAATTCTTTGTTAACAGAAAAAAAAACATAATTAACCCTAGCCTCAGATAGACTACAGAAGATTAAAATTATTATTCAGTTATATTACAGAAGTGGAAAGTGCTAGAGTGGAGACCACGGACCAGCAAGCGCAGCGTAGAACGTCCACCAACAAGATGGACAGACGACCTTATAAAGGTCGCTGGAAGACGCTGGATGCAGGTGGCTCCCAACCGGTATATGTGGAGATCTAAAGGGGAGGCCTATGTTCAGCAGTAGAAGTCCTATAGCTGAGATGATGATGATGAGGTAAGACAGGAGAACATGTTTATAAGTCTGTTACAGAGATACTATCTACCTATTTCGATACAAGAAGAAAAACAAAAGACTTTTTACAAATACACACTCCAGTTCAACCTACAGACAATGAAATGGAACACCACCGGATCTTATCATTAAAGAAACCCGCTTCCCACAGTTTTTGGCTCGTAAATTACGTATCAGCACATCCTACCCCTTATTCTAATAAATCTCGGCGGTTCCTTCCCCGGGGTCCGGGAAAAATCCCGGGAATATTGCCGCGATAATCTCCGGGATGAGGGATCTAATGATGTAATATAATAGTCGTGAGATTATGCCAGTCTAAAATTAGAGAGGATTTTAGATGGCAATCAGGATAATCCATACTAGTTCATGTATTTTCACTAATACATATATCTAAGTAACAGTCGCACGGATTCATCAATGATAAGGTAATCCACGCTTGGCGCGGTCGGTCCGTGAATAGGTGACACTATGTCACAACTTGCTGTCCGGATTTAGGAAGGCACTTTGAAATGTTGCCCTGCAGTTACGCGGAATCACTAGCCAGAAAGTCTAACAACCAGTCTTACTAAGTGGTATTGGGTTGCCGAGGTAACTGACCACCAGCAACCAGCATGTACGTTCGAATACGTGTTTACTAAATCAAAAATGATATTCCATCTATATCCGATCTTAGCCTCTGTAACCCCAAAAAGCGTTGGTACCGAGAATAACAAGACAAAATAATCAGAACTAATCCATAAAGTAGGTAAGGAACATTATACCTACATATCCTAACCGCAGTTCAAATGGAATCAAACATCTGCTATCAAGCAACTAAACATTTCTCTCAACAAAAAGAAGCCAGCAAGGAAAACCTACAAATTGTGCAAGCTCCTATAAATCATTCGCTACTAACAGACCCGGACAAAGCCAGTGGAATAACACGAGTGTAAAAAAGAAACGAACATAAAATAATATCATATTTTCTATACGAGTCTAAGCTGGACTATGGCGGGTCGAGCACGTATGGAGTACCTTTACAAACGGTTTGGTGACATTATTACAGGGACTGTTTTTATGTCACGAATAATTTTGACGTGATTTTTGAAAGAAGTAGGAACATTTTAAAGAATAAATAATATCCTAATATTATAATACACATATATCAGGACACCTTTTTCAGACACGGTCGGTTAAATAAATAAATAAATGCCTGTTGCAGGATGATCAACATAAATATCAGCCTTTTTATCGTCCCACTGCTGAGCACAGGCCTCCTCTCACACAGAGAAGCATTAATCCCAACGTTTGCTCAATGCGGCTTGGTGTTTTCAGACTTTGAAGTCAATGTTTCCTCGAGATGTTTTTCTTTCCCCTTTAATCAGTCATTGGTGTCCAAGATATACTAAGAAAGAATATATAACTTAAAAAAATAAACTGGTACTTTCCTGACTTGGAATCGAACTCGAACACACTTTATTGAGGGGCTGGTGCGTTAACCACTAAGCTATCAAAAGAAGATTTGTAATTAATTGTTATAATAAAAAAAATATATACAGACATTCGACTTGTGTTTAAAAAAACTCAAAAAAAAAACACCAGTGATTTAAAAAAAAATCTACCAATTAGGAGCTTCCAGTTGTTATTTCAAATTAATAGTTTATAAACTTACGAGAAGTACTTTGATCAAGAATGTTTTATTTTAATCTATTTTACAAACATTAATTAAACTTTGAAAGCCTAATGTTTATACTTACAATATACTGCTCAATTAAATAAATAAGAGATAAGTTTCAATTTGGAAGTATTGATCGTAATCTTAATAGAGACAGGATTTAGAGAATTATTTCATTTTATTTTATTTGGAAAACAAACAGATGCCATACAAGAAATTCAATTACAAAAAATAATAAATTACACATTATCGAAAATAGTTTTAAGAATAAAACTAAAAATAAATACACATTTACGGCAAGAACAATGTTTTAACAAAAAGTATTAAATTATTTATTTTATTTTATAAAATGAAAAAAATAGTGTTCAAAATTAGAACACGATGATAAATAATATTCATAATCATTCAATTGTGTGTGTAACGGTAATAAAAATCGAGAAAAAAGAATCCGCCATATTGGATTATTTGACAAGACAAGTTTATTCCTATTACAAAGGTAAGACGAACGTTCCGTTTTATCTACCTACACTTTGTAGATACCTCTTTATTATTTTGTAAGTAGATTTCATAACTAGGATTTTTTATTTAGGTAGTTTTAATTTAATTTAGATCTAAAGCAATGTCTTCAAGCTGTTAGTAAAATATGATTATTATGGTAGGGATGAAATCTGTATTAATATCTTAAACCTGAAGAATTTATACAGACGCCAGCCCATCAAGCTACTACAATACGTCAGATTTCTTTAATAGATTTTCCAAAGTTGATTTCGAAAATTTTTCAGTTTGGGGTAGCTTGATGTGCTGTCGTCTGTGCCAAAAGTTACTGGACCGATATGAATAATGCAATTCAACGTAGAGCCCATGAATATGGCCAGGAAGATTATTGGTTACTCTTTATTAAGGATTTTAAATAATTCCTATAGACTCGGTAGAAACAGCGAGCGAAATTAATTATGGATTACAAAAATGCTTAATGTTAATAGTTATAATTTTAGTACTCTGTGGCTTTAAGAAATTATAGGGTAACGTTTAGAGATAGTCTAGATAGTAGGTAATACATAAAATAACCATAAATATGCTCAAATTACCTCAATTCGTCAAATTAATATTATTAAGTTTTTTTCAACTGCGTTTAATAGAACGTATTTGAAGTCCAAATTCTAAATATTTAATTTGAAATAACCTTTAAAATGAAATAAAATTAGCCGATGCCAAATGTAATTACACTTTACGAATTCTTTCATGTTTGAAATTTTATAGAAGAAGAAAAGTGGCTAAGCAACAGCCTCACGGGTCGATCGATCATAAGGTTAAACAACGCTTGACGCGGTCGGTCCGTGGATGGGTGACCATCTGGTCACGACGAGTTCCTCCGTGTTTCCTAAAGCACATTAAATTGGTTATTGTACATCTTTGGCAGTCGTTACGGGCAGTCAGAAACCAGAAAGTCTGAGAACCCGTCTTACCAAGAGGTCTCGGGTTGTCCAGGTAACTAGGTTGAGGAGGTCAGACATGCCGTCGTTCTACGTAAATCACTGGTTCTCAGCTGCATTCGGTTAAGACTGGAAGCCGACCCCAACATAGCTTGGGAAAAGGCCTTTAAGTTATACCTAAATAAAATTTGTAATTTCTATACCTATATCTATCATAGCCCAATTTAAACGTACAACGTTTTAACGTCAACAGATTAAGCAACGCTTGGAGCGGTCGGTCCATGGATGGGAGACCATCTTGTCACGACGAGTTCCTCCGTGTTTCCTAAATCACGTTAAATTGGTTGTTGTACATCTTTGGCAGTGCTTACGGGTAGTCAGAAAACAGAAAGACTGACAATCAGTCTTACTAAGGGATCTCGGGTTACCCAGGTAACTAGGTTGAGGAGGTCAGACATGCCGTCGTTCTACGTAAATCACTGGTTCTCAGCTGCATTCGTTTAAGACTGGAAGCCGACCCCAACATAGCTTGGGAAAAGGCCTATAAAGTTATACCTAAATAAAATTAGTCATTTATATACCTATATCTATCATAGCCCAATTTAAACGTTATATGTAATTTAAACGGTGTATATCTACAGATAAAATATATTTCTATAAGCAAAACCATAGCGACAGCAAAACAATATTGAAATCCGATAACAGGCCAATCCATCTCATTTTTACAAAATTACAAAATACGACTAAACATTACGACGGCATAAAGCCCCTTCACACGTCTCAGCGACAGTTGTTTGTCACAAACTAACAACAAACGTTATTTCTTTTCCGTCGTAAGGAAATGTGGCAGCGCCATAGAGCATTTTACTGACCGGACACGACATGAGCACAAATCTTTATGCCAAAATGCTCTTGAGGCGAGCGAGCTTAACAAATAAGGATAGGTTACTCATGCTTTTTCAATCACACTGTTACGCACGCACACGACAAAATTGACCGACGCACTCCTGTACAGACGCCAGTACATCAAGCTACCCGACACTATCAAATTTTCCCAACCACTTTTCAACCATATACTTTAGTAATAGAGTTGAAAATGTATTAAGGAAATTTGAGATCAAGTCTGATAATGTATGAACGGTGCTATCGAGGCTCGGCATTGTCGCTTCCAGTTAGTTAAATTCTCTAAGGTCAACACCAACGTGAGAATGTGGCAACCCTGACGTGAGCATGACGTTTGATTGGCGGCCGTTTATGTTTTTGTGTAAATGTAAATCTTTTTGTGTTAAAGTGAGGTTACGAAAGAAAAGTGCGGGAAAATCAAAGGATTTTCAGATTATGTTTTTTGGCACCTGGCAGAATGAGGGTTTTTTATTTACAGTAGTTCTTGGAATGTATGTGGAGTTGCTAATAACCACGCTTTCTTTTATATTATTCTGTACTCAATTATAGGATATAATAACTCTGTGTTTATATTTCTCATTATGCTTTATAATATGTATTCATTCTAAGGCTGCGGGTTGTTCGCAAGAGTTACCGTGGCTCTTGCACGCAAAAACCTCCAGAAGGAACAAAGTAGGTTTTAGTCACTAAAAATCTGACACTCCCTCCAGTTGTACTCACAAACGAAGGGGTTATTTGATGATTTCCACGGTAAACTGGACTTGTTTTATATAAATCAGGTTCTTCAAACCTAACAGTCAGACATGTGTTGCTAGAAAGTTTGTTGCGCCACTTCTTCTTCCCAGCGAGAACACATAGGAAGTGGTGAAGGGTGGGCGTTCTGGAGGCTGTCTCTTGTTTTTGGCGTTCAAAGAGTGCTGATTTATAAGCCTAGATTAAGTTTGAAAAAAAAAATGGAGATATCACGCAAAGTTGGCAGCCAGATTTATTGTAACTATTGTAACTAAATTCACTCAAAGACAGTATCTAAAGCGTCATTTTTAAAATTGGAACACAAATCTGCATGAAATAAAATAAAAAAACAACCGCAACCAACCTCATGCTTCCCAAATACCTACTTAAACCAACTCAGAGCACAATACAATCAACTCAATATCTAGATTCCTTGTAAATATTCATCAGAGATTCTCAAGCCTCTCGCCTCGACATGACCTTTACAAATCGAGTAGAAACACGAGACCTCAACTGAATGGGAAGTAGTAGGGACAGGGATAGTGAACCACTGGCACGCAACAAAATAATATTACATGCCATTCTTCTTTCAAAATGGTAAACTGGAAATTATTCCCATACAGTGGATCAAAAACTTCGTAAGTTGTACTAAACTCAAGTAACCCTTTCTTATTTACTTCATATGTACTAGCTGTTCCCCGTGGTTTCATTCGCGTCCTAAAATGTCTTCATCAGCCTTTTTATCGTCCCATTGCTGGACACGAACCTTCTTTCAAACAGAAAGGTATTGAGCATTAATCACCATAAAAAGTAGCACCTAAAATTTATTTTACTAATCTGTACAATAGTTTTTTTTTATTATTATTTATTTATTTATTAATATAAAAGAGATACAATGGTTATTTACATCAGTCTCCCACAAAACCGGTTTAGCGGTTTGACTGTGGGTGTTGCGCCGCATTGTTATACAATAGTACATAGGTAGTATCTACTTAATTATTTACTCTATATAAGTATTGTGTACAAGTATTTTTTAACTTAATTTTTTAGATTAGAAGGTTAAATCAGCCTAACTTATCTGGTTTATAGCATTCGCTAAGTACGGATATACTATAAAGGCTAACCACAAAAGGTTTGATACCTCTGAACTACAACTAGAGGTTGGTTTTCTGGCCACGTCCGTATTGTACGCAGAGTGCGAACAAACACGATATCCAAACTGCAATTTTGTTGCAGATAGGATGCATCCGAGAAAGTTTGTGTATATGGATGTTAAGCAATGCACTTTTGACTTTTTTATCAATCCCATCGTAATCGTATTACGAAGTGAGGATGTACAGGCGCCAGCACATCAAGCTACTACAATCTGTCAAATGTCCTTGATAGATTTCCAACTTTATCGCTGAAGCGTATGGTTCAAAGTTGTTACGGAAAATTTTACAGTTTCGGGTAGCTTGATGTGCTGGTGTCTGTATGAAATTGATTGCAGTGTACCCATCATTGGAATCAGCTTCAGATCTATAAATCGGTTTCTTCGATAAGATTCTTTATACAATTTTTTATAAATTATTTTCATTCCTTTCTGTACAATCGATTTTATGTCTAATTATTTACAAGAAAACCAATCGTACACTGCGTATGGTAGCACAGTATAAAAACAAGACATCAACACACACAGTGTGGTTTAACGAATGTATGTAAGACAATGTTTTGAATTCTGGTTTATACAGTTTTATTTCATTCAATATTGCTTATTTGATTTTCCATACAACGTGGCAATGTGACCAGTCTTTCGGGGTCTTTGCTGGATAACAAGGTGCGGAGGAGTTCCTACTTTGACGCTTAACGACGCGCACAAGTTTTTGTAAATACTTTTTTGATTAGGTTGCTAACTGTATTAGTCATGGTACTGTCTATGTCTAGTTTCATCTCTTATCAAGCCAATAGTATCATCAACATAAGCTGATACTCTTTCCATTTCCTTATCTGATATTATATGTATTAGGATAATATTGCAACCTCTCAATACTTTTTAAAAATATTCAAGCATTTTCTATATTTCTGTATCAACGTCCATTTATGAACTGGTCCCCATGAGAGCGAATCGGAACTACTCAGCAACCAGTATCTTCGAAGCAGACTTTAAACTTTAAAACATTTCTCAGTTGATATTAGAGTTTAGAAATTGATTCCAACAACATCATAACATTTTATATCGATATACTTGCGATGTGTGAAAAGGTCATGCAATTTGCAGTTTTCGACGTTATTTTATTTTAAAATATATTTGGAGACTTTTTACCCCCTGCTTGTTCATTCGATTTAAAAGGGAGTGGTATAGTATAGATAGGAATTGGCTATAAACGAGTCAAGCAGTCCGTTACAGGCATTCGTCATTTGTACATATGTTACAATAGTGTAATGTAAGTATTAGAATCTAAAGTATTAGTTCGTACATTTTGACTATTTTTAACCGACTTCAAAAAAGAGGAGGTATTTTTCTAAAACACTGAAAACCAAAAAAAAAACTTTTTAGTACATCGCTCTAGAAGTCGGTGTCCAAATATAATATACAGCTGCAACTTCTTGACACCGACTTCTAGAGCGATGTACTTAAAAGTCTTTTTTTTTGTTTTTCAGTTTTTTATAAGTCGGGTTTCGTTTTTGCAAAAAGTTTTTTATGAAATCACTAGTCATCAGGATTATTTTATTACAAGAACTATAAAAAATACTTTTGCATACGGGTAAAAACAAATTAATGAACTTATTCATACCTTTCTTTTGAATATAAACGTATTAAGGAAAATGGAGGAGTCAGTAGGCTGTACTGATAAAGCTGATAAGTTTGTAAGCTATAGCGCGCTGATCTCAGGAACTACTGGACCAAATTGAAAAAAGAAACGTTAATTAGCACATGTATTGAGAAAAGTAGTAGTACGCGAAGAAGTTCCCCTACAAACCGTTGGCGCAATATCAGTACCATCTTTAAAATTTTCTACATTACAGTACTTGTACCTTTAATTTTATCTCTACTTAACAACTAACAGTTTCTGTAACACGTATACCCAGGAGTACTGAAGCAATGCATCAGTTTTCTCACCACGTCCGCACAGCTAGACATTCAGACATAATACCTGTAGCTAGAGCTACACTGTTGTGTGATTGCATCGCATTGTTGTGTGATACTAGCAATTTGATCTGGGCGCAAGTAGTGGCGTGTCTGACTAATGTACGTATTATAGATGCGGGGGTTGGTTGTTTTGTTACGCTTTTTCAGGACATTGTAAGCATGGAATCTTTTGGTGTTTTGTAGTATGTAAGTTAATCGTGACTGGGACACGTCCACACAGAACCGTTGTATTTTGTAAACACATCAAGCTACCCGAAACTGTCAAATTTCCCCAATCAATTTTGAACCATATGTTTCGGCTACTAAGTTGAAAATGAGCAAATTAGACAGATTGTAGTAGCTTGATATGCTGGCGTCTGTACCAAAATAGTTTTAGCATTTATTTCGTTACGTAACATTTATTTTTGTTGATTTAATTACTTATTTCAATATTAATCTTCATTAATCGTGATATAATAAGGTTATATATTATTTTTTGAAAAATATTTTTATCTCATTTAATAATTTTCCTGAATTAATTACTAGCTATTTATCATGAAGCCTTCAACTAAAAAATAATATGGGTGAAACGCGTTATTAATTAGTTAAATTTCATGCTAGCCATATAAGAATAAAACACAAGAGGCCACGTTTAACGAAATATCAATTAGACACCAATATAATTATAAAGTTTCTAGGAATTTCTGAATATACCCACTTTTAATATATTCAGAACTCTCCATCGGCAACCTTTTAAATTTGTGTACCGAGTAAAAAAGTTTCTACAAAAATACGACCGAAAATCTGTATCCCTTTAGGCTTGTACCTGACATTGTGTAAAACACATTTTTTCATCACTTATATGAAACAGGGGAGCAATGACCTTTTGACGTTTTCATCACTGACGCTGTCGAAACATTGTTTGAATATCAAATGGTACTGTGATTCCGTGATCTAAGAAACAATACACCATCGTATATGGACATGATATTTGGCTGGACTTCAAAGAGGGATTTAAATGTAGGATTTCAGATTAGTTTAAAAATGAAATAACCCTATATACTCAATAGTCTAAAAGACTTATTGAGTTATTTTTATGTTATTTTTGGTCCAAATCAAAATGTGATCGCCTTATCGTGGTGGTTTAGAGCTTAAAGCGCCAGCCTTAAATTATGAGTTCGAGCGGGTTCGACTCCATGTCAGACAAGTGAGTACCAATGCAACTTAAACATATATCTTGGATATAAATTACCGATTAAAGTTGAAGGAAAACATCTCGAAGAAACCTGGATTATACAGTCTGAAATTACCAACCCACATTGAGTAAGCGTGATTGACGCTCAATCCTTCTCTGTGTGAGAGGAGGCCTGAACCCAAGTAGGACAAAAAAGGCTGATGATGATGAAGTATGATCGCAGCCTTACATTTTCATGACAAAGACATCAAAACTTTTATATAAAAAATATTTAAAAAATATTTTTCTCTCAATAAACAGCTAATGAAAAGTTTCATACGTTTTTGTTGGCAAAACTTTCAATAATACCTGCGCTGCAATTTATTGATGTATACTCCGAGAAAGTTTTAAGTAAGTATGAAATTAGTTTTCCTTTAGAATTGAGCGTCTTTTGTTCACATTCATATAAAAACATGTTCGGCTTTTTATTAAAATTTTTGCATGACAAATATTGTATTGTAAGCTTTAAAAGCACATTTATAAGCTAGTTTAATATTTAAACACATAAATAAACTTCTTTTATTTGATATTTTCTCCGCCATTTGCAAGTAATAGCTCTTTTTAGGGTTCGGTGAGGTAAAAAGGAAAAATTGAACAAATATTTTGTACCAGCTGTAGTTTCCCAAAATTAATTATTATTTAAGAATAGATAAGCTACCAATAAATTTTCTCGTAACCAAAATCTTATACTGATCATCATCAATTCTAAGAATAGTAACAAATTACCCTTTTGTTACATTTTTTTTTTTCTCTGCAGATTATTTATGGCTCTCGATAATTTTCCCAAATTATTTGATCGTGGCTATTGCAAAAACAAGCGCACGTGTCGACCAATCATTAGGTTAAGCACCGCTCGGCATGGTCGGTCCATGGATAGATGACAATGTTATACATGGCTAGTTAATCCGTGTTTGGCAAGGCACGTTAAATTGGTAGGTCCCGACTGTCATTTGAACATCTTTGACAGTCGTTTCTTGTAGTCAGAAGCCAAAAAGTCTGATAAACAGTCTTACCAAGGGTTATCAGGTTGCCCAGGTAACTGGGTTGAGGAGGTCAGATAGGCAGTCGCTCAATGTAAAACACTGGTACTCAGTTACTTAACGTCAGTGGTGCGACTAGAAGCCGACATAACATAGCTAAGTCAAAGGCCAGGCTGATGATATGATTTTTATATATACAGGTATCTTAAATAAGTACACAATAATGGTAATGATTATTTTCCAGAAATTCCAAGCCTCATTAAAATTATATAAAATAAAAACAATGAATTATTTTCATGTTCCTCTTAATACTGTCAAATCTTAAAACAAACCTAGATAGCCGAGCAGAAACAATTTCTATAATAAATCTCGTCTAAATCCCACTTCTAGCTACAAAACACGTTCTTGTCTCCTGAACATAATTTTAATATTAAAAGCGGTATATTTAATCGAAAAACTGGTCAAGATCGAGTCGGCTTAGATATAGAGTTCTGTAGTAGCTACTTACATTCGTATTTTTTTTTCTTGTTGGAATAAAGTTCACCATTTTCAATTCCACTCAAAATATACAATATTCAGTATTTTAAAGAGAATAAGATATCTACTCTTGCGAATCGAAAATCTACTCTTGGAACTTGCGTAGTGGTTAAGAAAATCATAGCTATATATACGGACGCCAGCACATCAAGCTACTACAATATGTCAAATTTCTTCAATAGTTTTACAACTTTATCGCTGAAACATATGGTACAAAGTTGATTTTCATAATTTGACAGTTTTTTGAAAAAAAATGTGCCTCTAGATAGGTTGTTTGAGAAATAGAGGTAGCGTACATGCCTTTATAATATTTTTTAATCGCGAATAAGACCTATGTGTTGTGTTTAAAAGGTTGTTTGGGATTACCATTTGGTCAGAGATGGGGATTCCTTTTAAATAAATTTTATCCACAAAAAAATAGACACACATGCGCAGAAAATAGAATTCAAAATAATTGCTCATTAAAAGAACTCTACAACAATAAAAAAAATACCCTAGGGATCCCTGAAACAGTAATATAGTACGACTAGAATGTAATCCTTGAACACAGGTCGACGTCATGCGCCGATCTATATCTAGTCTGAGATTAATTCAGGCAGGAACCGAATCCACTACCTCCCAGTATTTGTTGTTGCAAGTAAGCTTTACAATTTTGAGCCGCTCACGTTTGAATTTCTGGTTCTAAAGTACTTGCGTATAATCGTTTAGAAAGACTATATTTATATACTGAGTGCGTAAACTGAATTAGGGGAGGTTTGCGAGCTGGTTTCTTCAAGGATTAGACAAAAGTATTCCTTTAAACATATCCTTAAGTTGCAGTCTGATTAAGGCAGCAACTTTAGTAAGCTTTATTTTATAAAGGAAGTCGTGGTGGCCTAGTGGTAAAAGCACCAGCCTTTCGATTATGAGGGTGCGGGTTCGATTCCAGGTCAGGCAAGCACCAACGTAAATTTTCTAAGTTATGCGTACTTTCTAAGTATATCTTGGACACCAATGACTGTGTTTCGGATGGCACGTTAAACTGTAGGTCCCGGCTGTCATTGAACATCCTCGGCAGTCGTTACGGGTAGTCAGAAGCCAGTAAGTCTGACGCCAGTCTAACCAAGGGGTATTGGGTTACCCAGGTAACTGGGTGGAGGAGGTCAGATAGGCAGTCGCTCCTTGTAAAACACTGGTACTCAGCCGAAACCGGTTAAACTGGAAGCCGACCCCAACATAGTTGGGAAAAGGCTCGGGAGATGATGATGCGTACTTTCTAATTTTATCTTGGACACCAATGACTGATTAAAGGTGAAGGAAAACATCTCGAGGAAACCCGGACTATAAAGTCTAAAATCAGCAACCCGCATTGAAAAAGCGTGGTGATTAACGCTCAATTCTTCTCCGTGGCAGAGGAGGCCTGTGCCCAGCAGTAGGACGATAAAAGGGCTGTGATGATGATGATTTAGTATGCCTATTATTATCAATCGAATAGAGAGGGAGAGAAGGAGAAAAACCATAACTTTTAGCTCCACGAGAAACAATTGAAGAAAAGTTTATTGGGCAATGTATTGTATTTGTAACCACTAAACTGAAGATCAAATTGCCTTTGTTTTGAATTCATGGTGAAGGAACTTTGAAAGATAAAGGAAGAGAGAACCAACATTTTAAGAAAATTTTGTAAACCATTAAATCGTGCACATAACTATTACAGCAACTGCATATCAAACAAAAAATATTACCTTTAAAATCATTCATTCAACAGGAAAAATGTGCCATAATCACCACATTACCCAACATAATGATCGGCTTTTCCCCATTCCTTTGATCCCCCAAACGATAATGCGGTGACAGAGGGCAGGGAAATACTCGTGCATACCCGTCAGGTCGGGAGATTATGCAGATTTCGATAATACAGACACTGTAAAGAACGGTAAGAAGGTTCATTTTGTATTAATAAAAGATCGACGCCAAATCAAATGTAAGAACATTATTTTATGCTAACCTAGACTGACTGAATTTTGTATTCTATGAATAACGTAATAGATTACACAATTTAAAATACATTTAAGCTATTTAAGTGATACTTTATAAATAAGGGCTAGTTTCACAGGTTGCAGGACAGTTCCAGATAGTTTATCTGGCAGATTTTCAGAGAAATTGGTGGACTAGGCTCTGCAGGGCTGAGCCCTACGGGGCTGCGGGATAGTTCGTAAGAATAACCGCGGCCTTGGCACACAAAGGGCTTCAGGAGTAACTTAAGTGGGTTTTAATCAATAAAAGTCTGGCAGGGAGTGCCAGCTGCACCCAGTGGTCATTTGATGATTTCCCACTTAAAAAAAGGGCAGGAGTATTATGATTATAAAGGAAAGAGATAAATAATGTATAGACGCCAGCACATCAAGCTACCCAAAACTGCATTTTTTCCCAAGCAACTTTAAACCATTATGCTTCAGCGATAAAGTTGAAAATTGATTAAGGAAATTTGATAGACTGTAGTAGCTTGATGTCTGTACAAACGGATTCAATAACGTAATGTTCAACGTTCATTTGTATGGTTTTCCTTCTGAATATTCGTATGGTATAAAATATACCTTATGGAGTAAGGTAGTGGAGGGTTTATCGCGATCGCGTGTTCTGATGCACGAGCTCGCAGATTTATACAGTTAGCGTTGGATTAATATTAGAGGGTTGTATTGCAGTTGCAGTAAAGCTGCAATACACGAGTGCACAAATCGTTGTAATTTACCTGCGTACGTTAAAAATGTATGTTTGTTACTGTGAGCAATTTTATTCAATTTCATTATTATTTTACCACATATATACTTTTATAAGTAATTTTTAAAATGTTTTAGAGTGTTAATAAAATTCTTATCCTTTTTTATAAATTAGAAATTATGAGAAAAAACATCACGTCGTATAGCAAGAAATAATCTATAATATGAGATCCAAAAGTAATGATATATTATATTATAATCGCTTAAACACAAAATAAACAAAACACGAATAAACAAGAACATACAATAAATATTCATAATAACACACATGAATAAATAACAACAAATTAGCAAAGCACAGCGAACACATTAAAATTTACTACTGTAGTCTGAAATATATTAATCCAATAATAATTATAACTAGGAAATAGTGCGCTGATCTTTCGCGAGAGAGAAAACCGCACGAATTATTCATAATGTTATTACTTAAGCACGGATTGCAATCTTTAAGCCGTGGTGTACATACATTTACGTAATTCGATCAGCTAAACGGATTAACCTTTCTAAGAGTCTAAAGGTACAGTTCCAAACACCACGCGGATCGCAGCCAATCGTGGATAGCTAGTCAGAGCTAAGAAACATTATAATAATAAGTTCAAGATAGTTTAGTTGGTAGATAATTTCATACAAATTCTGTTCCATTTTTTAATTTACCAGCAGACTCAGCATGGCGATTTTATATCTCTATCAAAGCTCTTTCTGTCAATATCAACATGTCTTCTGCCCGAGCATGGCGCGACCTGTCAACTCGCATATTATAATCACTTGTAGCCTTGTAGCAATCGAAGAAAAGAAAAATGACTTCAAAAAATGTCAAGAGAAATCTTACGTCAATCTGTCACTTTTTTATCATTATATCCTATATCCAATCTCCGGTAAACAAAACTTGTTTCTACGGTTGCCATGCTAAGTCTGGTGTAATAGTATAGATAATATTTGGACATTGTGAAACTGGCCCTAAGTGTTTTTGAGGCATATGACATGTGTATATGACAAACAGAGGTTTTTGACGTCAGTCGACTCCGTCAGAGCAATTTTTACCTTGTTGGAAGTTGGAATATTGAAAAAATTTACTCCTACTTTCAAAAATCAAAAGACCCAAAACAAAAGATTACGCTGATACTGTCAGTTACAAGGAATGGCGCCTTGATTAATGGGACCCTGGGCATGTGCTCGTGTTTGTCGTGTCATACTTTCCATACCCATACTGTGAATTTTATACCGTAGCCACGCGCGTTAAGCTGTTTGCAAGGCTGCGATGTATAGAGATGAACCTTTACTAGGAATTCAAAATGGATAAGGTTGGTTTTAAAGTCTGTGTTGTTTTATTAGAAGTAACATTTATTTTTAATCTTTAATTTTTTAAAATAAAATGTTTTGATTAGTTAAGGATGATCGGTTGTGGAGATAATTAATTTGATCATGTTCAGACACACTTTCTTAGATCTCAAAAATAAAATCAAATTAAAAATAATATAATTACATTTTTAAATTAATATTGTCATGTAGATATTATGTGATCAGTCTTGTCTCCTTGATCAGGATTGCCTGACGTAGCTTTGTACCAGTGTTGAACATGGAGCGACTACCTATCTGAACTACTGAACTCGGACCACGGGACCACTCAGCTGTATCCACATAATATTAGTGCAAACAAAATCTGGTCAAATTGGTTAACAGAACCTATTATGAAAACCAAAAAATTCAACATAAATAACGTATCGTACTATGAAGTAAAGACCCTGGGGAGTAATGTAGCAGTTTAACGATTCATATTATATGTCAATAACCATTAATTAATGTTTGGTCAGTTAACGATTGACGGATGATAATCACCTTTATTGTACAGTTCATTTAATTCGTAATTAAATAGTTAAAATTGTGATTTCCTCTATCAAGAATATTTTAGAAAAAGGTAGGATGGAATCTACGGTGGTACGAGCTTACCCAGGAAGAAGCCTATTCACTCTTGCCTTAAAGAGTCTTGGGTTGTAAGTACTCGGAAATACATCTTCTTTAAGACCTTCATTTGTAACGCGATCTGTTCTAGGCGGTCCTCAAAGAGTAGTCAGAAAAATGTGAGGTGCCTCTTAGCTCCGAAGCCTGCCAGGATGCAGTATTCTTCAAAAGACTAACCACGGCCAAAATACTCAAAAGGTGCCAGAAACTCAGTTGATGATTTAAAAATAATAATTAATAAATACACTATTTAACTCTGATATCTAATCACTGGACAATTCAGAGGGCATACGTTTATGCCTATACTAGACATACAAGCTACTTAAAAGGTACAAAAAATATCTGTTATGATTTTCAAAAGACAACATTGAATAATAATCCGATCAAAAAGACAACTAACCAGTTACTACACAAATAAACAATTCCAAATTTAAACACATACGCCTATATACGGGCTCTTAAAATTGCCTCTGGATTATAAGCAACAAACAAGCATATTTAAAACCAGTGTTACCTGACCTCCCGCACCTCTTTGTTACATTGAAACGATAGGCGCTATAGACGCGGGTGAAATCGGGTGTAAAGACCAAGTTAAACTGGTGGTGGCCATATTAGAAGCATGGTGAATCCTATTAGGAAATCAGAAAGGGACCTAATGGTTCGTAGTATTACGTTTTTGGTTGCAGGTACTGTCTGTAAAGGAATTGTGGACTTTGAATTTCAAATTGGTGCATACTTCGTGTATTTTTATGTATACTTTGCTTGAACTTGGCTAGACACTGCCGTGTGTCTTAAAACTGGCATCTACACTGACAACTCGTTTAGACTATTCGCCGTCTTCATTTTCGAGTTGATTATTGTTATAAAAACAACGAAAGTCTAATTATTTAATAAAAATATTAACATACTAAGCTCCACAATCAACTTTGAACCATAAACATTGAGAAGAAGAAGAGAATAAATGTTAGAAAAGAATATCTACCTTTAATTCCGCGAGACAAAACTCTAGCATTGGGTGCAGGATGCACATGCAATACCGCCCTCCCGCCCACTTACACAAGCACAGGAAGGAAAGATACCACCCTCCCGCCCTCATGCACCTGGATACGGAGAAAAAGCAGCAAGCCCTGCAACCAAGCCGACTCGACACGTGTTTCGCCCCTCCACGGGGCATCTTCAGGAGAGACGATAGAGAGAGGATAGAGATTGTAGTAGCTTGGTATGCTAGTGTCGTACACATTTTACAATAACATACAAAGTGACACTACATGAGTACACATTTGTAAAACCTTTAATCTGGTCTAGTCACCGGGACTCACGTTTCATCACACATACACAAACAGATTAAAAACAACACTAGAAAAATACAGGCGGAAAACATGTTAGAAATTATACCATTTAAGTCCATTATACACTGACAAATAAAAACCTCCAGCATGGCGATTCTATGTCTATTCTTTCAAGAAAAGACAAAGCACTTTCTGTCAATGTCAACATGTCTTCTGCCCGAGCATGGCGCGACCTGTCAACTTGCATATAATCTCGAAGTACTATACTTTAGCAAAATAAAGCGTGATACAAATAAAATTACAAGTTTGTGATAAAAAAAGGTTATGTATCTACAGTTAAAATATGTAAGTACCAGTTAAACTCACAACCATATCGCAGGCAAAGAGCAATACCGCCGCCATTTTACATCCAGAATAGGGTTTCTGCATCCATCTATTTTGTAAAACAACTGTCAACGATCACCATTTTAATCTAGGAAACGTGTACCGTGCAGTACACAATTTTTAATACCCTATTACGTATACCATACTCAAAGGAAATCGATTCCTATCATATCAATTTCAAATGGTATTTGGTTAGCTTTAGCCTTGGGATATGTGACCAACCGGATACGTAATTGCTGTGCCTTCGTCTCTACCAAAAGATACTTGAGCGCAGCTTATAATTGTCTGTTATATTTGTGTTAAATTTATGCTTGTGTGTGTTAATTTTACATGTTAACACATATCTTGTTTTTTCGCACGTAAATTGACAAACTTTTTCGCATAGAGATTAGCGCTGAAGGCGTCTCCGGTGGGTTAAAGCTCTAAGAGTTTCAATTGAAGATCGTCAAACGATGTACTACTGTAAATATTGATCAGAATTCTCATGATTACTGTTTCGTTGAATTAGCAAACATTCGGAAGGTAAATAGGTTTTGAAATTGAAAGTAGGTGGAGTTTGTATTTGTTTTTGCTGATTATATTAGTTTAAGCGAAATCTTTTATATTGACGACATTATATGCTGATTGGTTCCGAATCTTCCGTACTTATCAGTCGTGTTATTGTAAACTGATAGCAGTGTTTATTAAGGTTTATATTGGATATTGCTACTTTGAGTCTTTGTAGATTTGCGCTTTTTGTGGAAGTTCAAAGTTCACGGTAGATGGCGATAAACCAACAACATTATGAGTGATACTTTTAAGCAGACTATTCCCATTTTCTTACTTATATTATGATTTATGTAGTGGTTGGCCATCACTTCTACACCCAAAACTGTAGGTATACGTGACACAAATGATAATTACCGAGCCAACTTAATTTGACTATTGATGACAAAACAAATTTCTATCAGCTATCAATGTCCATCACGACACGGATTCCTATCAATGTGTTCGGAGCCTAGCTAGTACGTCAGTATATTACACGCTGCGCTTGACACCGCATACAATGCAAGTTGCTCCCTTTATTTGCAGCATATTTTTTTATTTAAAAATTACAACAGAATCAACAGCAGCTATTGTTAGGCCTGTGCCATGTTTAACGTGTTTTGTTCCTGATAAATTTGTGTGAAGCCTTTAATACAAGGGTTGAATAATAAAAGACTCTCAGTTTGTAGGTTTATCCTCAAAATAAATTCCAGTTATACCTTGTGCCATGGGTTGCCCGGGTAACTGGGTTGAGGAGGTCAGATAGGCAGTCGCTCCTTGTAAAACACTGGTACTCAGCCGAATCCAGTTAGACTGGTAGCCGACCCTAACATAGTTGGGAAAAGGCTTGGGAGATGGTGATGACCTTGTGACATACAGATATGCTGCTAACGACTGATCCTCATCATCTACCTCGTCTTTTCCGCTCATATTGGGATCGGTTTTCAGCTTAACCAGATATAGTTGAGTGCCAGTATTTTACTTGAAGCAACTGAAATCTGATCTCTTCAATGTAGTTAGCGGAGGAACAAGACCCTCGCCAGGCCTCCGTCACTCCATGTACTTGCGCGCTATAAGTGCCTACCGCCCAGCCGAGCGGTCTCGGTCCGCCGGCGGAGCGAATTCAGTGCGGCTTTCGCAAGCGAAGCGCGCGCACGCCGTTCAATTTTTAACCGACTTCTAATAGTGCTGTTCGTTCGTACGCGTATTACGATGCCGTGTGGTGCCTTATGTGCTGTAGATGGGTGTAAATGTCGGTGCTTTTTCGATTCGTAATTACCAGCTGTTAGCACCAACATAAAAAAAAACAAATTATTTCTTACGGCTTAGTTATTTGAAGTCGGTTCTCTTTTTTTAAGGCTTTTTTTTTTCATTTCTAGTGAACATTTCCAAAGATCATCATCAAACTAAGAAGTATTATACTTATTTTAAAACGTTCTCCTAAATGTAACAAATCCTTTTCTGAAAACCGCATCGATATCGGTTTAGCCAAACCGCGAGATTATCGCGCACAAACATACATACCTACAAACCATACAAGTCAAACTTCTCAGTTTGGCCTGTACCTATGTCTGATCAACTCCTTTTTTTTAAGTTGGTTAAATATTTTATAAATGATAAAGTTTTTAACTGCCACATAAAAGTCAGAACATATTAACAGTTCTCAATAACATAGATAAAAATTTATGTTACCTAATTTAATTTTACCGAAGAGGCAGCCCTGCGATTACTGTGGAATCGCGCGGTGCGAAGCAATCACTGCTGTACGCTTGAGCATTTAGGCGCATTTTAGCATACAGTGGTTGTTGACGCGAAGGAGTAGGCAATTATCGTAGTAGGTATTGGAAATTTTCTACTGAGTGAAGTATCTGTTACGTAGTAACTATTCAGTAATCTGTGCCCTCGCATAGTATGCAAATAATGATCTATGTATTTGATCTCAACTTATCTTTATAATGCCATCTTTATATGTGTCAAATCAAATCATTAAGATTTGACGAAGATAATAAATCCATACCTACTATTCGTAATACTATAAAGCAGAAGAGTTTTTTTTTTTTGATGAATGCGCTAATCTTAGGAACTTCAGTATTAGATAGCCCATTTATCGAGGAAGGCAATAGGCTATTTTTATCTGGGTTCGCGAAAACGTCCTACGGGACGCGGGTGAAACCGCAGATGGAAGCTACTTCGAAATAAAACAAATTATATTGATAAAAGTGATTTTGTTAAAGTAGAATTTTAAATGTATCTGATTTGAAACCTTCAATTTCTCTGTAATTGAATACCTAATAGAGTCGGTCGGAATAATACTCACTGATTGGACGCATACAGACCAATCGAATTAATTTTATAGTCCATAGCACAGGCATACGTAACCGAAGTTATGGTAACTGCCATTTGTATGAAATTGTAGCAATTTGTTTAAATTTGGAATCTAAAGTCTTAAAACACAGAAAAATTACAAATACTTCGATTTTTTAAAAAACCGTTCTGTTTCTAGTCACTTGTTAACGTCGATAACAAACTTTATAGATGCCGGTATAATAAGCTTTTGTAACTGTCTAGTTTCAAAACCGCATAGTTTTTTCTTAAACCTCTT
This sequence comes from Heliothis peltigera, assembly GCA_958496145.1. NCBI lineage: Eukaryota > Metazoa > Arthropoda > Insecta > Lepidoptera > Noctuidae > Heliothis > Heliothis peltigera. The sequence goes on from OY292338.1 coordinate 1,372,178, forward strand.
TAAAATCACCATCATCCTTCCGTCTTTATCATAATTTCATTTGGAGTCAGCGCAGCTAGCTTCCTCTTCCATACTTCACTATCTGACATCATCATACAAGTGATATTATTTCCAGCCATACCGTATTTCACACAACCTGTCAACTCAAAATTATTAAAAAAAAATCAAATAACTGTAATTGTTTAGTAATTACTCTAAGGCTGTAATCTATGGTAATGATGATAGCGTCCAGACTGATTGTCGGCTACGGCGACCGTTCCTTCTAAGGAGATCAGACACAGCTGCGCTGGGTATATTATAGTGCATAAGCATTTACGGAAACACAGGTGCACTGTATTCCTTTACGATAGTACGATAGAATGTCAATCCGTCATGAACACTTACATGCTCTCCGATGCACGGGTGTATCAATCACCAATTTCTAGACTCTGGGCTGCTTTATGAATGTTTCTCAAAACCCTCAAAGTGATTACGGCCTGACCCGGGAATCGAACCCGAGAACCCTGTGTACAGCAGCCTCGCTATGCGACTACTAGACCAACGAGGCATCAAATAAAAATACCTTTTAAACTATGCATACGTTTAAACTTCAACAAAACAAAACTAAAATGAACTGGTTTCTCAAACAATCACTTAACAATTATTTAACAGAACAAAACAAAATTCAAGGGGAAATATCACAATAATAAAACGACTCTTTGAACTCGGCCAACTGTAACCAAATATCCGGTGTAACGGTTAATTAAATAACTAATTCAGTTAGAAGGTCCGTTAAATCTCAGTTAGCTTGCAACTGTTTTACAAATTTATTTTGTAAACACTCCCGCAAGCTTTGGCTAGACTACCTAAAATGTGAGGGTACGTTGTAATTTGGAATTTTCCTGTAAACGGCTTAAAGGAGACAGGTTCTCTTTTAGTCAAAAGTATATAGCTGTACATACAGCATATAAACAGGTAGACCACGGAAGCGCTGGCGAGACTATTTATACACTTTCCTCGCTGATTGACCGCTGCACGCTTCAGATAGAGATAGATGGAAGACTTTGGGGGAGGCCTTTGCCCAGCAGTGGGACAGTATAGGCTAAGGAAAAATACAGCATATAGAACTATTTGTCTGTGATTTAAATTCCGAAACCTAAGCTTTCATAATACTGAAAGAAGTATTTTTTAAGCCCTAAGAAAATAAATATTTTTTCTCGCTTCTTGATCGTGGGTAAGTAACAGCCGCACGGGTCAATCGATCGTTAGGTTAAGCAATGCTTGGCGCGATCAGTCAGTGGACGGTAGACCATCTTGACATGAGTTACTCTGTGTTTCGGTAAACACTTGTACTCAGCCAACCTCAACATATCCCGGGAAACGGCTAGGCGATATATGTACATCAAGTGTTATATTAAAAATGTAATATTATTGTTTACTTGCGGCTTTTTTTTAGTATATCGTAGCTAGTTATCGTACAAGTGTGAGGTTCGATTCCAGGTCAGGCAAGTACCAATGCAACTTTTCTAAGTTTGTATGTATTTTCTAAGTATATCTTGGACACCAATGACTGTGTTTCGGATGGCACGTTAAACTGTAGGTCCCAGCTATCATTGAACATCCTTGGCAGTCGTTACGGGTAGTCAGAAGCCAGTATGTCTGATGCCAGTCTAACCAAGGGATATTGGGTTGCCCGGGTAACTGGGTTGAGTAGGTCAGATAGGCACTCGCTCCTTGTAAAACACTGGTACTCAGCTGAATCTGATTAGACTGGAAGCCGACCCCAACATAGTTGGGAAAAGGCTCGGGAGATGGTAACTAGTTATCGTACAAAAATACTTCGCCAGATAAAATATATATAAAAAAATACCTAGGCAACCAAGTATTACGTCGTAAAAACTTTTATTTGATCAAAGTAAAGTCTAGCAGCGTTTTTATTTATATTATTATTTGCTCTCCATTAAACAAATTAGTCGACTGCCTATAAAGCTTTTTTGATAAATAAAGTTCTTCTAAGAAAGTATAAGTACATGCCAAAAAATTGCTATTTATAATTTATAAAAGAAAGCAAATTCGCTGAAGGGCTCGTATTTTCTACCGGGGCTGCGGGTTGTTCACAAGTGCTACCGTGGCTCTGGCACACAGGGACCTCCAGAAGGAACATAGTGGGTTTTTGTCAGAAACAGTCTGACACTTCCTTCAGCTGCACCTTCGAAGGTTCATCTGATGATTTCACATGAAAAAAAAGCTCATATTTTATTAAAATAGCTACCAAGTATTTTATATGTACAGCAGATGACAAATTCCTATTAGAATAAAAAAATATATTTACCAGAAAACACAAAAATCTCTTTTTATTTGCAACATGGTCAGTAGACACGCTAATATAAAATAATAATCTTTAAATGTATTTATTTTATTTTAAAAAAATAATACTTGATTTTTCCCTAAATAAGGTATATCTTTTGCGAACCAAATGATTATGCATCTCAACCGCTTATTTAACAAACGTTTGAAACGGACTAAAAATAAAGTTAAAAAAAAAACAGTCAGACCCAGGCGCAACAGGATTTCAAAGCTCAGATGTGAGATAAACCCAGCTAAACAGAACTGTTGGTACATCTCAGTAAATAGTGAGTGTGTTTTGCATAAATGGGGGGTACATTAACCGCACCAGTTAAACATGAGAGAACAGTGCTCAGTTTCGCGTTAGTTGTCGTAAACTAGTCTTACTAATGTTTTCTGTCATGTGGTCTAAGTTATAAGAAACTAGAATTGACGACCAGATGGCGTAGTAGTGAGTATGCCTGCTACGCCGGAGATCGCGGGTTCGACTGCCGTTTAAGTGAAACATTTGTGTGCATGAACTTAGGCGTTTGACTTAGTCTAAGTGTTCCTTGGTATGATATGCATGACTTTATAAAAAAAATCTATCTCCAACTATTATGTTTTGTTTCCTACTGGACGTTCTTTGTCCTACTGCAGGCTTAGCATGGCGATTTTATATCTATTCTGTCAAGAAAAGACAAAGCTCTTTCTGTCAATGTCAACATGTCTTCTGCCCGAGCATGGCGCGACCTGTCAACTCGCATATAATCACTTCTAGCCATATGTCAATCGAAGAAAAGAAAAAATACTTCAAAAAATGTCAAAAGAAATCTTACGTCAATCTATCACTTTTCTGTCATTATATACAATCTCCGGTAGACAAAACTTGTTTCTACGGTTGCCATGCTAAGCCTGCTGGTGGGTACATGCCGTTTCTTTCGTAAAGAAAGAAAGAGTGTTGGTTACCAATTTTGCTCATATTAGATTAGCAAATTCAGATTTTGAAGGTTCTTTTAAATTAAACGTTTTGAATGTACAAATAAATGCCAGCAAATCAAGCTACCCCAAAATATAAAATTATCCCAATAAACTTCGAACCATATGCTTAAGGGATAAAGTTGAAAATCTATTACGGAAATTTGACAGATTGCACAAATTAAACAAGACAGTGAACATCGTTGCTGCTTATAACTTGTACCATTCACTTCAGTAGCACAGTGCAGCGAGCTCGTCAATATATCAGCGGCCAGCGTGATGGACGGGGCCACACACTACTAATGCTGTGCTATTGCTTAACAGTTTTAGAGGACTTTACTTAAAAACGTGTTGAGAAGAACCTTGTGCATAGGGGATCGTTTGAAGATATGGTGTTTTTTGTTCCACCATGGTATTGGCAATTGGCTTGATGTGTACGCGCATTGTATCTGTGAGCTTGCGCGCGCACCGTCAATTTGAAATGTCATGTGCTTTTCAGGACATTAATAAAACGAGTGTCCATTGCTTGCGGAAGTTTTATTTCAACAGCCGATTTCAACATCTGCAGAAAAATAGTCATAGAAAGACCTTGGCCAGCTGTCTTCTGTTTCAGGTTTATAATCTTAAATATGATTTATATCGAACAAACATAGGATTCCTCTTCAAAGAACGTGCCAAAGGCAAAGGCCATTGCATAAATCTGACCATCAAACCGTGACTGTGAAAATCTAACGTTCCCTCCAGCGGCAGCCACAGAGAGAGGAGATTATTCACTCACAGAAAAAAGTTTGGCTTGTCAATATTTTATTGAAGATACTTAATTTGACCCAGAAGACAGAAGACTTTGCGTGGACAGGCTCCGCTCTAGGTGGGCGGACGGCCCAGCCAAGATCGTCGGGAAGTAGTGGATCAAAGTTGCCGAAGACCGCTCGAAGTGGCGAACCTTGGGGGAGGCCTTTTTGTAGCAGTGGACGTCTTTCAGCTAAAATGTTACTTAATTCACATTCCAATAATACATATTTTTTACTTAATAATCTCAATCTCTCTTTTGTTTCTTACTTATTTAGCAATTTTCTTTCATTCTCCTTAATTAAAACGTTCTGTATACGAGAACACAAAGACAGCTAACAGAGCGGAACATTGATCCAGTATTCTGTGAAATTGTATCGCTAAGCGAACTCGGAATTAACACCGCAAGACACTTTAGCAGCGGTTTATGAGACAAATACTATTTCAAAGTACACTTTCTTTAGGGGTGGTGGTTATTGAAAATAGCAAACATTTTATATTATGATTTTATTGTAAAGTCAGAATAAAATAATAATAATGGCGTCCAGAACGATTGCACAGGTCATGTTATACATAGTGCTCAAGCATTTGCGCACAAATCCACTATATATACCCCTAGTCTCCTAGCCAGCTGGGACGGCAATCTGACACGACCGGAGAGAGATCAGGCGCATCACCGACATTTACATGCTCTCCGATGCACAGGTGTACTAATCACCAAACTTAAAAACTCCCCTTGAGAGAATTCAAGAATCAGCAGTCGCGCCTTAGGCGTACTTAGGTCCAAGAGGCAGTCAATAAAAAAAATCGCATCAGCATTGCATGGTTCTGGCCCTTTTAAATTTCCGATCTCATTTATACCCAAACATCATCGCCAGCTATTCTTTGATAGCAGATCTTCAACATGTATAGAGAAATCATTTGATTCTGCTGTTACGTAGGCGGCAATATTGTTCAGCTTCCCCTTTATGAAAAAGTATCATTGAATTGAAGGCTGGTCTAAAAAAACAATAGTTTCGAATATTCAAAATTCGTATATTTTTTCGACACGAAAATATATAGTTTTCACAATGAACAAATATGCAATATTTACAAAAAAAAAAAAAACAACTAACGCACTCCATTTTAACCTTCGTTTAGAATTCAAAAGTTGCCAGCATATAAAAAAAACATAGAGCAATGTACTATAGAATGTTTAGAGTGCGAGTCTACACCCCAAATATGGGGTAGGGTAGTCCCCACTTGCCACGTCAAAGTGCATGGAAATTATCAATTTCCGTCGTAGCCATTCAACCTATCTTTGATGTCTTCGTTTAGGCAACCCTAGTACAGTCTGTGGGTAGAGAGTCCATTTTACTAAAAATCTCGTTTGTTAGGTTTATTTATTACTGTGAAAAATAGTGTTTTGTTTTTTTTGGGCATCGTTTGTAGATATGCCATGGGCATGCCTTTGTGTTACATGTTTATAAATAGGCAGCTCTAACGAGGAGCTCGTGGCTAAGTAAAAGCCGCACGGATCGATCGATCACAAGGTTAAGCAATGCTTGGCGCGGTCGGTCTGTGGGTGGGTGACCATCTTGTCATGACAAGTTTCTCCGTGTTTCGGAAGGCACGTTAAATTGGTGGGACCCGGCTGTCATTTGTACATCTTTGTCCGTCGTTATGGGTAGTCTGAAGCCAGAACGTAGCCAGGTAAACTGGGTTGTCGAGGTAAACTGGGTTGTTGCTGGGGAGTTTGTTGCGCCACTTCTTCTTCCCAGCAAAAACACATAGGAAGTGGTGAGGAGTGGGCGTTTTGGGGGCTGTCTTTTGTAATATTTGACGTTCAAAAAGTGCTGTTTTACAGCCAAGTTTGAATAAATGAGTTTGAGTTTGTCGAGGTCAAAAACTGGATTGTCAAAGCAACTATATTTATTACATAAATATGTATATATCTCTTATCAGCTTTTGGTTTTACAACCTCCATACTATTGTCATAGATTTAGTACACATGTAGCAAAAACAGGTACATATTTCTATACCGTTGGTGTATTCACGGGGCCTTGAACTTTTATCGATCGTTTATTAGGATGTTTAATATAATGTATGTATGATGTTGATACACTGGTACGTAAGTACTTGAAGAGTATGAATATAGATTTGGACTTATTTGTGTAGGTACTTCGATTTGAAACACTAAGCCTTAGGTAGCTCATTTCTAAAGACAGGCTCTAAGGTATAAGACCATTTTGACAAAGTTTTAAAGGATGAAGAAAAATGGGGATAGTATTCTCGTTCGTTTCTGTAATCATCAACAGCTTTTATTATCGTCCTAATGCTGGGCACAAGCATCCTGTCACGCAGAAGGATTGAGCATTGCAGACTTACCTATACTAAGTATATAATATAGACTAAAGTCCATATTTCTTCGAGATGTTTTCCTTTACCCTTCAGTCATTGGCTTCCAAAATATGTATACCTACTTAGAAGTACACATTACGAAAAAAAAAATTAATATTTCGTGATAATATCATCACGCTAAGACTAATAATTTGACACGGACAAAATTACAAGCAGAAGCCGATATAAAAATACATATAATTATTTGTTAAGCAACGAACGTTCCAACCTAATTTTCTATTACAATGTAAGCACCAAGTAAAGTGATGGTGATGTTAACAAGCCTACAGGTTATAAAGAGCAAAAACTGTCTCAACTTGTGTAGCTGCACTTACGCGGCTCGCAACTAAGAGCCCTCATACACTGTAATTTTCGAGCTCAGAAATCCATCTGGGGACTGATAGGACACAAATTACAACAGTCAGGTAACTTACTGATTAAAAAGCTTGTTTGGGTCCAAGATCTCCTGCAAAATAAACCGTAAACCAACCATTGGGCCAAGGTTCGGCCAAGTGTAGTCTGTGTTCTGTGTAGTGTGTGGAGGCTTTAATTGTACTCCAGATTTTGTAGGTGAAGCGATGTTGTGGGGTATCAGTAATAGCGATAATGTGGACTAGTGTTATAAGGTAGTTGAACTCGCAGGATACCCGCTACCTTCTTCAAATCGTCGGTCCACCGTGCACTCTCACTGTCTTCACTCTAGACGTGTCTGCTCGTCGGAGGGGCTCCGAAGATCCAAGACCTGCTGGTGCTGAAGATTGTTCGCAAGAGTGACCGAGGCACAGAAATACCTCCAGAAGGAACATACTGGGTTTTACTCAGTAAGAGCTCTTTGCACCTGCATCCAGCGGATTGGGTCATTAGATGATCCCAGGAAAAAAATGGCTTTGTTGCTGTTCGATGTTATGTTATGTGTACCAAGGATATACATATATGTCGGAACACCAGAAGTGTCGTCAGGATCAGCCATGGTCATCAGGCGTGGGCTTACGGGCTTGAAGCAAACAAAGGAATGATTCTGACAGTTGTATTTTGTTTTACCAAATTCTCCAAATTACAATTAACACCTGAAATAGAACTTAATCATTTACTGAGCACTGAACATAAAATATACCACACTTCTCTGAGATAATTAACATGCGAATATTATAATAAAATCAAAATTAGCGGTTCGTCCTGCGATCGGTCTCGCCCGGTCTTGTCGCGCAGATTGTCATGCGCAACTTCACCGCGCCAGCCAATCATGACGCTCCGCCAGATTGACATACGTCAATCTCATTTATGGGTAGCTGCATTCGCCGCCAAGGAGGATGTAGTTCGGGTCGAGTATTACTACCTCTTTACGGCACCGCCGACACGGCCATACTGACATGCGACCGTCCTCGGGCGCTATTGGAGTTTTTCTGCAACACAAGTTTTCAAGTATCAACTGCTTGATTCTGTGAAAATAATCCGCTCGTCCATCCTGATAGTTAGCATCACCAGACATTCCGTGGAACCTGTATAGGAAAGCAAATCTCATTAAACTCAATGTGTGTCCGTTCAACCAACCACACAGGTATGGCCCGGTACAACACCATCTGCCCATGATAGACATGGCCCACAAGTCCAACACACCCTTTTGGCCAATACAACCAACAGAAAAGTAAATCTCATTCAACTCAATGTGTGTCCTTTCAACCAACCACACAGGTATGGCCCGGTACAACACCTTCTGCCCATGATAGACATGGCCCACAAGTCCAACGCGCCCTTTTGGGCAATACAACACAGTCTCACTGCTGTCTGCAGTCTCAGTGCTCACAACTCAGTGCAACATAGTTCCAAAATCCAACTAATATGCTCGCAAACGAGGACTGGTCGAGTTTAATTAACGACCCACACACATATAACACGATACAACACTGTCATTTGCTTAACTGTACTGCAACTACTCTTTCTCTTATCTCATCAAGAGGAACTGCAACGACTTCAACGTCTACTGTCGCCGTCTCGGCCTCCTCATCATCCAGCAAACTTGTAGCTACGTCTTGTAGCCTTCATGACCTTCAGGCACTGCTCGCTAATACTCGTATGCGTACTTATAAATGTGATGAGCACCATATCCTAACCTTCTCCCGAACGATCTGTCTTTCTATCGAGGCTAACCTGTAAGTTGCTCAAACTCAAACTCAAAATCAATTATTCAAACTTGGCTGCCAACCAGCACTTTCTAAACGTCAAGAATTACAAAAGACCCAAAACGCCCACCCTTCACCACTCCCTATGTGTTTTTGCTGGGAAGAAGTGGCGCAACGAACTCTCCACCTCTCTACTTGATGCGGATCAATAAGTCAAATTTTTAACTCTCCACTTGTCACGCGCCCATTAGAAAAACTGTCAGCAAAACCATCGGAGTATTTGCTAAGTAACTTTATAAGAGTTTTAGTCTGCACCTTTTAATAAGTATCGTTTGAGTAGAGTCAGGTCTGAAACTTACAAAGTACATAAGCTGATATTTTTCGTACAGGTAAAAGTCAATTTTTTATAATTAATTTCAACAGTAAAATATCTCTACCTACCTGTTATTACAGGCACTGACATGCATGAGTCAGGTATCACATGAAAATTTAGAGTAGCTGAGAACGACCCAATATTCACTTAACTCGTAACGTGAGTCTCATATTTGATTTCTTTACTTCGTATACCGTTTAAATAGACAGGATGAGTGCGCAAAGTACCTGCTAACTTACTATAGAACATTTATTGTATGAGCCAACAGGAGGATCCAATATCAGATAAAAAAATAAGACTAGCTCACCAGAAGACGTCACCAAAATACCTCTCGAAGAGCACCCTTAAAAGTTGACTTCTCATTGTAGCTTTTTTACATTATTCTTCTCAAGACAAACAGTGGCTAAGTGACCTGGTTTTCCACAAGCATAGCAATATACAACTCTGCTCTTCTCCGGCGTATACATTGAGGAAGATGTGTCATCACGTTTTGGTGTCCCAGCATTATCTCGTCGCTTGCTACAGACCATGATACAATGTCAAAGTACTCCACACCAATGAAATCTGTCTGTAAACTTGGAGTCCATAAAGCGTGGCCTCGTAACATCAGATTCTGGAAGTTCATTAGTCTGCTCTTCGTGACATCTTTGTAATGTCTAACTAGCAAGCACTCTAAATAGATGAGCCCTAGAAACTATAGCATGTCACTCTCGACGAACGACATTATCTTTTTGACACAAGACTGACACGACAAACCCGGTTATGATTTCTTCAGGCATTTGAGTCTTCGGTAAAGGATCAATCATATTCCACAACCGTAAAGCATAATCAGATACCGTGTTTCCTTTGTTCCGATTGGAAATTCAAGATTTCGTCGAAATGATCTTGAACAAGTTTTGGCTTTGAAAATCTTGCCAACAAACCTTCTTTAATGGCATCCCATGTCAGATCTTTTAAGTTTAAACTTTGTGAGATATGCTCCAGCACGACCCTCAAGTGCATTCGTAAACGCCAGTAACAAATCGACACCTCGGAGAGATCTTTTATTCTATTAACTACGAGCTCCGTTATTTCACACCAGCCCTCTATATCTGCGTCCACATCATCCGGGTTAAACTTAAGAAGCTTTATGTTGTGGCATCAGTACTCGAATTTTGTGACTTCCTCAACACTCGAGTCAACAATGATTCCATGCTACTAAATAATTGTGAAGCGCTATTTTCTTTCGACATCTTTTAGCTACACTGCTTTTGCCCGTTCGATCCCACTTCTGATGTCGGAACACCAGAAGTGTCGTCAGGATCAGCCATGGTCATCAGGCGTGGGCTTACGGGCTTGAAGCAAACAAAGGAATGATTCTGACAGTTGTATTTTGTTTTACCAAATTCTCCAAATTACAATTAACACCTGAAATAGAACTTAATCATTTACTGAGCACTGAACATAAAATATACCACACTTCTCTGAGATAATTAACATGCGAATATTATAATAAAATCAAAATTAGCGGTTCGTCCTGCGATCGGTCTCGCCCGGTCTTGTCGCGCAGATTGTCATGCGCAACTTCACCGCGCCAGCCAATCATGACGCTCCGCCAGATTGACATACGTCAATCTCATTTATGGGTAGCTGCATTCGCCGCCAAGGAGGATGTAGTTCGGGTCGAGTATTACTACCTCTTTACGGCACCGCCGACATATATAAAAACATCATTGAGTAATTTAAAAAAGAATTTTAAAAATATCACTTATGTACTTAATTCTGAAAATACCCATGAAGATTCTAACCCTGTAAGTGACTTATTTACACGGAACAAACTATTATGTACATATATGTATCTGCAACTGAAATTGTGAATAAGTTGTTGTTGTGCCTTATGAATAAATAAATAAATAAACCCATTATCACCTATTGGACTAACTTTTGCAACTATGCTTTTTTTTTAACTTCTACCTTTTTACAAAAATCCTCAAAAGTCGCTATCACTCAAAACTTACCATACTCACGTTAAAAGATATGCAAGTAGGTCAACTGGTGGGCATGACAAATAGCGTCGGTGTTACTACACGCGTGCTTGTTGCATGACACACTGAAGCCAGGCTTTGCTTTCTGCTACATCTTAATACCAAGTTGGATATGGAAACGCTGAACAGCAGAATTCGCACTATGTAAATATGTTATAGCATTATTTCAGAAGGTAGAATATATTTTTACTTAACACTTTCACTGAAAATGTAATTATCATCATTAGCCTTCATAATATGTAGATACTGATAATAATAGTATTGTTTTCATTAGCCCCTTTAATATCCACCTGAAGTTGAACATAAGCTGTGGGCGGTGAGCGTGGGTAGCTCACCGTCCGTACGTCTAAGGACGACAGGCCCGTGTCGGCGGCGCGTTCTGTTCCACGCGCTCCTCGAAGAGATGTCAGCAACACAGGAGGGGCCCCTTTAGGGCCAGGGTCTGCCTGGGCTGCGGGTTGTTCGTAAGAGATACCGTGGCCCTGGCACACAGGGACCTCCAGAAGGAACATAGTGGGTTTTAGTCATCAAACAATCCCATATAAGCATATATAAGGTAAATTTCCAGACACAAATCCGAGAAGATATCCTATCCTCTTATCTTCCAACTTATCCCTACTTTCAACAGCTCGAGGTTTTAAAGCTTCGTTTTATTTTAAAATTTTCTTTACACGAAACTGACAAGTCAACTTCTAAAAACAGGGAACTATGAAAAAGAATCTTTTGAAACTTGAGTGTTCAGCTTGGGAATTTCCTTACCGACGCCAGATGTTGGAACGAAATATTACAGCTTACTCCACGATTAAGGCCACGAGAACAGCGATAAAATATATTTTCTTAAAGGTCATAGTTAAGTATTTGGAAAAAATTGCATTGAAACCCGAAATTCGTTAAAATGCCGAGAAATTTAGAAGTATTTTAATTTAACATGATAAGGTGCAAATAAAACAAAAAAAGTCTTAGGTATAAAGGTCGCCGGAAGACGCTAGATGCAGGTCGCTTTCTACCAGTATAAGTGGAAATCTAAAGGGAGGCCTATGTTCAGCAGTGAACGTCCTATGCCTGAGATGATGATGATGATGTGCAAATAAGAATAAATATTTTGAACTTCAACTCTCAAGTTCAATATTCGTGATTGGGTAGCTAATCCGCTACTAAGACATATACAAAGAAAAATACTGAGAAACAAAGAAACATAAAAAAATTACATTAATTAAAATTATGTATATTATTTTTATTGTGTGCATCCATCTCTCAAAAAGAGAAATAATGCCTATTTTTGTACCACTTAGGAACTTAGTAACAATAACCAAAATCGCTAAGATTGGTCTTTTCAGCGAAACGCTACTCTCGTGGCCTCGATTTAAAAATACCTTATAGCCAGCGATAGCTAGTTTGTTTACCCGTGTTTGCGTCTGTTTTTTGTACTTTATTTTATTGTTTCGCGTCGCAGTTTATAACTTAAACTTCTTATTAATGTTTCGCGAAGCCATTTGCAAAAGAATTGTATTGTTTATCTACTTTTTTTCGAAACAGGAGTATTAAGGTATAAAGTTTTAGTATATAGCTATATTTTTGGGTTTAAAAATTTATTTGAAGACTATCGCTTGACACCAAATTATGTATACTGTGTGTGTAAACCGATTATTATGCCCAGTAATGCATTTTATTTTAGCTCTTTTAATGCAATGTATGGCCAAGTTAACTCTTCCTAAACCTTATCATAACCTAGCCTAAACGGTTGATGCATGCGTGATTTATCTGCCTCACATGCACTATGAAAAAAGAAGAAGAAAGAAAGAAAAAATAATAGTTTTCTGACACATTACTACCTCAGCAGGCTTAGCATGGCGATTCTACATATATCTATTCTGTCAAGAAAAGACAAAGCTCTTTCTGTCAATGTCAACATGTCTTCTGCCAGAGCATGGCGCGACCTGTCAACTCGCATATAATCAGTTGTAAACTTATGTCGATCGAAGAAAAGAAAAATTTCTTCAAAAAATGTCAAAGGAAATCTTACGTCAATCTGTCAATGTTCTGTCATTATGTCCATTCTCCGGTAAACAATACTTGTTTCTACGGTTGCCACGCTAAGCCTGCAGGTTACAGAGTTTGGAGCTATTCCATCGCACATGGCAGTGTGTGATCCACCAAACCAGTCTCTTATAGCCCGAGTGTAGTCCCACGTAGTCACATACAACAGAATTATGATCAGCAACACATGCTCTTAGTAAATCTACTCCGCTTGTTTAGAGACAATGGTCGTTTGTTTTGTGAACTGTACCACTGTTTTGTGCTTAGCTATCTCATGGTCGGTTTTATAGTCTCGTGGGAAGGGTTATTTTATGTAGAAGATGAATTTGTGTAATCTTTTTGAAATAGGTATATTTTTCTTAGAAGTCTTAAAAATAAGGAGGAAAATATACTTATCAGAAAAATCAAAGTGGGATTGGGCAGGTCATGTTGGACAGATTTAGGTCGATGAATGCCAAGATCACCACCCAATGGATCTTTGAGAATGGAAGACGGCCTAGAAGTGGACCAAGGAAGCGCTGGCGAATCCATGAAGACATTTTCCTCTCTGATTGGCTGCAGCACGCTTCAGACAGATATAAATCGTATACTTTTGGGGGAGGCCTTTGCCCACCAGTGGGACTATGTAGATTAAAGAAAAATGTCCCCACTACATTGAACCACAGCTGATCTCCGAAATCAAGCAAGACATTCCACTTTCCAAACCACTAAACACACAACGATTTGCATAAACATAATATAAAAAAACATTCCAGCCTTTCTAAGACTGCAATTAAAACGAGCTCCCCATTAACCCTCTTTAGCCCCCATAAAAACCATGACGTGAACAAATTATAGTACCCTTAACGTGTCAACAGCCAATTACAGCTACACTATTTGTTGTTACTACCATTTTCCATATAAAATTGCGATGTCATGGCGAAATGAACTTATAACTTAAGTAATGTTGCTTAGCCACGCTACTCTTGTATATTTAGTGGTTTTAAATATAATTTTGTAGGTATTTTTAGATAAGTTCTTGAAGTGGATCGGGTTTGGCGAATTTGATATCAAAAGGGACTGTTGCTTGGTTGAGTAGGCAAAGGAGGTATTGGGTTAAGGTCAATGCCCTCAATTTTTGTAGTAATAGAAATTAAAAGGTAGATTGGTAGAGAACGCCAAAGATAAATTCTGCCATTGTATATTAAGTGCAAGAAATAATAAATAAATAATTAAATATATTTTTATTGGCGTTAATAAAAATAACATATTAATACATAAGAATCATTAGGTTTTGTTAACTATGATAACACATTAACCACCATTTACAATGTATTTGCTGTTAAAATACCTTATTAAGGTCGCCAGAAGACGCTGGATGCAGGTCGCTTTTAACCGGCGTATGTGGAGATCTAAAGGGGAGGCTTATTTTCAGCAGTGGACGTCCTATGGCTGAGATGATGATGATGAAGATGTAATTATAATTCGAATGCAATGAAAATATGCACAATTAGGCCCCTCGCCCACAATGACTTTTTGTAGCTGTCGCGAATTTGCTTAACGCGCGACAGCATCGCTATAAAAAGTCGCCGTGGGCGAGGGGCCTTAATATTAAAAAAGATTATAGTTGAAAACGCATTTACAAGAACAATTAAATTGCCTATTTACAAATTGAACATCCATAAACTTTAAAAAATAATCCTCGAGCTAAAAGAGCATTTTATCTTTTACTTTCGAGTTTTTAATGCCCCCTGACTTTTAATGTGGGCTGGATTCATAAATACGTGATGTTTTCACACTCGTCCTTAATCCAACACCCACTCATAAATACTTAGTATGCTGTGTTGTTTTATAATATTTTTCATCTCAGACTGATGAGCAAAGTATAACTGAACTCTTTTTAATTAAAATTATTTGCATTAACAATTTATGCTGAAGATACAAACAATAAAATATGAAGTGAAGTATGTCTGTCTGGTCATGTTAATCTCGGTAAGTTCTGCACGGATTCCTAAGCGGTTTTCATCAACAGAAGGTTACGTGAGAAAGGTTTGTTATTTTTTTAAGTACAGACGCCAGCACGTCAACCTACCTCTATTATTTTTAACCTTATCACTATGCCGCAAGGTTAACATTCGATTGGTAAAATTTGGCAGATTCGGGTAGGTTTTTTTATTAGTGTGGGTTTGAAATAGAGTAACAGACAAACCTACAGAAATAGTTGCTTTTACTATTGAGTAAGAAAACAATATAATATAATGTATCTTACTAAGACATTTGTTTCATAGCCACATTATTTCCTATATTGATTTAGGTTTACCTAACCTAAATAAACATTGACATTGCGATATTCACGAAAATAGTTTTATTTCTGGTTTGCAAAAAAAAATATAGTTACGCAGAAGGGTTCACTGAATAAAAATTGCTGATGTATTGTATATTTTCTTTTTTTTTTTTTTTTATTAGCCTGTACTGTCCCACTGCTGGGCAAAGGCCATATCTTTCCACTTACCTCTATTGCAAGCTTTATGTGGCCAGTCCTCGAGAAACCGGTCCAAGTCATCTCTCCAGCGCTTCCTCGGTCTTTCTCTCGATCGTCTGTCATCATCTGGGTTCCAACTCGTGGAAATCCTAGCCCACTTATCAGGGTGCACTCGACAAATGTTTATTTATTTATCATATCTACAACAATATATACACATGTACCTATTTTAAACAACCAACAAAAAACCACTCGTGGTTTAAACTCGTGCTATCTATTGCAAAATTGAAGTTATATAAAATGGGTTTTTACAAATATATTACGTTATTGTCTCTAAAAGATTATATGTTACAATTCTACTTCAGAAGTTAGACAAAATAACGTCTGAAAGCTAACGATAAGATCGTAAACAAACCTGGAATTTAAGTCTTTAATCGCTTAACTGTCTTAAGCAAACATTTAAACCCAATTTCACCGACAGTTAAAGACTTAATCGATCGGTTAAACGAAAATTATTTTTGACTACGAAGCGGCAATTTCAGTAGCGAAACCTACTTCTTGTCTCACGAATAAAAGGCAATCTTTTCGTAAGAGCCTAAAATATAGGAGTAGTATGTTTTCGTTTCTCCTACATAGTAATAATAACGCATATACAACTCATTGAAATATTGTGTTACGTCACTTTAAGGCATTAATTTTACTAAAACGTGACGTCCCACTTAAGTGCTAATCTTAATATGTTTTTAAGTTTTGGTAAAAGAAACATAATAGACTATTCTGACTAGTTTATCTATGTTGCTCCCATACATAAAAAATAATATAATAGACTGGTTTATCTGTCTTACATTTTTTAAATTATTTTAATTAGCCTTACTCCTTACTAATATTATAAATGCAAAATAACTCTGTCTGCCAGTCACGCTTTCACGCCAAAACTACTGAACCGATTTAAATAAAATTTGGTAGACATATAGTCTAGAGTCTGGCAAAGGATATAGGCTGCTTTTTTCCCGGATACGGGAAGTCGTTCCTTCGGGCAGCTGGTGCAACCGCGGGGGACAGCTAGTAATAAATATTATGATTCACCTATAAAATTGAAGTCTTATCAAGCTCAATTTATTTTAAAGCGGTACAGCAGCTGTATTTCCTAGCCCAATAGATTTGGGACCGCCATAACTCTGAGTAAGATTTGGAATTTTATTACCAACTAAATCCTAAGTTTCTCCAGAACTTGGTTTTATTAGTTTATGTTCATGTTTGACTGTTTAAAGAGAATTTAAATGAAATTTATTCGAGTTTCATAGCTCATGATTAGTTTCATAGGCGGACATATTTATTTTGATAAAAAAGCCATCTACTGTGAGAGATTTCGATCGATTTCGATTTCGTATTTTTTAATTGTTTTCTTTTTTTTCCGATGCCATTACTATTGTATTATTTTCTTTTTTCTACCAACGTACACTGGATTATTATTTTATTTTAGTGTTTTGTATCTCATTCAGTGAACTATGTTCTTTGGAGAAATAAAGTTCTTTGATCTTAAAGATAAGGTAGAATTGCCACCCATCCACAGGCCGACCGCGCAAAGCGTTGTTTAACATTATGATCGATCGACCCGTGTAGCTGTTACTTAGCCACAAGCTCCTCTGAGCTCAAGAAAAATATAACTCAGCGCCATCTAGGTAATAACAATTAAACTAATTACGTTAAAATTTATTTGGCTACTAAACTCCTTTTAAATTCTCCTAATGAGTGTTTCGCGATTATCTTCGTTGTATCTTCGCCGCGAATTGTAAGAAAATCTACGAACTTTCTCATTCTTTTTGGGAACAGCAGAAATTTTAGAGAGATTCTCTACGTAATTAATTTTGTTTTAAAGAGTTTTGTTTGGAAACTCTTATATTTATTAGAGCAATTTGATTATGATAATATTGCAACCATACCCATTATTTGAAAAAAAAATAAGATTTGCAGTGTTATTATACGAAAATTCAATAGACATAGACATACAATACACAAGACATATTTTGACACATGTTATAAAATTTAGGTAATGGGTAAAGTTAATCAGTTCTTTAATTATTAATTTAATACTTACAGACATTGTTTAATTCTATATAATGTCAATTATAAAAATTAAACTAAAAATACTTTTGAAAATAATTATAATCTGTTCTCTGATTTGATTACAACCACATAAATACATAATCACTTCCATACTTTGCAACTGTACCGGGAATCAAACCCGGGACTCTCAGCTAGGCGGTCCGGCGACCGACCTTAGAACACCAGAATAACTGATAGGCTATTTTAAATCCGTATACATGAAGAAAAGTTCTCTCGAAACACAAGCAAAATCACCTAAATAGCTAATAGAACATAATAATAAACCTACCTTTGTACACTAAAAGCCTAAACATCCACTATATAGTGTAGTAGGCTACAACAAAGCCGCGCTATTCTCGGTATTTCAATAAATTTTCGCGGCTACCATGAAATTAGAACACGGTAGAATACCTATGTAGTTGGTATCTTTTCACTTGTTTTGCGAAATGTATGAAGCCATATAACCATGGAAGATGGAAAGATAAACTCACTGACTAGACACTTGGAGACAGCGTGTACTATATCTGTCAGTTTGTGTAGGTATGTGTTATGGTTTGTTGATCTGTCTGTATGTGTTGAGTTGTTATTTAATTTTATGTTTGTGTTACTGTGTACTTGTATGACCTAACGAGGCTGACATAGCACAGAAGCGCTCAAGCCTCATCAAAAAAATGATATAAAAAAAAAGAATTTGATTCGGTGTTGCCAGTTTTTTAGACATTTACGAAAAAAACGGGAGTAAAAATATGATAATTTCATCTTATGATGATATCTTTAACTTTGTATAGCGCAATTATTGTGTTTGATATGAGTTGGTTTATTTTTGGATTTTTAATAAAAACCTATTTAAACTTAAAAATATAAGCTTACAAGAATAGCAGCTCAGCAGTGTGTGATACTCAAGACTCATAAAAATACAATAGAAAATCGAAAAACTAAATCAAAGAGACAAAAACAATACAATAAAATGGCTTAAAAAATGACAGTTAAACCAGCCATAAAATATTCATGGTATCGTTTATTAAGATCAGGGTAACTGAATTGTGCCGTAAACAAGATGGCGGGCGATAATTATGTTTTTTTAATCTGTAGTCCCAAAAAGCGCCATTGTTGATGGATTGATCAATCTATTTGATGTATGTACATCGATAACCAATTTATGAGTCCATAAAGGCCGGATTATTACAATTTACCGTCGTCTGCGTCTGCCTAGTTAATGGTAAAAACATTACTACGTAGTGTGAACGATCATTACGCTGCCAGTCTGCTGTCTTACTGCCGAAATAAATAACCTATCTATCCGTTGTTTTGCTTACTAGAGACTGAATTTTGACATTAGCCCCATATAATTTGTGTTAAATTCCTATCTCTATTGAGCAAAAGCACGGATAGATAGATTATTAATTTCGGCCGTAAGAGTACATGAGATATTAATAAGTATAATAAATAATTGTGATAACTCTCGTCGCTAAGTAACATCCCCACGAGATCGATCGAAAGGCAACGCTTGGCAAGCTAGAACTGGGGGACGAATAACCATCTTGACATGACGAGTTCCTCCGTGTTTCGGTAGGCGCGTCAAATGGGAACCAGTCATTACGGGTAGTTATAAGCCAGAAAGTCTAACAACTAGTCTTACCAAAAGGTTGCCCAGGTAACTTGGTTGAAGAGATCAGATAGGAAATCGCTCCATGTAGAACACCGGTACACAGCCTGTATATGATAAAGCTGTTCAGAAATATTATTCCAAACTTTTAGAATTATAAATGAGCATAACATAAGTTTACTTGTGAAGTCTTAATTGTTATAATTCATTTTCAATTATGTATTGCACCTAGTTCTGTGTTAACTGTAATCAAGGAAACAAATGCCCAGAAAAACTATTACAATAAAAAGCATTAAAATGTTTTGGCCAACCGTTATCTCGGCTTTGCATAACACCATCAGTTCGTTGGCCTACACTATAAACGCTATCATTCAATAAGCCACCTTAACTTAAACAAAATAAAGTCTAAATTACCACTTTGGATTTCAAAAATTAATTTCATTAAATCACGACCACCAGCCACGGAAATTTGAACATTAGCTGCTGTTTAATAGAGTAGAAAATGTAGTGACGCGTTCGATCCGTGATACAGTCACATAGAAAAGCGATAAGGTTACAGGAAATAAAGATTATTCAAAGAAAGCACGCGATATGTCAACCAATATAACTTGAGCCTTGTTTAATTAGCATTTGTTCAGATACGTGGGTCAAGTCGGTGTTATTGGCCAAACTATGTAGGTTTTAGCAAATGCATTCATTCGTTGAATTTATTTATTTGAAAATGTTCGTAGGAAGTGGTTTCAATAGACCTGAAAAAGCGATTAATAGCGGAACGATTACTAATGAAGTAAATGGAAACGTAGCTTTTTATGTCTATCTTTATGCTAGCTAGTAGTACCTAGTCTATACTAAAAAATATTATAAAGAGGAAAGATCTGATTCTTTATTTGAATTGAATAGGCTCTGAAACTATGTATTTGACAGATTTGAAAAAATCCTTCTTTGGTGGAAAGCTGCACTATCCCCTGTGAACATAGGCTATGTTTATCTGGGTACGGGAAGAACTTCTCGGGCACGCGGGAGAAACCGCGAGAAAGTGCTAGTTCTTTTATTAAATGACACGATGTCGATAATTCAGTGTAACAAATTAATTTATCACTGTATTCACCATCTTCATTAAAATTGGAGAGATTATAAATATCATCATCATCATCAGCCTTTTTATCGTCCCACTGCTGGGCACAGCCCTCTTCTCGCACGGAAAAAGATTGAGCGTTAATCACCACGCTTGTTCAATGCGGGTTGGTGATTTCAGACTTATAGTCCAGGTTTCCTAGAGATGTTTTCTTTCACCTTTAATCAGTCATTGGTGTCCAACATAAACTTAGAAAGTACGTCATATAACTTAGAAAAGTTACTTTGGTTCTTGTCTGACCTGGAATTGAACCCACGCCCTCATACTCGTAAGGCTGGTGCTTTGACCACTAGGCCACCTATCCTCCTATTATTATGAGGATATTGTCACTAGTTTCTCGTATTCCGATCAGCTCATAAAAGCCACCGGTACGATTTTTTGAAGCAACAAGCATTCGCTAACGGTTTTACCCACGTCTCTTGCGAATTTCTCCAGGAAACAGGATAAAAAGTGAAGCCTACATCGTTAAATGGGCTATATAACACTGAAGTACATTTTTAAATAAGTAGGTTCAGAATTTCCTGCAATTAGCGCGTTCATGCAAACAAACAGACAAACAAACTCAGCTTCACTCTTCGGTTTTATAACATTTAATTAATTAGGTAATAGAAAATATATAATATATTGAATATATATTATGAAAATTCCGCGTATGAAATATAATAAACATACAATAATTATAATGCCTAACTGCAAACAGCGATTGTTTATGTTATGGAAATATTAAACAATAAATAGAAATGAAGCTATTGTTTATTTATAGTAACTACGAGTAGAATGTTATTTATTACAATATAATATATTATATATTATGAACATAATAATAATTTGCCTTTAAATCACACACAATAGGCTTTACACTATTAGGTTGTTACTTAAAAAGTAAGATATTTATTATATTTTTATTGATCTTTACAGTCAAATATATCAATATTTCAAATTACTTAAAGTATGTTAGCTAAAAACCCCCATAACGTTTTACAGACAAGAATAATAAAAAATATATAGTCTAATACATTATTACATAACTATGTTTCTCATAATATTATCATTTTTTGCATCTAAAGATTTGAGGGAAAAAATATTAATTGAATCAACTCTTGTGAATAAAGACATACAAAATTTAATTTAAACTTTGAGGTTTTCTACTATCGCGAATAATGATATTACCTAATAATTATAAGTTCTATGGTTACTTAGATAAAATATCAAAAATAAATTTTATATTTGAGTATATCGCCTAAAAATGAACCACATAATATTTTTGATGTTAGACACGATTACTTTCATACTAAACTGTCAGACAAATTATCAGATAATTTAGTCTGCATGCGCTGTCTAATAGGTAATTACTTAAAGAAAAATACTTTTCCGAAAATTTAAAATTACAGCCACTATAGCCACAGCCTAAAACTTGAAGCCTATAAACAACTAATGTCGTATTAACTCGCTACGTAAAACGGAAAATTTTAATTAACTTTTCGTACGTTAACCGACTAATTGGTTATTTTCAAGTTGTTATTGTTTAAGTGAACGCAACCCCTTACAAGTCGGGGTTGAGATTAATATTTTACTGTATCTGATTACAGAACAAACCTTTTGTATAAAAGGTTTATTTACGATTTATAACGAATTTCCCAAAAAATCGACCGCGTTTAAATACATATGTTACTTTTTAGTAGTTCTTTGTAATAGATTGGTAACCTACTTGATCAACAATTACTACTGTATAAGTAACAGTTGAATTTTTATTAAATGAATTAAAGGAAGTATTTTATTTTTTATTCTATTGAGTAGGGACTACAAACAGCTACATTATGAACATATCGCATCCACAAATTATTTCGCGACAACCGCCTTTGAAAAAGGCGTATTACTAAGATTTAAAAACTAAAATGGCATTTTTAATATTTATGGCATTATAATCTACAATAACATACTTATGAAATTAAATAATTTGAAATTAAGTATGAACACATTTTATAAACTTAGTTATAATATATCCACCAGCTCGTCATAATTCAAACAAACAAAAAAATCAATCACACATTTAATGTTATCTCTAAAAAGATAAATTCAAACCAACCAAAAATAAACAGATTTCAAAAAAAAAGCTTCCATTTCTAAACGAACATAGCACCCATTGTTTCGTACACGATAAAAGCGTCATGCGAACAACTGTTATCAATCTATCTGCCTCGTCAATCATTGCATGACAAAGGTGTCCATGGAATGTGCGGATCGGTTTCATGTGACAGTTCCTGTCATAGACTAAACCATAGTGCTTGATAGCTTGATACAGCTGGAGATTACGTTGTGTAAAAGAGCAAGAGTTTTCTTCAGCTACATTTAAAAAAAGAACTATTGTTCTTTATTATTTTGTTTTTTCTTGTTTAAGGCCAGTTTCACGATGTCAGTATAGCCACTCATCTTCGGAGCCTTTTCCCAACTATATTGGGGTCGGTTTCCAGTCGAACCGGATTTAGCTGAGTACCAGTGTTTTACAAGGAGCGACTGCCTATCTGACCTCCTCAACCCAGTTACTCGGGCAACCCAACACACAACAACACCCCTTGGTTAGACTGGCGTCAAAATTACTGGTTTCTGGCTAACCGTAACGACTGCCAACCAAGCATGTTCAGTTACAGCCGGGACCTACAGTTTAACGTGCCATCCGAAACACAGTCATTGGTGTCCAAGATATACTTAGAAAGTAAATACAAATTTTGAAAAGTTGCATTGGTACTTGCCTGACCTGGAATCGAACCAACCGACGTCCCCATACTTGAAAGGTTGGCTCTTTAACCATTAGCCCACCACGACTTCACAATAAATATAGCCACTACCTACTGAATAAATTCAAAAATGGAACAGAATTAGTATGAAATTATCTACCAAATATACTAACTGGAACTTATTCGTAGGTGGTAAAATAAGCCCTAAATGTGTTCATTTGTTTTTTTTAGTATCTCCTATGAAAGACTTGATGTGTAGACACTGTAGTTTACGTAACTATTTTGTGGATGACTTTGTGTGTTTTTTTTAAACTTGGATAAAAAATTGTTTCTCATTGAAATAAATTATTGTATGTACTTTGTGATATACATATTTTTTGCACATTCGTTGTGTTTAAATATATTTTATCAAGCTATTTATTATATGTATACGAAAACAAACAAATAAAGACTTTTGCTGCAAATAACATGAGCTTTTTTATTTCACTCGAGTTTTCAAGATAAATTATTTATTTATTCACACACAGTTCGCAATTTTTTATTTTTGCTACGAAAGCAGAAAGGGTGCAAACTATATAATTTTGTGACACGCCGCCATTGACAAAGTGGTTTGTGCTTAATATAATATTCTGTACCAAAGAGCAGTGCAAATATTAATAAAACAGATGCTGCTTTTTATTTAAAACTTCAACTAATATGCAAATAAAATTTGTATGGGACCAAACTACACATTAATAAAATAAACTGATAAGTATTTTTTTTTATAGCTCCCGCCTGCATTTTTATGTACGTTTTGAGATCACTAACCGCACTAGATGAAGCGTCTAAAAGCCAATTAAGTATAAGTATGTTATTCTGAATAAGCACCTAAATGTCGGTTCTACGCCTGATCTTTCTCTTGTCGTGTCTGATTGCCGTCCCATCGGACTTTGATAGTAAGGGAATAGAGAGTGCACCTATATCTGTGCGAATGCTTGTGCACTATAATATGTCCTGCGCAGCTGGCTAATCTCTTTGGAGAGAACGGCCGCCGTAGCCGACAATCAGCCTGGACGTTTTTACCCCGTACAATTTCCATTCAGCCTTTAAAATGTGATTGAGGAACACATATCTAAGCATTCAAATGCATAAACTTTTACTTTGATAAGGTGAGTGATGTAAAAAATACTCTTTATATAGGGTACTTATTTATACTTTATTTATTTATTTATATACTACTTTATGTAAACACTAGTTGCCCAATGCAGGGCCATTTTCACAATGTCCACATAGCAACTGTCTACCGAATTATTTCAAAAATGGAACGGAATTTGTATGAAATTATTTAACAAACAAATGACGATCAAAATGAAAATCTCTCAAGAAATTAAACTTGCACTGCGTAACAAATTGCGGTGTAATAGCAAACAGTTACCGTTCCATTATACGCTGAGACAATAGGGTATCAATCCATTGCGGTGTAATAGCATTGTCAACTCGTCGTCAATCATGGCGATGGCGCGACAACTGCTAATGATTATTCGTTGTTTGATGTATTAAAGTTTAACATCACAAAAAAGGCCGTTTTTTATCGTCCCACCGCTGGGCAAAAGCCTTCTTTCACACAGTAACGGATTGAACGTTTATTGCATCACCAACTCTCAAGTATGGGTGTGCAGGTTCGATTCCAGACCAAGCCAATACTAATGTAACCATTCTGTTGTAGTATTTACTTCATTATATTCTTTTTTTGTATACTGTAATTGTATATATTTTGCAATGAATAAATAAATAAATAAAAGTATGTCTTTGACACCATTTACTGAGTAAAAGTGAAGAAAAATATCTTGAGAAACCTGGACTTCAATACGTCTTATATCTCCAATTCGCCTTGAGCAAGCGTCGTGATTAAGGCTCATTCTTTCTCTGTATTAGAAGGTACCTGCAGTTGGCAATAAAATGCCGATTATAATAAATTATCAGTTGGTTACTGAGTGGCACACAAATACCTCTAGAAGGCACAAAAGTGGGCTCTGGTCAGTAAGAGTCTGACACTCCATCCAGCTGCACCCACAGCAGCATGGATTATTTGATGATTTCCCACTCAAAAAAATATATTTACTATGTAGGTAACCTTAGTTTAGTTATTAAATTGGAACCCAAATACATAATTCTTTATAATTAAATTCCTGACTTTACTCCAAACATAAAAAATAGCAACTGAACTCGACGTCATTCTAGTTCAGAACTCGCTCTTTAAACGTAAAACTGATGGATGTACGAGTGTACTCAGAAGTGACGCCATAAGGATTACGTGGTGTAAGTTATAAGATCACGCCGGATAACAATAGGGTAATTGACAACTATTCAAATTCATTACCTTTAATGAACTGTCAAAAACGGTTACTCTCTATGCAATTTGTATGACATCACTATTTTTTTATATCAAGCCATATATTTATTTAAATTAAATAAAAAATAAAAAATTCAAATAGTCTTTCCTTTATAACGATAAATGAAAATGACATTATTTAATACACGTGTATTACTCTATGTGTGACATTAAGATTAACGCTTACACTCTTGCGGCACACACTGAAGTATCCAAAGTTTCTTCATGCTTCGGAACTTGTTGCTCTGAGGGTATTTCCCGCCCAAGAGCCTTCACGTTCCGTTTCATTGCGCACTAACTTTCTTTACAAGGAAGAAGTTCGATCAATTATCACGTAGGTAGAATCGTTCTTCTTTTAAGAAAAGATTTTTCTGACTTACGGCGGATTCTTTGAGAGGCATGTAATGACTAAATTGTTGAATAAAAGCCTTTTTCAATATATTGGCATAGCATTAAAACTTACCTTACAAAAAATCTTGAATAAAATATTATGTACAGACTGTATGAGCGTATCAAGCTACCACAATTTGTCAATCTCTTAATAGATTTTCAACTTTATCGCTAAAGCATATGGTTGAAAATTGAATGGGAAAATTTTACAATTTCGTGTAGCTTGATGTGCTGGCATCTGTATCTTGTTTAATGTTTAGCATAATAATTATTATAAACCTTAGAGTAATATGGTATGGGAAATCTTCAAATTACCTCCGCATTGTCTAATCCATAAAACTTGGCATACCAATGTATCGATGAATACGTACTGTATCAAGACTGCTATAAATTATTTCTCCCCAAATAGGTTTTCATTAAACCCCTAAGCAATATTCTTAAATGGATGAAAGATGAAAAGAGAATACCTATTCTTAAGCTAAAATATAATTTAGTACTATTCCTGCTTTCAAACGAATTTACTTTTAAACGAGATCCAAAACTTTCCTTTAGCTCGCGTTCTACAAAAAAAAGCCGGCTAAGTACGATTTTTTTAAAGCACGAAGTTCCGTACTTTATGATTTAGCTAGATAAATTATAAATTAAAAAATAACTCCATCTCAGAACGCTGATATTCAAAGGGTTAAAAATAATACAAAAACGCTATACTTACATGTCAGGGTACGGTATCAGTTTTCATCTTTTTTTCGTTTTTATTTTTATAATTTTTAAATTACGAATCGAAACGTATCAAAATACGGCACGCATATTTATGTATATCTTGCGTCTAAATTCCGCCCCTATGTTGAAAAAATAGTTTATTATTTTTAAACGACAGCAGTGTTTGTTCAATCATAATCTAAAAACCGCTCGAAACCCATCTCTTAACTAAATTAAACCACATCCAAATTTAAATTAGGGCCGGTTTCACAGGTTACGGTTAATGGAACAGAATTATTATGAAATTATCTGCCAGATAAACTATCTGGAACTTATAAGGGCCAGTTTCACAGGTTGTTGTTCCATTTTAGAATTTATCTGGTAGATAGTGGCTATCCGTAACCTGTGATACCGGCCATTAGTCTTGCAATTTAAGAGCTACGTTGCTACAGACAGGCACACAGCGGCCAAACTTATGACACCCTTCTTTTTGTATCGTTAATTAAAAACTAACTCGCATGAGAGGAGGGCTGTTCCCAGCAGTGGGACGATAAGAAGGCTGATGATGATGATGAATTAAAAAAAGATTTTTGTCATTTCAGTACGGAACCCTAAAACGTAATAAAAATTAGTCACAGACATTGTACATTGGGTTTTAAGCGAATTTCGGCTCGTTGAACCGTTGTTCGTCTTACATACTTTAATGTATTATATTTTAAGTGCTTTAGGAAGTTTTTGAACTCACACAATAGGCTCGGACGCCATCTTGGATAATGTTTTTTGGGTAATTTAATTTGTAATGCTGGTTAATTTTCCCTTGGTTTATGTGGAGGGTTGTTTAAGATGAATTACCTAGTTATAATGATTATTTTTCTTTTCACATTTAATATATATCCCTCAATATAATATATCCCGCACACATTCACACAAGCGTCATCTAGTCCCAAACTAAGCAGAACTTGTACTATGGGTACTAGATCACTGATAAACATACTTATAAACTTTTCTTTTGTAAATACATACATATTATGCATAGAAACACCCAGACCAAGTCAAACACCCATGTTCATGCACACAAATGTTTGACTCATGCGGGAATCGAACCCGCGACCTAAAGCGTGGCAGGCAGGTTCACTAACCACCACGCCATCTGGTCGTCAAATGACACACATCACATTTGGTTTTATTGCATAGGTAGAAAATTGCCTTGTGAGGGTAATTGCTGAATACACATCAGAGGACTGCGGAGGTCATAGTTGAAATTGCATCATCATCTGCTGAGTCCTTTCTCAGGCTATGTTGGGTTCGGCTTCCAGTCGAGCAGTCTTAACCGGATGCTGAGTACCAGTGTTTTACGTGTAGTGAAAACGTATTGTTTAGTTTGTGTTACGTGTGCCAAGTGATAAACGACATAAACACACTTTAAACTAGATATTTATAAATACGTAATATTATAACATCCAGACCACAGCCAAAAAGCATGCTCATCACACAAAATCTATCGACTTATACTGGGAATCAAACCCGCGTCCCTCAGCTCGGCAGTCCGACGTGATTACTATTGCGCCCACTGGGTCGTCATGATACTTCACCTAAGCGCTGCTCATCAATAAATCAATCCAAGAACCAGTTACAAGTACAAATCTTTAAACTAACAAGTCTAACCAAACACTACTGAGTTACCTCGAAATAAAATTAACCCAAAAGCAACGACTAAAATCTTTAAAGTCTTAACGAGACGTGCTAAGAGTGCACCTAACATTACGTCGGTTAAGTAGAAACACTTAAAACATTAAACTAACGATGTCCCAAGTTGCACCTCAAAAACACTTTAGTTCAATTTTAAGTTATTCCTCATAGAATATTGTAAGACAGGAGTTTTACGTTAAAAATTCACGCTTAAAAGCTTAACGGATGAAATAAAAGCTTTTGAACTAAAGTCGGACAGGTTAATATCCTGTCGTAGCACGTCTACGGCGTAGCGGAATGCTACGAATTTGCTACGGGGTTTGTATGAAAAATATTCGTTGGATGAATACTAATAAGGTTTGTAAGGTAGAGAATTCTAATGTCGAGCATTGAAGGTATTGCTGTATCTGAGCCGTGATTGCTAAGAATAGACTCCCGTCTAGATTTTATTATCAAAAGAAAGGATTATGGAATTATAAAATACGTTTGAAGCCTACCAATCTGTGTTTTGACCTTTACCTTTAATATAATTCATAATATTTCAAATAAAGTACTAACGCTGTTTGTATGATTCCTTGAGGGTTGAATGGTATCGCATTTCCAATTTATTAAATTTTATAATACAAAATAGGTATAGAAAAAATATTCCACAGTACATAATTTTATGTTAAAAATAGAGAGAATACAAAAAAAGTCCAAATCGACCCGGTTCATGTTCTTGTAAACACATTCACACAACGTCATTCTAGTCCCAAACTAAGCAGAGCTTGTTCAATCGGTACTAGATAACTGATGAACTACCTCATGTACTACTAGGAGAACTATATAAATTATTAAGAAGTGCTCTAATAACAGAATTTACCACCAAAAGCAAAAAATATGTTTAAAAGCGACACAAAATAAAACATTTAGACAACGTTAAAAATAAAAACCGCAAAAGGATTTCTAACTAAAATAACAGTTTCCAAAGGCGACACAAATGCTATATTCGAAAAATAAAACGCTGCTATTGTGTCGCACATAATAGAATTCTCAGTATGAGTATTTACACGGGGACGAAACGATACCGGGACGTGAACAATTACGCTTTCAGCAACGTATAGAAGATTCGAGAACGTTTCTTTGTTGCTGCAACTATAATTGTTAGAATATAGCTGCTGTTTTCCCACTAAACTAATTTAAAATTTACAGGATTTCTAATTAAGAATTCACTAGCGACCCGCCCCGGCTTCGCACGGGTGCAATGCTGATATTAAAATTATACATATAAACCTTCCTCTTGAATCATTCCATCTATTAAAAAAAACCGCATCAAAATCCGTTGCGTAGTTTCAAAGATTTAAGCATACAAAGGGACATAGGGACAGAGAAAGCGACTTTGTTTTATACTATGTAGTGATTATACATTGAAGGAACTTTTTGATTGTAATTACAACACAAATAGAAAAGTAATCACATTAATAAGTAGGTACTATTAAATAAATTTAATGTAACTTTTTTTTATTTTTTAAATATTGTAATAGTGTGTAATTATGTAATAGTCTTTTTGCATAATTTGCTAATATTCGTGTGTCTCTAATAGAGGCGGATGTGTTACATCTAAATTAATTGTTACCAACTTTTGTACCATATCCTTTGCGAATAAATATCTTTATCTTTTACATCATACTAATATCATAAAGGCGCAGGTTTGTGAGTGTGTGTGTTTATTACATGTTCACTTGAAAACTTAATGATTTTGGCAGTAATATAGTTCACTCATACTTCAGTATGTAATCTCTTTTTATGTCTGGACTCTAAAAAGAGACTGTGACCTTTATGTTTGTTTCGGCGTTTCTTCTCAAGGTAGAAGTATCTCTTTTTCATAATAAATTAAAAGAAAAATCTTTTTTTTTAAAGCTTTTATAGTCCGCCATATTGGATTTAGAATAACGTCAAATTATTTTTTAAGTCACTCAATAAGCCCTTTCATTTGATACCCATATTGTTGAAATTCATTAAAAATAACTACTCCGCCATCTTGTACGGTCCGCCATATTGGATTTAGAATAACGTCATATAACATATCTTGCATTGTCATCCAAACTGAACGTGTATACAAAATTTCAGCTCAATCGGTTGAAGTTATCTACTTCAAAATTGAGTTCGAAGAATCCACCGTAACATACATACACGGCAAGTTAAATAAAAGCTTTTAAAAAATGTGTTGACGTGAAAAAGTGTTGATTTCAACCAATTTGCAAAATAAATATCATATGTCACTCTTAATAGTATTGATGGCTTGCTATGCTAGGGGTAGGCTAGCTAGGGACCCATAAGACTTTTCAAATAATTTCTTCCAGTCTTCCAAATTCGGATGAAGTAATTTGAATTTGAACAAACGAGTTTGAATTTGAGTTCGGTCAATTTTATCGATTCGTCGCGCTCAACTGTACGAGGTTATATATAAAGAGTTCTAAAATACGTTTCTTTTCGATTCTAATAGACGTGTGTTTACCATTAGTCACTAGAACTCCTTAGAAAAAGTTATGGCTGCATTTAATTCTTCTAAAATTCAGATAATCAGCTACCCTTAATAAATGTTAATATCCCCTATAACTTATTTTCTTATCACTACTAAACCACGTTCCGATGACCACATTAAAGCTACCCTATTAAAATTATCCTTATCATTGTCCAATAAATTTTAATTGTAAGCTCTTAAAAATATGGAGGGTATCGCCTATCTCAGCTTGCATAAAATAAGAGTCAGCGGAGGGAAATAATTAGGCATTTAAGTAGACAGGATTGGGGAAAATTTTATTATTTATAGCATTTTCATGAGGTTTCACACCCTAATAAAAATCCTATAGACGTCTTCTACCCGCATTGAGCAAGCGCGGTGGGTAACGCTCAATCCTTCTCCGTTTGAGAGGGGCCTGTGCCCAGCAGTGGGACGATAAAAAGAATGTCAAAGACATCTACGAGGTCTTTTTCTCTACCTATATATTTAGGGAAATCATCATAATATGACTATTCCCGCTGTAATTTCATACACTTCCATTTACTTTAAAATACTGACATATATAGGTAGATACTTATATTTTTAAATTAAAACCGTCTACAAATAATGTCGGATTTAATTATTTTGCTCATTGTAACTACTGTGGGATTAAATTTTAATTTTAATATGCAAAAGATTTTTAATTTTCTCAATTTTCGCTCATTCGAAAGATTATAACATTATTTCTACGCTGTCGATAGTAGGGCTGTTTAAAATTATATTTATTCATATGTAAATTAATGGAATTTACTTAAAAACCAGATCTTAACGTTAAATTTGTCCCAAAAAACTAATAATTACATTGTACCTACCGGGGCTGCAGGATGTTCCCAGATACCGCGGCTGGCACAAAGGGACCTCCTAAAGGAACATACATAGTGGGTTTAAGTCAGTAAGAGTCTGACACTCCCTCAAGCTACACCCTCAGCGGGAGTGGTCATTTGATTATCTCCCACGAAAAAAGTGTGTTTAGATACACAAAAGACCTTTGTGTTGCTGCATTTATTTAATCAATCTAATCACCAATTTTAATATTCCACAATTTAAACAACCTTAATCATTTTAAAGAACATTGTCTTTGTAATAAACAATTCCTTCACATAAAATACCTACAGGAAAATAAATAAACCCGTCGCACAATGATTTGATGGACCTCCCTAATCAAAAACAAAGGAACTGACAAAATATTCTTCTCACGCACCTTATTAATAACGAAACAAAATTTTAAGCTGTTTCTCCCGAGCCCTTAATTAAGGTTTTCAGAACCCTTCTATTCGTAACGAGTGTTTGTTCAAAAGGGATATAAATAATTAATCACCTTTCCACACTTTTAACTGTTGAGGATGACCGGGGGATTTTCCGAAGTAATTTTTTGTCCAAGTCCCAGTGATGTGGTGGCATTTTTGATTAATTGTCGGATCTATTTGTCTTTGTTTTTTGTGCAAAATTGTGGTCGCTTGCTTTACTATGTGTTAATTTTACACCCTTTATGACTGATTAGAAGGCATGCAGTTGATTACTTTAAGACTGGAGGATTTGGCACAAGTTGGAAGGAGCAAATATCCAGCTGTTTAAAACAAATAAAAATACTAAATTGTCAAGTGGTTTAAAAAATTATAAAATAACAGAACAAATAGTCCACCAGTTCCTGATTTTTTTGATATATTTAAAAAAAATCATTATATCGGTCATAACTTTTTCTTTGTTTTTGACTTTTTTTTAATAATTATTACAGCTCTTGTGAACACTAGTATTTCAAAATATTTTGTTTAATATCAATACTTAAATGGGAATCACTTTTTTTGTGACACAGCTGTCTACACATTGCCACGAACAAAAAAAAAACATTTCCAATTTCAAAATATGTAAGACCCAAATTAAAGTAACTTTTCAAAAATTCCGTAGAAAAAAAAACTCAAAGCCCAGCTTAAATTCCATTAGGCTGACGGGAAGAAGGCATTAACGTTTGCCATAAGCCGAACTATTTCAAAATTCACTAGGATTATACGACCACAACGCAATGGTTGGATAGGTCGGAGTCCAAACCGCGTTCATCCGATAGTGTGACCTAGTAGGCTAATTTTTGGGACTTCAAAATAGTTACATAGTTACTTATGTTTATACATGATGATGATTGAAATTTTCTTTTTTTTTAAGTAAAATGTAACTGTATCGTAAAATCTCATCATCATCATCATCAGTTTTGTTATTGTCCCACTGCAGGGCACAGGCCTCTTCTCATACGCATGAACGCTTATCACCATGTTTACTCGAGACGGATTGGTGATCTTTGTCTTTATATTCTGGGTTATCTTCACAATTATGGTTTAATCGTGTCCAGGATAGCCTTGCAAATAATATTTTATATAGCTTAGAAAAAACATACATTAATGCTTGCGTTACCTGGAATCGAAGCCAAACACTCGTACTTTATAGGCGGGTGGCCACTAGGCCCTATGTTCCCTATCTTATAGCATAAACATTTTTGACACATTTTTTGAAATACAGGAAGTATTATACTACTTCTACACTACGACTAACTGAAAATGAAAAGAGGGGATACCACTAGGCCACCACGACTTCGATCACATTACTTTGTCATATTTTTTACCAAACGAGGTATTTGATATACTGTCATAATTAAACCAACCTAGATAAAATATTGAAACCTAGCTAAAACAATAGCTAAGGCTTAGCACGGAAGCACATTAGGATATCATTTATTCAAAGGATACTGGAAATAATCACGTCTTTTGCGTCAAAGACAAAAGAAGCCTCAAAAATACTTTCCATTGGTTCGTAATATCTTGAATTCTGCTTTATTAAAATAATACACGCTAAGTATCACGACTGGTTCTACCACTGGACCGAGGGTATTTCAGTCATGTATTATTTTGTTCTTTTAAATATTGTGTCATAGGTAGTTCTCGTGGCCTAGTGTTTAAAGCACCAGCCTTTCGAGTAAGAGCGTGCCGATTCGATTCCAGGTCAGGCAAGTACCAATGTGACTTTCATCATCATCATCTCAGCCATAGGACGTCCACTACTGAACATAGGCTTCCCCTTTAGATCTCCACATATACCGGTTGGAAGCGACCTGCATCCAGCGCTTTCCGGCGACCTTTATAAGGTCGCCTGTCCATCTTGTTGGTGGACGTCCTACGTTACGCTTGCCGGTCCGTGTTCCAAGAATGTAACTTTAATAAGTTATAAATGTGTACGATCTTATACAGCATACTATAAGGGTGCGTTTAGACCACAATAAAAATAATACTCGACGAGAGCACTATTTGGCAGCATTTTTAACAGACACAGAACATTCTTTTTTTTTTTAAAATAACTTGATAGACAGGAATGCTATTCATCATTCAATTACTTGTCTAGTAAATTCATTTACCCGTTTAGCTTCAACATACCGTAAGAACGTAGGTAACATTTTAACTGTAACTCGGTGTTATCAGCAGATTACCCAGTTCGATTACCCCGTTGACAATAGAAGCAACCAATTAGCTGCGTGATCCGGGTAAATATAGAGGGTAACAAGAATGTTATAGTCGCTTGACTAGTTGTAGGGTCCCTATGAATATGCAAAAAATGGGAAATTGATGAAAATTTTCAGTTTCGGTAAGAATTAAATATTTGCATGTAAAGTTTGATGAAATAAAATATTTTAAAATATTGATGTCATAGATCTTTTCACATATTGCATGCTTGTCTGTTTATATTAGAGAGAAAGGCCGCGATGGCCGACAATTGGTCTGGACGCCATTACAAAATCCAACCTGACTCAACGAAAGGGACTGAATGAAACAAAAACACAATTTGTAACACAAAGAACAAATGATAACACATACAAATATACATTCCTGTATTATTAATAAGCCGTATTTCAAGTAAATTAAACGGAGGTGTTAAACTATGGCCGCAATATGTACCGGCAGGGGTCAGGTATTAAAGGGAAAGGAATCCAGAATATTCACACAATTATATCACCCGTGTTATAGGACCCCTGCTAAATTATGCATATGTGATAAGTGACATATGTACATACGATTATAGACCTTAGTAGCTAGGAATTTAGATTCAAAATCCTGTGGAGATGCAGTTGATAAAAAAATTGGGAATAAAGTCGTTGTTTTTTTTTGGTATGATGTTTGCGTTTTTACTTTTGCTATGAATTAATGAACTTTAATCTTTCATCAAAAAAGATTTTTAAGAGAGTATAAAACCTATTTCTTATTTCTGGATGTCGTAGGTGTAAGTGATACTGCGTACCACACCGGAGGTCGCGGTTTGGATTCCCGTATACGTCAAACATTTGTGTGCATGAACGTGGATGTTTGACTTAGTCTGGGTGTTACTATGTGTAAAATAGATTTATAAAAAAAATCATGTCATCATCAATGTCAATGATGATGTCAATCATCTGCTCAGTTTGGGACTAGATGACGTCTTGTGAATGTGTGAGGAATAACATAGAGTACGTAAGACTTTTGCAAATATTTTGTAATGTTTTTTTTATTATTTTATCAGCAATGTTTGCCTGTTTCTTTCTATTTTATTCGTACTCTGTAAGCATATGCTATTGTAGGTTTAAATAAGTCCCTTGTAAAAACTAACACGCTGTATAGCTATCACCGTTTACATACAAACAAATTATGATATTTACCATTGCTAATTATGTATTCCTATTTTTAAGTGAAAGTTTTTTTTTTTTTTTTTTAATATTAGCTATTTTATTCAACTTATTTACAAATATGTACAATACTTACTATTAAAAAATAAAAAATACCTAAAACTAATTAACTATGACTAGTAAAAATAAATAACTAAAAAGCATCAAAAAATTCATCCCCATCGCTGTCTACCGGGAGCGTACCCAAGAGGCTGGCAGCATTGCCACGTTGTATGGCAATGCTTATCCTCTGACCGAAGTAATAGCCAGCCTTTGGGTCGCTGGAAGCGTCAACCAGCCGCTTAGATAACTCTTTAAAAAGACTTAGAGCATTCGGACCCCACGACCCGAGGGTTTCAACCCCAAACGGTTCGAAAATATAGTGAAAGATTGTATCTACAAAGTACAATTAGGTATTAAAATATCCCTCATTCGAGTGGGAGATGAGAAATATTACCAAAGTTGACTGGGTAGGTAGATTTTAACCACCCACGCTAAAAACTGATACTCAAATTATAAATTATGAGATTCTGTTTTAAAGTTTCATGTTACACGTGGGTCGAATGGGTGTACTCACGGGAGATGACGTCAGATAGGAAGGTATGGAAGAAGAAGACATGCTGCGCTGACCCCAAATCATATTAAATTGGAATGAAGATAGGTGAATGATGATGATGCTAGATGATACGTGTGATACAGGGGTATAAAGTAAGTAGGTACTAAGTTTTGTTTTGTCTTTACGGATACACAAGATAAAAGGTATACCTATTTTGAGGCTAATTGTTAAATTCCCTGTAACATTGTCTGGGTTGGTAACTGATTTTGGATGTCGCGTCTCTTTTATCTTTAAACATATGAAGCACAGACCAGTTCATGTTGATTCAAGCGCAATTTTGACTATCAAGGCGCGTACTAAAACATGATGAGTAAGAAGTCCAGTGGTATTGTGACATCCACCTAACACAAGAAAATTATCACTCCCATAAAACATGTCATCATTGCCATCTACATGCCATAAAAAACTTGGCTTTAATCCATATCCATTCGGAAATAAAACACCATATGGCCTGGCGTCTGACGCCACGACACAATTTTATGGAGACTGGAGACAACCCAAATATGATCGCAATGCATACAAAGTCTCATATTTTAAGGTTGCAGTAAGCTAGGTCAAATAATCAGATGTTGTTAGTCTACTTAAACTGGGTTAGTGAATAAAATTAGCTACTGACAATAAAATAAGAAATATGGCTCCATAAGTCTTAGAAATTGGTCAAGCTAAACCACTAACGGCTTTGTTTGTGGTATTCAAGGCAATAAGCAAATTGCTCATGCGATGATAGAAACCAAATCACACAAAATATTTTATGTTACAAATCAGGAAGTTTAGAATCACTTTTCTGTTGGAGCAATCAATAAAAAATTTTGTTGAAGGTTTTATTATAAGTATATTTCAAGACAGAATCAGAAATCTCAAAACATGTAATAGCATTTGAACACACTTAAATTCCTCCTTGTATCGGAAGCACGTTAAATTGGTAGGACCCCGCTGCCATTTCTACGTCCTTGGCAGTCCTTACGTATAGTCAGATGGCAGAAATTCTGAAAACCAGTTTAGTCTGAAAACCAAGTTTACAAAAGGATATTTGGGTTGCCTAGGTAACTGAACTGGGAAGTTCGGTAGGCAGCCGTTCCATGGAGAATGCTGGTGTCCAGCTGCATCCAACTAGACTGGAAGCCGACCCTTACATAGCTTGGGAAATAGCTAGGATTATGAATGCATTTGAACATAAGACGACCAAAAAACAAAAGCCAAAAAATATAACAAAAACAAAACAAATAAACAGAACATTTGCAACATAGTAATAAAATAAAATGACAACGAAATACCGTCCACTTTATGTCACCGTCCATCATATCGGATGACCTTTGTGTGCTAGTAAGATGTAGGGAATTACATCAATCCAATTTGAAGAACGGCTCGCATTACCAACATTCCGAGATCTAGAAATTAGGGAGGGGTGTATGTCTTGGGCTGTGGCGGTAGCGATAAGCGGAGCGGTTTGGGTAGTAAGAGTTTTAATTTATAAGTATTTCTTTCATATAGTTACATTTCATACTTTGCTATTTTTTTTAATTTCGTGTGATGTTTGATGATTACTACGCTTGCTTAATGCGAATTGGTGATTTCAGATTTTATAGTCCTTTATATTCACCTCGAGATGTTTTCCTTCACCTTTAATCAGTCATTAGTATACAAGATATACTTCGAAAGAATATTATAACTTGGAAAAGTTACATTGGTATTTACTTGACCTAGAATTACCAATGATCACTTTGCCATCCTTCCTTCTTTACTTCCTCAAGAAGTAAATTATTATATCAATAAAATGTATGCCATCTCTTTTTCGCTACGTGAAACCGTGAAAGACCCAAATAGATTTTTATCAAACGCTGTAAGCTTATAACTTCCCGCCTCTTCAAATACATTGAGCCGCCGGAATAAAAATGAAATGTGACGCAGTAAAAAGTAAGATGGCGGCCTATAGTCCACGAGCGGTGACAATGCGCTTGTAACATAAAATTAAGACATTCCGCCTTTTGCCCTGCCTCAGGCCGATTGGGATTTAGAAAACAATTTGTGGATACAAGAATTTGTCCTTTTATTTTTATTATCAGATCAAGAAGGTCGCTCGATAGCTTGACGCGGTTGGTCCCTGGATGGGCGACCGATTTGTCATGACGAGTTCTTTCGTGATTCGGAAGACACGCTAAATTGGTGGGCTCCCGGCTGTCATTTGTACATCTTTGGCAGTCGTTACGGGTAGTCAGGAGCTAGAAAGTCTGACAACCAGTTTTACGAAGGGATATCGGGTTGCCCGGGTAACTAAGTTGA
The DNA here is from genome assembly GCA_958496145.1 of Heliothis peltigera. Lineage (NCBI taxonomy): Eukaryota > Metazoa > Arthropoda > Insecta > Lepidoptera > Noctuidae > Heliothis > Heliothis peltigera. Next base: position 1,410,487 of record OY292338.1, read on the forward strand.
GGAGATCAGATAGACAGTCGCTCCATGTTAAATACAGGTACTCAGCCGCATCCAGAGGAACTGGAAGCTGATCCCGCATGCTCCACTACTGCCAGGAAGTTTGTATATATCACATCTCCATGTTTGTTTGGTCAAATAAAGTTGTAACATTTTACTTGACTGCGAAAGGGGGGTAATGTTGGTGAATGGGAACTTCTAGAGTTTAAATAGATGATGGCTAGAGATGAAATTCAAAATTACATGTGCGTGAGATCATCTCATTTATTTAAGTATTAATAACTTAGATACCTAAGAAATTTTGGCCTGTATATTTGGCCCTAATACAAGGGGTTGCGTATTATCTATGAACCAGAATCATGAATTGAATACTGATACGTCTAGGATTCTTGAATATTAATCAGGCGTATCTTAAGTAATATGAACCCTGGTAGGTCTTCGTGGCCTCATAAAGTAGATTGAATGAGTTCTGCATTAAATTAGTCACACACTCACACAATAATTTGACCTCCCATCAAGCTTGGCAGTCCATAATCCTCAATATATCCAGTTCTAGTTGTTTAGCGTGGTTTTACCCGCGTTCCATGGAAAAAAAATCCCGTACCCAGACAAAAAAAATGTAATTTTAGTATACATTTTCTATTTCTAGTTACATAGTTTTAGCTTAGCGTCTAGTGCTAGCTTTTGGCTTGCACATATTGGATACTAGTAAAAAACTGATAATTTTGTAAATGGAAAAGCCTGGGATTGATAGGACACTTTCAAGGATTGACAAATACCAAAAATAACAGTTACTATTTAAAGGCCCAAGTAGTAAATCGATTCAGCTTTTCAATTGAACTATTTTGAACTCTAGGATTTTTAAAATGACTTAAGCAGTACCTACTCACAGAATACAATCGTCATGACAATTACTAACAACAAGCTATACATAAGGCCCTTGCAAACCCCTACACCCCTGCTCATCCCATGAACAAAAACGAGCGCTATAATAAAAATAAAATCTCGGACGAAAGCACATTGTTAAAAAGAATTGAGAAGTTCGCTTAATTCCTTCGTCGCTAGTCTCGTTCGGCTGATGGAAATATAAATTGATACTGTAAATTTTATCATTGTGTCTGTTTTAAAAGAAAAAGGCGAAGTTTAGTAGCATTTAGTTCGGATCTTATTAGCTTTCCGGGTGGATTGGAAGGCTCCCTTTGTTACAAGACGATTTAAGGAAACTTGATGAATGTGGGAAATGTAATCAGAAATAAATTATAATGATAAGTCTTTTTGTGATTCTAGTTAATTGCTTTTTAACATTTAATATAATATATGTTTTTTTAAGATTTTTTTAACTCATCATCTGCCGAGCTTTTTCCCAAGCTTTGTTGGGGTCGGCTTCCAGTCTTAACCAGATCAGTACCAGTATTTTACGTGGAGCGACTGCCTGTCTGACCTCCTCAACCCAATTACCTGGGCAACCCAACACCCCTTGGTAAGACTGGTTGTCAGACTTTTTAGCTTCTGACTACCCATAATGACTGCCAGAGATGTACAAATGACAACCAAGACCCACCAATTTAACGTGCCTTCCGGAACACAAAAATTCAAAAATAAGAAATTCCAAAAGAGCGTAAACAAAAAATAAATGTTTGAGTACCTTTTCAATACAATGATTTTCCAACGATTTAAATGCCTAAGACAAAAAAAGTACCAGGAGCGCAGCTTAGTCGAGGAGCTTAGAACAAAATCGGTCACTAGTAGGCGGGTACAGTGAGGTACAAAAGCGTTGTATTTTTGTGAGGTCTGAATCGTTTTAGTTCATTCGTTCAGTGTCGTGTTTAATGGATTGTGAGTGGAAGCGCTCGCGTGTGCGGATCTGTCTGTATTCCTGGTGGTGGTCTAAGTTGTGAGAATATAGCGGTTACCTTTATAGTATACAGTTTTAGATTTTTTGTATTAAAATTTTATTTGGTAAGATTTGAATTGAAATAACTGTTGGGAAACAAAGAAATAAAAAATGGGTATCTAATATTAAATTAAGTATAAAAACACTGTTTTATATTTGAATTTCCCGGGTGTGCTGTTATTAAGGTTTTTATAATGCCGAAAACAATTAAACTTTCACTGTACTAGGAGTATGGATTTCATTACTTTAGGTAATGGTAATATTTCTATAGGTAAATATTGGAAATTAACGACTTGGATTTGATGGACGTACGAGAAACGAAATTTTAATACTAAACACTTTAAAGTCTAAAATAACTACCTTCCTCCAGCGGTTTCATCTGCACATGGATAAAAAGTACCTTATAATTTATTATGATATAGCTAAGTTACTGCTAATTTTCATCAAAATTCATTCATTTGTTTTTGCATAAAAGAGTAACAGGCATAATTGTATGTACGTCCATACATTTTACAAACTTTTGCATCACACAACATTAGTAGGATAACACGCTTAATTTCATCCCTTAAATCCGACAGCTAAGTTTGCAATGCCCTACTAAACACTTGCCAAGTTATTCAAGCACTCAACTGTAACTCTATTACCAGACCATAAGCGTTATTTTCGTTTAACAAAAACAAAGGTGCATTTTGTAATCGCTGTATTATCTAGTTCTTAAATACAACGAAAATGCCTTGTTGGGCACAAAATTCCGTTGGGAAAACTAACAAGCTGAGTCAGCGTTTTATATAAATAACGATTAAATATGCAGCGATATTGGAATGGAAAATTCCAGCATATTTTTAGCCGACACCCAAGAAGTTTTGTGTTTTTATACGTAAGGTGTATTATTCATTATTGTTAGAGCCTCTAAAAAAACGCAACATATTAACTCTACTTAAGAAAATATGTATATGGAAATGTTTTAAATGTCAAAGAGACCATGCTTTCACAACATGATATATTTTTTAACATAAAAAAAACATTGTTCTATGTACAGACGTCAGCACATTAGGCTACCCGAAACTGTAAAATTTTCCCATTCAACTTTGAACCATAATGCTTTGAACGATAAAGTCGAAAATCTATTAAGAAAATTTTACAGATTGTAATAGCCTGATGTGCTGGCGTCTGTATATCTACCAAATTATAAAATATTTAATTAAAAACCCTGGAACCGTGAAGTTGTAATAAGGTAACATTTCATTCATAAAATAAATGAATGAACGAATGCATACACAAAAAACAAAAAACTTCATACATGATACAAAGACTCATAAAGTCATGAACTTAAAATATAATTGCCGGCATTGACAAACGTATTTTGTCGGCGGCATTTCAGGTCCCGATACACTAGGTGATAAAAATAAAATAGAACAAACAAAGGTGCTTTTGTTTTTAAAAAAAATGCGTAGTTTTAGGGAAGTTGCATCATGAGTTTCAAGGCAATTTTTTTTGCTTCAAAATGGAGAAACTGCATTCCCATGAATACAACGAGCAATGTGTCTTAACATTTGTAATGAATAGACTTGCATCAAACTTGCTAAAATACTTCGTAAAAACTAGAAAGCTTAAATTATTCGAGTAGCTACATGTGCATTCATACGTACGTGTTTTAAAGGCATACAACGTCTTTTCATCAGTAATTCTTATTCTTAGCCTATACCTTCTGTATATGTTCCTTTGGATAAACCGCAATGCACGCGAATTACGGTGACCAGCTATATTATACAACTGATTCGAACTTAGCGAAATGCCAGGTCAACGCTAGTTACATATAACATTGCAACTAGTATACAAAACAAAATATAAACAAACATAAACTTCTATTATACAATACTGGTTCTTCCCCTTTGTTGAAACAAAAAGCACTCCCCATTCGGGCCAAAATTAAAGTTTATTATCATTAGCATAACCTAAAACAGAGCCCAAAATTGCCCATAAAATATCCTTTTTATTTTTTATAACACTTTTATTTCGCGCCTGAAAATATACAAAAATGAAAGCAAGTAATGTAAGAACTTACTTTGCTGTTAAAGGGATTTCGGTCTTTTTCTTTATTTGTAAACTCCCCGGACTTTTTCAAGGGCGACTGTCCCAAAGGTCCCTTGGTTCCCTTGGTCCAGTTTCTTATTATGCAATCAAATGATAAAATGATTTTGTCCATGCTCCGTGTCGACATCACAATTACCGCTAAAACTGTAGAAAAATTTATACCGACATTGCTATCTGGGGATTACGCGATAGCAAAATTCAGAATGTATGATGCGCCTAAGCAAGGCAATAAATAGCTGATTTCAAGTAGGTAAAGAGATTCAACATGAACTGTCACCTTTTTATTTAGGGTTCCATCAAATTGGGCATTTTGTGTCCGGCTTGTCAAAGGGGTGCCGCATCGCACGTTTCGTATGAACACGCGCCTTGACACTACTATTTTTTTTTATCGGAGGGAAATCTTCATGGACTATCCTCTGCCTGGGGAGAGGTAGTGGGGTGTGCTGGACTCTTACCGGCTAAAACCACCCCGGTGTCTCCTCGCACGTGCACGCGGGGCCGCGGGAATCCAAATTCTTCCGCAGGCGTTAACACTAGTGACATAGCAGCGGTCTACACGAAACGTCTAATTTGAAAGAACACTTAAACCACGTGATCATCACAAGTATTCGATACTCATTTATATTATAAGCTCATCTAAAATGCCTATTGCTAATATGCTTTCCAACTAACAACCTAGCATAGCTATCAGAAAATTTCATCAAAGTATTTAACTTTATCACAAGCTTTATACATATATTCACCAAAATATCAAGCCCCAACTGTTCATAATATCCCTAATCTTAATGAAAAATGGCGTTCAATTTATATCAATCCTGTCACTGCAGTGCACTGCATTAGTCTGATAGTCTGTCTGTTGGTTAAGGTTGTCGTCCTCAGGTCGTTCGGGTCAGGGTTCTAGCCAATGTTGTTTTATTTTTCTAGTAATTACTAGTACTGCTAATGAGTGGGGTCATAGTACAGTTGTTAAAGCAGTAGATAAAGTTTGGTACAATTTTTTTCATGCAAGTAATTTTTTTGTATACACTATTTAGATTTTTTTATAATAAATTTGTTGCGACTAGCAACACTGATATTAATAGATTGATTTGTATATCGCTCTCTCTCTCTCTCTCTCTCTCTCCTTTTGGTTCGACAAAGGCTAAACGTGTACAACTCGCCTCTGGATTATTTGAAAAACCAGGATCAGCTCAAGAATACTTACAGTCGGCTGCTACAATAATTCTTGCGTCTTTTTCTGAAGTCACGCTAATTTAAGTGCAATTAGGCTGGTTAACTGTAGATATTTCAGATTCAAGATTGAGAGGCATAGTTTTGAAAAGTGTCACTAGATGGTTGAACTTAGTTGAGTTATCCGAAAACTGGGCACCAATTCTCAAAAAGGCAATCTTATAAATATAGAATAAATAGCATCTATCTACTTAGATCTAATCTAATACATTCAAACAAAACAACGAAATAAATAGTACTACTGATAAAATTGCTATCTAACAAAAGTCCTGCATTTTTTTGCTATTCCAAGTCCTAACCTTATTAGAATTGGGAAAATACTTTTTTTTGTGGAAAAACCATTTATTTTCTTTGTTATCTCTCACTGCAGTGCCAATCTAGAAGTCTGTACATAAATTGGACTCATACGTTTTCTTGCGTCGAGTAAATATGCTAGTCAGTAAATAGATCTTCGAAAGTCACCGGACAAAGTCAAGTGGAGATTAAGTAAATATGTATTTTTGTTCAGGCGATAACCTCAAGGTTTGACCTTGAAAGATATCGCAAATGACATGGTTATATGACTGAAAAAAATTACAGCTATTGAATGTACAGACGCCAGCACATCAAGCTACTACCATCTGTCAAATTTCCCTAATAGATTTTCAACTTTACCGCTGAAACATATGGTTCAAAGTTGATTGGGAAACTTTTACAGTTTCGGGTAGCTTGACGTGCTGGCGTCTGTAGATCTATTGTTCACTTTATACGTGTTTTAAACTTTGAACAACAATAGCTTAAAGAAGCAATTTTTCACATACGTCTATCTTAATTACTGGTCGCCATTTTGTACCACAAAACTGTCATATTTATTTAAAAAAAGTATACTTAAAGCCTCAAACATAACACTGAGATAAGCATGTAACTTTAATCTCGTACAGAAATACCTTTCTACCCGGATTTTTCCATCGAAATTCCAAACCACCCGTATTTAGCACCCCTACTTAGGCTTCGCCTTATCACAGGTTTCCGCTACACTGCGCTCTTCGTAATTAGCAGTATAATTATTTACCGTTGGAAATATACGGTCTAAATGTTTGGAAAAAATGTATACCTTTAGTTTGGTGGCGGATAAAAATTTTGCCACCATTGCGTCCGAATGGGAATTTCGCTTTTAGAATTAAACCGAGCGTGATCGAAGTAATGCGTGTTTTTTCTTAAATATGTGGTTTTTGAAAGATTGAAAGTTTGAAAAAATCTTTTAAAAGATTTTTTTTTCATTTTGTAGTCTGTTTGATAGCAATTTTTAACATACACGCGTAGATAAATACATAAATACAAGTGAAAACTCCTATAACGTAATTAAAATCTACAATATAAAGAAGATAACAGCTTTTGCATAATATTTTCTTTCGAATTTTCCCAAATTGATCGTTATATTGTTGTACTGAATACTATATAAGGTTAATCATATGCTACAAGAGCTAATATATTATATATATTTACAAATTATAACTAAAATATTCACATAACAAAAAAAAAATCCTTATTAAAAATTGACATCAAATAAACTCTACTCATCGCTGCCCACCGGGAGTGTACCCGATAGGCTAGCAGCATTGCCACGTTGTATGGCAATGCTTGGCCATTGGACGAAATAAAAGTATACCTGCCTAACTCAATTTGACTTTGAAAAGTCAAACTATATAGTTGAATACATTGTCTGCTTAATAAAAACAGTTTTGACTTTGACCAGTTACCCTCGCATTATAGTATAATTAATATCGATTTACCGTCTAAATGTGATGCACCCATAAAGATAATATAACGTACATTGAATCGAATTTTCATTAGTATCGAAAATCGTTTGAACACACGCCCCGCTCTCGATTCAATCTCGCGTTCCGAAAGCACTTGGTGTGCTCCGATTGGGGCCGAGATTGGTGGCTGCGGTAAAAGTTAATTGACTAGATGTTACTGGGATATACTGTAGTTGAACCGTGAATGATCTGATGTAATCGTAAAGTTCTATCACAAGTTTTTTTTTTAAATAAAAAATTGACGATGGGTTTTAAAACGATTTTTTTTTTATTTGAAATGATGGTTGTAATTTTTGTGAAACTGAGAATTATAATAAACGCAGCCTATTTAGACAGAAAAATGAGGAATGAATTATGAAAAACCCGTAAAAAGTTAAACTTCAAAATAATGTCTAAAATAAAATAATGTCATATTTGTAGCCATAAGCTTATCAATGAAAACTAAATTGTATATATGTTTAACTTTTTAAATGTCAGTTTTCTGCGATGGGATTTTCTTGCGCCTGAAACCCCGACAAGCATTTTGAAAAACGCATTTAAATTTAAAATAGCAGACTATGATGAAACATATCTAAGAACCACTGTTGAAAACCCAGCTTTCAACCTTAAAACCGCATCTAAATCGGTACACACATACAAATCCTTATTTTTACGTCAGGGTTAAAAAGGAAACGATCGAAAAAAAAACATATGCTTTTTTCCCCACACAGGTGGAACAGTCCCAATTAGAACCCTCCAGTCATCTATCAGGTTATTAATTAATTTGGGAATCGACGTCTGACCGGCCACAATTGCTTTCGCATTACGCTGAATCATTATACTTCATGTCAAAACTTTAAATGCATTTTGTATAATTTACTTTTTGGCCATTTTCGGAGATTACTTAATTGGATCGCTGTTTTGGTGCATTGTGTGATAAGTGATAATTTATTTCCACTGAGTAATGTGATAGAGTTTAAATTGTCAAGGATTTGATTCATATATTTTGCGCGGGCTGTTCGCAAAAGTTACCATGACCCTGCGTCAAAAAGACCTCCAGAAGGATCAAATTGGGTTTTAGTCAGTAAGAGTCTGACACTCCCTCCAGTTGCACCCTCAACACACGGTAAAAATTATGTTATTGTTCAAGTAGATTTTGTGAATTTGTCCATAATCAAATGTTGAAATAAAATTACAGATGAACATGTTAAGATGAATGATGTGAAGCTGTGAATCAACGAGATTAAATACAATCAGGAATGGATAGATTAGAGGGAGACTGATATTGGCACAAGGAAGATGAAGAGATGGAAAATATGAGAGACCATGATTTGTCGTGGCGTGGACATGGAGTGAGAAAGAAACGAAGTCCACAAGAGTGTACCGAGTATGAATGTGCATATAGGTAAGATAGAGAGAGACGGATAGATAGGAAAAGAGAGAGGTAGATTGATCAACATGGAAGATTGAAAAAAAAAATGTTTTGCGCTTACCGTAAAAAGATTAAGATAATAATACATAGATAAGATGTATATATCTAGTTAATAGGCAGATAAAATATTATTTCTGTCTCAACATTGATCCGTGCTAAAATTTCATCAATATTGATTCAGCGTTTTTATGTGAAAACGTAACAACTCGCTTTTAATTCACACTACGGATAATATTTTAGAGGCGAAAGTTGGAGATTGCACGGTGTATGTTTGGTTATTCTTCACGTGCAAGCGACTGAACGGATTATAACAATCCTTGGCAGTTATATAGCTCATACATCAGAACAGAATTCAGGTTTATTTGATCCGGGTATGAGGTAAACTCTCCTCAGTGAAACCTATTTATGATGGCATCCAGGCCGATTGTCGGCCACGGCGGCCGTTCTCTTTTATGGAGATCAGCCAGCTGCGCAGGACATATTATAGTGCACAAGCATTCGCGCAGACAGGTGCACTCTCTATTCCCTCACTCTCATAGTCCGATGGGACGGCAATCCGACACGACCGGAGAGAGATCAGGCGCAGGGCCGACATTTACGTGCTCTCCAATGCAGGGGTGAATCAATCACCAACTTTCAGATTCCAGGCTGCTTTATGAAAGTTTCTCATAACCCACAAAGTGATTCGGCCTGACCCGGGAATCGAACCCGAGACCCTGTGCACAGCAGTCTCGCCTTGCGACCGGTCTAGTGGTCGAGGCAGTCAAAAAACCTTTTTATAGTAAGGGGGTGATACAGAAACCGCATCCATAAACCTTATTCGTATAAACATCCATGGCATTGACCAGACACATTAATCCGATGCTGTTTGCATTGTGCCTTTATTATGCTGGCGGCGTCTCCCCGGCTGCTGGTACAACGTCGTAATAATATGAGAACAGAGATTTATTTATCCTTTGGCCTGTTTACTATTGAGATGATGTTGGGTACTCGTGTATCAGTATTGCTCAATGAGTAAGGAAATATACTGAAAATATTTGTATAAAATCTTGAATGTCTTCGATGAAAATGGTTTTGACGCTAATGATAAAGTACTGACGCCAGCATATCAAGCTACCCGAAAGTGTCAAAATTTCCTAATCAACTTTGCCATAAATATGCTTCAACGATAAAGTTGAAAATCTATTAAGGAAGTTTAAGAGATTGTAGTAGCTTGATGTGCGGTTTGTACAGACGCCAAATCATCAGGCTACAACGATCTGTCAAATTTGCTTAATGGATTTAACAACCTTATCGCTGAAGCATAAAGTTCAAAGTTGATTGAGAAAAATTGACAGTTTCGGGTAGCCTGATGTGCTAGCGTCTGTACTATCTTATAGGTGTTATAAAAAAATGTTGTCATATCTAAAATATTTGCGATGTAAGGGTAAAGCTCAGCTACTAAAATTTTCATGAGTTCTTGTGTACATAACATAAAATTACATAGAGTTTATATTATATTCTGTTTTGTTATCTTCATTTTGCTTGATGAGTAAAATTCATATTAAACTAGTTGATCCTAAAACCAGTCTAGATATTTTTTTTGTAATAGCTTATAAGACAGAGACTTATTCAGACAGGGTTATGAATATTCCAAGTTGTAAGTACACCTACAGGGTGTAACGCAAAGGGGGTATATATTCGAAAAATATCAATGTAGTCTCAAAACTTAACAATTTTTCAACTGACAAAAATTTCTAAAATCCATGAAATCGTCAATACGACTCCCCATACAAAATTAAACATTAAGTTCAAATGTATGAAAAGGCTTTTTTTCCAAATATTACTTTCTTTTTCTCTAGAAATTTGTGCAGTTTTACGAGTACATTGACCTCTCTTCGAATACATTACACCTTTTGTGTTGCAACCACTTTGTATCAAATAATATAGATAGCCTCTTCAATTTCCTTTCATTTCTAAAGACCAGATTCCTCCGTGTAATAGAATGTTTCTTCTGGTCTACTCGCTCTCAAAGAGTAACAAATTACGTGCGTACATTTCTAACAAATGTGCGCCAAATTCCAACCTTTGTACCCGAACACATGCTAGCAGTGGACTGTCACTGACGGTAATACATTTTGGTGGAATCTGGAAGTTCCTTCTTTTTGAGTAAGTCGGTTAGAATATGTTCTGGATGTTTGGTACCTTATTAAGATGTTAGTCTGGGTTTTTTGCGTCATTTTGCCCATAGGTCTCAGAGGTCCCAAGCAAGGACTTACTAAGCAAGTAGGTAATCCTTAATTCTTCGTTTATAATAACAGCGGCCAGACTAATTGCTTGCCGTGACAGCAGTTCTTTCTAAGGTGATAAGCTAGCTGCGAAGAACATATTCCCTCACTCTATTACACCAATGAATCGGCAATTCAACACGATTGGAAAGAGGTCAGGCGCATAACCGACGTCTCCTATGCACAAGTGTATCAATCACCAATTTCCAGATTCTGGGCTGCTTTTGTAAAAATTTCTTGAAACTTACCAAGCAATTTTGGCCTGACCCGGGAATCAAACCCAAAACCCCGTGCTCAGCAGTTGCGTCATGCGACTACTAGACCAATGAGGTAGGACGTTTCTATTCAACACCCATTTTGTATAGCTTTATATGTATATAGCTAAATGTCTCAAAAAAGAGATGAATCCGCGAAAAGCAGCTAGCCCTAATTCACTACAAAAAAACCAAATATGTGGTCCGATACACCCTATAATGCACAAAATATGGGCCAAGGACGCTGGTTTTCTGCCAAACATTATTCCCCATAAAATATGCGAGAAAGAATCAAAATTGCCATTTATTTCTTTTATATTTTCGTGTAAGCAAAAACTTTCTGTACAAAGAACTTGTCTAATGACATTGATGTATATAAGTTTTCTATTTTTTCGACTTGTTTTATGTCCTGTTTGTGTTTTTATTTAGTTCGTAGCGGTCGTTGAATGATGGCTTTCAGTTGATTTGGTAAACACAGTTGTAGATAATACAGACGGCAGCACATCTAGTTGCCACAATCTGTCAAGTTTCCTTAGTAGATTTTCAACTTTACCGCTGTAGTATATGGTTTAAAGTTGTTTGAGAAAATTTTACAGTTTCGGGTAGCTAAATGTGCTGGCGTCTGTTTTTATAGGGAAATCTCATAAGACAGACTGTTAAGTGACAAATGGTTTTTCTTTTGATTTGCTATCATTTATAATAAATACTAGCTTCTGCATACGGTTACACACACGTGCCGTAGAAACTGCGCACACCTAGATAATGTGTAGCTTGATCCATAAATGGACTGTCTAACATTGAAAGAATTTTTCATACTGAATCGATAGACTCTAAGATTAGCGCGTTTAAACAAACAAACTCTTCAACTTTATAACATTAACGGCCAGTTTCACCGGTTGCTAACAAGTTCCAGATAGTTTATCTGGCAGATAATTTCTTTGATTCTGGTCCATTTGTTAATTTATCTGGTAGATAGTGGGTAACCTGTGAAACTGGCCCTAAGAATCGATTAGTTATACCATCTCTATTAGAATCGTTAACTTTACAATACGTAATCAAAATAAGATTTTGTAGCATTCGAATTAAAGGCTAAGAAGACCAAAAAAATCTAAAGAACGGACTATTTATAGCAAGGTTAGTACAAGTGAAAAGTCTTAGTAAAATATAGAGCTGTCTAGGAGCTCTGTCATGTCTGGATTAAATGGGCCAATGTCGTTGCAATTTCATTACAACAACGCTGAAAATAAGATCCCTTTTCCCGTTTTGGACTTCGCATTAGATACTGGACAGGAATGATAAAAAATAATCTCCATCATTAAACATTGTTTAATCCAGCAATAAACTTTTTAAAATATATAATTAAAATAATAACAATATTTTTTTATTTATTTGATATTTACACACTTGTATAAAATATTTAAAACTCATAGCAACGATAAAACTACTTAAAACTAAAGAACTATAACAAGTAAACAAAAAAGAACTAAATAGCATCGAAAAACTAAAAAAAAATAAAAATTAAAATAATTGATGTTAAACAAATGAGTGATTAATAAATAATTGGTCCAAAGAAAAATCAAAATTTGTCACATTTTCGATTAAGGTTAATAAAAAAACCCTGGATTGTTCGTTCATAATCGTCGAATTATTGTAATTAACGTAAAAAATGTTTTGACATTTTATGAATTGTAGTCTCTAAATTAAATGGCGTTGTTTTCTTCAAAAAAAAAATTAAGCGTCAAAAGCGACAGCGTTAACGAACTAGACGAAAACAAAAAGCGACAGTATCTTATCTCGACAATAAAAACAAAATTCCGTTGCGAGTCGCTCGCTGAATGCAAATCGAGAATCCAGCGTTAGAACCCGGCTTTATATATAAACTTATTGCATATTTTTGCATATACGCTACAATGTATTAAATTATATTAAAGTCCTTTGAAGAAAATGGGTCAGAGAAGCAAATTTGATGCTAAAACGGAGCTTGAGTTTCTAGGAAGGAACGCTGTTCCACAGAAATATATGGATGGGCTTATAAAAGCTTTACGTCTCTTTTTACTGTACTAAATGTGCACCTAGAACTATAGCAAAATTGTATTTTCTTCTTGTTTTTTTTTTTCGAAAGACACGTTAAATTGGTGGATTCTGGCTTTCATTTGGACATCTTTGGCAGTCGTTACGGGTAGTCAGAAGCCAGAAGTCTGACAACTAGTCTTACCAAGGGGTATCGTGTTGCCCAGGTAACTCGTTGAGGAGGTCAGATAGGCAGTCGCTCCATGTAAAATACTGGTACTCAGGGTTATACGGTTAAGACTGGAAGCTTAACTCAGCATAGCTTGGGAAAAGACTAGGCAGATGATGAATTAAAGTTGGAAAATGAGAAGCGCTTTTAGAAGTGGCTTCTAGTCTACCCTTCTACGAGTAGTCCTACTCATCTTAGGGTTTATACATCCTCGCGACATCTAATATCAGTGTGAATTGCGCTTTATTCGCTTGAAAACGAGCGCCTGGTACAATATTAAGCAATTACGCACTCGTAGCGACCTTGTTCAAAGTAATTAAGTGTCGTTTGTGATCCTATTCTCTTTTATTTTGTCCATGATTGCTTCTCAGATTGAAATTGTCGACGACTGTACTTGCTTTTGCGATTTGGAGTTTTGAGGTAAGTTATTATTAATAATAATTATATCGGGACGTCTTAGATCTAAAAGTAAGCTATTGTTGTAAGTCTGTGTTATGGGTGCTAATACAACTGATAAACTACTTATACTTACATATACATATATAAATCTCGTGGCTAAGTAAAAGCCGCACGGATCGATCATAAGGTTACCCAATTCTTGGCGTGGTCAGTCCGTGGATTGGTGACCATCTTGTCATGACGAGTTCCTGTGTTTCGAAAGGCACGCTAAATGAGTGGATCCCGGCTGACATTTTTACATCTTTGGCAGTCGTTACGGGTAGTCAGAAGCCAGAACGAAGAAGTCAGACAGGCAGTCACTCCCACTCACTGATACTCAGCTCCATACGGTTAAGACTGGAACCCGACCTTAACACAGCTTGGGAATAGGCTACGCAGATTATATAATATAATACCCAGATACAGCTTTTTTACATGAAAATTTACAGCATAATCCTGAAATCTGAATTGCCAAAATCCCTTCACGAGAAGTTTAAATTTTTATGGTGAAAATTTCGATGTAACCTATTAATAATCTTCCTCTCAAAAAAGGCTTTAACTTTTGTTAAAAAAGATCAGTAAATAAACATTAAAAACAAATAAAAACTTACATTACATACAAAATTATCAAGTATCAACCTTATCACACAAAAATGAACATTAACTACCAAACATTTAAAGTTCACAATCATTTAACACTGACGCTGGCGTTAAAAAGCCACAATCGACATTCACGCGCCAGAGAACTCTTTACGTCAAGTCTTAACGAGTCCCCGCGAGAATTATTCCTTTCTTTAGGTATGTCTTTTGGCTGCTTAAGGGTCTTCCACACTGGGGGATAAATAAACGCTGCGTTTCAGCAGGCTTAGCATGTCGATTCTATATCTATTCTATCAAGAAAAGACAAAGCTTTCTCTGTCAATGTCAACATGTATTCTGCCCAAGCATGGCGCAACCTGTCAACTCGCATATAATTACTTGTTGACTTATGTCAATCGAAGAAAAGACAAATTTCTTCAAAAAATGTCAAAAGAAATATTACGTCAATCTGTCACTTTTCTGTCATTGTGTCCATTCTCCGGTAAACAAAACTTGTTTCTACGGTTGTCATGCTAAGCCTGCTGGCCTGCTGGTGTACGTATAACTAATAAATTGGCCTGTAAAACTTGATTGATCCTTAAGTTTATTTCGATTTTTGTAGGAAATAGTGGCTTATAAACAAAAAAATATATATACCTACTCGCTTTATTCGCAATAGTCACACAATACAGTACAATTCTGCTAAAGAGTTTCGCTTAATATTGACATATTATTCAAGATTGCCAATTCATTATAATTATGAAAACAGATAATCAGGAAAAGCATTCAATATAAGCACATACAGGAAAGGCATGTATGAAGCCTGCATGTGCATATTTATGAGGGCGGGAGTTTGGATTGCATCTTGCGTCCAAGCTTCGATTTTCATTTCGCGTAATCACCATGATAACCTTGCCGGCCCCACTGCTGATCACAGGCCTTCTCTTACACTAAGAAAGGACTGACCATTAATAACCACGCTTGCTCACTGCAGGTTGGTGATTTCAGACTTCATAGTCCAGGTTTCTTCGCGATATTTTCCTTAACCTTCAATCAGTAATTGGTGAGCAAAAGTAAATCTAACTCAGAACAGTTGCATTAGTACATGGCTGATTTGGAATCGAAGCCACACACTCTTACTTGAGAGGCTGGAAGTTTAACCACTAGGCTAACACGACTAAAAACTAAATATAATTCCTAACATTTCATGTCATAGATTTCTGCATAGTAACGCCCGATTCGCCCGAAAAAAATATCCATACTAGCTTACAGTAACATAATTAAGTTCATCAAAAATACAACACAATATTTTCTTGATCATATAACGCGACTAGAGTTATATGATCTCATTTCAGTCTATCCAGTTTCGCTAACAAGTGCCCACATTATCGGTTCCCCATAACCGATGTAAGAGTATGGCAATTTGAAATTGGAGTCGTAACGGTTAAAGATAGGATCCCTGTTAGATAGTACCTAGATCTTGTCTAAATGTCTCGAAATGGCTACTTCGAGTGTCTTGTTTAGATTCTAGAAACAAGCTTTGAAAGGCTCTGAATGGTAATGTGTGAATTAGGGAAAGGAGTGAAGTGGATCGGTGTAGAAGTATACCGTAAGGGAATTCAAAATGTCTAATTTTGCTTCTCCCAAAGACTAGGTCAGCTTGGTATTCGAAGAGCTTATGTTACGCTACAAGTAAATAATTGGCTTTACAAAAAATTACATCAATTCTAATAACTTTTTAATTCTTCCATTAGCTTCCACGAGCAGTTTTTGTGGGAAATAAAGACCAGCAGGCTTAGCATGATCACCGTAGAAACAAGTATTGTCTACCGGAGAGGACATAATTACAGATTGAAGTAAGATTTCATTTGACAAGCAGAAAATTATTTTTTCTTTTCTTCGATCGACATAAGTCTAGTGATTATATGCGAGTTGACAGGTCGCGCCGTACTCGGGCAGAAGACATGTTGACATTGACAGCAAGAGTCTTTTCTTGATAGAATAGGTATAGAATAGCCATGCTAAGCCTGCTGAAACTAATCTTTCCTCAACACTGAAAGAATTAGTACCTCCTGAGATAAACATCTTTTACAATAGGTATTGTCTTAAGTTCATTGTAATACTTCCATTCCATAATAGTAGAAACTTCAAAAACCACAAAAATACCTTAAACCAAAATGCCAAGGTGAACCCACTGCCATTGCTTTCCAGATGCATTTTTGTTTTTCAAAATAAAAACCCTCACGTTCAAAATATCTGTTAATACCTTAAAAAAAAGCATCACATTTTAAATAGAAAAAGCATCGGGCCTTTTTATTTTTTACAAAAAAAGAATAAATTTATTATGTACGATCATAAAACGCGCGTAAATTTCGCGTGGAATGACTCTTAAGCCGCCTGAGGTCTTATCAACATTTTCTCCTCTGGATGAATGAAGACAATGGCTGGATTTCATGAATAATTACATTTAGAGATTTGTTATAGTCACTGGATGACTGGCTGTTAATTATTTAGCTGCGTTTTGTTCGTACACATCTGTGAGAGCCTTTATTGTGTGACTTATGTGTTTTAATTTTGTAGTTAATTTATTTTGTTTAGAACTCGCTACTCGATTATCAAAGACATTTATTCCAGACATTCTTGTGACATTCCAAATTAATTTAGTTTTTTTTAAGTATACATATATACTGTGCTTTTTTCTGGTTAATTTGATATTCATTTGTTTTTTTTTCTATCTCTAAAGCCTGAACGACATTCCCATAATGATTTTACTACACATAAACGTTAACCCGTCCCCAATATGTTATCATCATCATCCTCCCGCCTTTATCCAAGTTTTATTTGGGATCGACCTCAACCAGGCAGCACCTTTTTTTTCTTCCATTCTCTTCTACCTGCCATCTAAGAAGTAACATTATTTCTAGCCAAAACGAAAACTTAATATAATCTATTTAAATTATTTTCAGCCATAACAACCAGCTCTAAGGAAAATAATAAAATTAAAGACAGCTTAAACGGATCCCAACTGTGAGACGGATGGGCGGTTCCCTAAGAACAATAGTAAAATAAAACGGCATGTTAATAAAATCTGCTTCTCTTGAAAGACTACGTTTTGCAAACAGATTTCTTGAATAAAATTTCCTTTTCAAAATATTCTAAAATTTCTGCTCCTATGCTATAAACTACTAAAATATATACACGTACGCGTACCTACATATACATATGTATTAAAGACATCATAATTAGAAATAAGCTTCATAAGGCAAACTTTATACTTTTTGGATTGTTGTACTAATTATCACCAGAACTAATTATCGATGCATTTCTAAATCCTTATTCTAGAGGAAATGGAAATGTCGGTCCGGCGCCTGATCTCTCTCCGATCGTGTCGTATTACCGTCTTACTGGACCATGAGAGTGAGGGAATAAAGAGAGCACTTGTGTCTGCTCAAATGATTATGCACTATAAATTATCAGGCGTAGCTGGTTGATTTTAGAAAGAATGACCTCCGTGACCGGCAATCGGTATAGACGCCATTATTACTATTAATCTTATGATCTATCGATCAGTGCTGCTGCTATTTAACCACGAACTCCTCGAGTGCAAAGGTCCAATCGAGGTATAATTACATATGTCCAAATAGTCTTAATAAAAACCTGCAATCAATCTAAGATACAAAGAAGAAAATATATAAGTACTAATTCATCACTCGTAATTAATGTTGGCAAAAATCTCGAAGCAACAACAACGATAGCTGAACGCCGAATGACGAAGGACGAAGGACGAATGACGAAGGCCGAGGGACGAATGACGGAGCGCCGTAATCTCTGAGATCCGAGTAATTAAATTAATCTGTTTAATTAAGAGGAGCGTGATTGACGATAATTGGTAGAAGAAACGTCACATGTGCTTGTCACGGATTTTATGAGAAGGTAGTTGTTATCGTTAGCCTTATTTATTTATTCAACATTATGTTACAACATTACCTATTAACGCTCAATCCTTCTCCATGTGAGAGGAGGCCTGTGCCCAGCAGTGGGACGATAAAAAAGGCTGCGATACCTTTGATGATTACATTGGACATGATACATTGGATGATGATATGTTACAAGCTAACAGATGATACATCCACAACGCTTATAGGATTAACAATTTTAAAGTTCAGTAATTTCATTAAAAATAAAAAATTGTCACAGTAGTTAGTTACAATAACATAACAAAAAAATCGCAATAACCATAATATAATTTAATTTAATTATGTTTATGATATGGACTTAGGTACTTAAAAAGATTTGAAATTCATAACACATGTCCGTCAATCCGTCGTTAGGTGTTTTATTAATACACCAAAATGCCTTATACAAATTTCAGGACACATTGTCGGCACAGCACCTCGTCTACATAGTAGGCTCTAAACACGACAGGTACATACAGGTATCTGGCAGCCCGCCAGACTATCGAAGGCCTAACATTATTACGGAAAACGAAAATTGGTTTCGAAACACCGACGAGCGATTGAAGACACACAAATTTGAAGGATTTTTACTTACATTTCTTGACGATTTTTTGACCTCTCTTTGGTATTCGTCGTTACGAACTGTGGAGTAATTGTTTAGAAAGTACATTATTATTTGTTTTATTTTGAAGAAGAAGAGAGTTAAAAACAAGGCGCGAGTTCATCTAGAGTTTCAGAGTGAATACGAAGTGAGAAATATCAGTATAACACGAGTACATAAATTACAAAATACTAATAGAATATGTAATTCTGCAGGTTTAGCATGGCAACCGTAGAAACAAGCTTTGTTTACCGAAGATTGGATATAATGACATAAAAGTGACAGATTGACGTAAGATTTCTTTTGACATTCTTTGAAGTAATTTTTCTTTTCTTCGATTGACATAAGGCTACAAGTGATTATATGCGAGTTGACAGGTCGCGCCATGCTCGTGCAGAAGACATGTCGACATTGACAGAAAGAGCTTTGTCTTTTCTTGACAGAATAGATATAGAATTGCCATGCTAAGCCTGCTGCAAAACAGATCCCTTTCGTTTCCAATCTTGTATATTGTATAGCTACGCCTACTCATAAAATAGCCTAGCCTAGTCTTCGAATACTAACTTCGTGATGACTAGCTCAATCCCAGAATATATTTCAGACTTCTAGAACAATGTGCTACCACAAGTTTGAATACCAAGTTAGATCGTGTTCCGGGAACATAGGTTCCGTATACACAATACCTGTATGCGGTTGTGATATATCCACTATGGTATGTACAGGTTGTTACTAAAGTGAGGTTTGGTAGGCCTCCTTTATCAAACCAACCAGTACGTATATAGGTACGTAGGTACTGGTTGGTTCAATATTGCATTAATATGGGATGCGTTTCTAAATATTTAAAATTACTTTTGAATAACAATATTTTTTAACTACAAAATTGAAAAAAAAAAACTACTAGGAAGGGAAGGTTCGAGTAGTGAGATGGAGTCCAGAGCAATTGTCGGCCATGGTGTCTATTCTCTCTATGGTGATAAGCCAGCTGCATATAACATAGTTATAGATATACAAGCATTTGCGCAGACATAGGTGCACTCTCTATTTCCTCACTCTCATAGTCCGATGGGACGGCAATCCTACACGACCGGAGACAAATCAAGCGCAGGACCGACATCTGCGTGCTCTGCGTTGCTGAGAAGTCTGTTCCACTATTTCTTCTTCCCCGTGATAACACATAGGAAGTGGTGAAGGGCAGGCGTTTTTAGGGCTGTCTTTTGTAGAATTGACCTTCTGAGTGTGCTGAATTTCCACCTACTTTGAATAAATTACTTTTTATCTCTCAGATGTACGGGTGTATCAATCACCAACTTCCATCGACTAGTGTTTTTATTCTACAATTGCTGCTGGCTGAACAATAATTTAAATACGGAATCGTAAAAAAGTAAGTAGAATAGCCTTTATATTTTATTGTCAGTCCTACGTCAGCCGCTTTCGTAATTAAAATCAAAGTTTAAGTTCAAGTGTTTGACTTCAGTATCCATACAAAATTACGATCCAGTGCTAAGGGCTGCGTTCTGACCTAGTCATTTTGTTCTCCATGGTTCTGACAATACTTATCAGATATTTTATTAATCTTTTTTTTTCAATATGATGATGATGATGGCATCCAGGCCGATTGTCGGCTACGGCGGCCGTTCTCCTTTATGGAGATCAGCCAGCTGCGCAGGACATATTATAGTGCACAAGCATTCGCGTAGACACAGGTGCACTCTCTATTCCCTCACTCTCGTAGTCCGATGGGACGGCAATCCGATACGACCGGAGAGAGATCAGGCGCAGGCCCGACATTTACGTGCTCTCCGATGCACGAGTGAATCAATCACCAACTTCTAGACTCCAGGCTGCTTTATGAAAGTTTCTCATAACCCACAAAGCGATTTCGGCCTGACCCGGAAATCGAACCCGAGTCCCTGTGCACAGCAGTCGCGCCTTGCGACCACTAGACCAACGAGGCAGTCAAAAATTCAATATACCTATTACAGGAGATAGGAAAAACAAGTTAAAGATACAATATGAAACCTATAGGGCACGCAAAAATTAGGAGAGAGAAATAATTTAAAAAAGTATTTTAAAAAATTATACAAATCCACAAAATCAAAAACAACCTGTACCCAGTAGAGTACATTACATTGGTGCGCTCATATCCTTTGATCCAGTGGTCGAAGGCTGAATATTTGTGCACGAACCTGATACCATTATCGGGGAGACTAACAAAGGCATACGAGGAACAATTCTGTTATTTATTTATACAGACTTTCGCGATACTTCCATGTACTCAATGCAATAGTTATTGTATGCCGAAGTTGGAGTTTTTAATTAAGGAACGGTTTGTTACGAAAGTGAAAAGGGCACGGACTTTAGAAAGCGAAATAGTAAGAGAGACAGCTAAGTGTCAAAAAAAGATGGAATAAAGTTGAACAATCTGTTTGAGGGCTTCCTTTATATTATATTTGTGGGCGGTGAGTTTTGGGTGGCTTACCATCCGTACGTCTAAGGACAACAGGCCCGTGTCGGCGGCGCTCCTCGAATAGAAGTCAGGAACGTAGGGAGGTTTGTGGGAGCAGCGAGTTGTTCACAAGAGTTACGGTGGCCTCGGCACTCAAAGATCTCCATGAGGAACAAACGTGAATTTTAGTGAGTAAAAATTTGACACTTCTTCTAGTTGCACCCACAGAGGTCGAGATCATTTGATGATTTCCCACATTAAAAAAAATTGCTAGTGTTCGCTCACAAAGGCTGTAAGTTTGAGATACATTTAAGAATTAATATTGACGGCCAAGCCTATACTGTTTGATAGAAAGAGTAGACCAGAAGAAACATTTTCTGTCTTACTCCGTGCGTCACAATCGGCTGAATCCTCGCCGTAAGATTCAAACTAATAGTTACATTAAAGTTACCAAATTGAGTGACACAAACATTCATTTAGAAACTGACAAAATTACATTATTCAAATAAATACGTACAATTTAATTCAGGGAGACAAACTGAGTTCTGCAACTATTACAAATTCCACTCAATATAGTCCCAACTAGTTCTATTAATAAATGTTATAATTGGTAAAGTTTTATCATGGAGCGGACTCTTTTTGGGCTGTGCGAAGGCTTTGTGGGATTATATCAGTCTAACTTTGTGTCTACTGGTTGATATTAATATATGAGGTGCCTAGAAAGTTAAATAAGGGTTTCTAATTAAGCACCAAACTGTATATTTTCGACTGTGTATTAATAAAATTTTGGGATTTTTTGGATTCTGCTTATATTAGCAATATTTGATTATTGATCTATGCCAAAATACTCTCATCATTCTGCCTTGTCCTTCCCCAAGCTCTATTAGGGTCGACTTCCAGTCTAATCAGATGCCGCCGACTACCAGTGTTTTAAACGAAGCAACCTGCTTATCTGACCTCCTCAACCCAGTTCTCTAGGCAACCCGATACCCCTTGAAAAGACTGGTTGTCATCAGAATTTCTGTATTCTGACTACTCGCAAAAACTGCCAGAGATATTCAAACAACAGCGTCTTTTCTAAATAAAGTTTTAATCAGCTTCTAAACAAACACTAAGAATACTGAATAAGTGATAAAAAAAGCTTGTTTATACAGCCATCAAAGCTTTGTAGCGTTGACAAAAGCATTGTGCAACTTTTGCAAATAATTACGGGAACACTTTTATTTTCGCTCTGTACAGGACAGCTGTGTTTCTGTAATCTGAGTCCACTTTTGTCTCGTTTGGTTCATTTTAAGCAGTTCCTGTCGAAATTAGGAGCACTTGACTGTTTTTATCCCGAACTAAAGTCAGCGACAATTAGACACTTATGCTACTACTGGTCTAAACCTACTTTGGTGTTGACTGGAAACTATATACTCATCAATTACGATTTCTGTGATGTGAGAGTTTTCTGTGATATTATAACAAATAAAATATTTGTTTATTGATTGAATGGTAGATATCTTTCTTTTTTGGTACTTTGAAAAGAGGGGGTAACAGGTTCCACAACCTCATATTTTGCTCTTAAAACTCGAGATCACTTTAGGCCCAATGCAAACCGGTGGAGGCGCGAAGATATTGAGAATATATCAATTTAAAATAAACCTTAACTCCTACGACATACGGCTGAAAACGGCATGCAAAGCCAGTCGCGCACAGCGAGCCGCTATGCTGTCTCATGAGCAGAGGCGCGACTGCCGTTTTCAGCCGCAAATTCACCTCGTCTCCACCAAGTTTGTGTTAGGCCTTAGCCTGCAATACCTGGCGAGCTATAAATATTGGGTAGAACATAAATATAGTAAAGGTACGACCCTTTTAAAGATTATATTATAATTAAATAAATGTTTATGCCAGCTTAGCCCTTGATAGGGTTAAATTAGCATTCTGATTACATACATTTACGGCCTTATATTTAAGTGTAAACCTTGATAACGATGACTTATGTCCTATTCGTTATGTTTAAGGAGGAGGTCGATAAGTCCCTTTCGTTAATAACTGCAGATTCTTGCTTTTGGGATGATGGTATCCAGGCCGATTGTCGGGTACGGCGGCCGTTCTCTTTTATGAAGATCAGCCAGCTGCGCAGGACATATTATAGTGCACAAGCATTCGCGCAGACACAGGTGCACTCTCTTCTCTCTCACTCTCATAGTCCGATGGGACGGCAATCCGACACGACGGAAGAGAGAACAGCGCCTGTTCTCTCTTCCGTCGTGTAGGACCGACATTTACGTGTTCTGAAGAAAATGATTGTAGTCAAATTTGAATTTCACCGATTTTCATTTTGAGCGAAATACATACGATTCCGGAATCAAAACGTAATAATTAGCTATGTCAGGACTATACTTCTATTTTTTTTATTAAATAGGTATTAGGTTTAGTTACCTACATAATAATTATTATATAGAGGTACGATTGTTTTTTTTTTTTATTTTTCTTTTAAATTCTGCGGCGTCCCTTCCTCGATAATCTATCTACCTAACACTGAAACATTATTTCCAATCGGAGCAGTAGTTCTTAAGATTACCGCTTTCAAGCAAACAAGCAAACTCATCTTCTTTATAAATAATATTAGTATAGATGTGTTTGGAGCTCAGCATTAGAACAAAAAGTATAAATAAAATGATAAATAACACAATGAAATAAACAGAACAGTCAAAAACACAGACAGACAAAGCCGTGTCACAAAAAAATCCCTTTACTATACCTCTCAAGTCCGGGATCCTAAAAATATCCTCAGTTCCCAGAAAGGCCTGTTTCCCCGAAACTTTCGCAGGATTTCCAACCAAAGCGATAATCACGTTGTAACGTAAAAGGTTATTTCACAACATTTGTACGCATTTAAACTTTAGGGACAGTATCAAAAACAAATCGAATTAAAACTTACCTTACCGTTTGGGAGATCGTAATGAATCATAATTACACTTAATTAATAAAGTATAAGTAGTGGTTGAAGCACCAGCTTTGTACGTACGATTGTGCGAGTTCGAATCCAGGCCACGCAAGTATCAATGCAACTTTTATAAGCTATATGTAGATACTTTCTTAGTCGTATATGTTGGACACCAATGACTGATTAAAGGTGTAAAAAAACATCTTGAGAAAACATGGAATATAATTTCTATAATCACCATAGTTAAAAAGGCTTAGCAGACTTAAAGACGGACTTATTATTTTTTTATTCGTGACGCTTTTTTAGTTTTGCTCACCTCGGCCTCACCTTTCGTAAAAAGCAGGTGCGACATTATCTTAATATTATGCTAAAATAAAAAGTATTTGAGCGAACTTAATAACGTAATCGGAGTCATAAAGCGAAATATTCCTAAGTGAGTAGATAAACCATAAAATTTTAAAATGGAGCTCTAATATAAGTACCTAGACTCTTAAGCCTAATGCAGACATATTCAAATTGGTATTAAAAAGCACTTTCTTAAATCTTTTGACAGCCAAACTGGGATTTTATAGAGCTGCCTACCCCACCACTTGGACGTAGGTAATTCATAGAGCTGTAGATCACGAAAAATCCGGCGTTAACAAGCTCACAGTTTAATGAAGTGCTCCCCAAAGAATAGTTCGCTAAGAATATTTGGACTCAAAATTGTAGCTTCGAATTTACTGAGTTGAGAATGGCAGGAATTTGTAATAGATTGTGAATCTGTTCCTATCGTTTGATATTTATTTTAATATGTAGCCTATATGTTGACCCGACCTCTTGGTTATATTCATGCCAAATTTGAAGTAAATCCATGCAGTACTTTTTGAGATTAGCCCGGACATACATACAGACAAACAAACAAAAATTCTAAAAACTATATTTTTGGCTTCGCTATCGATTGTAGATCACGCCCCAATTGTTCTTTTAAAAAAACATTCAATGTAAAGTTTTGACTTTTCTACGATTTTATTAATGTATAGATAATAATATAGAGACCACATTTGCTGATCGGTCAACACATAATAGGTAATTATCATGCCATTATCTGAAAGCGCTGCGCGTCGATTCTTCGCAGAATGCGCGCCAGCTCCCACAGCATGCTGAGCACATTGTGAGATAGATGGGACTGTCCATGCCTGTGTCACTGGATCAAGCAGCACACATTTGCGGGAGTGTCCTACACGCTTCGCGGATAGCGTTCATTCCGCGTTGAATTATTTATACTTAATTTAGTTGCCATTAGTTTGTACATTAGTTGTTAATATGGATTCCTTCAACGTATAATCTGAAATAAAAGTTTATTTATTATGTCCCTTCGGACGACAGAGTCCCGGATTTTTAGAAGGCGAACGCTTGGCCGAAGCCAACACGCTGAAGCCCTTTAGAGACAAATTTTCAAAATGTACCCAAGGACAAACTATAGAAGAAAAACTACTTGGGCTATTGTAATGGGATGCTAGTCGACTAGTGAAGGGAAAACTATGGGGACTATTGGCCCCTGCTGATGATAATTTATAAATGGCAGGAGGAGACTCGCCAGCTCTCAACTAGTTTAGTATTATTATTACTACTACTAATAAAAGCAAGTACTTTAACATTTATTTATACGGAATTCTACCAAATGAAGCAAACTTTCCCAATCGAAAGAGATCTTATCGAAGTTAAGCCGAAAATCTAATACGATCCGTAAACAGGGTACAAAAAGCCAAGTACATATGAGATGGGTCGGTAATCAAACACCTAGGTCAATATTATGATCGGGTACGTACACAAATATAGCTTTGAATTCTGATATTACTTAGGCTTCTTTCGGCCTAGTAACTAAGGAATTGTGTTACGACATTTGAACCTTAGGGCCCTCGCCCACGGCGACTTTTTGTAGCGATGCAGTCGGGATACTGTCGCGGGTAGGCATCGATACAGACGCGCAGCTGTGGCTGGTTGCGTGCCCTTGCCCACGGGACTAGATTCAGTCGCAATGCAACACCAACCCAGAACACTTCCACTATATTGTCTACCGTGATTAATAGTTTTGCAAGAAATTTCATATTTTTATTATTTATTTTATTTAATCTTTATTATCAGGCATCAATGGCCCATAGATAAATACCTTAAACTAACATATATATGTTATATACAAAATTGATTAGTAAATAAAAACTTAAAATCTATGTTAGTAACTCTTCACTCAGTAAGCACTATGTCATTGTGCGGTCCTGTGGCACTTGTCCGCGGAAGCGATGTAACACCACGTCTTGTGGCCAGAAGCTCTCGTTCAACACGAGGTGCAGGAAACATGTAGGTACTCGCACCACGAACGCCTTAAAGTTAACGTTATGGCGCGACTCCAGCAGCTGCACTCTCGGGACGTACTTCAGCTTCTGGCGCACGTACTCCACGATGTCCTCCGCCTTAGTGGTGCAGTGTAGGCGGGAGATGTACACCGGGGTGTTCGGCTTGGCGGCACGGATTTTTATGGATGGCTCCACAGGAGCCGTACCGCAGCGGTTCTTGTTGGTTCGCTGACGGCGCTTCCTCCTTTCTACCGTCAAGAACCCATCATCATCAGCCCGATTCAGTTCCTTTACTTAGGCTTCGTTTTTTGGTACCTAAATCAGAAAAAGACACGGAGGGAGTGTCAGAGCCTTACTGACTAGAGTAGTATAATGTTAGTACTTAGTAGGTACAATATTATGTTAATTTTAACATTACTGTTAAACGGCTTGCGAAGTTGAACCATTAAAAATCTTCAAAGCGTTTTAATATATTTTTTAATATGCTAACATTTTTGGAATAAGTGGGCTTTTGATTTCAAACGTAATATTTTATATTTGCGTCAAGATTAGAGATTGGTAAACTAAGCCTAAATTCAAAGAATTAGCAAACCCATTTATATTATAAAATTCTTTAATAAATTATGACTTATTCGTGTAAAGAATTCGAGGCCAAATGATTTTTTTCCAATAAAGACATAATTTTCATTAAATACCTAATTATTTTCTATTGGTAGTTTATTTTTTTATAAAATCATAAACAGAACAAGTAGCTTCCTACTCAGTATTTCTCCTATACTGATTTTCGTTTCCGAATAGATATATTATGTTATATATGTAGATATAACATATCTTTCACACATTTTTTTGGATGAAAATGTGCAAAAGAGTCCCTGATTTTTATTGTTATACTAGTTAACCAACCCGACAGGCGTTGTTCTGTTTTTTTTTTCTTTCATAAAAACCTCCTGTGAATAACAAACACAACAACAAAAAGTTAAATCGATCCAGCCCTTCACGAGTGATGGTGTGACCAAGTGCAATAATTATTATTTATTAACCCATAGCCTTCTGAAATAATATTTCAAATCAGATCAGTAGTTCCTGAGATTAGAGCGTACAACCAAACAATCAAACAAACAATTTTGATTTAAACTAGTTAGTATAGATAATTATCATCATCTCAGTTATAATACGTCCTCTTCTGAAATTTTATTACGTATTTAAACTTATTACCACAATATAATGAAAACCTCAATAAAAAATTTAGATTTTTTTTAACCTCAAATCTTTTCACTTGTCAAGAAAGAGTAATTAATTGAATCCCGGACCTTTATCTTAACTCACAGAAGAGAGCTGTGAATACCCCCCGTTTTAGTAATTATAAGACTCTGAATCAGATTTTCTTATGAATGGACCTCCGAAATACCTTATTTTGTTTAGTAATGGTAAGAAAATATTGCCTATATTTTCGGCGTGATATTTCACGGTAATGTTTATAAATAGTTTGGGTGCTAATGTTTTTATCATTTGTAATTAATATTTCTGAACAAAAATGATAAAATGATTTTTATTTATAAAGAGATAAGTAAATGAGGCATTTCATAGGCTATTTGGTCTGGTTGATAGATTGTGCAAAAAATCATTCGAGTCCGGGGTTAAGGCAAAATAAAATTGCTTGGTGATTAAAAAAAAATTAAGTCTACCAACAGCTTCTGAGTACAGTAAAGCTTATGTATGTATGTTTTTCATGTCTTAGAATTACACGGTAGGCAATTATCTACTGGTTAACCAGCGTTCGCAAAATTAATGATACTAGTAAATTTTTAAAGCTCCGGGTTGCTTCTGTGAAAGCTTCTTAAAACTTACAAAAAAAATGTCGGCCCGATCCGGGAATCGAACCTAAGACTCCATGATCCATGCGACTGCTAGACCAAAATCTTGACAGTGCAAATTCCAGACTACTTTTTTTAAATTTTCTTAGAGCCTATAAAGCAATTTGGGCCCGATCCGGGAATCGAGCCCAAGACAACTCAGCAGTAATGCCATGCGACTACTAGTCCAACGAGGCAGTCAAATCTGCATACAAATTAAAGTCTGAAACACGCCATAAATTGAGACAATGGTTTCAAATTAACAATAACACTGTACTATCATTTCTTTAGTTATTTACTAGACGAACGTGACAGAAATTCGCAAACAATTTATTAAGCTATCCGTTTTATATGGAATGGGATTTAGATGCTAATTCAAGTGGACGTGATTACCATTAATTTTATTATCAAAGTGTAGATGTAGTTGTTTTGTTATTTATTGAAGGTGAGTTGGAAACTTCGTAAGTCACTCTGACACTCTCAAGTTCATTTGTACTGTTTATACTTTGAACATCGAGAAAAAATATGAACGTGTAATTATTAGTACATAATTATGCCCTATTAGGCTTTAGATAAATAATGTTATACAAATTATAATCATCTCCATTCCCGACTATGTTGGGGTCGGCTTCCAGTCTAACCGGATTTAGCTGAGTACCAGTGATTTACAACGAGCGAATGCCTATCTGACCTTCTCAACGAAGTTACCCGAGCAACCCATTACCCCTTGGTAAGACTTCATGGCGTCAGACTTTCTGGCTTCTGACTACCCGTAACGACTGCCAAGGATATTCAATGACAGCCTTAATAGGCCTTAGATAAATCATCATCTACCAAGCCTTTTCCCAACTACATATGTTGCAGTCGGCTTCCAGTCTAACTGGATTCAGCTGAGTACCAGTGTTTTACAGCGAGCGACTATCTGAACCTATCTGACCTCCTCAACCCAGTTACCCGGTCAACCTAAATTTATATACTTCCCTTGGTTAGACCGGCTTCTGACTACCCGTAACGACTACCAAGGATGTTCAATGACAGCCTTAATAAGCCTTAGATAAATAATGTAAATTAAAAATAAATAAATTAAATACACTTAATAGTGTAAAGAAACGTAAGTTTTTAGTTTATTTTGGGGCTATCTAACATTTTCTGAAGAATAAACTAACCCTCAATTGCTAGGACAATATACCATCTAAATTGTTGATATATTGTATTTGTTTCATCAAAACATCCATACATATGTACGTACATACATAGGCACTTACAATCCTCAAAACCTCAAAACCAAAGTCATATTATAGAATTTTGAATTAAATTCTATGAGTAATATAAAGCCTCTATCACAAACACATAGCAAAAACTCATGTTATTGTCTATGGACAAAGAGAATAACCATCAAAACAATGAAGGTCTGACCACAATACCTAATATGGTACACACAAATACCTATAGATTATACTGCTAATGAGGATTTGCCAACAAAAACCCTCTTCCTATACCTATAGTAAGCTATCTATTTCACTATGATACAGACGGTCACCCATCCACATATCAATCGCACTATGTGCCGCTTAACCTTTTATCGATCGAGCACTGCGGCTGAAAGGTCCCCAAGAAAGTAGTGAAATGTAGAATTGTCGTACGCCGTACATTTAATAAACACAGCTCTTGATTAAAATATTAACGAAATATCTATATACATATAATAAAACAGTAAAAAATCCGTGTCTGTACAAATAATATATTGACAAAAATAATAACTGAGGGGGGTTTAGAAAAAGCAATAGAACACGAATCCGAAAAAAAAATTATGTCTGTTTGTCTGTTTGTCTGTTTGTTTGTACGCGCTAATCTTCGGAACCACTGGACAGATTTGAATGATTCTTTTTTTGTTGTATAGGTGTTAGGTCGGGGCAACATATAGGCTATAAATTATCTTGGAAACTTGAACACCTGATGCAGAACAGCAACAGACCAGCTTAACTATAAGAGATAGAGAAATGCTGCCATAGCAAAAACTGTTCCACGTGATGAGCATTTTCTTCTGCGAGATAAAATTTGAAGATCTGGAACAGCTGTTTTGGACCTCCTAGAGCCCAGCTACACAATTACACATATAGAAATGGCGTCTTAGCAAAAGTTGTTCAGCCTGATGAGCACTCGCTGTTGACGTATAAAAATTGAAGATCTAGAACACCTTCTATGGAACTCTAAGAGCCCAGCTACACCATCAAACATATAGGACTGACGTCTTAGAAAAAGTTGTTCGGTCTGATAGGCATTTCCGGTTGACTCATAAAAATCTAAGATCAGACACATTTGATGTGAAGAACCTCCCTTTTTTGAAGTCGGTTAAAAACAAAATCAGCTGAAAGTACCTCAGCGCGGTGAAAGCTGTAACAGTTTAGGACTGCGTTTCATATAGACGCTAGCACATTAAGTTACTCGAAACTGTAAATATTTTCCAATCAATTTTGAACCATATGCTTCAGCGATAAAGTTGAAATTCTATTTAGGAAATTGAACAGATTGGAAATTTTGACTTTGGTAGCTTAATGTGCTGCATCATTGAATATTCCGGCTAAAACTCCCATTTATTTTATTTTATCGCATTAATATTCCTTCGCATTTACGTTATTTCAGTTTTTAATTTTCTTTTGATTTTTTGAATTGACACGGGGTTGTGCAATAGAGCAGACATTTAGATTTTTAAGGATCAAGTATCTTCACAACAAAACTATAACTATGCTTGCAAAAAGTTAAATTGTTTCCATTGTCCAAAGAAGCTAAGATTCAACGGATCATAAGATCCCGAGAATCCAACGAAGAGCTAATTTAAGTGTGGAGAGGCTTGATGCTGTTCGAGGACATAAGGCTCGCACCGTTGAAACCTTTTCGGATCGAGAATTACGCCTGCGTGTTCAGCGTATTTACGCTTCCACATCCAGTTCTCTATAAAGAGACCAAAGAAAGGTATGTTGCGCCACTGACCGCTGGTTCGGAGAAACCAATTACCGATACAGAATCATGCTTGACTTCTCAGCGTATTCGGACATCTACTAACGCTTATGAAAGCAGTAATTAACCTAATGCACGACTAATTTCTGATCGAGATTATCGTACATTGTCCAGAATGATGGCATCGTTCTCTTTTAACAACTTTTTTATTTATTTATCAAATTTAAAAATTTATCGACCAGCTGCGCAGGACATTTATTATAGTGCTCAAGCATTCGCGCAGATACAGGTGCACTCTCTATTCCCTCACTCTCACAGTCCGATGGGACGGCAATCCGACATGACCGGAGAGAGATCAAGCGCAGGACCGAAATTTACGTTCTATCCGAAGCACGGGTGAATCAATCACCAACTTCCAGACTCCAGGCTGCTTTATGAAAGTTTCTCAAAACTTATAAAGCGATTTCGACCCGGGAATCGAACCCGAAACCCCGTGCACAGCAGTCGCGCCTTGCGACTACTACATCAATGAGGCTGTTCAGAATAAGCACATAACGAAATATTCATAAGCAGTTAGAAAGTGGAAGAGACGTATAAAATTGAAGATCTGGAACAACTGTTATGGTATTCCAAGCGCCCAGCTACACTGTTAACTATTGGGATTAACGTTAACAAAATGTTCAATTTGAGGCATTACTGTTGTTTTCCCGTCCCCGGACTCATAAAATTCGATATCAGACGTTTCAAATCTTCGATTTTGACGGCCCTGTAGTTGCTGGCATAAGCGACTGGATCCGCGTACGAAGTCGCGGGCAGAAGCTAGTTACTTATAATAAAAAGCTTCAAACGAAATTAAAATTAAAATTATCAACCTTGTTGTACAGGCGCCAGCACATCGAGCTACCCGAAACTGTAAAATTTTCCCAATCAACTTTGAAACATATGCATCAGCGATAAAGTTGCAAATCGTTTAAAGAAATTTTACAGATTGAAGTAGCTTGATGTGCTGGCGTCTGTATGTTCCACATTAAGTTCAATATGCACCACTCGCCGTCTCACTGTATGGCAGCACCAAATTAAATTCGACCAAAGTTTTTCCTCTAGAATTAATTTTCACAAAAATAAAGTTGCAACATTTAACTAGACAACTGGAGCAGTGACGTTATAAAAATGCAACAATAAAAAAGATGCACGCATTTGCATCTCTATTTTGTAGTTTGAACAAAATTGCGCGGATCTAGTTTCAGCTTGGAGCATTTAGTCAACAGGACGCTCCATGAGCACAAAATGTCTTTGTAAATCAGTCTGCCAATTTACTAACGCGGGGTGAGGCAATGCAACAAACAATAATCGCTCACTCATGCGTTTTGATCACGATGCGATCGTCACGCACGCGCACGGAAAAATTGTCAAACACCAGCATTAACTTGACGCACAAATGTAGTAGGTACAGATGCCAGAACATCAAGCTGCAACAATCTGTCAAATTCCATTAAAAAAAATCTACCTTTTCGCTGAAGCATATGGTTCAAAGTTGATTGGGAAAATTTTACAATTTCGGACATCTTGATGTCCTGGTTTATGTACATGCATTGGTATTACCGGCAGTCTTGTGCCTATGGCAAAGGGAAGGCGTTTCCAGTAGTTTAATGCTCTAGAAGCTATTTCAGCTATTTCCAAACTGCACCATAAAAACACATGTTAACATAAAAGTGTTCATTTTTAATGCAGTATGTATAGCAACAGGTCGCCTGTTTGTTAGTCTAGTGTTATTTTATTTAAATTACCCTATTCGTTGGAAATAAGTAGTCTATATCCTATGTACCCTGTGTACCGAAATAATTATTCCTAAGTTTACTGAAATTTTAACGGAATAATCTTAACGTTATACCTGCGCTCCGAAGGTATTACTTCGAGCACACATGGTTAAAAAGTAGTCTATATGTCATTCTGATATAAATATAAACAAGCTCTTCTTCCCATCGATAACATAATTATAATAAAGGAAGTAGTGAGGGGCGTTTTTGGGGACTATCTTTTGTAAAATGAATTGATTCTAGTCTAGTGCCGATTTTCAGCCCACTTTGAATAAATATATTTTTATCTTTGATAGAAAATATTTAGAACAGTATACAATGTAGAAATAAAGAAAAAGAATGTTGAATGCTCGGCCTAAACAAACCTTTCGGAGCCCAATCTGTTGAGAGTTTTTGTATTGTGCATACCATCCTTTAAGCTACCAAATTCCGTTTGAATTAAAAAATTGTTACCTCCAAGTGAGCACTAGATATTTATTTGTGAAACAGTTGCTTTTTATACAGGCAAAGGCAATAAACCGCTTCGCGAATATTCTGGAATTTTCCGGAGATAGAAATTTGTGTTTTGCTAAACTGATCGGACGAATACCACTTGGATGGAATTGAAAATGATTGAGATGAGGATTTTTGCTTCAACCTATCATCATCATCATCATCTAAGCCATAGGATGTCCACTGCTGAACATAGGCTTCCCCTTTATATCTCCACTCCCACAGATCTCCACACATACCTGTTGGAAGCGATCTGCATCCAGCGTCTTCAACTTATGGCAGCAGCAAAATTCTTACAGCTGTAGAAAATGTGTTAATATGTCTGACAACTTTAACGTTAACAGTTTAGTAAATACCAACGCCTCAGACCAACACAGTAGTAGACAACTAATCAAATTAAATAATTTCATTGTTCTCTGTGCATATTGTATGAAAATGCAAACTATGACGTAACAGATTTTACACATCAAGCTGTTCCATATTTTAGATATATTTTAGAAGCCAGTAGGTAAGTCTGACGCCAGTCTAACCAAGGGGCATTGGGTTGCCCGGGTAACTGGGTTGAGGAGGTCAGATAGGCAGTCGCTCTTTGTAAAACACTGGTACTCAGCCGAATCCGGTTAGACTGGAAGTCGACCCCAACATAGTTGGGAAAAGGCTTGGAAGATGATGATCAATAAAATTATTGAAACAAATTTTTCATTAAAAAATAATGTGATAAGAAAAAAGATATCCTATATATTCAAGTGAAGAATTTGCCTCAAGAAACAATTGAAGCTATGTAAATAAACTAGTACGCCTTCTTAATACTATATTTAAAGCATAATATTCATAATCAGGTATGTAGGCATATAACTACGACTATGTAGGGTGCGGTAGTAGGTATTTCAGCGGTATGCTATGAATTTGAAGCCGCTTCTGCCGAATTATATAGGTCCCACATTTATGTGAGGCTCCTATACCTTTACGTATTGCAAGCATTTAGTAATATTCTACTAGCTCATAGGCAACAGACGCCAGCACATCAAACTACTACAATCTTTCAAATTTCCTTAATCTATTTTCAATTATATTGCTGAAGCGTATGGTTCAAAGTTGATTGGGAAAATTTGTCAGTTTCGGGTACTTCGATATGCTGGCTTACATTAAAATGTGGGTGATTATTTTGAAAATACATCACCCACGGGCAACACTTCAGAAAATAGTTAGGCTATTGTATAGGCTAGTTTTAAATATAAGTAAAACATTTGAACTATTTTATATAGAGTTAAAGATTAAATTTAAAATTTGAAAATCCATAACTTTAAAATTTATCAAATAAAATCTCATTCAAATAATAATAAATCAAATAAATGTACAATATCCTCTGAAAACTATTTCAGCCATCAAACCACAGATCTAAGATAAACAAACTTGCCAAAGGTTAGCGAAACTTTTTGCGCTGACTGTACGACGAATGTTTGAGTTTCCATCCCCTTGAAGATAGATGGTGCTTACCTCAACTGTTGATTAAGCAAAGATTTTGATATATTGCACAAGTTTTCGGGTTTAACTCAGTGCATTCAGCTTAGCAGTACTTTAGTCTAGAGTAGACTAAAGTGTAGAGAATATTGTTATAGAGATACTTACTAGAATAGAATACATTGTATTTTGTGTAACTCTAATTTAAAACAAGTTTCATATTTGTATTTAATTAAATATAATTTACAATTTTAAAACTAATATCTAGAATAAAAACTACTTAAAACTAATCATCATCATCATCAGCCTCTTTATCGTCCCACTGCTGGGTACAGGTTTCCTCTCACACAGAAAAGGATTGAGCGTTAATCACCTCGCTTGCTCAACGCGGGTTGGTGACTTCAGACTATAGCCCAGGTTTCCTTGAAATGTTTTCCTTCACCTTTTTAATCAGCCATTGGTGTCCAAGATATACTTAGAAAGTACATACAAGTTAGAAAAGTTGTATCGGTACTTGCCTGACCTAGAATCGAACCCACACACTCATACTTGAGAGGCTGGTGCTTTAACCACTAGGCCACCACGATTTTTTAAAACTGATACATAATAATAATAATATAAATCAATGTTGGCGTCGTTAGGCGTCCGATTACTCCTCCACATCGCTATCATCATAGTATTTTTATTTTGTAGTAAGGCATACTTTGCCATTCGGTAGGCAAACGTTGACATTAACTACACAAAATTATCTGTTACATAAAAAATGAGATCAGTGTAAATAGGAGATCAAAAATATCATTCATTCATGTATGCTACTGTGTATGCACCATGTATGACTACGGAGTTTTGAAACAAAATTTGAAAAAAAAAAATGGTCCCAGTTGCAACAACAGCAGGAGTGGTCATTGATAAAAAATAAAATAATGTTTATTAACTAGGTATCTTTACAATGCTTGTGTTGCCATTGAGCCACAAACTTAGCACAGCTTGTATCTTGTGGCTCAAATGATGATTTACCACATTATAATAGAACATTAAATTTTAAGATATTCATAAAATATTGTTAGTTACACTACAACAGTTATGCTAATTTCAATAAAATTTTAACAAAATAAAATATTTGTGTAAGCGTACCTAAATATTCTAGCGATTGTTTATGTTCAAAACGTTTTATAAGTATTTACATCAAGGAAAATATTCAGCTCTACGCTTGTTAATAGGTAACCAGTTCAAAGTTTTATTCCAATATTTTTTTTTAACCTTTTTGATACTGGAATTTACCTTCATTGTTTTGTTTTTACTGCTTTACCACATACGGTGCATACCACATTTCAATTGTAGTTAGGTACTATAACTTCTCACGATAAGATAATATCTTCTAGAACGAATTGCTTGTGCGCTGTACTAATCTTCGTCCTGTTAAGAAAATGTCATACAAAACTAACTAACCCAAAGATATTTCCTTCATATGCAAAGTATCTAGAAAGTATAAAAAATAAAACGTTCCACTTAACATTCAAAAATGTTCCTAAATATTATTATGTGCGATATGCTAATTCGCACGTCAAAGGAATATCAAAGTCATTTCCAACTCGAAACGGAAATAAGAAATTCAAATTACCCAACCGCCATCTGTGTTCAAAACATCGAACGCAACTTCACATGTTGAATAATAGATGGCGTTACAAATTCATAAGCTTCTCTCATGTTTTATTCAAAAATAAATAAGTAGATAAAGTTTATTTAAACTCATCCGCCGTTTAAACTGAGACGCCAGTTAAGTATGCGAAACTGAGACAAAACTATTCGTTTATCAGCTCACAACTTGGTTGGGC
Source organism: Heliothis peltigera (assembly GCA_958496145.1). Classification (NCBI taxonomy): domain Eukaryota; kingdom Metazoa; phylum Arthropoda; class Insecta; order Lepidoptera; family Noctuidae; genus Heliothis; species Heliothis peltigera. Next base: position 1,447,376 of record OY292338.1, read on the forward strand.
TGGATTTTTATGGTCCAAGTTATAAACTGGGTGTACTGAATTGATCTTCCAGCAGGCTTAGCACGGCGATTCTATATCCATTCTGTCAAGAAAAGACAAAGCTCTTTCTGTCAATGTCAACATGTTTTCTGCCTGAGCATGGCGCGACCTGTCAACTCGCATATAATCACCTGTAGACTCATGTCAATCGAAGAAAAGAAAAATTACTTTAAAAAATGTCAAAAGAAATCTTACGTCAAACTGTCACTTTTCTGTCATTATGTCCATTCTCCGGTAAACAAAACTTATTTCTACGGTTGCCATAGTGTTGCCTGCAGAAGAATTACCTTCTACCATCGCGAGTCCAGATGCACGGCGGATTACCATCGTCACTTGGTTGATACACATTTAAGGGGTACAAAGCGCTTCCCATCATCTTTCATATTGCACATAGCCAAAGTGTGGAATTCTTTGCCGGCGTCTGTATTTCCGTGTTCTTTGTAAGAACTCCAAGACCACCAAGACTCGTTAAGGCAAGAGTGAATAGGCTTCTTCTGGGTAAGCTCGTACCACCGTAGATTTCATCCTTGCCATCCGGGCTGGATTGGGATCAAGAGCGATCCCATTATAAATAATAAAAAAAGAATCAGGTCATTCTAGAACATTTTACTAAGAATCTAAGCCTATTTAATGCGTAGATTCTACAAAAATCCTTCGTTTTGCGAAAAAAAAATACCATTCATACCCAAAACGTTTCGTTGTGGTTTATAGTAATCAGGGCTTAGGCGGTCAAAGATCTTAACTGCTTTACTAGCACAGCTTATTTCTTTTATTATTATCTTGAAGAATTTTCTTTCAGCACCAAAGAAATTGAATCCATAATCTCGCGTTCTTTTTCCAACCTGTCAGAAAGTTGATGACTTAAATCACATCCTCAGTAGCATTTTAAGCAGCAACTTGGTTAGTTTGCGCGCTTGATGGAAGTAGAATGAAGTGCACCAGTGTTTACAAAAGAGGCTTAAAACTTTATTTCATTAAAATATTTGTGATAGCTGGCAAGTTTGACGTTTTTCCTTGCGGGAAATCTCACTGGCCGGAAGATTTTGGGGAAATTGTTTTTTAATTTTCGAACTGTTTGCGCATTTCAATTTGGGTGAGTTATATCATTGTCTAGGTAGCAAGATTGTTAAAGTTATGTTTATGAAGCTGTATAAATAATATATATAAATATTTATCACACTAATATATAAATGCGAAAGTTTGTGAGTGTGTGTGTATGTTTCTTACCTCTTCACGGTCTTGAAACTAGGCAAACATAAAGCATATGCATCAGAATAACACATAGGCTATTTATTATTTATAGTCTGGTTGAATATTGTCTTTAATATTGTTTAAAAGGTGTTATCATGCTTTTCTAGACTTCAATGTCTTCATTAAATTCTTGAAAGTTGTACCTTTAAACTAGATACGCATTTACATTGAAGCAGCACCTAGTTCTTAGACGAAGTTTTACGCAATTTTAATCAAGGAACTCTGTCAATAAAAATCAAAAGTAACTAAAATATGAAGTACAAACTCAACATTAAGAAGTAAAATAAGTTCTAAAGGAGAGGCTCTCAGCTGATTATATCTCCAACAACTCGGGAATCGCTGAGACAATAATTAAGTTTGAAAACTAAACGCTCACGGAAAATAAACTTTTATGTATACCACCTGTACTTTACCTGTATAAAGGAAACGAGGGACGCCATATTAGAACTGAAAAAAAATTAAAACTTGGACCAATGTGAATTATCATGTAGGAATAAACGTCAGCACATCAAACTACTACATCTGTCAAATTTCCTTAATAGATTTTCAACTTCATCGCTGAAGCGTGGTTCACAGTTCATTAGGAAAATTTGACAATCGGGTAGCTTAATTTGCTGGCGTCTGTACAACCATATTAGTCGTAGTGCAGGGTATTTATATTCATACCTACAATAAGAAACTAGCTGAAATCAGTCAAAATATTCTGACCATCTTATTTTGCATGGATGGAGTATCAGGCTTTTACTGACTAAAACCCTCTCTTCACCTGGAGCCCTTTGTGTACCAGAACCTTGGTAACTCTCGCGAATAATCCCACAGCTCTGGCAGAATTTTCAGACCATTAATATTCACAGTAGGACTAAACTCATAAAGCTATATACTCTATCAAAACTTTATAAGCCACAAACAATGTTCTAAATTCTTTTAAATGCCATGTTGAGTTTGTCACAAAGATTCACTAACTTTATATAGACGCTTCATTAAATATCCAAAATCCGCAATATTCATGAAGCAACTAATAACATCCCAATTATCCTCCCTCCCGATCATAATTCCAATTAAATGTTAGACAAATACAGGGTGTAGTGTATCTATAACTACGTACATATATAGGTCACCCTATGCTCCAGAATTTATCGTGAAAATTTATCGAGCCGTTTTGAAATAACTGAATTATTCATAGACGGTAGCGGTTAATTTTCGTCAGAATTTGTAACTAGCATGCTCTGGGGAATGCCACTTCGACATTCCGCACTTTCTAGTGTAATCTGATTTGTTGGCGGATAACATCTTCTAGTTGTTATGGAAAATATTTAGTCTGTTTTATGGTCCCACTGCTGAGCACAGACCTCCTCTCACACAAAGAAATATTGAGCGTTAATCACCACGCTTGTTCAATGAGGACTTATAGGTACGAGTATAGTCCAGGATTCGTCGAAATTCCTTCACCTTTAATCAGTCATCGGTGTCCATATACTTCGAAAGTACAAATAACATAGAACAGTTACATTGGCACTTGCCTGACCTGGAATGGAATCAGCACACTCATGATAGAGAGGCCGGTGATTAACTCATTTGGTCTACTTTACTCGCTTCCAAATTTTGTGTTCCGATTAGAAGGGACTGGGTATATAGGCATAGATTGAATTGAAATTTATGGCATACTGAAATTTCTAAGCGCTTATCGCAGGTAGACCGTGCAACACTGAATATCATATATATGGCATTATGATCAATTCAGGGCCAGTTTCATCAGTTACGAATATCTACTAGATAAATCCAAAAATGGAACAGAATTTGTATGACATTACTGCCAGATAAACTATCTGGAACTTATCAGCAACCGGTGAAACTGACCCTTAAGATCTTAAATACGAATAGTCGTAGTAGTAGATAAAGTTAAAGGGTTCTTTTTATTCAATAGGCATAATTATTGTCATATTAAATTTATTCTTAACAGTGTGCCTTCGTTCCCCTTGATTACCTTGAGCTGGCAAAGCTGAATCTACAGGTCTACTCAACCCTTCTAGAAAGGAGGTGGTACTATCATCAATTATCACAATGCACGCTTCTACAAACTATGCCAGTAAAGTTGTGGCAGCAATTTGTCTCAAATTGAACACATGACAACTTAGGGTATAATTGTTAGTTGCGCAATGGTGACTAACTTATGTAGACGTTGAGTTTCACGACTAGAATTTAACGAACTTCGTACTGTAAGAGAAATTGTGTTAGAATTTTAATAAGGAAAGATAATTTGATTTAGATTTGAGACAAGTAAAATTCAGCTTTTTGAAAAATAATTTTGTAGTTTTGGATCAAGTGCGTAACAATTGTTTTTTAGTCCTCTCACATACGGAGTGAAATCAAAATACCTAGAATTAACTTCAAGTAAGAAATCTTTAAATTTCATCAAAATTATATACTTTTCCTTCGTCAGCTATAAATATTAGTACTCATTTTCCAAACATTAGATTTTACAATTCACAAAATATCTAATATCCAATTTTACAGCATTACAAAAAGTATGCTCCAAATGTGGAGTACTAACGTCTTTTTTAGCGCGGAAAGCGTTGTACGGTCAGCATCATTAGCGGTGCCAGCAAAAAATATTTTTTTAAGCTTCATACAATTTTGTTGAATCGCTCAGGGAATTAAGAATTCTAGATTGTAACCGGTCAGTGCCTGCGATTAAGCGTTCCTATATTCCCTGCGGTATCATTAGTGGCTATTAGGGTTTATTGCTGAAAAGAGAAATGTGTTTTTTTACGCAAGTGAGTAAAATGGAACTGATTCATGTAGGTATAGCGTAATGGAGTAATGTATAAAGTACAGACACCAGCACATCAAGCTAGCCGAAACTGTCAAATTTTCTCAATCAACTTTGAACCATATTACTATGCTTCAGCAGAAAAGTCTATCAAGAAGATTTGGCCATTATTTCTTAAAATCGGAGTTTTGGTCCTTACAGTTGGACACCATATAACCTTTTCAACAAGGACCATAAATGTTATCAATAATTTATTTCGTATTCGCTTACATTTGGTTAACGAATGAAAGAGATATTAACGAGTTCCCTCACCTAACGCATACGGCGTCATAACCGAAGTTCCATGACTAACAAATGAAAGGCCAAAAAATGTTTTGGCAAACGCGAAAAAATTCGCGGACCACAGCACCACGATGCCGAAGAAAACAAAAATAAAAAAAATAACAAAATCGAACACAAAAAAAAAACCCGAACGGTATTCAATTACACAAACATTTTTCCGTACCATTTACTTCGGCGAATATATGAGAGCAAAAAACGGTCAAGCGCGAGTTGCACAGGCTGGGGGAGATGGGATGTGGTGTGCATCGAGGGTTCCTTTTTTTCTGCAGGCAACACTCCACGTGACAACGCCCGAGCTGGTTCATTAGGCTTGAAAATGGATTGTAGGCTGAAAGGAGGCTTTGATCGATAGCTGGAAATAATTACGATGGCTGGATAAGAAATCGAAAGCTTTATTAAAGAACGTGGGTGTTTTTGATTTCACGTAATATAATAATATGTAGGTAAGCATATTAAGATTTTGTTAATTTTAGGATATTTTCCAGCCTTATAAATCCAGTGATAACTACTCCGCGCACCCGGATAAAGTAGTCTAGCATTCCTCGATATCTTTATAACACTGAAAGATTTTTATAAATTGGATCACTACTTCCTGAGATGAGCACGTTTAAGCAAACAAACATCATCATCATATCATCTGCCTACTGATTTACTAAGATGGGGTTGGCCTCTAGTCTAACCTACTAAACCCACTTACGTGAACACTTTCTATCTTCTGACTACCCTTATCTACTGCCTAAGATCTACAATTGACAGCCGGACCCACAATTTGACGTAATTTCTGAAACACGGAGGAATTTTTACATAGATAGCCACGGACCGACCTTGCTAACGTTGCTTAATGTTATGATCGATCGAACCGTGCGGATAATACTTAGCCACAAGCTCCTCTTGTAGACCTACCATCTGAATACATATGAAATTAACTAACCTCTTATCGTCAGACGTCAGAGTGTCAGACACTTACTAACTAAAACCCACTATGTTCCTTCTGCAGGTCCTTGTGTGCCAGGGACACGGTAACTCTTGCAAATAACCCACAGCCCAGGCAGACCCTGGCCTTAAGGGGCCCCCTCCTGTGTTTCTGAGATCTCTTCTAGGAGCACGTAGAACAAAGCTCGCCGCCGCGCCGACACGGGCCTATCGTCTACCTCATCTAGTTTAAAAAAAAATGTATTGACGTGTGTTGATTTCAACTTATTTTTCATTAATAGATTTGTTTATAGTTTTTTTTATTCGTACAAAAATAATGTTTTTTCCCCGCAAAATTTTAACAACTCAGCCCTAGGGTATATTTTGAGCGTTTTCGCTCATAAATCTGTTGAATGTCCACGCTGGCCGCGCTCAAATATCACACGATAAAACATGAATGCTTCAATGACGCTACCAACTAACTTGTGGATGGAATTCACAGATTTTCAATGTGAATATAACCGTGACAGTCTGTGTATGGCATTTTTAATTTACTTTTATACATTTTTATGAAAGTATTTATTCAGTAGATTTTTTAAATATTATTTTTTATCCGATTGCTAAAAACGGTTATATATTTCGAATATAAAAATCGTAATTAAGCCATTTTTTAATCATACGTGCGAAAAACATAATCCTTTATATTCTGCTTCCCTGCCCCGTCTCTAATTAATTTCGATTCACAATAATTTTTCCACATCTATTTCCTCTCTATCAGACTTCCCGCTTCATACTACTATTCACTCTCTTCTAATTCAAATCTTCTTTCAGGCAATCCATCTATCTTTTTTCAGACTTCATCTACATAAGTTTCATCTTTTATCATTACATTATATGCTAACTAACTAACGCTAACTTCTATTTTTTTCCTGCCACTAGCGACTCTCTTTCTATACTTAGGTACTCATTCCTTATCTTCTCTATCTTAGTTTTCCCATACATCCCTATTATTCACTGCTGAACACTCTGATCCATATCAGACGATAATATAAAAGCGAATATTATAGATTTAGTTATTCGAGATCGCATGGCTACGGGGCGTTAAGTTTTTCGTGGTGGCGTGCATTCGTTGTCAAGTTTATTGGTACATGTTATTCGGTATTACACTTTTCTAAGTCACATATCACACTCATAAATAAAATTTTAACACATACATAACATATACACAAAACTAGTAGGGTTCTAACACCTACATATATAAATTATAGCGACATATAGTTTTCACTACCTATTTCACAATGTACAAAAAGATAAATAATAACAAAGCACTCCTACTCTATTTTCTCTATAGGTAACAAAACATGAAACTCCCCCCCCCCCCCCTCGTAAAGCGGTAAAACAAATAAGTGCCTACAATACGTACACGTACTTAGCGTAAACCGTAACATAATTATGAGACAAACATACAGACGAACTCAAACAAACCAAGGACTTTGTTTAAACCTTAGTTTAAATACACCTGCACCCTATTCTAGTTTGTACATACTATTGTATCATACGGAGTTGCTTACCAACTGGTAGAAATTTATATTAAAAAAAATACTTCATGATAATATCATGCTGCTTTCCAGTCACACTGTACATATTTGTTGATGGGTTAGATAGGATGTATCTGATAAATTTTCCATTTGCCTAGCCTCCTAAGCATTTTGATAAGGCATAAATGATAAATAATAAGGCATGCATATTATGCAGTTGCATATCACAAAATAATTATTAAACAAATTCTTCTACCGCGTCTGTCTGTCTGCTTGCCATAAACTCAAAAACTTCTGCACGGATTGTCATGCGATTTTCACTTATATATAGAGTGATTTATGTAGAAAGTTTAGACATACATAAACCGAGCAAAGTCAGTGCGGATCGCTAGTAAATTCAATATGTTAGTTATTAACTAAAAGGTAAATAAGAAATACATGTATGTACCTATACAGACATATAACAAAATGGACTTATTAAAAAACTTTATATGTAAGCGTACATTCGACAGTGTAAACTGTTCTGTCAGAAACAAACTCCCGCCCACCGGCTCACTGTGACATATTTGTTATTTACTGAGCCTCGAGGTTTGTAGTTTTTCATTTGATATATTACAAAGTACCTAGTAACTTAAACATTTTGTATTCATTGTAGTCAGGTAACATACCTCACAAAATATGTTTGCGGATTCGATGGTAACTTAAACTTATCGTTTCTAAGTTAGGTTTGTATAATTATGCGCTCTCTTGACTATTATGAAGGTCAATGACTTACTTATGGTGAAGAACTCAAAAAGAATTAAATTTTGTAACTACTACTTTTTGGGTTGACGCTCATTCCTTCTCTGTTTAATTATTTCTTACAAAAAAACAACGAAAAAATGAATACATTATTTTACCTTTCTGCCATTAATTTATCTTCCATCTATTTAAGCGAATAACATCAAGGATTTTGGAGTCTATTGAAATATGTATATTGTTACAACAAACAATGACATTTGCGCCTGAAAAGGTCAAAAAGTCTAGTTAAACCTACTAATTCCTTTAGATAAATCTCTTATAATATGCAAATTGAAATAAGTAATGTTTATATAAAACGAAGTCCTGTTTGTTTTAACACTTATAACTCGAGAACAGCTGCACCGATATCAAGGCTTCTCATTTGTTCTAATTTTGTCTTCCCCGAATACCTGAATGAATATTAAAAATAATTTAACTAGAACGGGTAATATAATCACTACATAGTATAAAACAAAGTCGCTTTCTCTGTCCCTATGTCCCTTTGTATGCTTAAATCTTTGAAACTACGCAACGGATTTTGATGCGGTTTTTTTTTAATAAATAGAGTGATTCAAGAGGAAGGTTTATATGTATAATATATAAGTTTTTCTGTAGTGTATTTAGTATCAGCATTGCACCCGTGCGAAGCCGGGGCGGGTCGCTAGTTAAAGTATATAATAGTATAAATAATGAATCACATAATAATGATTTGATTAACTATTGATACTAAAACAATAGTATGACTAATTTAGTATACCAATTAACTCTACACATTCTAAAACATAAATCCTACACACATGTTCTATTCCTTCTCAGAAACTCCTGAAGGTAGTCTGTAATTATACACCACACAAGTTGATAACAAAGGCGATTTCACCAACCCCGAATGTTCACCAACTGCCAGACATGTTTCAACACCTTTGTCGTACTAATAATATTAAGCTCAATATTGTTGTACAAACAATACCGTCTGACTGTCACTTATTTTAGTAGCTTTAACCTTGATTCTGTCTTGAATTTGTAGGATGAATTTCAGTTATAGCTAACGTTGGCTGTCAATCTTTTGATTGGAGAATGGTAAGGCAATATTAAGGTATTGGTTTTAATATGAGAGGCAAGCTTACGTCGTGGTATGGGCATGTCATGAGAAGATAGGAAACACATGCTACAAAGCGTGTGTTAAGTATGTATATGTCTAGAGGTAAACCAAGGAAGAGATGGATTGATTGCCTGAAAGACGATATTATGATTAAGAAGGTATGGGATAGTAGTATGACGACTAACAGAGACGGATGGAAGCGGAAAACATATTGCGCCGACGCCAAATAGGATTGGGAGCAGGGCAGGAAGAAGAAGGTTTATTAAGATATTGCAAAGTTGAAGTAGCAATGGTCAGGGCACATAGCTCGCAGAACAGATGACCGATGGGGCAGAAAAGTTCTAGCGAACACGACACAGAAGGCGCAGCGTGGGCAGGCCCCGCACCAAATGGACGGGCGATTTCGCCAAGGTCACCGGGGAGCAGTGGATGCGGATTGCTGAAACGACGAAGGTATTACAATACACGGAGGAACTCGTCATCACAATTCTCACTCCTTCAGTCTGCGGAGGGCTGTCCCTTACAGCCAGTATAGTCACCAATCCATTGACAGACCTCGTCAAATGTTGGTTAACCTTAAGAATGATTGATACGTGTGGCTACTACTTTAGCTAAAGCATTTTTGTACTTAGCTTTTCAAATTAGAATCGTCCATTAAAATATCCATCAAAAATTTCTCTTAACACAGCATTCGGATTCTCTTTTATTACACAAAGTTCGCTAACATCGTATTGTAATTTCCCATGGGACAACGTTATGATGACGTCAGTAATGGAAGCGCCTTGCTTCAGCTAATTTATAGACGGAATATCGATGTCCAGAAAATAAAATATTACGATCGGGAAGTTTTTCTTTATTTCTTTACTAGCTACTGTTAGCGGTTTCACCCGCGTCTCCTGGGAAATATTTCACGTATTTGGATGAAAGCTACATTCTATGGTCTTCCTCAATCAATGGGCTATCTAACACTGAAATATGTTTTAAAATCGGACCAGTAGTTGCTGAGATAAGCGCTTTCAAGTACTCTTCAGCTACATAATATTAGTATAGATTTAGTTTAAGGGAAAAATCATAAGTTGCTTGTTCCTGCTTATTTTGGACTAGCTATTCCCAATGGTCTTATCCACGTACATAAACTACGCTTTGCACCGGATATGAAGTAACTCTTAACCCTTGCAACTCTTTGTTACATGAGCTATCTGTCGGTGAAAGTTCCGCCAAAACCCGTCCTGCTATTACAGAGATTAGCCAGAACAAACAGAAGGACAATTTATATCCACTTATACACACACACAAACAGACACTCCTATTTTAATTATTTGTACAGACACAGATATAATATTTTTATAATTACCTAATTTATATTTACGTAATAAACTTGCTCTGTAATACGCGAAATAAATTACTAATTCAAAAGTAAACTCCAATTTCAGAGACAGGACAAAACAAACGTTTTCACCATTATCCGCCATTGTTCCCCATCATTCCTATAACAGTGATGATGGCAAATTTTCCCTTAACTGTCTGAAACATGTTTCCTCAAAAATGCAAAATACTGAAAACAGTATGAATAAAATTTGCACCAATTGTAAGTTTATGCGCGAAAAATGAAAGAAAGGAAGAATGATTTTAGAATGGAGATTACAATATAATAAGTTGTCTGTGTGACCATGAAACAAACGAGTATTTTTTATTGTGATTTATTTTTTAATCTATCAGTTTTTAGGCTGGAAAGACGATGGCTGGATCTGTCTCAAAATCGTTTATTCAAATTAAGTTGTTAAATCAGCACTTTTTAACCGACTTCCAAAAAAGGAGGAGGTTCTTAATTCGGCCGGTATGTTATTTTTTTATGTATGTACACCGATTACTCCGATGTTTCTAGATTTCTCCGATTAGTGTAATTCTTTTTTGTTCGATGCAGTAGACTTGCCATTTGGTCCCATAAAAAGTTCATCCAATTTGGTTAAGTACTTCATATTTTATGAGCATTTGTTTTCGAACGTCAAAAGCCCCCAAAACACCCACGCGTCACAACTGCCTATGTGTTTTTCCTGGGAAGAAGAAGTGGCGCAATAAACTCCCTAGCAACAGTAATATGATAGAGCTGAAGTTATATTTGTTTTTTTTTTGTGTTTTTAGACCCCACTGGACCATTTGAAAAACATTTCAGTGTTGGATATCACATTTATAGAGAAGGGCTACCTTTTATACAAATACACGAAGTGAACGTTCACACCCCTAAAATGGGGCCCAACGTTTTCTTGCATGCCCTGTTTAAATTTCTGTCAACACCGAAAACTTTACTCTATATTATTCAAAACACCAATGGAATACTTTCACCAACTTACAACACATAAGCCGCCTTGATCTCCAAGTTTCTGCGTAATTATATTAACCGGATTGTGCCGGTTTTCAGCGGTTCTCACTGGTAATCTCCGGTTTATACCGACTCTAGAGTTTTGCGACGATATTTGTTTTAATTTTACGACAAACTCAAGGTTGACGGGATGATCACGTTTTTATGTGTTTGTGTAAAAGATTGATGAAATTATTAAAAGTAAAAGTTATCAAAACAAAGTGCTATGGGTTGCTAAGGTGTCTGTAACAGTTTTTTTTAGCAAATGCACGTAGGTAATATTCAAAAGCATTTATAAAAGACATGATTTATTTATTTCACAAAAAACGGCACATAATTAAATACCACTTACACTTTTTCTCGATAATAATGATAATAATTTAGTCATGGCAAGAATTAAAATCGTTGACAACTTCCCATTATTAGCAGTACGACTTGCACGACAATGAAATAAAAAAATCGAGACAAAAAAAAAATTAATTTCCTTTTTATTTGCTAAAAGTGTAAAACAATATTACTGAACGATGATATTCCATATTTTTCGAGTGCCATTAACAAACATTACCGAAGCCTCGGGCGTAAACAGATCTATTAAAAAAAAACTGTGACGTCATTGTTGTTGAAGGATGGATACTCCTTGTGGGCTGGCCACATAATACTAGACAATAATAATCTGACACATGTAGTGGTTAATTGTTAATTCACATGATTGTCAATACCAAATGAAAAGTCTGTGACGTTACAATATATTTACATTATAACACTTTTAACCAACTGCGACTCTCTTATTTCCAATTGGTCATGGACCCAGAAGCCTAGGTGTCCAGGAGATGCCCAAGGGAAGCTTCGTAAAGTGTATGTACTGTAAATTGTGAAATTTTCGATGATGATGACAGGTGAAGAAAACTGTTCATCAGGTTCCATTTGTGGAATTAAAAAGCTAGAAGGAGCAGCAGGATTCCAGGTTTGGAAATTCCATGTAAAAAACTATTTGGAATGCAAAAACTGGTGGGTGGCTGTAGAAGCCGACGAGATAACTCCTGCGCTCAAGGAAGCTGATCGAAAAGCACGAACAACTATATGTCTGCTATTAGAGCCTTCATGTTTTGCCCACGTGTACGACGTAAAGACCGCGCGTGAGGCATGGCGCAAACTGTGTGGCGCATATGAGGATAAAGGCTGGGGAAGACGTATAGTACTGCAGCGTCAATTATGGACGTGCAGATTGGAAAATTTTTCATCTATGGAGAATTACGTGTCAAAAGTAATATCAATTGCACAGCAGTTGGATGCCATAGACGCATATGATAGGAAATCTTTTACTGGTCTTATGTTTATGTTAGGCGAAAATTTAATAACTTGGGAGAGCCGTAAACAACGGTGTGTCGCTCTGTCTTCAACTGAGGCGGAGTATATAGGTCTTAGCCAAGCTTCAAAGGAAGCGATTTATTTGCGTTGTTTATTAAACAGCTTGACAAATAATACTTGCGCTAAACCTGTTGTTATTTACAACGATAACCAGTCTGCACATCACATAGCGAGAAACAAGATGAACCATAATAGGACAAAGCATATCGACATTAGGTTTCACTTTATTCGCGAAGCAATATTGAATGAGGCGGTACAGGTAATGTATGTGTCTTCACAAGACATGCTGGCAGATATGCTAACAAAGTCTCTGCCAGGCCCTAAATTCAAAAACGCTTTAACGAGATTACCCATGAAGAGGGCGGGTAGCGAAAGTGTTACTTGAAAGTGTTACTTAAGTTTGTATAGATATGTACTTTGTTAAGATTTATATATTTGTTTATTTAGTGTAATGGTTAATATCTTGTTTTTGTATTATTTATTTTTAATTAAATATTTAGTTATGCTATGACAATGTGAACACATGTGGCAGATTAAGGGGGCATGTTGAAGGATGGATACTCCTCGTGGGCTGGCCACATAATACTAGACAATAATAATCTGACACATGTAGTGGTTAATTGTTAATTCACATGATTGTCAATACCAAATGAAAAGTCTGTGACGTTACAATATATTTACATTATAACACTTTTAACCAACTGCGACTCTCTTATTTCCAATTATTGTACATAATGTTTTTGTATTATATAAACTGTTTTTTTCGTTAAATTTTTATAAATTAGTGAAATTTTTCTTACTATTTTATATTAAAATAACCATTTTACCTCGTGGGGATCGCGAACTAACTGGGACTAAAAAAGTATGATTTCATAATGAATCTAAGAAATGCTATATGGAGTCCGGCAATAGATGGGTGATCGTTTGACCCAAAATACAAAACATCTGCTTCAACTTCTGAATATAATTATTAATTGGTTTAGCAGTTTATGTACAGACGCCCAGCACCTCTAACTTCTACAATCTGAAAAAAATCCTCAATAGATTTTCAACTTTATCTATAGAGTATAAGGTCTACTATTAATTAGGGAAATTTTAATCTATAACGCATAAGGTCCAATATTAATTAGATGGAGTAGCTTGTCAATGTGTTTGTACATAGATTTCAAAAATACCCAACATTTTGACCAGTTGCGGTTCAATAAAACAAAAATCCCTAAATACTTATACAGGGTGTAAGGGACATCCCTCTACAGACTACTACTAAGAAGATTCATGAAATTGTTTCAGGAACGTTATGGAAATTCAATAAAACTGATTTGTTTTAAAACTTCACAAAAATTCGTCACAAATTCGTCGCTCGTCACAATTATTTCAAAATTAAAAGTATTATTTAAAAAAAATGAGTTCTGCGTGCAAAGAATGTAATTTTGCATTGAGAGAAAGAAAACAAATACGGAATAATCAAAAAAATAAATAAAAAAAAGCTGAGAAAAATTCCAGTGAAATATGATTCAAAATAAGGAGCTGAATGTACCCTATCAGTTTGTGGAGAACTATCCCTTACACCCAGTATTTCTGCTTACACCTTTGAAAATCTGGTATCAATAAACAAGACGAGACAAATGTACGTATTATCCGGATTTACCCGGATCTTGGATAACGGGATTTCAGACTTCGTGTGAAGCCGGAACTGGTTCATTCACATCGCTTGGATTCAACATGGATTTGTCCGAACTAAAACCATGTTTAGTTTAGATTCTGGATTCGAATAGATACAATCTTTATCTTTAACTCTATTTAAACTGGGCTCCGGATTGATCATAAATAAAATGTTACCTTGGCCCTGGCACATAGAGACCTCCAGAAAGAACATAGTGCGTATTAGTCAGTAAGAGTCTGAAACTCCCTCCACCTGCGCCCTCAGTGGGAGAGGTCATTTTATGTTTTCCAATGAAATAAGAGATATATACCTATTCTTAAATAATTCGTGCGCCACCGCACTAGTGGATGGATTATAAAGTTAAGCCACGCTTGGCGCGGTCAGTGCATGGATGGGTGATCAACTTGTGATGACGAAGCACGTTAACGTTAATTTTCTGACGGGGCTGCAGGAGTCGGAAAAGTTACCGCAGACGAGACCGAAAGAAAATTGGTTTTTGGTTTCGTTTTTAGGTTCTAGTCAGTAAAAGTCTGACAACCGCTCCAGCTGCACACACAGCGTTAGGGGTCATGATGACTAACCACTCTAAAGAAAAGGTCTAATATCTGAATTTTATTATTCTTTGAGTGTCCTAAAAAGAAAAACATAAAATATGGTATTCTCATTTTTTTCAGATTTGAGACCAGCAGGCTTAGCATGGCGATTCTATATCTATTCTGTCAAGAAAAGACAAAGCTCTTTCTGTCAATGTCAGCATGTCTTCTGCCCGAGCATGGCGCGACCTGTCAACTCGCATATAATCACTTGTAAACTGGTCGATCGAAGAAAAGAAAAATTTATTCAAAAAATGTCAAAGGAAATCTTACGTCAATTGTCACTTTTCTGTCATTATGTCCATTCTCCAGTAAACAAAACTTGTTTCTACGGTTGCCATGCTAAGCCTGCTGAGCTACACAAAACAAAACAATTTTGGCTACATGAACTTGAATTCGATATTATGGCCACAAACATAATTTAACGGCTATATTTTTACTTACAATAAAAGCCCCAATACAGATAAAAAATACTTTAATTCATTGAAAGCCAATAATAGCTTAGTCAAGTGTAGATATGTAAATGCAATTGTATTAGAAACATATTGTATTCTGATAATTTCTATTATTTGATATCGATGGAATTAAACATTAATCATTTAACGCCATTAAATTGATTGTTTTACTATACTTACTATGAGTTTAATGCAGGATACGAAAAAATAGTTTTTTTTTGTAGATTATTACATTAATTTTTAGTATAATGTTTTACTTTGGATTTGTTCAACTGCAATCTCAAATATGTATAGTCACCCGCACATCAGTGGAAACATTTGAACTGCGAAAACAGCTCTTATGTCGTAGGAAATAGAGGCGGTCTCAAGGTCAAAGTGTGTCTACTGATGTGCGAGTGACTGTATAATATTAAGTTTGTTGTTGTATGTACAGATAGTGTAATCTGAAAAACTACTGAACCATTTTAACAAAACATTTTAGTAATAGATAGCCCATTTATCGCATCGGAGGAAGGCTTTAGGCTTTTTTAAATATTAACATCTTACCATACCATGTTTCTGGCAAATAAATATATTTCTTATTTCTATATAGGATGTATGTAGTTCCCACGGGATGCTGATAAAATTAATGAAATAAATAAGTCAGGACTATTTCATTTTAATATATCGCGTGATGACTTTTAAAAATGACATAGTTTTAATGTGTACCAGTGGAAAATATGAGTAATAGCACCTCATGTGGTAGCAAAGCTATAAATACTTTGAGTTTGAGTTAATTATCGATCTAGCGTTTCACATTTACATCGAGAACGTAGGTTTTTCTATAGAATTCACCATTCAATGTTAACATCAATGTGAGCTTACCTACATTTGAATAGAAATTATTATATTTGTACTTTTATCGATAATATTTATTACGACAAAAAACACGCATACCGAATAACATTCAAAGCTTATGTCACAAGCCAGTATTATTAGAAACGCTGAAAGAATTGTATCCACCTAACTCATAAAAAATACATTCGAATAATAATAAGCAAATAACCTTTCAAGCGATTAGTTTAATAGTGTGAAGTGCTGCCAATATTGACTATCGAACTATAAAAATGAATATAAATACCAGCCGCAAGGTACTCAACACGAATCCATCAACGGAAGACAATATGAAAATAACAGTTGCTACTAAAACTATCAAGGATACATTCTACACTATAGCACCTTTTAATTGGCTGTTAAGAGTGTTCAATCTATCATGTGTCTACAGAGAAAATGGAGAGCTCAAAGTATCATGGTCGTTAACGAAAAATGTAACCTACGTCATTGTCCTATCTTTCCTAAACGTACTTTTTTTGATCACCAATTTTGAACGTTGGGACTCCATCCTGCAGAATTGGTCTTTAATTACATTTGCTGATGCCATAGAAATGACGTACTTCATTGGATATATTGAATACGTCATCGATTTAATTTGTATCTACAGGAATAGCAAAGAAAGCTACCTTAAGTACTTTGAGTCATTCGATCATATTGATCAGTTGCTAGGCATGAATTCCTATGATGAAATTCGAAAGTTGATAATAAAAACTGTTTCGATCTGTGTCTTCATCTTCGTGATCACTTCAGCAATTGATCACATCATTTGGGTCAATGCTTACCAAACTTCTTCTACGTTTATGTTCTTCTTAAACTACTTCTACTTCTTTTTAAGTATGCTTAGTGCGTTGGATGGGATGTGTCATGTAGTGCAGTTGGAATATCGTCTTATATTGATAAAAGACCTTCTCATGGTACGTATCTTATTTAATGATCGTTATCTGTTTTAATGATGACACCGAATTTAATAAATATTTTTATATTATGTTTATTTTTAATATGTAGTGCAGCTGTATGGGTACCATGTATGTAAAATGTAATACACTTTTCGCTTGTGTGGTTGAATTTTTCCAAGAGAAAGGCGTTTAGAAGGATTGTTTTTAGGGTTCAGAAATTGCTTTTAAAAGTACCCATACACAATAAAGAAATTTTACAGAATTACTACAATTCACCGAACTATACAACGGCCGATGATAATGACAAGACTTGGGCAACTAAGACTGACGCAAGCCATCGTGTGGACTCTCTTAAGACTCTCAACTATAGTCGCTTTACTGAAGTCATAGGATTTAATAGATGCTACCTTCTTTTGGTAAAACAAGCATATTTCATGAACATCAAGTTCGGTTTCCGCGTAAGTTGGTACTTTTACTTGATTTTGTCTGTGACAACTAAATAATTTTATTGCCTTCAGAGTATTATTGAGATGTCTAGAGTCAAAGATTCCCGTGTTATAAAATTATAAATAAGTTCATTTACTTCTTAGCTTAGAATGATGTGTCGCTAATGCTTACATTGATTTTGCAGCTTTTAATACTCTGTATTAACTTTCTCGTCAATATGATCAAATCGTTGAATTTGTCCGTCAGATTTGCAACGGGGGCAATGGTGAGTCTTTTTTTATTCATTTCTTTGCTGTTTATTTCTAGAACAAGAAGCTCAGTAAATGAGAAATATCTCCCTAAAAGATTAACGGCTACAGTCAAAACGAATGCACAAAACACTACTGCGCTTTCAGAGCTGCAAAATTATTTTAAAAGCACTTACTATACGAGTAGTGTAGTGCAGTTGAGTATCATTAACTTACTACAATAGTTAACTTCAGTCATCCTCCTGCCTTCTTCCCAATTTTAATTTGGGGTCAGTGCTGCCTATTTTCCTCTTCCACATTCCTCTCAAGTAACATTCTTCCTAGCTGTTTCAAGCTTTTCGCAAAATCCATCCATCGTTTCTTTGGTCACACCCTTCCTCGACATCAGTCAACGTTCATGCTCAAAACCTTCCTCATATCACTTCAGTGCCGCTAACAAATTTGATAAGAAACTGAACGACCTTTTCGTAAATAGAAGCAGTATAAAAAGGGGTACCTATAACTTTGATTAACATATAACAGGTTTCGCCAAACGGTACTTCACGCCTGCTGTCATTGGCCAGCATAGACAGATTGGTGAACTGGGCTACAGTGGCGCTTATCATCGTGTACAGATGTGAACAGACATACAGACGGAGCGAGGAAATACTAGAAGCCATAGACTTGGTGCTGGTGAATAAAAAAAATTGTAAGTATGGGTTTTATTTTAATGAGTTAAGGTTGAATTATTTTGGATCACAGTAAGGAAGCAGAAGATAGAAAATTTCCGTCCAGAATCCTTAGTTTTTTTATATCCCAATACTTAAATTTATTTAATCTTATAGGGGAAGACGGATTAAAAAAAAACACTGAAAGTAACAATATTTTTTAATGTTATTTATTTCTACTGATTATTTGGTCACTGACCGTAAACTCTAGGTCCCGGCTGTCATTGAACATCCTTGGCAGTTGTTACGGGTAGTCAGAAACCAGTCCAACCGAGGGTATTGGGGGGAAAGTATCAAGCATTTCCTGAACTGAACAAATCTTCATATGGCTACACTATATCATTAAAGTTTTCTCTAATTTCAGCAATCAGTCTGACGAAAACCTTGGAAAATTTCCGTACCCTGCTTTTGACCAGACCTATAAAGTTCCATGCGTTCCAGTTCTTCACCATTGAGTATACCTTACTGGTTTCCCTTGCTTCAACCGTTGTTACGTATACTATCATCATGCTGCAGAACATGCAATAAATGGAAGATAAGGATTTTGCACGGTAGCAAGAATATTTATTCTTCATGTATGGTTTTATTGAAGTAAATAAAAACTGAGGGGTTGGTTTGTGTGTAGAGTCTACTCCAAAGCAAGAGTTTTTTTCTGCTGGTTTTAAAATTGAACCCCACAAACGAAAAGGACCTAGTAGTGCATTTTGACTGTTTGATTTTTTGAAGTAATTTTTCTTATCTTCGATTGACATAAGGCTACAAGTGATTAGGGCAGAAGACATGTTGACATTGACAGAAAGAGCTTTGTCTTTTCTTGACGCAATAGATATAAAATCGCGATGCTAACCCTGCAGAATAAAACTCAATGTATACTCGATAACGACCCGATAGTTACAACGTATCCCACAGCAATAATGATCCCAGCTTGAATACCGTTCGTCTGTATCTGCTAATGCAATATTAATGAGAACTGCACTCCGCGATGACGATGCACTGGCCAAATGAGGGTTAGGATACAGTGAGATATGATGCAGAAGTTACCTACGTGTGATATTTTATATAAGTACTTTAATAATTATAATGAAGAGCACGTGGCTAAGTAAAAGCCGCACGGGTCAATCGATCATAAGGTTAAGCAAGGCTTAGCGCGGTCGGTCCGTGGATGGGTGACCATCTTGTCATGACGACTTCCTCCCTGGCGTTGCGGAAGGCACGCTAAATTGATGGGTCCTGGCTGTCATTTGTACATCTTTGGCAGTCTGATAATCAGTTTTACCGAGGGATATCGGGTTGCCCAGGTAACTGGGCTGGGAAGGTAAGACAGTCAGTCGCTCGACGTAAAACACTAGTACTCAGCTGCATCCAACCCCAACGTAGCTTGGGATGTGCAAGCAGTGACATCTGTAGTAGTATAAAGCAATAAAAAAAGACAGAAGATGGTGACAAAACTGAAAAAATCTCTGCCGGGGCGTCTGTATTTTCGAGTTCTTACAACCCAAAAACTCTTTAAAGCAAGAGTGAATAGGCTTCCCATAGATACTATCCTTGTCCTTCTGGCTGGACTGGGATCAAGAGCGATCCCATTAGAAATGAAAAAAGTGGGCATAATGAAATAGTCATAATGAAATGCTGGGCAGTGGACGCGCGTAGTTGCATACATCCTTGTTGTTCGCGAACATACAAGTATTCATGCTTTCGCTACCGGATCGAAATCATTTTTTTATACGCGCTCTTTGTTTTGTTAGTGTATAGGGCACGTTTTCCTGCCCGTCAGAAGTCAAAACGTGTTACGCACAGGCTTGCTGGCGGACACAGAGGCTTAACCAGATAGAGAGGAACAAGCTCAGTACGCGCACTGAACGAGTTCAGAAAAAAAATATTCACATACCATACTGGAGAAAATACACCTTTTTTTTCTCGTTAGGTATTTTCCCCTCTCGCTGAAGGTGCAGCTGGAGCTCTTACTGACTAAAACCCACTATGTTCCTTCTGGAGGTCTTTGTGTGCCTGGGCCACGGTAAATCTTGCGATCAACCCGCAGCCCCTGCAAAGTATAGAACTGTTTACATAGCTTTACAATGATAGTGAAAAAACAAAAAATAACTTCCTATTTTCCGTGAATATTTTAATATATGTATTTTTTTTTTCAACAATGTGGCATTAAATAAAACTGGTTCTTTTTCAATTCACAGTAAAATCTAAATTACTTTCATCATCATCATCACAGCCTTTTCATCGTCCCACTACTGCTAGGCATAGGCCTCCTCTCCCACGGAGAAGGATAGAGCGTTAATCATCACGCTTGCTCAATGCGGGTTGGTGACTTCAGACTTTATAGTCCAGGTTTCCTCGAAATATTTTCCTTCACCTTTAATCAGTCATTGGTGTCCAAGATAAACTTATAAAGTACGTATAACTTAGAAAAGTTACATTGGTACTTGCCTGACCTGGAATCGAACCCGCACCCTCATACTCGAAAGGGTGGTGCTTTAACCACTAGGCCACCACTTTTTTTCAAAATCATCATTACAATTCATATTCTTTTTATTTCTGCGACTATTATTGTTATTAAACACTTTCTTCTTATTAAATTAATTTGTCCTTCTGTATTAAAGAGCGGCAATTGTTTTACGATAATTTATTTACGATTACTCTTTAGATATAATGAATGTTACTTCTATTTTCTGTCACGTCACCACACATGTGTAGAAATCTATTAATAAAGCTGTCATTACTATTGTTGATCAGGAGGATCGATCTGATCAAAATTACTTGGATATTTAATAAGTTATGACATAAACTGTGAATATAATTCCAAGTTATGTTATAGTACAGACGCCAGCACATCAAGCTAACCAAAACGGTCAATCCCAATCAACTTTGAACCATATGCTTCAGCAATATAGTTGACAATTTATTACGAACATTTTACAGATTATAGTAGCTTGATGTGCTGGCGTTGCACTAGCTTGCACCCTCGGTTTCACCCGCGTTCCGGGAGAACTACTCCTAATACCAGATTGTATAGACTATGTCCATTTCCATGGTATCATGGGGATAATCAAAAATTATATATCTCTCAGTTCAGCGGTTTTGGCGTGATTTCATAACACACAGACAGACATGTATAACGCATTTAAAACATAAGTAAGGATTGCACTAATGAACATTACAACTTTTACATAATTTTTGTTTATATTTTTTAAACATATCGATTTATTTATATCGAAAATCTCCCGTTAATTTTATTACTTGACATCAAATCCAAGACCAATAGACAATAGACATTATACATTAAGTTAGTAAAAATGCCTATAGGTATTACTCGTAGTATGTAACAACGCATACTTAAATAAAAGCGGAATTTTAAGCAAATAAGATGATATTAACACGAGAACGGGCAGCGATCGAACTCTGCCTGATATAACTAGGGATTTCGTTTGCTGACTGGAAGAACCTGGAAAATGCATTAATTTTCGAAGTTTTTTAAGAGGTTAGTCATCCACTGTGGGTGCGAGAGAGAGTCAGTCTTTTACGGACTAAATATTTTTTTTTTTTAGTTGTTCCTTCTTTTTGTGCCAGGGTCGCAGCAACTCGAACAGTTCACCCAAGCAGAACTTGAGAAGATCTTATATTATGTTTAGAATCAATTTAATTTCATAAAATAAATTCACTTGAAAGCCTTTCATTTTTTTTGCAAGGCACAAAATTATTCGTTTAGTTACCACGTTTTCATGTTCAGTAAACATGATCGCTTCGTACGAGGAAACCGATTTAAAAATGGTATTTCCAAGTTTGCTTTCACATATAAGGAGATAAACACTTATAGCCGAATACATAGAAATTGGCTTATAATAATGTTTTGAAATCATTTTATTAAACGTTTACTAGGAGTACTTATAGCATTTTTTATCTATCTATCTATCTAAGTTTGTGACCGTAGTAAGGATAGATTATTTTTGTATTTTAATACCTCCTAATAAGTTCACTAAGCTTATTACCATTATTAATTATGCGGATGAATGAGGATCATGTTGTGAGGAAGGTTTTGAACATGAATGTGAATAGATATAGAGGAAGGGGACGACCAAAGAAACGGTGGACAGATTGCGTGAAAGTTGATATGGCTAGAAAGAATGTAACTTGTGAGATGACGGCAGATAGAAGAGCGTGGAAGACCAAAACATGATGCGCCGATCCTAAATAAAACTTGGGATAAGGGCAGGAGGATGATGATGATACTTATTACCATTATTTAATTAAGAAACTTATTTACAACATACATATCGATAGTATAAAAATATAGTACCACAAATATAGTTTCACGTCCGCCACAGAAACTGCTTCGTGCATCAAGTTTAAAAAGCCTAGCCTAAACCTTCCTCGATAAACAAGCTATCTGACACCGAAAACATTTTTCAAATCGTAACATTAGTTCCTGGGATAGGCGCGTTCACACAACCTCTTCAGCTTTATTTCTACGGCTTTCAATCCTTTTTTCCTCGTGTGTTGTGTACAATATGGCTTTAAATCCGTTTTTAAAGCTTAAAATAGCTCTATCAATGAAGTTTTTGTTACCTTAAAATAATAATAATTCTATTAATCTCAATATAAATCAAAACATACTGCAGGCAGGCTTAGCATGGCGATTTTATATCTATTATGTCAAGAAAAGACAAAGCTCTTTCTGTCAATGTCAACATGTCTTCTGCCCGAGCCTGGCGCGACCTGTCAACTCGCATATACTCACTTGTAGATTTATGTCGATCGAAGAAAAGAAAAATTACTTCAAAAAATGTCAAAGGAAATCTTACGTCAATCTGTCACTTTTCTGCCATTATGTCCAATCTCCGGTAAACAAAACTTGTTTCTACGGTTGCCATGCTAAGCCTGCAGCTTGACCAGTGACAACACAGAACTTTATCAAAGAGACTCCAAAATAAACCATAACATGATCCAAAATATTCCTTCCCTAATCTCTTTATGCACCACTTATAATCCTGAAGTCCCCGATGTCCCCATATTGTTGGGGGACTTAATTACATAAAGCCCTTTGCTGTTATGTAGTACAATGTGTCTTGGGAGATTGGCGACTTGTGTTAAGTGTCTGGACAATGTTTCGTTTGAGCCAGAGTGATGAGTATGTACATATGTACCTATTTGTGTAGTGTTTTGTTATGAAATAAATTGTGTCGCGAAGATGTAGTGTTATTACGAAAAAAGATATGTACGTTAGACACGTGTTAAAAGAAATTTTGTGTTGTATTCTTTTTAAACACATGTGTCAAATTGTCCGTTTAACATTTTTTGTAATAACACCAAAAAAATGTACTTATGTGATTATATCCTTACTGATGTTGCAATATTCTTCTGAATAAATATTCATCTAACTATAGTACAGACGCCAGCATATCAAGATACCCGATTTTTTTTCCTAATCAGCTTTGAACCATATGCTTCAGCGATAAAGTGCTAGCTTGATGTGCAGGCATCTAGGTATAGCTACAAGATGATGTACAAAAAGGACCAAGTTATTTGAGACACATTAATGACCACTTTACGATTATTAATAACTAAAAGAATTTTTGTAGAGTAATATTTGTTTAACTATACCGAGCAAAACAGCGTGGCATTGTAAATACTTAATTGACTTCAATGCTAAACGATAAAGATAAATTTAATTGCAAAACAGCAACAAAAGTAGAAAAAAATAACTTTCAAATCGCATTATTCATTTCCGAACAACTGGAAGTTCGAAAGATCTTCCTTTAGTCCATAAAGAACCAATATCTTTTATCTTTCGTACAATCGAATTAACTCTCGCTAAAGACAATAGAGATGAGAACACAATACAATAATTCATTCTGTTTATCTTAACAAAAACTTGGGCCCGATATACTAGAGTGACTGCCGTTAAGCGATTTTGTAGGATATTACTTGGTTTTAATACATTAGATGACAACTAGTCAATTCCTTACTTTTATTGAACTGTCAAAAACGGTTACTTTGTATGCAATTTGTATGAAAATACTAAGAATTGACGTCACAGATTTTTGACATCAAGCCGTATACTTATTTCGGTTATATTATTAATAAAAAAAGTAAACAATTTTCTGTTCAAAACTATAAATGAAACTGTCATTATTTAAAGATGTTTTACAAATTGGATATGATAAAGTATTTAATTTTTGACCTAGTCATTATCACAATTCTTAAACGCGCTCTACACGACCTTTATAACTTCTCTCGTCGGCCGACAGCATTTCACACGGTTGGGACCGACCACGAACGCAGACTGTCGCGATGCGCTCCCGACCAAGGTCGTCCAGAGTCGTTTGTCTCCGCCCACATCTAGTCGGCCGACTATCGCCTACACAGTAGATTGTAACACCAATTGGAGCAGGGTGACTCTGTCGGCGGTTGGTTTGATCGTGTAGAAGGTCATTTAGCAAATACTGGCAGTAAGCCAAAGAAAGGGTAAGATTTGTAATGCAAAAATCATTTGGACATTCTTCTAGATAAATATATAGGTACCGCTAGATGACCCGGAGAATTCCGTACCGACTAACAGTCGACTCCTTGATTTTTGGTGCTTTTTTATTTCTTTTTCTCTCCTTAAGAACTACACTCATATTGAACTCAAACTCAAAATATAAAAAAAAAAAACAGAATCGGTTCAGTTGGTCACGAGATTTGCGCTTAGCAACACATGTTGATAGCTTTCCATCTCTCACACAAAAACACAGAAAAATATCTCTCAACATTCCAAAAGCAGTACTGAGGCCAGCACATCAAGCAAGTCAAACTTTCAGATTGACCCAATCAACATAGAACCATATGCTTCAGCGATAAAGTTGAAAATCTCTTAAGAAAATTTGACAAATTTTAGTAACTTGATGTGCTGTCGTCTGTACTTATCAAAGTTCAAAAGTCGCTTTGGATTTAAATTAACAATCTCAAAAACCGCAACATAATTAATCACACCAAAACACAGAAAGACATTCATAAAGTAATTAAAGATCTACAGCCCGATACAAAACACAAATTATTATCTCATTTCCCGACAAATCCATAACCACCCTACAAATAAATACCTGTTAATTCATTCGTAAAATAATTCTATTGAGAGTCACCGACAAAGTTCGCTAATTAATTATATTTTATGGGGTTGCTAATGGCACTTTAATTAGTACGCTGCCGGTAGTGCGCCGTGAAAAATTACACGCCCTAGGTACGTAATCTGATGTCAGTATACATTTCGTTGGACTTTTGATAAATTAAGTTTGTTCAGCAATCAGATGAACGAATCTATGAGAATATCTATTTTATAAGAATTAAGTTCACAAGGGCTATTCTCAACAGTATTGACTAGAAAATATGTGAGTACCTTCATAATATATTGGCAGATCTAAAAGTCCTGATTTGGATTGATTTTAGAATTGATGAAATCAATGCTTATCTCGTATAAAACTGAACGAGGAATTATGTTGTTTTTTTTTTTGCTTGAACTCGCTCACCTCAAATAGTACTGAACCGATTTGAAAGATTATTTCGGTGTTAGGTAGCGTATTATAGCGAGGCAAGGAAGGCTATAGGCTACTTTATCCGGGTGAGCAGAGTAGTTCTTCATAATTCCTACCCAGCCAATCCAACTTATTTTTTTTCCTAAGTACCTACAGACTACCTGAAACTGCCAAATTTTCCCAATTAACTTTAAACCATATGCTTCAGCGATAAAATTGAAAATCTATTAAGGAAATTTGACAGATTGTAGTAGCTTGACTAGCTGGCGTCTGTCTACCTATGGTAGCTGTGTTTATAGTAATGTGTCCTGGGTTAATATGAGCTGAAAGGGTCAATCGATCCGTCCTCAGATGCCCATCCATTTTTCATTTCCATCTACCCACATATTTTGTAACTACTCATAAAAAGAGAAATTCTCGAACGATACAATGTAACAATACCATATTTCATCAAAAATAACTTATTACAAAGTTACATAAACAAATTACTTGATTCAAATTGTAAATTACTCCCTGGATAAGTTGCTGCAATCTACCTTGCACTGGTCGTTTGGGTTTTAGTCAAAATCATAATAATATAGCAATCATTCGAGTTTCGTAATAAAGTTTAATTTCGAATTCCCTAGATGGCGTTAGTATATCGTTGAAAGACCCTCGGTTACAATATATAGGTACCTACAGTGCTACAGTAGTAGTTTAAGTAGTTGAAATTACTCAGAAAAGTGGAAAACAACTCACCTGGAGAGGTTAAGTTGACACGAAGAAGTTCAACCAAACATTAACGACGGGGTACTAGATGCCTGTCGACCAAAAATCACTATCAACACTTTCAACTCTTTAAGTTTTGTTTCACTAATGATCACCTATCTTCTATTTGCAAATAAGTTCAAATCAACACTTTTACACTTGAAGATTTTTTTAAAACGAGATTATGTCGCCTGAGAAGAAACACCAAAACAAACTCAAGGGTCATAGTCTCTTTTAAAGTCGAAACATTAAAAAAAAACGACTATAAACTACAGTATGTTTAAGAACATGTTCTACAAAATTTTCAGTTCGTATCGCGCGTGTTGAACTACAGTCATAAGGGAATGAGCGAACAAATGAGGGCGAACGTAAAAATTTCGTGACAGAAAGTCTGAATTTAGAACGAATTAAAAAGAATAACGGCCAGTTTCACAGGTTACGGATAGCCACTATCTGCTTACCAGATAAATTCAAAAATGGAACAGTATTTGTATGAAATTATCTGCCAGATAAACTATCAACAGGCTTAGCATGGCAACCGTAGAAACATGTTTGTCTACCGGAGAATGGACATAATGACAGATAAGTGACAGATTGACGAAAGATTTCTTTAGACACGTAGAAAATATTTTTTTTCTTTTCTTCAATCGACGTAAGTCTACAAGTGATTATATGCGAGTTGACAGGTTGCGCCATGCTGGAACTTCTCCGTAACCGGTGACACTGGCCGTAACTCCGTAAGGATAGTGGCCAGTAATGGTTCATGTTCGTATAATATTGTAATCCTTTGCTATAAAAACAAGTTTTTCCCTATTATTTCTCGGATTCCTTCCAAGCGACTGCCTTTAGCTCGGGAGCTGGCTTCACAGATTAATTAATTTAAAATTCTGCTTAACAAAGTACGATATTAAAAACGGGTAGAATTTTAATTTCGCAACTACATTTGAAAGTACAGCGATAATATTCATAAGGCTGTGATTCCAAAAAAAATAAGAACCTAAAAAAATCAAATAAGCTCTTCATAAACAAGACGTAACGAACAATAGTACCAGACTCCTGGACTATCTATGTGATCACTTACGATACATCTCTGATTCCAATGAGGCCTACGTAATTGATCATATTACTGATTGCGTTGTCTCGAAGGACCTTCCCTTCGTTACCAACCCTTGCCCCGAGACGTATGAGAAACTATACTAGCCTTATACTAATAAAAAACAAATTATATCTGTATGTTTGTAAGCAGTTTTTGAGGGCCATTAGGGGTCTTCAGAGACGCCAGAAAGCTGAGCTGTGAAAGTCCACTCCAAATATATACATGATGTATATATATAGTTAAGCAAAGTTCTAGGCAGATGATGATAAACTTTATGCTCAATAAGGACCTAAAACGACCTGATAGATACTGACAACGTTAAAGGTGACGTCCTCCGCACAACCGCGTAGACCCTGGGATCAGATCACTTAAGAATTTTTCTAACTATTGCTACTACCTAATTAGGATTATTTACGGAATAAATATTTTTTATACAAATTTTGGTGATCCTTCTGTTTAAAGCGACTTAAAAAATACAGATGCGTGAAACAAGAGATGGGTGAAATAGCGGGAAAAACTACTGCCATAATATTACCAATCGAGCTGAAGGAATTCCCAGGATTTCATTATGTGGGGAGGCATTTTGCAATAATTTGATTTGTAAGGGATTTCATAATATAACATTTTTGTTGGGGTACCTACTGTACCGTTTTCTTATACAATAACTCTGAACCCCGAAGGGTTTTGCGTCCCTAAGTTATTAACTTGCGGTTGATGAGATGAATCTATCATAGTTTCTTATTTGTTTGCAAAATGTTTGATGACGCAAATCGTTTCAACTAATAGGCCTTCTACACAATCCAAACCAATCGCCGACAGAGGTGATTTTAGACGTCACCACGTCGGTCGGCCAACCAGATCTGGGTGGAGTAAATAACTCTACAACCTTGATCGACAGGACATCCATCGCAGCATAGACAGCTAGTGTCCGTGTCCGACCCCAACCGTGTGCAACGAAGGAAACCTCTAGGTCAGCGGTCTGTTTCTGGGCTGCGAGTTGTTCGCAGGAGTTTAACCGTGGCCCTGGCACACAGGGACCTCCAGAAGGAACATAGTGGGTTTTAGACAGCGGTCGGTTTGGATCGTGTGTATGTTTAAGAATCATACCTAGATGATTTGTAACGGAAATACGACTTATGCGGAGTGCAATTTTCTCCAAACCTTATTCAATGTATAGAGACACAAAGTTCGAGAAACTTTGCTATCAGCACCGGCCAATATTACCTTCCAACCGTAGTTGCGATTATCATAATCCACAAAGCGGTCCCATCTCTTTATATTGGTCGAAATAATCACTCAACACATTTTTCCTCCTCAGTTTTGTGTTAAGGATTCGTCCACAAGGCAATGTCAGATATTTCGATAAGTTGCGATAACATAGGTACCTAGGTTTTGACTACACAGTAGAATGCAATTCAGGGCTCTCGTAACTAAGTAGCAGTCGCACGGGTCGTTCGATCATAAGGTTAAGCAACACTTATCGCGGTCGCTTCGTGGATAGGTGACCGTCTGTTTGTCAGGGCTCCTACACATAAACACGATACGACGTCGCGCCGTACAACGATGCGGCGTCGTTTCACGATACGACATCGTGTCGTGGAAATCGACGATGAGCATCGTAAAAAAACACGACATCGTAACGTAATGTGCCACGCACGATACCGTCGATACAGTGAGGTGGTGTTTTAGTTCATTCCGAAAAATGGACCGCACTAGACGTATTCTGCTTCTGCTGTTAATAAGAAGACGAAGAAAGAAAAGACAGATACTCAGAAGATATTGGATCCACCCATTTATTTCAATATATATAATATATACATATAATAACAAATGCGCAGGATTGCATCGTGAGTTTCTAACGTCACGACGTCGTATCGTGCATCGACACGTCACGACGTCGTGACGTAGATTTCCACGATGCGACGTCGTATCGTGAAACGACGCCGCATCGTTTTACGTTGCGTCGTCGTAACGTGTTTATGTGTTTGAGCCCTAACAAAGAGTTTCTCCGTGTTTCAGAAGGCA
Organism: Heliothis peltigera; assembly: GCA_958496145.1. Lineage (NCBI taxonomy): Eukaryota > Metazoa > Arthropoda > Insecta > Lepidoptera > Noctuidae > Heliothis > Heliothis peltigera. The sequence continues at coordinate 1,477,107 of OY292338.1, forward strand.
CGTCGAAATGTAGGTCCTGGCCGTCATTTGTACATCTTTAGCAGTCGTTACGGGAAGTCAGAAGCCAGAAAGTCTGACAACCAATCTTACTAAGGGCTTACCCAGGTAGGTAACTGAGTTGAGGAGGTCAAGAAGACTGTCGTCACTGTCGCTCATGTGAAACAAGGCACATAATATGGGTATTAAGGCCTCTAGCAACACAGTTCATTAAACAAGAGAAAACATAAAACAAGAACTTCCATAAAATATCTACATTGCCTATAAAAACTAGACCTAAGTGTCAGCAGGTACCTGAAATACCAATCGGCTTAGCATTCAGTGTGAGCACAGGCTTAGAACACGTCCGTACTAAACGTAATGAAGACGCTTCGAATCAATTAGTGCCGGCCGTTGACGAGCGCTCTCAGTAGGTGCATAGCTGTAGGGGGATAACATACCTACACGTACTCACTGCTTCTGTAATACAAGTAGGTATTAGGTACTCGGTTATGGTGTTTCCCTGGAAAAATAGATAATGGGTAACGCAAATCTATGTTAATACCTACCTTTGTAGGTATGTAAAACCCTTTAGATACTTTTAGGGTGGGAAGTTAATTACCCTTTTAACCACCACATATAAAGGTCATATAAAAGAACACGTGCCCTCAGCGCCAAGCTAAGAATTCATCCATAAATATCTACAATATTATAGTAAGAACTGAGTTCGGCATTATATCGACTAAAACTGACTAATTTTCAGTAAAAAGTCGTGACCGTGGCGTGTTGGGTCACTTTTTGGCTTGTCGTAGTTGCGACACAGACGAAGGAAACCATTGAAATTGGGAAGTATAATAACCTGCCTTCCGAAAGCACTGAAAATAATGCTTCCAACTGATCGTTTGTGATGCTTCAATGCTGGAAGGTAACGGGCCAAATAGTTAAAAATAGGTTAAAAAATCGACCAATAGTAGCCACTTAAAAAAAATATGCGTCCCGCGCAACAATTCCGAATTATTTTTCTGGCCCCCTTAAAAATGCTTTAGGGTCTATTCCATCACCTACAAATAAGTTCCAGTTAGTTTATTTATTTGATAATTACAAATAAATTCTGTCCAATTTTTAAATTTATTCGGTAGATACTGGCTATTCGGACATCGTGAAACTGGCCCTTAGTATGGCTGTGGTACAGGGACGCGTTAGGACAAAATTAATCGAGATCTTCATAAGAACACCTTAATTTTACAAGATCAATTCACTCCAGCACCCTTGAACATACTACGTACGAGGATCGAGATCCCGGGTAGGCACTCGAGCACTCGAAGATGCGTCGGAATCAATTAGTGGGACCTGTTGAGCTCTGTAAAGTGTTCAACCACAAAACTATTTGAGTGTTCAATGTATTTTGTTCTAAAGTACGGGATTTTAATGGGTTTAGAAATCTGCATAAGGGAAAATAACCATTGACTACTTATTTGTGTGCTAGACTTAAATGATGTAACTTTAATTACATTTTAGAAATACATTCGTGATTGATACATAGTAGTGTAGCTGTTCGTGTATTAAATTGTAATTGAAAATATTAATTGTTGCCTAAAACACACATGCTTAGTTGTGAATCTATCAAATATAACATTATTGTTTTTTTTTTTCAAATCACTAACCTATCACCGAGCAAAGATCACGTCATCTAGACCTCATTTCGTGAGAAATCATCAAATGACTCCTCCCACTTAGTCAAGAGACTAACTTTTACTGACTCAAACCCACTATGTTCTTTCTGGAGGTCTTTGTGTATCAAAGCCGCAGTAAATCTTGGAAACAACCCGCTACCCCGGGCTTCATTTAGAACTGAATTGAAGGAAGAAACCCAGACCTAAAAAAATAAAAACAACATCTATAAAAATCCATAATCTTTATTGGGGCTTAAAATCAATCACAGAACTCAAACGCTCCTTCGCACCATAATTCGAAAAAAAAAACACATTCGTCACAATAATGACTCGAACAAATAAACGATCTAAAATTACTTACACGTAACATAACTTATCAGAATTTGGTAAAAATAGAATGTTGATATTTAAGAAAAAAACTTCGTAATTTCTGACATTTTCGAAAGTTACCAATTTCTGAAGTTAAATTACGTGACTAAGTTATCGATACTAGAAATAAGTGGATAAAATGAGTTCATAACAACTTAACATTATTTTCATACGTAAATATAATTATACTACTCTTGCAAGATTAAAATGTAAAGCGTCGAGGGAACTGGTTCTATTGATAAATTGGTATGTTAAGCGTGGCCAGTATAATAAGGTCTAACAAAATTAGTGCACCATAGTTTTACAGGTCATCTAGTACCTACATGCTAAGGATCATGTATACCATTAAAAATGTTAAATTATCTAGGGGCAAAAAAAAAAGAACACAATTACAATTTGGCGAATGTGATGATAAATTTAATGTTTTCATGCCTTTTTGTAGTAAACATGATCCTTAGTATTTACTAGAAGACCTGCAAAAGGTTTTATAAAAATACCTGCCACGGCTTTAATGGGAGGTAGCATTGTGTTTTTAGATTACAATAGTAAAGAACTTTCTTACCCCTAACCAGTTAATTAAATTTGAGAAAGTAGTTAAATTAACACTGTCTCTCTGCATATAACCTGGTTCACAATATTTTAACGATTTTATTTTTGTATAAAATAAATAGGACAGATATCTTCACAGTTATAATCTATAAACACAATGCTACCTACCATTAAAGCCTTGGCAGATATTTTTATATAACCTTATATTTGGGAACAAAATTGTGTACAAAAAACTACCTAATTTCGACCGTCTATATCAAATATTATTTTTAAATATTCAAAATCAACTATGTCTAGTGTGTTTGCCCTGAAAAATATACATATGGGAAGATTACATAATTACAAAAATTGCACTCATTGAAATCAAAATATAATAAAACAAATAAACACAGAGAAATTATTTATTAACTCTAAATAGATTTAAATCAAATGCCGAAGGCTTCTACATTTTAAGTGTCTCCTCAATTCATCATCAGCCTTTATCTCAGGGATGAGCGTTAATCAGCTCACTCAATGCGGATTGGTGATTTCAGACTTCATAGTCCAAATTTCCTAGAGATGTTTTCCTTCACCAATACGCAGTCACTGGTATTCAAGATATTTGTATCTTAGAAAAGTTGCATTGGGACCTTGCCTGACTTGGATTCGAACCCCCCAACTCGTACCTGACAGGCGGGTACTTTAGCCACTGGGCCAGCACGAGTAACTTCATTGTTTTCCTATTTTTTTACGAGTTTTTTTGTCTGTAGCTTACAAAATCATAATATTTACCGTAGCGATCAAAACCAATCACGTTGTGTTTTATGTAATATGCTCACATGAATTTTAAAATATTACAACTTTTAAGTTCTTATGTGTTTCATTGTTTAATAATAAATTGTGTCTGCTTAATAACTACTCCACTTGTTTCTAGCACCTGGCCTATGTGCCGTGAATGCGCTTGAGAAATGACGTATACGTTTTATGCTAGAATATTTTTCGACATTACTTAAAAACGAATAAATATGTCGTGTTAGTTTGTTTAACTTTAATTTGGCATAGTGTTGATTTTTATTCCCATCCGGGGTATGAAACCGCAGGCGGAAGCTTTTTTATAATATTATCATATTTTTGTTCGTAAACGATTTTAAATTTGTTTTGAGTAAGTTTTAGTCTGCCTTTTAATTATATTCCAGTAGATAATATCTTCGTCTTCTTTTTGTTTATGGCTCCTTCGTTAGTATTCGAAGATTTTGCCAGCGTCAGGGTAGGAAAAGACACTGTGATCGGTATTTAAAAAAAAAAAATATTGTTATAGTGACCGGTAGTTAGCGAAGTTCTTAATGCTGAAAAAGGACAAAACAAATTGTTAGTATTCAACAATAACTCAATAACCAAAACAGACAACTATACGTAATTTCTCAAGCGCGATGTTATTAAAACTGTAGGTATCGTATAATATTCGTAATTATGATTAATCAACTATGATAAATGATGTGTTTAGAGCTCATATTTGTTCTTCAGGTCGGCTATCATCTCGTCGCTGATGTTCTCCGATGTCTTGCAGTGGTCTAGGAGTTTCATTAACCCTGGAAATAAATAAATTTATGTAAGTAGAATTTAAGAAAGTTGAAAAAATTTAAGAAAGAAAAAAGAAGTGTTTCAATGTAATATGAGAATATTAGATGAATCAGAAACATACTACAAACAAACAAATATGGCTTGGAACATGACTGTACTATGTACAATGTTGTATGTCAATAATACTCTGCAATCTGTTATAAAAAATATCTAGATGATATTCCATTACTTAGATATAACCCGGACACAAGTAAAAAATATCCTACTTTTTTATAGTATGTATTTCTTAAAAATATGAAAATAATATGGCAACACATGACAATTATAGTATGTCTTTCTTAAAATTATTAAAATTCTATGGCCACTCGTCATGACAATGACTTTATAAGGTTATGAACCCTGTTAAAGAAAAAATATCCCTTCAATATCTATAGGGTTTAAAGTTTCATGTATCTCTGTACCATGTTTTCTTTTTTGATTGTGTTCTGTGGGTGCGCTTGCGCAAAATAAACAATTTTTCTTTCTTTTTATCTTAACCTTATACCTACTTTATGCCATCTAATCGATTGTAGTATTTTATCATGAAAGCAAAATAAACTCATCATTATTATTCTTGTAGGTATTATTTACAGACAATCTAATCCCTATAATTTATATTTTATTAACCTTCCTTCAATAAAACAAAGAATACTATGTATAATACTCACTCTGTTTATCAGTATGCGAGAGGAACATGGCGAGCGCCGAGAAGCGCTGCACGCGCGCGAGGGCCGACAGGTAGCGCCACACCGACCCCGCGAACTGCGCCGGGAACTGCTGCAGGATGCGGATCACGTCCGACACCACCGAGCTCTCCAGCGCGTTCGCGAATATCGATGGGATCTTAGATGGTTCTATTAGCTGTGGGGGGAGAAAAAAAAGGGTTTTTATTTGGGCGACTAGATAGACAGTACTTAGTGCATTTACCCTACCACGAGGTAGAACTTTAATAATAGCCGAACTAATAACAATGGAAATTTTATTAATTTTTTTTTTGTCTTAACCGTGACCTCAAATTATTGTGATGGATTATTTGGACGTCCAAATACAGAGTACGCGAATCTGTCTGCCACGCCGGAGCTCGCGGATTCGATTCCCGCATAAGTCAAATATTTGTGTGCATGAACATGGGTTTCGCTTTGTGTGGATGGTCCTATTCATATCATGTATGTATTTACAAAAGAAAAGTATACAAGTGTGTTTATCAGTTGTCTACTACCCATAGTACAAGCTTAGCTTAGCTTGGGACTAGTTCACGTTGTGCGAATGTGTGAGGAATATTAAAAATATATTTAAATAATATTCAAACAAATGTTTTTCTTTCTTTCTTTCATAAGGATCTCATATTCGCCTTTAAAAAAATAGTAAACAATACTTACACTCCAATATTGACATTTAGCATCCCACTGATCCTTCAAATATTTCCATTCAGCCATAAATTGAACACTATTTACTGGTGGCACGAAGTTTCTCACTTCCTTCTCCGTCACTATCGTATCAGTGATGAGTTTCATCGATTCCGGACTAGCAATCACTTTATCACCTCCTCCTTTGACATCTGCTCCTTGTGAGGGAGGTTCATCAATTTTGTTAGAGTCATTATTGTTGGAGTCTCCGAGAGCCATGCTGTCTTCAATTTCGATGATTTTGAGACGCGTCGGCGGCTTCTCTGGAGTTTTCTCGCCAAGTAGTACTTCTTGAATGGGTATTGATTTCAATGTTCTCTGTAAATTATAATTTAACTAAGTTAGTTTGGTCTACACCAGACTTTTTATAAATACAGCTATTACAAGCTGAAATTCGTGTTTGCAATATAAACAACTCATAACACTTTCCAATATAGAAACGTAAACGAAATTCAAAGTCGTTTGCTGTACAGTTTTGCACTCGGATGGGATGTATATATTGATTGAGATATGATTGAGGATGTATATATTCAGCATTGGACTTCCTATAGCTGTAATACTGATTTCAATATGAAAATATATAATTTTTTATTGAGATCTCAAAAGAGGCTATGGATGTGATCGGTTCGGATGGCAGTGCTTTCTATTACTATCTTTAGCAGTGTTTTCTGTATCGCAATTATAATGTAATAACTAAGAAAAACTCACCTTAGACCTCAAATGCGGAGGCTTTTTCACTGGTTTGATAACCATAATATTTTCTCCTACGCCGTTCCTCCAATCGTTTGCAGCGGGTGTGACCGGCTCGGGCGGCAGTTCCACTATCTTTGGCTGTGGTTTAGACTTGAATAGCGGCTTGCTTTCCACGGTGGGCGTTGTGGAGGGTGATGATTTTGATTTGGCCTGGAAACATAGAAAAAAATCTGTTAATAAGGATACACATTGAGGTATTTAAGTTGATATTTTCAGTTATCTTAAGAAAATATTTCAACAAATACCAAGACCAAATAAACGAGGATACCATGTACTTCTTATTTACCTCTAAGGCAAATTGCAACATACAAATCAACATAGTCACAACTTCCCAAGCTCAGAAGCTATATTTTGACGAAGATTTTTAAATTAGTACACAGATTATTTCAAAGCCTAATTTTTACAAAAGTATAGGCTATAGAATGATACTTGTTAAATGATTCCAAAAAGTAAATCCTAAAAAGAGCTCCATTAATTATTCTCTTTAATAACAAAATAATTATCATGTATTTCTCACTCACCCCTTTCGTCCCCATTCTCATTTTAATAGCATCTAACTGTTTCCTAGCGGCCGTATTGTGTGGTTCTAGCTTGAGCACTTCATTGAGATCATGGGATGCAGACCGGAGTGAGCCAAGCCGTTCTCTCGCAGTGGCCCTGCGTTGTAAAGCTTTGACATATGTTGGGTCGAGGCGGAGAGCTTCTGTGCAGTCCGATTCCGCTTGGTGCAGACTGGAATTTAAGATTGAGGTTTATTATTCAGAAACTTAATTATTTATAGATGATTTCTATTAATTTTGGAAGAAAATAACCAATGTTTATCAATCTTTTTCAAAGTTCCCTCCTTGATGAAGTCCACTGCCATATAAGTAGTATATTTACAATATCATAATGTAATAAATGAAACAGTATACAAAAATAAACTTATGTTTTTACCTGGATCACCATTTGTAAACTACATTGTATTAAAAATCAATTAAGATGAGTCACATACACAAAAATATAAATAGGAAATTATTTTGTGGAACTCCAAACAGTATCTCACCTATCTTTTTTGAGATGGCACAGGCCTCTATTTGCAAAGTAGATGGCATCATCCTTCACCAGATCTATAGCCCGGTTGTAGCACGCTATTGCCTCGTCCCATTTCTCTTGCTTCACAAATGTGTTGCCCTGCAAATATTTTCACAATCAATTGAAGTTATATTGTTGCTATGGTTACCAATTTGCACAGGTTTGGTTGTTGATAGCATGGTTACGATCAAAACAAATGATATAGATTTTGCGATAGTAATATTATAAGGCTAAGGGCTAGTTTCACCAGTTACGGATAAAGTCTCTAATCGCCTATCAGAAACTTATTTACAAGATAAACTAAAGCTTTCGGTTTCACAGTTTCAGTGTCGGATAGTGATATCTGGTAGATAAAGTGTCGGAAAATGGTGAAACATAAAAAAAGTTATAACCAGCTTTTATCTGGCAGAAAGCAGTATCGAACAGATAACTAAATGGCACTTTATCCGCAAATGGTGAAACTGGGAATAAGTATTTACTTATGTGCTTGAATATGTTAGTCTCAGGAACTAGGCACGAATCTAAGGATAGATAGTCTATTTATGTAGTTTTAGTCAATACCATTCTCAAATCAACATTATAGTAACCAATTATTTCTGTAATATTTCTTAACAAAAGCTCAATGAAAATCATAAATGCAATATCTCACCCTCTCTTTCTCATACTGGGCTTCTTCCTTGAGTTTCTCCAGCTTGGCTTGCTGACTCTTCTTGCTGTCCAGGGACACAGGTCCAACGTCCGCCATGTCTACTTCCTCACAGGCTTTGTCCTGAAATGATGATAAGGCGAAAAGTAATCACTTCAATTCAAGATCATTAAAGTTTGCCTTGCGACACATGCAACAGTCGCAAGCCGTTAATGTGTCAAATCACAATATGAGAATGTATAATCGAGCAAGTGAGCAAGTCAGACACTAGTCTAACCAAGGGATATTGGGTTGCCCAGGTAACTGGGTTGAGGAGGTCAGATAGGCAGTCGCTCCTTGTAAAACACTAGTACTCAGCCGAAACCGGTTAGACTGGAAGCCGACCCCACATAGTTGGGAAAAGGCTCGGGAGATGACGATCGAGCAAGTGAGACGTGCACAGCTGACTGCAGATATCAGCCCATATATTTCTATATGTAGTAATTTTGACACCATAATGAATAACAGACTCTACGGTATATGACTGGTAGCCGACCCCAACATAGTTGGGAAAAGGCTTGTGTTATGATGAATAAATAACAGACTCATTTTGCAGGCGCAGAAAAATTGTGATTCCAATTTTTACAATCTTTATCATTAGCAAAAAAATATATTGGATAGTTATTTTTTTGTTCTACCATAAAATTTCAATTAAATTTTTTATTCATAGTTAAAATTTTAAAAAATTAAATTTAAATTAAATTAAATTATTAAATTAAACAGTAAAGTCTCAATACTTTATTAGCTTTCCATTATGTAATACAGATAGTACATTTTACAATTTAGAAGAAACAATATGGACCCGGTATGGCACCGCTTAAAGAAGTAGGAGAGCTATGCAGTAGCTTATTAGTCATCAAATTTATGTTAAAACAAGATCTACTCCAGTTTCCAAACAAAACCAAACACAATCACATCAATTCATCCTTCTATATTACTTCCAGACATACATGTACTCTACGAAAAAATTAAGATTACTGTGGTATTTACAACTGACTTCTAGAATCTCACAGACTGTGCATACAACAAAGGGGTACTGTTTGGTCTATCAACTGGAGTCTTAACATGTTTTAATGAATAAAAAAAACAATAAATAATATGAATGTCCTGCGCTTTTTAAAATGAAACAAATATACTCACAACATCATACTTGTCCCATGCTGTATAGTCAGAACCTCGGATCTTCTTCTCAGGTTTCTTTTTCGGTACCACCGGCTTCTCCTTTTTGATCTTGCTGCGGACTGGAGGCAAATCCTAACCTCGAAACAAACAACACAACATTTTAGAACTGCTTGGCCTAAAACTCGATATTTTGAGATTTTTACAAAGCCATCATGATTTAATTGCGAACGAAGACAACACAGAGTATAAATAATAAAGAAGAAACAATCCTTTTCTACTCTTTTGGGAATGCAAAAATGGCCATAACCTAACAACATACATGATCACTTTTACACAGAATTTTTCAACTTTACGCCAAAAATACGTATACAAATTACAGTTTATTAACAAAGTTATGTTCTAAGTACAACATAAAGACGGTAATAGGTCTAAACCTGTTCGAATTCACCGTTCAAAGCAGCCTCTTTTCTTTTCATCTCGGCTTCCCAATTCTGCAAGTCTGTCATGTAAGTTTGTAAAGCTTTAACATTATCTCGCGCTTTTTTCTGTATTTCAAAAGCTTTATCCATGATTCTTATCGGGCTTAGCACATTAAATCGTTACCTGTTAGATCAATAAAATATTTTCGGGTCGCACTAACAACGTAAACTTGTCAAACAAATTTTGATTGTCATGGCAATTCAATATGGCGCACCGTTGCAAATTGCGTTCGGAAGTGTGAAAAAATAAAAGTTTTGAAAATGTATTATTTCTTCAAACTTTGACTGGCTTTAACTGCAATATTAATTATTTATTTACACAGTTATTTTCTTCTTACAAACCATTTTTTAGAAAAAAGAAAACTAAGTAATGGCTGTTTTTAATGAAAAACGCTAAGCAAAAGCCATTTGGTTTGAAAAGTAAAAAATAAAAATAAAACTTTAATGGCATTTTAAAATTATTTGAGGTGTATCAGCCAGTAAAGTATTAATGTAGGCTACCTTTATTGTTAAAGAGGTTTGATTACTTGGTAAAAAAAAAATCAATATAAAATTATCATTATCAGTTGATATAGAAAATTAAGGAAAATACATTCTTGAATACCTACCTAGTCTTTACTCATTGATGAATTCTCTTTTTTGCCGTAGACGAAAATGTACAATGCGAATCATAGCACGGCGGTACCCTACTATAATATCTACTATAAAATCAGATTTCAAATAAGGTGCCGTCTATGTATCAACATCAACATACTTACGTCGTATTTTTTTGTTACATCTCTCATATTTCATCCCGTGGCACGGCAGTTTATATAACCGAATATTATGTTTCACGCCAAGTTTTTTGTCTATAAATTATCTTCGATATAATAATGGAATCATAAAATATACTTAGGTCAGTGGAATATTTAGTGAAACATAAAAATGCAGTTTTTACATAGCAAAAACGCTTTAATATTAGAAATAACTGACACACTCCATTGAGATCAAATACTTTCGCGGACTACTGGACCGATTCGAAAAATTCTTAACTTATTCCATAATCACTTCCCTTATGAGTTCCACAGATCCAGGTCAAGTGAAGGCGGCGGTGGGCACACCCGATTGCCGACCAACAAGCAGAGTTGGCGGGATGTCGAGATTGTTTCCCATTGCCCAATCCTGGCTATGATGACCACAACTGTTCTGGTAAGACCGAAAAGACAAATAAGTACCTATTTCTTTCTCATCTATGATAAGTACCTAGGTACCTACTTAAGCAATTCTTAACCTTTTGACCGCCACACTCACGTACCTATAGATGACAAGCCAAAAAGTGCCTAGCACGCCACGGTCACGACTAATATGGTTCAAAATGAATAGTCAGATTTAATCGATATATTGTAGGTATTTATGGATAAAATCTTAACTTAGCGCTGAGGGCACGTTTTTATTTTTTTCGCATGGCAGTCAAAAGTTTAACTTAGAACTCATATTTTTATAACTTCCGATTCCATAAAAGCTGATTGCCCTTGAAACCTTGACCTGTGTACCTACAAAACCAACTGAGGTACCTACCTACAATGTAGTTTTACACCATAAATTAATTGAAAACCATCACAGAATAACACAGTGCACCAATAAACCTACCAATCAAATTTAAATTTTATTTTATAACGAACGCGTGCTTTCGATAAATGGCTTGATTCAGTACCAGAGTGTCAAGGCTATTCCCAGACGCTGATGTGCTGTGCTTACATAACACATCTAGTGATGACATGGCGAATCATGTTAGTCTTGTGTAACAAGTTGAAAGGTTTTAGGACGAAAGACCTCCCATGAAGATTTCTATATGGATTGATATCACTTCAATGTCTTTAAGAACGTATAATACGGTACCTATACATAATACCTAGTTGGCGCCAGAATTTCTGGAATGTCAAAAACCTAGCTGAATTTATTGAGAAGTCTGAGATAGGTTCTCAGAGTATAGGAGATGGATTTCTGGGACAGTATACGAGACCCAGAAAGATACTATAGTATCTGATAGTAGATAGTACTAATACACCTAGTATTACCTAGATAGTATCATCTTCCTAACCTTACTCCAAACTGTGTAGGGATCGGCTTCCAGTCTAACCAGATGCAGCTGAGTACCAGTGCTTTACCTGGAGCAACTGCCTATCTGCCCTCATCACCCCAGTTACCTAGGCAACCCGACACCCTTTGGTAAGACTGTTTGCCAGACTTTCTGGTTTCTGATGACTACCCGTAACTACTGCCAAAGATGTACATAAATGAAAGGCGAGACTCATCAATATAACATGTCTTCTGAAGCACGGAGGAACTCGTCATGACAAGATGGTCTCCCATCCACGATTTGTTTAGCCTTATGACCGATCGCTACGGGCAGTTGTCGTGAAAAATCGAGACCAGTCAAAGGCCTTTAGAAAAAGTAATAATTAAGTATCTTGCTTCAAGTGATTAAGTTCAGACATTTTTTATTGAAAAATCTTTTATTCCAATCAATTTAGCGCATGTTTTGACAAATAGTTTAAATATCATTGTTGCAGACAAAAACCATGTTCGTTAACAAGGCAATTATTACAAAGTTTAATAAAAACGAAATATACCACAGAAATAGACGAAGGTTCCGTAGTGATAAACAACAATTTATTATGACTTTAACAACAAATTAGTTACAATTTTATTAATAGGTATTATGAAAGTGATTATCCTTTGCCAACTTCTCAAAATAAGGCGCCGAAGACTGCAAACAGTTTGTAAGTAATTTACTACGATAACAATAACGAAAAAACTCCTGAACGTGAAAGTTCGTAGCTATAGATGGATCCAGGATATTAGTTACTCTTTAACGTAAAACCTACTGAATATATTTGGATGAAACTTGGCAGTCATATAGCGTATATATCAGAGAATATATAAGCCACTTTTTATCTTGCTGCGGGAAGAAGTTTACGTTGTCTTACATAAATCAAGTGTACACCCATACAACTTTCTCGAAGGCATGCCTTCACACGGACTTACAGACTCTTTGGCAACAAAACCACATAAAATGAACAAGCTCATCACGATTTTATCAGATCTTAATTGATTAAGTAATTAAAAACTAACATACCTACTCAAGCTAGCTGTGCAATACTTTGCCAAAACGTGATCTGTTATTTATTATAAAAGTGGTACACACATAAAACATTTATTCAGACAACAATTTCGTAACATCACTTATTTCTAAAAACTTTTTAAAAGCTGTTTTGTTTAACTAAGTACAGACGCCAGCACGTCAAGCTACTACAATCTGTAAAATTTCTTGAATAGATTTTCAACTTTATCGTTGAAGTAGGTATATGGTTCAGAGTCGATTGGGAAAAATTTCATTTGCGTTTTGCTTACAGGAGGTAACTTTTGACGATTTTTCTATAAGTCTTATATCAGAAAACAACCATCCGTAAGCAAGACGAGTCGTTTATTGCAGTTTTAGTGTTGCATTATCTATAACAAATAACAGGTTTAGACCTTGAACTTTTCTAAATAAATTATATCTAATAATATTGGTCCCCTTCATTTATCGATAGTCTACATTAAATTAATGCTTATTTCAATATATTAGGAACTATGGAGCAGCGAATTTTAATTTTCAGCGATTTTTTTTCTGGCACAGTCGATTCAATATAGTACTTTATTTGCTGCTAACATTTCCCATTATTTTCGAACTCCTAACATTAGTTAGTTTTTACGACGATTACTATTTGACTCCAAAAACCAGTTGCCTCAAGGAACTCCAAACACCTATATCCTGATCATCTAATTGGCAGTTATCATTGTGATCGTAGATAATTATATTTACATAAGAAATATAACATATTTTAGTAAAAAAATAACAAAGTGTTAGTTTTTGCATTGGTCTGGCGTCCTTGATTGATTTTAGAATAAAATCTAAGGCGGAATCACGGAAAATAGTTTCTAAAGCCGAAAACCACAAAGTTCACCACTTAACCAGTATATATACATTATATATATAAAAAAAAAAACTTCAATTCAGATAATATATCATGCCTTTTTTTTTAGTTGGACAGTTAGAGCGAGACGGCCTTAGGGAGTGTCAGAATTTTACCTACTGAATAACACCCACTATTTATGTTCCTTCTGGAGGTCTTCATGTACCAAGGCCGCGGTTACTCTTCCAAACGATCCACCCCCCCCCCCCCCCCCCAGCAGAAGTGGTTTTAACTCAGGCGAAAGACCTGTAGTCCCAGCAGGATTGTTTTGTACCATGGAGAACAAATTATACTCTATAATTTTAACTATGGTTTTTTTGTAAGGCTATCGCGTAAAGTGAATGTCGAGATTTAACAGTTTTTCGAAATAATTAATTAATATTCATAATATAATAACATAGTAAGTTGTTTGCGGTTTTCGAATAATACCTAATAGATGTTGATAAATATAACATATAATATTCCTCACACATTCACACAACGTCATCTAGTACCAAACTAAGCAGAGCTTGTACTGTGGGTGCTAGACCACTGATAAACATACTATATACTTTTCTTTTGTAAATACATACATATTATACATAGAAACACCCAGACTAAGTAAATAGTTAGCATATAAAGGCTATAATCATGTAACTTAAAGAAGTTTTGCAAATCGTGAGTGTTTATTGCATTCTTTCCTTACTTTGGCTATAATAGTATACATAGATACCACACATGCGCGAGGCGTCAACTGGCCAAGGGTTGCCGGCTGTCCGTGGAACACCCCACGAACTACATTCCAGGATCTTTGTGTAAGTACCTAAGTACGTGACGACGTTACCAAAAATACATACCTATGTGTTTCCTTTTCCTCCGCAAATAATGACCGCCTTGAACTCAGCACGGAAGCAGATGACATTGTTGCGATAAGGTTGGATGTGGGAACTACCGCGAAAGGAGCAATGTTATTCTTCTTTTTCACAGATCTTAGCATTCTTTTTGGAATGATATAACGAAAATATGGACGTTTTTTTTATTCCTGGTGTTTGGTGGGTTAGGATCTAAGAGAGTAGATAACAGTACCTACCATAGGCTGTACTATATTGATAAAAAGCCGGCCAAGTGCGAAACGGACTTACGCACGGAGTTTTCTTACCATCTACAAAGCGACTTATGGCCAGAATGTTAATCACGTCCATTGCTCAGCAATAATAGGTATAGGCCAATATTCTGTGGATATTTTAAAGGATATTTCATTCTACTGAGTATAACAAATTTTAAAGTATCATGAGATATAAGCCTGATGACAAAGGGGCAGGCGAAAAACGAAGTCTTTATGTTAAAAAAAAACAAAGAAGTTCGTTAATTTGACAAATTCGAATGACGGCTCTATCAGTAACAGACCTTCTAAGATTTCGCGCCACGCCCAAATTCAATATCCTCTATGAATCTCACAGTAGTGATTCCAATAGCAAAAGACTGACTTTACTATTGAACACAACTAAAAGGTCTTTTTAGTAAATAATTAGCCCGTAAATTTATAAAACTAAAACCAACCAAAACGTTCCCACGATTAAAATTTGCATACATAAATAATCTTTAGTTATAGCAGTAATGAGGTTTGAGGACGTGATTCCAATCTGACTGCGTCTCCGATCTGAGACGGTTGTGTCATTGGCTCATGTACTCGAACTAATGGAGGTAGTTACTCGTAACATGCTGCGGTATGAAGGTCGTCTTTGAGTGAAAGTCTTCAGTTTTTCTTTTGATGTTGAGACTTGAGATCCTTTTTTGTTCAGGACTAATAAGGTTCACAATGATGAGCTTGATTAGCATGTTTCTATGAACGAGAGTATTTTCTAGTTTAGGTGGTTAATTGTTGATAAACTAAATTTTGTATGAGTTTAAATTAAAGAACTCATTTCGCTTTTTATAGATTGATAGACGGTTACAACTATTATCGTCGTTGTAGCAAAGTGTTAGTGAGATAATCAGTTCTTTTTCCGCTATTTGACCATTTCCTCTATTTCTTAATAGATTCCAAAAAATCTTTCTGTTTTTGACTTTTACACAAAATAAATCCCTCCGTCTGTGCGAAGTAGCATACAAGCCTACAGGTAAGCTGTCTCTGCGGCAGCACCGTAAATAGGGGCACAGGGCGCAGACCCTAGGAGGGTCCAAAATACGGTTCTGAATTTCGTAAGAGCCTGAGAGGAACATTTTCAAAGGCGCAGTTATGCTGGTAAATGCTGGTTACGACACTGCTCTCCGGTTGTAAGAGATAAAGCTGCTTCCCTCAAAGGGGATTGTACCTTCTCAAGAACAATAACATAAAAGCTGCTTAATTTATTCATAAATACCGATCTAGACGAGGTCAAGTGGAAAGCAAAGAATGGCAGTACGGTCGATTATAATATGCCTATATACATGTATAATTTATTATTACAAACAATGATTGTAGTAGGGTAACTAATTTTCAGTTTACCTACCAATAACATTGGAGTCGGCTATACTTCTGAGTACAAGTCTTTTACTTGGAGCGAATGCCTATCTGACCTCCTCAACCTAGGTAATCCAATACCCCTTAGTAAGACAATTTTTCAAGTTTTCTAACTTCTGACAACCCCTAACGACTGCCAATTATCATGAAGGCAGGACAAGCCAAATTTAACGTACCTTCGGAAACACAGAGGCACTCGTTACGATAAGATGGGTCACCATCCAGGGACTCACCGGGGCAAACGTGGCTTTATGATGGATCACCCCGTTCGTTTGTCACTTAGCCAGGAATATACAAGGGCAATAAACAAACAGAAAATGTTAGCAAAACTTTACGGAAATTTGTCAGTCAAGGTGATGTCAATGACTCGTGACCCGTAGGTACCAACGTAACAGACTATTGCTCACACTGGATAGATAAGTGTGTACTTGCATGATTACACTACTTTTGCTTTCATTGATGTTATACCTATAGGAATATCTACAATACGTAAATCGGGCCCTGTTTTTCTTTCACCTTCGTATCATCATCATCATCAGCCTTTATATCTTCCCACTGCTGGGTACAAACCTCATCTCACGAAGAGAGGGAGTGAGCGTTAATCCTTCCCTTTACCTTCGTAGATTCTTCTAAATTAGCACAAGTGGTTTTGCCTTCGTTTCATGACAGCATCGTAGATCTAGTAAGTCTTGTGTTTGATTCCCAAGTAGTGAAATTTTGTTGAAGAACCCATATCATTTTATTGTTGGAATTAAAACAGCTTTCAGAGCAATCGCAACGAAAATGGCGTGAGTAAACAAACTTTAGAAACTTATAAAACTCCAATATAAATCAAAATCTAGCCTTCATTACTCTATTTTATATAGCACCAATTTCGATACCATCTGTGACATCTCCGAACACGCAAGACAAGGTACTGCAATTAATAAAGATGTTAGAATAAGTAACTGCTTCGAGATTATTCAATAAACTAGGCGCAAAATAAACTGTTCATGTGCAGTGTAGATTTAAAGCGTATAAAGGGCACGTCCTTATTATGATTCTAAAACTTTTTTATTTTGAACAAATAAACTCTCCCTTTTTTAGGAGGTGTTAGGCTTTCCCGCTTTACAGAATTTTATCGTGAAAGCTTACCTCTTGATCTTTAGAAGGAACAGAATGGGTAAAATTCTGACATTGCACAAGAAGCTGCTCCTGTTTGGGGTCATTAATTTGATGATTTCCCAAAAGAAGTCTCCTTGCGTTATTTGTAACTACCATACGATGGTACCCTTTAACGTTTCGTTTTCGCGCGTCCCAGAACTTCTCTGGCGAAAGCAGTGGAAGAGGACATGCGTCTGCGCCAACTGAATAGATGACTCCATTGAACTCCATGAGAGTATTTGTGTAACTGACTTCAGTGCGTTTATGTTGTTTTTGTTTATTCTAGGAATGACTTTTAGTAATTGTTTAGTCATTCCTCTATAAGAAAATACCGCGTTTTTATCACTGAACTGGCTGAAAAACGTAGTCGGGGTTCCAAAGAACGAGGATACAATGAAAATTTAATAAGTCATTATAATATTAATTAATTAAAAACATTTTGAGTTAATTTTGAAAAAAATAAAATTCATAATCTCCAATAAGGGGGTCCCATGGATTCCAAATGGTATATTATGTTCTGTTACGGTTTACCAGGTTAACTGTAGGTTAAAATCATAAAATAAAATGCTTGAACTGTTGATTTCAGGTCATGCAGATAAATAGAGAACTTTATGTAGTCACGCAAAAATGGTGATATAATAATAATATTTAGTAAGGTCATTACCATATTTAGCACCGTGGTCTTTTTTTTTCAATTAGAGGGGCACACGTGCGGCTATCGACTTAAAAAAAAAAAACTACAAAATATTGCCGATTTATACGCCATTATTAAAAGTCCCGTTAGGTATTACATAGGCGCTTATTATACAGCTAAACTTGTCAGCCGACTGCCCATTTATTATGACAATGTGTAAATTGATACCTGACAGTAGATAAACATCACTTTGAGTTTTTTTGTTCTTTTTAATAATGGGTATTACGCGTGGTATAGGTTAATGCCGGAACACAATCAGGTATTATATTGCATTATGTCATAATAACAAAAAATAAATGATAGTATCTTAATTTAAAAGGAGGAGCTCGTGGTTAAAGAAACAGCCCCACTGGACGAGTGATCGTAAGGTTAATTGGTGCAGGGGCTCCGCCTCTCCCCAGGCGGAGGATAGTCCATGAGGATTTCCCCCCGATAAAATAGGCACTCCGTGGCGGGTGATCATCCTATCATGATGAGTTCTTCCGTATTTCGGAAGGCACGGTAACTTGGTGGGTCCAGCTATCATTTGTATATTTTTGCAGTCCTGTCGGGTAGTCAGATGCCAGAGTGACTGACTACCAGTCTTACTGAGGTTTCGAGTTGCCCAGGTAACAGGTGGTAACCCGAAACTGAAAAAAAATCCCAGTCCACTTTGAACCATTATGCTTCAGCGATAAAGTTGAAAATCTATTAAGGAAAGACATATTATAGTAGCTTGATGTGCTTATGAGAACGCCTGACCTAAAGTTCTATCTACTTTGTCTTCTCATCCACTGCGTAGAAAAATACTGCAGCCTGATGATAAGTTTCCGCATACAACTCTTTTGACGCCATCAGAATTTTATTGTTTTGGTATATGTCCCGAATTGAGTATAAAAATTACATAACATTAAGAGTGACGTCACACCACGAGAAGCCTTGCAATGTCAGAATATGAAGTTTACACGTCATGTATGTAGTGTATTTATTTCCCGTATATTTAATTTTATTGTATAGACATCACCACGTCAAGCTACTCAAAGTTGTAAAATTTCCTTATTTCAGAGTAGGATTGAGCGTTACTCACCAACCTCGCTTAATGCGGATTGATATTGTCAAACTTTTCTTATAAACATTGGTGTCCAAGATATACTTAGAACAAAAGTTGCATGGGTTCTTGCTTGCCCTGGAATCGAACTCGCTCGCTCATACAGGACAGCCTCGTAGGTATAGCTGAGCGGGTTCTTTTTCATTTTTCTTTATATGTAAGTATATTTTGCTTATGCTTCAAGTACAGCACAGAAGATAAAAAAAAACTATTCATTCCAGAATAGGGCTGCTGCCAAGAGACATGTTTTGGCTGTTAATAATCTGCACTATTTCATGAGATGCTCTTATTGCATAACATTTACGAGTGTATGTTTGTCAGTGATGCACCAATAACATATGAAATGTCTTTACTGAAATAGAGTAAGTACTAGAAACTTAGTGGTCGCTTCCCCGTTTCACTTTCTTCTTATTTTCTATGTTATGTTTATCCCGGAAAGATACATACACATTATCATATGTCTAGACTTTTCCCAAGCTGTGTTAGGGCCGGCTTAGAGTTTTAACCTGCAGCTGAGTACCAGTGTTTTACGTGAAGCGACTACCTATCTGACATCCTCAACCCAGTTACCTGGGCAACCGGATACCTCTTGGTAAGACTGGTTGTCAGACTTTCTGGTTTCTGACGACCCGTAACGACTGCCAAAGATATATCTATGATAGCCGGCACCCAGACGCCAGCACATCGACCTACCCTAAGATGTCCAATTTTTCCAATCAACTTTGACATGGTTCAAAATTTTTCAGGGATTTAGTTGTAAATTTATTAAGGGAATTTGACAGATTATAGTAGCTTGATGTGCTTTCAATCATTATAATATATCATTTAATCATCAAAACGATGTTGAACCTTGTTAACGTAATGATGATCAACAATGAAAGAGCGTGATTAACCAAGGTCATGCGCATCCTAATTGCTATAACAATAAACAACAGTAGCAAAAACAGTACGTACAATGTCAAAATCATTGAGCAGGACTATCAATCAATTGGTAACGATTTTTTTTCCGATCAGCTTGTATCAATCAATCAATCAATCGTTAAGGTTTGTTTCGTCAGTTGCGAAATAGTGAAGATCAATACGAGCCTACTTTTTAGGGTTTCGTACCCAATAAGTTAAATAGGACCCTATCACTAAGACTTCTCTGTTCGTCCGTCTATCGTCAGACTGCATCTAATGAATCGTGATAGTTAGGCAGTTGACATTTTCGCAGAAGATGTATTTTTGTTGGTGCTATATCAAAACACACTGAAAAGTAGAACAAAATAAAATATTTTAAGGGTTTCATACAACAAATGATATGTTTTTGCTCGAAGTCGAAATCTTCGCTTGAAATGTTCACAGAATATTTAGAATAAAAAAAAAAATTTTAATATGATTACTCATTTTAAGGTACAAAGGTACCTTAAAATGAGTAATCATATTAAAATTTTTATGGGGGCTCCGATACAAGTGACATTGTTATCGGTGTTTTTTTTTAAAGGCACGGATCCCTTCGTGCACTATTTCGGTTCGCACTGGGCCATTTATTTTAAAGAAGTTAGATTTAATCATGTTTTTTATTTGTTCTCTACTGTATAATGTACCTTATCACCCAGTTTTCAGTTTTTCAGCTAGGAATTCATTAATTTATTATAAAAAGCGCAATTTTATATTGTTGGTAAAAATCACTTGTGAAGTTTAGGCAGGTATATTTGATTAAGACGCACTGTTTGACAATCTCTATTTTTAGAATTTATCGTTGCTTTAAATAATGCAATTTGTAAATTTATTGTTTCGCCAATACATTGTTTAGTCATAGTTTTTTGTTCAAAGTCAAAGTATACGATAAAGGGTAAAAGAATTAGCAAGTTATAAAGAATTTTTATAATTACTGAACAATAAAAACCAAAAAACAACAAATTAATATCTCTCAAATCGCTACGAAAGGCGAGCGTATTTCGTCAGCGTTATGCCTTATGCGCCATCTACTGTTAGACTAGTAGCTTAGTTAAAAAAGCTTTTTTCGGGTTATTATGGTTGCTTTCATAGTATGAAATATCGAGAAGACAGTTCGCTTATATGCTAAATATATTTTAATTTTTGCATGATATGCAAATTCTTAAAAGTACTAAACATTATTAAATCCATTAATAATTATTGATTGATTAATAATTGGATAAAATAAATCTTGATTTATATTTTTTCTATTAAATAGAGATTAAGCTGCGGATGTATTATGGCATTGACAATCACAATGTAAGTTGGATATTATTCTTAGAAATTGTATATGACTGATAATCAGCTCCCGTTAAAAAAATCTATGTAGAGAGTATTTTGGTTATTTGGTTATAATAATTCCAGCGTCTCAAGTACGAGTGAGCGGGTTTGATTCTGCCTGGGCTGCGGGCTGTCTCTGCCTGGACTGCGGTTTGTTCGCAAAGAGAGTTCTCAAAGAGATACCGTGGCCCTGGCAAACAGGGACTTCCAGAAGGAACATAGTGGGTTTTAGTCAGTAAGAGTCTGACACTCACTCCAGCTGCACCCTCGACGGGAAAAAAGCGGGTTTGATTCTAAGTGTATCTTGGACACCAAAGACTGAGTAAAGGTGAAGGAAAACATCGTGAGGAATACTGGACTTTAAAGTCTGAAATCGTCAATCCGTCATGATATGCAAGTGTATTAACGCTCATTCTTTCTCTGTTGGGAAGAGACAAAATAAATAGGCTAATGATGATGATGATGAATTCAACATTCCATAAATTTGAATCCCTACTTATAATATCAATATTTATGTAGTTGATTCTTTTTCAAATACCCGATCAACACTTCAGTCATTACATGTATAATGCTAGATATTTATATTATACTTTCATTATAAACATAACCAATCAATTATAGTCTTTAACTCTATCACTAAATATGTATTTTTGTACAAACGTTTTAGAACCATATTGTTCAATGAATTGGCGCAAGCGCATCCTTACTTGTCAATAAAGTCACGATATGTCTTTCTACTGAAGAGTTTAAGAGCAATTTTTATGAACCGACCTTCAGCCATTTATGACTATTATCGATAGTAACATAATTATCTGCTTTAGTGACCGCAATAATTTACTTTCTAGTGTATCTTTTTTTATGTAGCTACCTACTGCATATACTTTTTTCTCTCAATATCTATTGCTTCTTACATGCTTAATTATTGTAAAAGTCTCTTTACTGATGATGATGGCGTCCAGGCCGATTTCGGCTACGGCGGCCGTTCTCTTTTATGGAGATCAGCCAGCTGCACAGAACATATTATAGTGCACAAGCATTCGCGCAGACACACTGATGGTGAACTCTCTATTCCCTCACTCTCGTAGTCCGATGGGACGGCAATCCTACATGACAGGAGAGAGATCAGGCGCAGGACCGACATTTACGTGCTCTCCGATGCACGGGTGAATCAATCACCAGACTCCGGGCTGCTTTATGAAAGTTTCTAAAAACCCACATAGCGATTTCGGCCCAACCCGGGATTTGAACGCCTTGCGACTACTAGACCAACGAGGCAGTCAAAAAAGTCTCTTTACTAAAAAGGCAATGAACATTTATCAATATTTTTACCCAAAGTAGATGTAAATGGAAGGACATAATATATCTAACATTACATAAATAAGCATGTTTTGACTTGCTTTACGATCAATTAGATGCCCAGCGGGGTTGATGACGCTTTAAAAAATAATGTGAGTATGAGTATTTAAAAAACATTTTTCCAGTTTTTGTGCGTCATAAGATTGCGTAGGTAATATTTTCCCTCTCAAAATGTATACTCTAATAACCTATCTATGATAATGTAAGGGACATAATAACTAAAGACTCACCTGTAGATTTGTGTTTAGATTTTTTCGCAGAATATCATTCATTCTATACCTACATTAAGCTCCGCTCAAGGTAGTACTAAAGATTATGTACAGACGTCACGATCGCACATCAAGCTACTACTTAAAATCTGTCAAATTTACTTAATTGATTTTCGACTTAATCGCTGTTTAAAGTTGATTGGGAGTGAGAGTTGCTGAATGGCATCTGCCTCCTAAAGATTTGTCAGCCAGAGACGGCAGATTGTCAAGCATAAACAATTGAAAGATGAGAGAATTATTGACTTGCTCTCTTGTTTCAACCTTGTCCCCAGGGAAATACTTCTCGCACATAAAAAAATGCCCATATATAGGCTATATTACTGATAAATTTCACCAAAATCCATCCAGTACTTTTAGCATGAAGAAGTAACAAATCATCCATCGATACTTACTACAAGGATTTATCTAGACCGAAAATATCTCCTCAAAATACGAACAAAAAATGCAAGTGTTAATTTAAATTTGTCATCAAAGCAAATAGCTACTTAATTGGATAATATTCCTTCCATTAAACGTAGCGTCACGAGAATAATCGATGATAACAATTTCTATGAATATTTATTTAATACCGGTTCAGGCTTGGCAAGGGTATTGACCCGACAGTGATTGGGTTCAACACCGATTGTCATATGTTTCGTGAAAAATAAAACCTTTTGCTAATAATATTTATGTGATCTGCTTCGGTTCCGTAGATGGAGCGTTCACGATTTTACTGAATTTGTTCACAATTTTACATGTAGGTAGATACCTAGAAAATACATTTATTCAGGAAAAAAGAAGATGCAAAGATATAGAGAAATAGAAAAAAAAATAGCTTGTACAAAGTTAACAACATAAGAAAATTTAACATAAGGTGGTCGAGTATCTAGAAGTGTCAAAGTAATTAAAAACGATGACGATAAAATTAGTATTTCTTATAAATAGTTGGATAAAGTCGAGGTGGCCTAGTGGTTCAAGCACCAGCCTTTCGAGTATGAGCAAGTACCAATGTAACTTTTCTAAGTTATACGTACTTTCTAAGTTTATCTTGGACACCAATGACTGATTTAAGGTGAAGGAAAACATCTCAACCTGGACTATAATGTCTGAAATCACCAACCCGCATTGAGCAAGCGTGGTGATTAACGCTCAATCCTTCTCCTTGGGAGAGGAGGCCTGTACCCAGCAGTGGGACGATAAATAGGCTGTGATGATGATGAGTTGTATAAAATAATTAGCGAAAAGTATTCCTAAAAAAATAACCACATCTGTATTAGCAATAACTACTTCTTATTCCCTCTCGATAAATAATAATCAGAATCTAACAAACGCCAACATAATTGCCGAGCATCTTTATGTTAAAGTCGCCGTATCGGCGCGTGCGCATACTGTCGGCACACGATAATTATGTAGTTAGCCGCTTGTTACGGCGTGTTACGCTACAGCGATGATCTGCTGTTTATCTCGTAAGTAGCTAGGTGAAGTGAGCTTGTAATGATTAGGTGTGCTTTATTTGTGGTTTATAAATATGTTATGGTATTGATTTAATTATAACATACTAGATGTTTCCCGCGGTTCCAACCGCCGTCCGAGGGAATTCTATTTCTCTCACCTGCCCATTCTATCAAGAAAAGGCAAAGCTCTTTCTGTCAATGTCTACACGTCTTCTGCCCGAGTATGGCGCTACCTGTCAACTCGCATATAATCACTTGTAGCCTTATGTCAATCGAAGAAAAGAAAAATGACAATCTGAAACTTTTCTGTCATTAATCCAATCTCCGGTAAACAAAACTTGTTTCTACGGTTGCCATGCTAAGCCTGCTGGATAAAAAGTAGTCTATGTCTCAGAGTTCAGACTGCGTCTACCAAATTTTATTTAAATCCGTTCAGTAATTTTGGCGTGCTAGACGGACAGACTGGCAGAATTACTTTCATATTTATAATAAAAATATTAGTAAGGATTGGTCTGCCATTTCTCTGGGTTTCGGATTTTCTATATTCGGATGATTAGACCGATTCGCCGCGTGCGAGGTTTCATACTATTTCATTAAAAATAATTCTAAAATTAATTCAATTCAGCGTAATTAGCAACTATATAACAAGCGTTAAATTAGTTTGTTTACGTTTGTAAACTTTATAGTTTTGTGAACAAATTAACGTCATAAATCAAATAATGAAGTTACGTATAAGTTATGACTTTAATGTCATCTAAAACATAGTTAAAGTTTGATTTTAAGGTGACCTCTCTGAGAAGTGTAAACTCCAATCAAAATGCAATTTTGAAATCAATACTTTTGTCTGTCTGTCAAATCTCCTGCCGGGGCTGCGGGCTGTTCGCAAGAGTTACCCCGGCTCGTGGACCGTGGCCCTGGCACACAAAGACCTCTAGAAGAATCAAAACTGGGTTTTAGACAGTAAAAGTGTAACAGTCCCTCCAGCTGCACCCACAGTGGAAAGGGTCAACTTATGATTTCCGTATGAAAAAAAAAAGAATGTCAAATCTGTGGATACTGATTTTGGATGCTTTCATCCAATACTTACTTTATAACCGACTCTCATGCACTCCATTGCATAAGGTTTCTTACGCCTGATAGATATGGTGTTAATATGTTTGTTGGGGAGTTTGTTGTACCATTTCTTCTGCCCAGTAAAAACATAGGAAGTGGAGAAGGGCAGGAGTTTTGGGGGTCTTTAAAAGTTTTTACGTCAACAGAACTCAAAAACGAAAGTGTATCGTATAGTTCAGGCTTATTTATAGGTTTATTTATTAAGAATTGATTTCCTGTAGTCCTTGGTTGTCGCCCTTACAATTATTTTGTGATATTTAAACACGAATGATTTCTGGTCTCAAGTTTATCGTCAGGATGTGTGGTAAGCGAACATAATCAAATTATATCTACAATCAAAATGAAGTTTCTTAAAAATGTAGGCTAGACTCTATGATTCCTTGATTTTTATTTAAAACCATGATTTGTGAATACTATTTATCTGAGTTTACATAAAATAATTATTATCAAGTTTAGTAATTTTTTGGAAAAAATTCTGTCCGACATGTAAATCGAAATAAATACACATTATAAAACAAATCCTGTAAAAATACAATTATTTATATAGATTACAAATCACTATAAAAAAAGGTTAACTTAAAAACGTTAGATTAAAAACATGTTTAATGACTCTAATTTAAAATCGAGCCTAGTCTCTCAATAAATTAATTTGTATCCTCTAACTTTGAATAGCAGATTATATTTCTGGGAAGTTCAAACTAGTCGGTGATTAATGTTCGCATTAGGATCGTTTGAACGATATCTATTGAACGTTTTGTCTGTCTGTATTGTCTTGAAACGCCTTTGACACAGGTATAATATAACAGTGAAAAGAATTAGGCTTAAGGATGTCGACTTTCTGCCGGGGCTGTGGGTTGTTCTCGGTCCTCAAAGATAAATATGTGAGCAACATAGGACCCTATAGGGCCAGGGTCTGCCTGGGCTGCTGGTTGTTCGCAAGAATTACCGCAGCCCTGGCACACAAACGCCTCCAGAAGAAACATAGTGGGTTCTAGTCATGGGTATTGGTTAATTTTCAAGTTACCTTGATATAGAACCTCTATCTTGTGTCATCACTCTGCCCGTGTGTTCGCGATAAAACTCAAAAACGACTGCACGGATTAACATGCGGCTTTCACTAATAGATAGAGTGATTCATGATAAAGGTTTTAGTTTAGGATATATGGGGTGATCCGTCAATTAAATTATAAAGCTCTCAAGCATTTTAGGGCTTAAAATAATTCATGCATTGTAAAATTACCATTGACAGATAAAATCTTGCTGCTTCCGTGGTTATTAATTTGTTTCGATTCCAGACTTCTAATACGAATTTAAAATACGTTTATATTATTTAATGTGTTAAAATCTATTAATAAATGCATTAAAAATACAGCTGCATAAAATAAACACCTTCCGTAATGATATTTAGGACTGTAGCGAATCAATATTCAATAAAACATTGTTAAATATACATAAAAATCAAAACAAAGTTGCCCCTGAACACTATCGAAATCCTATCAATATAAACAAGAGGTCGGCTTCAAAGTCAGATGCATAAAACCCTATTAATACTATGTGAAATTAATTAAAAAAAAACTGGCATAAAGCACACATTTTTATTGTTTATTACATACATGGAATTTATAACAATCATTTAAACGCGTAAACCACAAATTCGTTGGCTCTTGAACTTGGAACTTATATGCGCATCTTCGCCACGATAGCTTTGCCTCCCAAAAAGTGTTGGCCACGGAAATTTCGACCTTAAATCGTTGTGTTAGGACTTCCAAAA
The DNA here is from genome assembly GCA_958496145.1 of Heliothis peltigera. NCBI lineage: Eukaryota > Metazoa > Arthropoda > Insecta > Lepidoptera > Noctuidae > Heliothis > Heliothis peltigera. Next base: position 1,504,397 of record OY292338.1, read on the forward strand.
ATTGTGGGAAGTGTAAAGGAGTTGCAAAGTTATGTCTGTGAAATGATATAAGCACGTTTTTTAGAAGACTTTTCAAACGCTATAAAAAGCAAAAGTTGCTTCATTGTGCCACCAGTATAAGTGGGTTCAGCTGTGCTCGCGCATCCCTCGAGAGGGATCAGGACTATGTTTTTGGTAATACTTTCTTTTGTGTTATTGTGTTGTGAATAAGTGTTCTTATTAGTTGTGTAATTAGATACGTACTTATTGGAAAATACTTTCAGATATATTTTTTTTGTTTTTATGTTAATTTTGTCCTGGTTTTTCCTTGAATTTCATTGTGCCAGTTGCCATTTTTATTTGACGTTAATTTAAAAAAATATTTTATGATTTAAATAATTTCAATGTACATTTACACTACATTTTTATGTGATGTTTTATTTTTTTGTCAGTCAAATACAAAAAAATAACAGTGATTTTTATCATAATATACTTAAAAGGTTTTTAGGAGCTCAAAACTATCTAACTGCAAAACCGTTATGTTTAAATCATACGACATGAATATTGTTCCTTAATTTTCTTATCTGTCTAGATTTTCATGTACACATGAATAATCTTATTCAGAAATCTTATCACGTCTTTTTCAAATTGTCCCAAAAACGGTCTGAGTCTTTCCAAACCTTTCCCAGTTAAAAAAGTTGCATCTGATAAAGACAGCTTTGACAATATTTTTATGATAAAAATATAACTCGTGATTATTTTACCTACAAAAACAAGAAGGAATCTTTAATAATTTTAGCAGGTCCACAGCTGTCTGTAAAAATTTGCATACATTAAATGTCATTTATATTAAAAAATCATTCCAATTATTATTTAATTAAATTCGCGAAAAACATGACTCAGTTTAGAAACCATATTAATAAAATACAACTGCTCTTGCAAACGATTTAAGAGAATAAAGAATCAATTCATACAAAATCAAAGTTGCGTTTCTGATTTGCGTGTTCTACAGATATTAGTAAAGAAATCAATGACTTTCGATTAACTATTAAAAACTTGAACGAAGTCTATTTTAAGAATTCGCAAAATGGTGCTCTGAATAATATTAATGAACTCACAAGAAAAAATAACTAAGTATCTATAAAATATTTCAAATTCAACGTATGCATCTAGTCCCATAATGAAAAATACGCTTTATATTGGTTCCTATAAGATCTTGGAATATACTAATTATTATTAAAATAAATGACAAAGAAACGTACGGATTAAGATTCCATCAATAAATATTTATTTAATCTAATTTCTAACAAAAGCTTTAGAACTTCTCTCACAAATTTGTTGCCTACCAAAAACATCCTTTATTTTCGCATTTTGATATATTGTTTTGTTGAAAGCAGGACTTAACACACAAAGCCTGATACCGCCTTTTGCTGTATTGACAAATATCTAACAAAATAATATATAAAAAGTGGCAAAACAGGATTATGTTGTTTTAGCTCATTTAAATTTTATAACATGATGCTAACATGTGAACTTAGACCTCTATATTTTTACTTGATGTGAGTGAGCATCCTGTCCGTAAGATAGTCCATCTTCAAAAGCTGGACACCTCGAGGTTGTCTTGGAACCTTTTTACAAAGTCGTTTGATGCTATCGTATAAATCTTGATGCAGCGTTGACTGACACATTTTATTTTTAGCCGAATTCAGTAGAATATTTAACTGGTTTTTCGACATATGTATTCCTCTGAGTTATTAGTTCAACTTGGTTGTCTTTGCAGGTAATATTAACCGCTTTAGCGGCGGTGTGTGGCGCAGCGAAGCTCGACACGAGCTACTTGCCGCCAATTTCAGCCAGGACCGCTGGAGGTAGCCCTGGCGCCTTGCTGGCTCCTTTAGACGGAACCAACCAAGTCGCAGGTGGACTTCCCACTGGCAGCTACACGAATGACGTCCAAGGCGTGATTGTAGATGCAGCTAACCCTGGAAGTAGAGCATCAGGCGCTGAGCCTACTGGTCTAGGAGGACCTAGAGCTTCCTACGGTTCAACAGATTCTAAAGTCGGAGAAGCCGCGTTCACTGGTTCTGTAACTGGCTTGGGCAGCTCAGGAGTCAACACCAGAATAGCACCTGGCTTCGGATCATTTGTAGACACAGATAGTTCTCAAGATGATAAGAAGAGTGGTAGCAAATTAAAGTTCACTACTGACGTTGGATTGGAGAACTATAGCTATGGTTTTGAGACTGACAATGGAATATCTGTTGGAGAAAATGGAGTTGCTTCAGGTGGTGTGCAAGCTCAAGGTGGTTATTCCTACAAAGGTGATGATGGCAAGACGTACAGTGTGACTTACACAGCTGACAAAGATGGCTACAAGCCACAAGGGCAGCACTTGCCAACACCACACCCTATTCCTGAAGAGATCTTGAAGTCTTTGGAGAAAAACGCTAAAGAAGAAGCTGCCGGCCATGTAGATGATGGTAAGTGATTTTATTTATTTTAAGTTGTGACATCCTATTGGTTGATTCTGATTATTGCACCAACAAACTTTAACAAAACGTTACTGACTACAATACTATTATATTATTCCAAATACTAACTACTATTTTCGGTTTCATAATAGACCGGTAGATAATAATGTGAACTACTGATACCTGAGTTGATCTCGAATTATTAAAAAATATAATGCAGTGTTTTGATGACTAAATATACTTTCATGAATTATTTAAAAACCAAACATACGTCTTCACTTCATTATTGATAAAATTGACTTAATTTAATTAATTCCTTATCGAATGATCTTTACTTTGCTTTTGCATTTACATAATAAGAACTGGTTTGGCTTATTCTTATTTCTAACATGTGCCAAAATAATAATATCATCTAAATAGAATGTTTGTACAACTACAGTTTTTTATAATAGACATTTTAAACATATGTCTATGCTGGAAAATGATGTTCATCACACAAAATTTTGAACATAATCCATTCTCCTGCCTTTATTATTACATATTTGAATCCGGCGTACCTTCTTCTTTCAAGCCTTTTTAATCTGAATTATTTTTTGTAGATATTTTTTCCACTTTTAGATTACCAGTATTGACATAACTAAAAATATCTTTCAATAAACAATAAAATGTGTGCTAACATAAATGTAGGCAATATTTAAAATTTTATCTGCTTTGAATCGTGACTAGCCAACAACAATTTAAACCTGATGCATTTACAAATTTATCTCCACAAATATTGCATAACAATTGAATTTTGTTTGAAAGATGCATTTTATTGGAATTATTATGGTTACGACTATTATTATTTATTTATTGACATTTGTCATTGGAACTGAATTGTTTAAAGAAACCTTATTGTATGATTGTTGAGACCGTATAACAGTTTAAGTTCCTGATATCACGGAAGTTTTTAGCGGAAGATTGGTATCTGCTACGGAAAATTGCACACTAGTGCGTAATATTTACCTCACCGCATCATACAAAATTGAGGTTTACGGTTATTGCAATTTACATGGATATTTTTTCCTGATTGAATCGTTCAGTTCGCTATTTTTATATTTATTGTTTTCTAAGTATTTCTAGCTTTGTTAGTGGCCAATATTTTGTTAACAAGTTAATTTTTCTTTTCTAAAGTATGAGTAACATGGATATCAGTAACACAATAACGTGTGTCAAAATATGCTCTGAAAAAGATCAATTCAAATATGAAAGAGTCGACAAATCATTATGTCAATGGAGCTCACCAAAAAACTTTTCATTCACAAATTCGGTATCGTCACACGTTTAAGGCTTTTGTATGAGTTGATAAATGTTCTAGTGACATACGTATCAGTCGAAGACAAATTGCTTACAACTTTCATTTTTATTTACAGGCTCTTACGATGCGCAGAAATACAATGATGAAGGCGATTACTCAAGCAACGGCGCTGGCAATAACAATGGAAGGCCGATAGTAGGCGGTGGAGCTGCAACTTCTAGTGGTGCGTACGCCAGTCAGTCTAGCCAAGGAACTCGACCAACATCAGGAGTTCTCATTGGATCTTACAAACCACAAGCAACTTTGAATCAATTTTCACAAGGAGGCGGAGTTGGTCAAGATTCTGGTAAGAAGGAACACAGTGAGGTTTCAGGACACGGTTCCTCTTTTAAAGGACAGTTTGGACAGTCTGGTTCTTCTAAACCGCAGGCTAGCCACACTTCGTCACATTTTACGGAGAACAGGTTTGGATTTGACGGTTATCAGGGTGGTCATCAATTATTAGGCACAGGAGCTGGTTCTCCAGTAAGGACAACAAATTTTGATAACTTACCTAACTCTGCCTTTAGCTCCGCGGTTGCAACGGGATCAGGTAGTGCCAGTGCTTTTGCATCCTCCGGATCTGTAGGATCTGGACTTAAGAATGAATTCAATGCTCCGTCTAATTACTTTGGATCAGCTGGCCAGCAAGCTCATAGTTTGGAATCTGGATTGTACTCGTCTCCGGGCACATCCCTCCCTGCTCCATCTACTGCCACTGCGTCAGCATCTGTCTCCGGTTCTCAAACTCAACAATATAGTGGTAGTCAAAATGCTTATCCATCTTCCGAGCCTCAACTTTCAGGCAATTTCCCATCAGTTCACGAGCATGGTCAGTCACCATCAAGTGCATCTGCTTCCGCCACCGTATCTGGGAGTCAACATGAGCAATTACACGGAATTAACTCTGAATTAAATCCAAATACCGTTCCAAACAGATTTGGAGAAGGGCAATTATCTGGAAACTCGGCATCAGTTGGCAAATATGAGTCAACTGGTAAACCCCATGGTTTTGATTCATCATCTGCTGCGTCTACAGCAAATTCCCAACCTTTAAGTTCACAAGCTTCAGCTAGCGTTTCAGGATCTTCTACTTTTGGAGCATCGACTCAAGAAAGTGGTTTTCAATCACAAAAGACTCAACTAAGCAACGCTAATACTCAGTTTACGGGTGTCAAGCCTAGTTTTGGAACCAACCAAGGTTCAAGCCAAGTTTCTTCTTTCAACTCTTTTGGTTCTAATAATGTTCCATCTTCATCAGCAGGAGCCTCTCTATCATCCCAAACTGGATCAGCCGATGCCACATTTGCCTCTAGTACTCAGAAGCCAACTGTTACCCAACAACAGGGTGTTGATGATTCGTACTACTACAAGCAACCATCAAAACCTTTTGCCATCCCAATCCCTAATAATCGTCAGCCCAACTACCCTGCGAGCTCTTCTCTGCAAGGATCTAAATACTCTAATACTCAGACTTTGTCAACAACAGGACAATATCAAGGTACAAGCTCTTCATCTAACAACGGTATCACTCAAGCTGCCATATCTCCATTTGAATCTGGTACTGCTTCACTGTCTGCGCAATCCGCATCCTCCTCTAGTCAATTCGATTCGAAACCAGCTCAATCAACACAGTTTGGTCAATTATCATCTAGTCAACAAACAACTGCACAATTTGGGACTTCTGGATCTCAAATAAGCCAGAAACCTATTGTACAGAGTCAGACACAGTTCTCTCAGTCGACAACAAGCCAGGCTGCTGACAGTTCTCAGACCCCAACCCAGCAATACCAGGGTACCGTTTACCAGTACAATAAACCAGAAGTAACCCTATCTACCCAAGGAAACAAAGATAGCTCTTCTACTTCTGGACAAGTTAAGCCAGGTCAGTTTTCGACCGGCAACAGATTTGGATCGCAACAAAGTTCATCACAGTTTGGAACTCAATCTTCATTCCAGCAAACTCAGACAAATGTAGGTTCAAATGTTGGAACTACTCAGATTGGTCAAAAACCAATAGTTAGCTCACAAACTATCGGATCTAATTATCAACAAACACAGTTTGGTGCTGGATCACAGTACAACCAAAAACCCCAAACGGTTCAATCTAGCTTCACTTCAACCATAAACACACAAAATCAGCAGTTTACAAAACCGCAATCTGTTGCTTTTGGAAATGCTTTCGCACAAAACCAAAATCAGTTCGGCAAAAAGCCTTCTGCAACCACACAAACAGGTTCATCGTTCCAACAGTCACAGTTTGGCTTAGCTAGCTCCCAATTCGGTCAAAAGCCGCAAACTCAAGGTTCCAGCTTTACTTCGACACAATATCAACAAACACAGTTTACAAAGCCTCAAACGACAGTAGGTTCCAGTGTATCTGGAAGCACATTCTCTCAGGGTCAGGCTCAGTTTGGTAAGAAACCCTCTTCAACCGCACAAACTGGATCATCTTTCCAACAAGCGCAGTTTGGATCTGCCGCTACTCAATTTAACCAAAAGCCCCAGTTAACTCAAGGTAGTGGTTTACCATCCACCTTCGGTCAAAAACCAGTTGGCTCTACACAAACTGGTTCCTCATTTCAACAATCACAGTTTGGGCTATCTAGCTCCCAGTTCGGTCAAAAGCCCCAAACTCAGGCACCTGCGGGTTCCAGCGTAACCGGTAATACATTTTCGCAAAGCCAGGCTCAGTTTGGAAAGAAACCCTCTGAGACTACGTTTGGACAAAAACCTGTTGGTAACACACAAACGGGATCTTCTTTCCAACAATCGCAGTTTGGATCTACCAGCTCTCAGTTTGTTCAAAAGCCACAAACTCAAGGTTCTAGTTTCAGTTCGACCACTAATACACAAAATCAGCAGTCACAGTTCACAAAACCTCAAGCTACTGTAGGTTCTAGTGCAACTGCTAATGCATTTTCTCAAAGTCAGACTCAGTATGGTAAGAAACCCTCTGAATCGTCCTTTGGACAAAAACCTTTTGGCACCTCACAAACGGGTTCATCTTTCCAACAGTCACAGTTTGGATCTAGCGTTTCTCAAGTTAAACCTCAGATTCCTCAAGGAAGTGGTTTAGTATCCACTTCCGGTCAAACGGTATTTGGTCAAAAACCTGTTAGCAGCACACAATCTGGTTCGTATTACCAACAATCACAGTTTGGGGCTAGCTCTCAGTTTGGTCAGAAGCCACAAACTCAAGGATCAAGTTTTACTTCAAATAAATACTCTCAAGGCAGTTCATTCCAATTCGAAAAGAAGCCCGTTATCAGCACCCAAACAAGCTCAACATCACAACAGACCCAAGTCGGTCAAAATTCTCAGATAATCCAAGGCTCAGGTTTTGGTTCGACTACGATTAAGCCATCATTTGGTCAAAAACCATTCGGTTCTTCATTCCAACAAAACCAGTTTGGATCAACTGTCTCACAGTACGGCCAAAATTCTCAAACTTCATTTGGCAAAAAACCTATTTCCCAACAACCACAATTTGGTCTAGGTGGCTCCCAGTTAACTCAGGCCCAATCTAACCAGTTCGGAAACAAACCTATTAGTACTACACAAACTGGATCAGCATTTGGCTCACAAATTCAGTCAGGATCCGCAAGCTCTCAATTTGGGCAAAAGCCACTGAATACTCAATTTGGATCAACTTCCTCACAGTTTAGTCAGAACTCGCAGACATCTCAATCCAGCGTGTCAACTGCCTCTCAAACATCGTTTGGCTCAAAACCCGTGAATCTACAAAATAAATTTGGATCAGTAAGTTCTCAATTTTCTCAGACGTCTCAATATGGTAAGAAACCAACAGAAACATTCCCATCCAACCAAGGTTTTGGCGTATCTTCGACTACTGCTAAACCCTCAACTGAAACATTTGATTCGTCTTACCAACAGACTCAGCAGACTCAATTTGGTCAGAAGCCACTTACTTCTCAATTCGAATCGTCTTCTCAATTTGGTCAAAACTCTCAATCATCACAAGGTTCAACTTTGACTTCTACAAACTCTCAAACATCGTTTAGTTCAAAACCTGTAAACCAACAAACTCAATTTGGATCAACAGGATCTCAGTTCTCCCAAACAACCCAGTTTGGTAAAAAGCCATCAGGCACTAGTGGTACCACTAGTCAAACTGGCTCAGTATCCCAACAATCCAACTTTCAGTATGGACAGAAACCACAAACAAATCAAGGTTCCGGCTTTAACTCGAACACTTTCTCACAAGGTCAAACTACACAGTTTCTAAGTAAACCTGCACAAATTGGTTCAACATTCCAGCAGTCACTATTAGGTGGATACCAATCCAACCTACCGCAAATAGGTACAGGATCACCGTCAACTTTCGGCCAATCTTCGTTTGCTCAAAAGCCATCTAGCACTGTGCAGACTAGTTCCTTCACCCAACAATCTCAAACTTCATCCAGTAGCGTACAATCCAGTCAGAAACCACTGACGACATCGCAAGAATTCTCTTACACAACAAACACAGGGTCTAAAGGACAAGCGCAGTCTGATCTGGCCGGTTTCAACCAAAACACTGGGTCTGGCTCTCAGAATACCCAATACAGTAATGCGCAGTTTGAACAGAAACCACAGTTGAACGCTGGTGTAGCTTCTCAATCCCAATCCGGCGATAAAATTTCTGGGTCCTCATCATCATCAGAGTCCGGTTTCCAAAGTCAGTTCTCCAGCTCTTCTGAATCACAGTTTGGTCAGGCCAATCAAGAAAGTTCTCAAGCTCAAGCCATCCAGACTACTCAATCTGGTATAAAACCTGTCGGAAGTTCTCAAAGCTCTCAATCATCAGCGCAGTTTGGTTCAACACCATCTCGGTTTGGCGAAACATCGCAATCATCTCAAGTTAACGTTCCAGCATTAACGACTATTTCCCAAAGTGTTAATCCCACTGCGTCTTTTGGTTATAAACCTTATGTTCCAGTAAAGAACAGTGGTTTCGGTTTCCAAACCGTTAGCTCGATACCTGCCCCAGTCCGATTCGGTTCCACGGCAGCACACTTCGGACAACAGCCCCAGGCTCAAGCAAGTGCATTTGCGTCTAGCTCAGGCTCTAACAACTTAGCTTCATTTGGCAACACGCAAACAGACCAAGTTTCTAAATACCAACAAACTTCTCAGTTTGGAGTACAAAACCAAGCAGTCTCAACCACTCAAAAACCAATAGTAAGTTCACTATCCCAAAGCAACTACCAGCAGACACAATACACACAAACTTCGGACAAGTTAAATAATCAGCCTCAGTTCGGTCAGGGCACTCAAACCAATCTAGACATAGGACAGTTCAGTGGCCAGAGCACATTTGGTGCAGTCTCCCAAAAACCCGTTGGATCTCAATTAACGCAATCTTCTTTCCAACAAACCGCGTTTAATCAGCCCCAAAAATTGGCTAGCTCTCAAGGAACATTCCAGGTTGGACAATCTGTCGGAACCCAATCAACTCAAAGCAACCTACAAAGCTCAAGTGTAACTGGTAGTCAAGGTTCCCAAAGCTCATTTGGTGGTGCTCAATCTGGTAATAGCTACAACTATCAACAGCCACAATCTGTGTTCACCACCCAATTTGGATCCCAAGGTTCCCAGGACCAAAAAGTGCAGCAAACTCAATCAAACTTTAACTCCGTTGTGTCCACAACCCAAAATCCCATAAACAGTAAGCCTCTGAACTCCTTTGGCGTCTCTTCAACTCAGGGTAGTTTCCAACAGACCCAGAGTTCAACACAATTTGGTGCTCAGTCTACCAAACCTGTAGGCAGTGGTCCAATAATTCAGACGACTTTCAACAAGTTGAATGGTCAACCTTTGAAACCAGTTAGTACTGCGTCTACACAGGGATCAGGTTTCCAGAGTCAGTCGTCAGCGGTCTCTACTTCTCGGTTCGGAGATACTCAACCAGCCGGCCTAGCTCATTTCAGTGGACAATCATTCCAGTCTGCTTCTTCGCATAGCTCTGGTGTTGGAAGCCAATCTGTTATAGGTTCTACTCCTGAATACACTATCCAACCAGCTCAAGGTTACGAAATACTTACCAACCAAGGATTTGTAGGTCAATTAGAAGCGTTTGGAGGTCCAAGAGATCCTCCCAAGTTCGATGAAAAAACTGGATATCATTATTGAATAGTGCCATATAGACTGGTTATTATGTAACTTTTGAAAAAAATGCAATGTAATTATGAACTGATAAAAATTCGAAAACGTATATCATGATTATGCTACAAGTATAAAAATTAAATGTTGATGAAATGTCATTAAATGTCAATTAAAGTTTGTTTATTTTTTGTATAAATATCTAATAATTCAGTTTTTAACAGTTCATAAATTAGTTTTAAAGTAATCTAAATAGTATATTTTTTTGTAAAATGTAGTGAACATCGTAAGTAATGAATTAAGAAATTCAAAATGAATGTTATAAATAAATTATTAAAATGTAAATAATAAATGTTATCGTTTTATTTTTGTTTTATGAAGACGCTAGCGGGACCTACCCGAATCTGTCAAATTATACTAATCGAATATACCTTGCATTATTGTGATAAGGTTGAAAATCTATAAAATAAAATTGACAGATCGAAGTAGGTTGATGTGCCGTGTGCAATATTTGTCTCTACTAGTCAAATATTGCAACTAATATTTTGATAGCATGGGCTGGTCTATCTAAAGTAAATTTCAGTACTTAGATAATACAGTACAACCTATTTTTACACAATCAAGTACCCCAAAAATAACTACAATGACTGTTACAAGTTGACAAACCAATGGCTAGTCTGATTTAGACAAAATTGGTAGGGACACCTTGATTGGCTGTCATTGAACATCCTTGGAAGTCGTTACGGGTAGTCAGAAGCCAGTAAGTCTGACGCCAGTCTTACCAAGGGGTATTGGATTGCCCGGGTAACTGGGTTGAGGAGGTCAGATAGACAGTCGCTCCTTGTAAAATACTGGTACCTACTTAGCTAAATCTGGTTAGACTAGAAACCGAACCCAACATAGTTGGGAGAAGGCTCGGGAGATTATGTTAAGGAAACCAATAACGGGTGCAGTAAACTCTCGGTGCAAGTAAACCTTCCTGGATCTGGAGTTTGGTTCAAATAGATGATTTTAGCTTAATATAAAAATCAAAATTATTTAAATGAGTTCTGAATCAACATCTTAGACGAGTTTTACTGATAGGTAACTTGTTTCTGCCAGCGGTATCGCACGTGTCGCTTGGAAACTATTTCATCCACCTGCAGGCTTAGCATGGCGATTCCATATCTATTCTGTCAAGAAAAGACAAAACTCTTTCTGTCAATGTCAACATGTCTTCTGCCCGAGCATGGCGGGACCTGTCAACTCGCATATGATCACTTGCAAACTTATGTCGATCGTAGAAAAATGTCAAAATAAATCTTACGTCAATCTGTCACTTTTCTATCATGATGTCCATTCTCCGATAAACAAAACGTATTTCTATGGTTGCCATGCTGAGTCTGCAGAACAAGAAGTAGCTTATAGCTTTCTCCAATAAACAGGAATAATGATTCTGATTTTCCAAATCAGTCTAAAAGTTCCTGAGATTAGCGCGTTCAAGCAAACAGGCAAAGAAATAACCTCTTCAGCTTTATGATATTAATTTAGACATTGGATACATAAATTATTATTACAAAATAAAAAGAAACTTACATTCGTAAAAAAAGTAATAATAATGGGTGTTAAAAATTGGTCCTCATCATCGCTGTCATCCAATAATAAGTATACGTTAAAAAATGCGATGTGGTGCATTGTCATGTTGCAAGGCAATGCTTAATCTTCAGGCGAAATAAAATATATTATAGAAAATAAATTATTATCAAACCCAAAGTGAATTTCATGGAATAGACTTATACAATAGACTAGCACAATATAATAATGCACATAATATCCTAGGTATATAGGGTGTTACAAAACTAGTGCACTATATTTCTACAGATCATCTAGTACATGCTAATATCCAAGGGGTCAACGACCGAGCGCCTTCATAGAGACCGGCGTTATGTGTACAATTTGGCGACTGTGATGAAAAATGTAATTAAATATTATGTTGTTATTTTAATAACTTTTTTTGTGGTAAACATGATCGTTAGCATGTACTAGGTGACCTGTAAAAACATGGTGCACTAGTTTTGTTACACCTTATATACTCACTCATATTATTGTTTCTATAGTTAGTGCCAGAGTGACCCATGGTACTAATTATTATAATAATATTAATTTGGTCTGTTCAAATAGATCTTGCTTATTTTCCAGACACCCGTTGGTTGTTGTCGATGATATATAGAATAACAATCATGGTCCTGAGAAATAGTCGAATTATTATTTTCGAGTCAAGTGCTACCGCTAGTTTTAGAAACTAATCTACTACATTTCGAATTAGAGTGAGTCCATACAGTACATATACGTAGTATAATCATCATCCTCATCATCATCATCAGCCTATCGCAGTCCACTGCTGGACATAGGCCTCTCCAAGTGCACGCCACTGAGATCGATTTTCGGTAGTATAATAAAAACACAAAATTAAAATATTTATTCCAAACTTATTTTCTAAGTAAGTCGTTGTGGCCCTGTAGTTAAAGCTACTGGGCCACAACGCATTTTACCCCGCATCCCGAAGATCCTACATACACAGCTTAGTTTAATTTATTATCTAATTTATTTTTTCTGGATGATGGCTGAGATAAATACAATAATTTAATTCCAAGACATATTTATAGTTATTTAAGATTTTATCACAAATGTAATAATTTGTCCAGATGGACCGGGTGTGATCGATCACCTACTGATTACATCTCAATAAAAAAGACATGGTGTTATTAACCTCGGCAAACATAATTAATATTGTTTATAGTATTGTATAGCCGTGAACTTAATTATCGAGTATTTGAATTATTGATTATTTATTATAGTTTTTGCCTGTACTACGGGTTCAAGTGTGAATGGCATTTCGTTCTCCGTACAAAATAGGCGTACGGGACAGACGTGAGATGCTAAACATAATGTAGGTAAGTTTTTTTTTTTTCTAGAAGCCCTTTTTTTCTAATAAAGTCATCAAATAATCCCTCTGGCTGAGGTTGCAACTGGAAGAGTGTCAGACTATTACTGACTAAAACCCACTATGTTCCTTCTGGAGGGCTCTGTGCCAGGGCCGCGGTGACTCTTGCGTACAACCGGAGTCCTGGCATGCCTCGGCCAAGTAATCTAATACTAAAATATTTTTTCACATCGGTCCAGTAATGCCTGAAATTAGTCTGGCCTTTAAGTAATGTATTTGCTGAATTAATTGAAATAATGTTTTCGAATACACGTGAATCTACGAAGGCTACTGGTAAATAAAATAATGTTAATCATACCTATCCAATTTTAGAATATATTTAGTAATTAATTGGTAAAAGGTTTAAACTCTAACACCCTGTCAGAAATTACATAGAAAATCCATAATGATTCCATCGATCTTTAGACTTGCCAAGACAATATAAGGCAACATATTATTATTTCATTTTTAAAATATTAACATCGGATATAAAAAGCAAAAAAGGAATAATATAAATAGAGAAGAGTTGTTTCGTTATAAATAACAGTTACTTAATTATTATTATAAAACAAACGTGATCTAGTCAGGGTCAGACTATCATCATTTATATTAAATATTTATAGTGTAGCAAAAATCTTCGTGTCTGTATGTCTTGCAGGATATATTATTATGATACTAAAGCTTGTCTCCGAGCTATACAATCATCAAAAATGATTTCTTCACTGGGATGAAGTCAGAAAATGCGATAGACCACCTAGCCATCATCATCATCACAGCCTTATTTATCGTCCCACTGCTGAGTACAGGCCTTCTCTCCCACGGAGAGTAGTATTGAGCGTTAATCCGCCTTTAGTCCTAGTTTACCGCATCTAGTGCAAGCTTGCAAACATCCAAATTTTTTACTAAAGCCGGTAAATTTTAGGGACTCGTTTTATAATAAGGGGGTTACTGACTAAATATTTCCATATTCATAGCTAGCTTATGCCAGAGGTTTGAACTGTATCCCGTGGGAACTTCTTTGCTCACCCAGGTAAAAAATCCCCTAACGCCTTCTTCGATAAATGGACTATCTAACATTGAAATAGTTTTTTTTGATTGAATTTGAAATCGGAATCATTGAAATCGGATCAGGAGATCTTGAGATTGGCGAGTTCAAAAAAGTAAATAAATAAAGTCTTTTTTTTTACAGAATCAGAATATTTATTCTTTTATTTACTTAAAGGTCAAACTCTTCAGCTTTATAATATTAGCTTAGAATCAAATATGCAATTTTAGCAATAATACATTCAAACATACCATTTATGTATCAGTAGAGCACTCTGTAGAACTGGTTCAATAAAATTGATCTAGTTTCGATAAACTTATTGATTGTCTTTAGCGAATCCGCATGATGACATTTTGAGAGTCTACTTTTTAAAACGGTGTAAAAACATACAAAACTTATTTGCAGTTGGGTAGAAATAACGGCAAAGCTCTTGCATCCAAAATATATACCTATGTTATCATGACTTACCTAAATAAAAAAAACGTGAAAATTTGCAGTTTTATATAAACACTTTTGTCCCCGAAAACAAAGATTATAATAGGATGAGCTGTCAATACCTATACCTAAACACAAAGGGTTTCAGAAGGAACAAAGACGGGATTTAGTCAGCGTAAAAGTCTGACACTCGCTCAAGCTGCACCTACAGCGAGAACACCATCAGGTTGAAGATAAGTGATAGCTATTGAATGCTTCAATATTAAACAATGCCAGGTTCGATCTGCTGTTCCGAAAGCCCAATCTACGTCACCAACGAATGGCACAACCTCTAACGTCAGCGGGAACACAATTTGTTTAGTCAGTAGAATATCTCTAGCTCTCTCCCTCTAGCTGCACCTACGGCGGGAGCTGATACATGATTTAATATTAAACACAACTTTTCTGAGATGAAGATGAAACCTTCAAATGAAGCTTTCTCATCTCAAAAAAGGTGTGTTTAAAATTAAATAATTTATCAGCTTATCGAATACCTTTCTTCACCAACAAAGAATTAAGTAAACAAAATTTGAAAAATATCCTAGAATTAAAATACATAATAGAAAAATGACATAATATAATTTATAGCTAACAACTCATTAAGTTCGTCTTAACATTATTTAAAAATATTTAACGTCAGGCTACGAATTTCTGAATAGTCGCGAAAGGATATTCTAATAAATATTATTTAAAAAAATACAAGTTTCTTTGACGTTTTTATGTAGCCTTGGACTTGAACTTTAGAAGTATAAAGGCGCGTCCTGATGTCTGTGAACGATTGGGGCGAAGTGGAGTGTTCGGTGTTTGACTTTCAAACTTTTATTTTAATTCTAACCTTACTGGCAGTTTGTATAAATGTAATGTAGAAAAACAGACCCAACAATAAACTGGTATTTGATTTATTTAATTCAAATGAAATAGGTGACGAGTTGATTAAAGGAATTATAGGTACTTTCTTTTTACACAATTGGAAATATGCCATAAGATAAGCCAGCGTTCCTATAAAAACCTTATGGTTCAACTTAATATACCTATATACAATATTATAAATTCAATTTGTTAGATTACAAAATATTATAATCTCGTTCAACTTTTAAGGCTTGTGTGAGCCTTGTCCTTTCAAATCATTTCAGATATCACTAGTAAGTAACATCCAAAACTTTTTTTGACTCCCGTCTCGTAAAGAGAGGCGTGCTATGAGTATGGTGCGTTTTCTTTTACTTGAAAGCTGGTTTCCTATTGCTTTTAAGATATTGAATCAAAAGCTGAGTTTAACACACTTTAAGTTTAAAGTAGTACTACTTAGCGCACCAGCAGGCTTAGCATGGCGATTTTATATCTATTCTGTTACGAAAAGAAAGCTCTTTCTGTCAATGTCAATGTCTTCTGCCCGAGCTTGGCGGGACCTGTCAACTCGCATACAATCACTGGAAGCCTTATGTCGATCGAAGATAAAAAAATACTTAAAAGAATGTCAAAAGAAATCTTACGTCAATCTGTCACTTTTCTGTCATTACGTCCAATCTCCGTTAGACAAAACTTGTTTCTACGGTTGCCATGCTAAGCCTGCAGAATGAAAAATCGCCTTCGAATAGAAATGGATAGTAACACAATAATGTTTGTTTATTTATTCCAATAGCACCAGTAGTCAAAAATAATAACATAGATATGTATACTTTTTAATTTATTATGTCCATTAATTCCGTCTCGCAACTTTACAAAGGATGAGTCAAATAATTATGTCTGTCGCGATGCCGTCCAAACCTTAAACAGAGATACATAATTAACTCGTAGAGCAATTAAAGCCGTTTGATTCTGTAAGACGTAATCCTTAAATAGTCAAGTCAAAGATAAGCCGCTGCTGATTAGCTATTTGATGTTTCAATATTAAAAAATTCGACACTTAATTTAATTTTAGGGAGAATCATCTAATCTTTGGAATGTACTGATGCCAGCACATCAGGCTACCCGAATCTGTCAAATTTTTCCAATCAACTTTGAACCATAATGCTTGAGCGATAAAGTTAAAATCTATTAAAGAAATTTGACAGATTGTGGCAGCCTGATAATCTGGCGTTTGTACATTATATTAAGGTAATTAAACATCGAAATGCTTACTTTTATAATGCATTATGAATATTTATAATATGTAAAAGTAAATAAAATAAAATTTTAAACAAAGTTAAAATAATAAATGAACGTCGACATCTGAGTGCGCCTTTACAAAGACCCTGAACTTGGTTGAACTTTGCAATATTGTTGATATTTTTGTTTCAAAATATTTCACAACCATTATTAAAAGCTGTTTTCTATATTAGACTAAAATTCACTGCTACAATTCCTAGGTTTTGGACTGAAGTCAAGGTCAAGGCAATTATGCATGGTATAATTCGAATTAAGGATGTAATCTATTATAGATAAAGTTTACCAATTATTATGGGGTGGGCGTGGTAAAGCTCGTAATATTATGGCTCTGTCGATGAAGATAACTTGATAACTCCGTGCTTCCGAAGGCACATTAAATGGCTGGGTTTTTGGCAGTCGTTACGGGTGTTCAGAAGCCTGAAAATCTGACAACCAGTCTTGCCAAGGGGTATCGGGTTGTCTTGGTCAGAAATGCAGTCGCCCCATGTAAAACACTGGTACTCAGCTGCATCCGATTAGACCTAAAATAGCATGAGAAAAGGCTAGGCAGATGATGATATTGCGACGAGTTGACAACAAAACTAGTCTTTTGCCTAGTTAGATAGAAATCTAAAGTTAATTACCATTTGGCATGCATCATATTCTTTTTGGAAATAAACTAACTTGCTAGATATGCCTATTTCGTGTCAATCAATTTAAACTTGGGGCCATACAGATTTGGACGAAGGAATCTGAGAATTTTTCAAATGTCAACTTAATGATTGAATGCTTCTAGACCAAATTTGCATTTATACCATTTCAAGTATTGATGAGCAAAGGGATTGTTGAATATTCTGTGTCAATGACGATACCAACTTACCTAGTGGATAAAGCAACAGCCTCTCAAGTGTGCGGGTTCGGTAACATTTCTAAGTTATTATTTACTTTCTAAGTATATCTTGTTCACCAATGACTGATTAAAGGTGAAGGAAAAAATCTCTAGAACATTTGGACTTTAAAGTCTGAAATCACCAAACAGTATTAAGCAAGCATGATGATTAACGCTCAATCCTTCAGTTTGAGATGAAGCCTGTGCCCAGCAGGGAGACGATAAAAAGGCTGATGAAGATGACGATACCAAAGGGTTTAGTGAAAGAGGGAGTCGTTAGAGCTTTGTGTTTTACGGGTTTGATTTCGGCACAAAGTAATTGGATTTACCTTCTCAAATAGAAAAATGCTTTTAGTCATCCCCTTCCCATCTGGGGACGGGAGAGGGGTATGTGGGACGCCCTGGTAAATTCGTTCCCGGTACAATAAAAATACCCAGCGGTACTCCGACCTCACCTAAGTGGAGGGGGTCTGGGATCTATAGCATCCAGTCCCCTGCCAGTATGAAATAAATTCTTTCTAGAATTTGTTTTGAAATTAGTCTGCATTCCTAGTTACTAATTTTTTATTGTGTTTCTAACTAGGTTAGGTATAGCTATATTTTTTTTCTTATAATCGTAGATGTACTAATGATGATGTCTTCTGATTCGTTACGGTCAGCTTGTTGATATTAACTCTGTCCTCTATTTGGAGTCATGTTTGTTGTCTTTAAATTACATCTGGCTTAACTGACAAATTAATATTTTTGAATAATAATAAGATAAATTTATTTTTCTTTATTAATTTTACCTACCTACCTTTATTATTCAAATAAATATCTTGATTTGAATTGGTTATCCAAGTAAAAACTTTTTTTTAGTCCATTTAAAGTAGGCTATATTTTCTTTTTGAATACTATAAAAAATATAGAATCTTACTTTATTCAACTTATTTACAAATATGTACAATACTTACTATTATAAAAATAATAAATATAAGTAGGGTCTTTTCTCCAAAAAAAAAAAACAACCTGACGATAAACGACTAGGCTTCCAGCACAGCTTCTCTTAACATACTTTTACCTCTCAACGAAATTAAGTCCGTAAAATTCTGGTTCCGAAGCATTTAATAAATCGTGAGATTCTGTTTATTTATGTTTGTAAATCATCATTATCATCTCAGCCATAGGACGTCCACTGAACATAGGCCTCCCCTTCAGATCTCCACATATACCGGTTAGAAGCGGCCTGCATCCTGCGTCTTCCAGCGACCTTTATAAGGTCGTTTGTAAATGTCCCTAGGTAAAACGCTCTTGGGTTCAAACAAATTTATGCATTTTTTTTATTAATTCAATTACGTTATATCTCTCAAATATAGTAATAATAATATCCTAAGGCTAAACACGTGCACGCATTGGCATATACCAGTATTGCACGCCACACAACTACTTAAACCAATGATAGATTACTTATATAAACCAAAACAGCTGTAATTGTGATGGATGGATTTATAATAATATATTTTGCACTACGAAAATGAGCTCATTAAATTATTTCACACGTACAGACACCAGCACATCACGCTACCCGACAATGTCAAATTTTCCCAATCATCTTTGAACCATAAGCTTAAACGATAAAGTTGAAAATCTATTAAGGAAATTAGGCACATTGTAGTAGCTTGATGTGCTGGCGTCTGTTTATTCAAGGACGACACGACGTTCCGTGTATTGCAAATGACGCTTGATTGAAGGCTAAAAATATTATATCTACGCATTTAATATCATCTAATTGAGTTTTTTATGGGGTCAGTTGTAGTTTAATTTTGTTGGCAAATCTGTTAGGTATTGACGTTTTTGTGCTTTCCATATTTATGGGAGGTTTGGACCATAACCCGCCGCGCTGGTCCGGTGCGTGTTGTCGGGTCGCCAGAGCCCCAGATTGAACATAATTGTGCTTAAAATATTTTTAAGTTCTCTGAGCTATTACTCACATAATAAAAAAACATGCAATTAGGTACAGTCTGAAATAAATGTTTTTATTTTTAGAGACGCATTTTGCAAATGTAACTTAAATTAATTTCTTTTGTAATAATCAAAAAGAAATATCGCTCTAAAAATAAAATATGAATTGATTTATTCATAATTGCCTTTACGAATATTAAAAGAAAGTCATTTATTATTTCTTGCAGAAATATTTAAAATGTCAAACCAAAATGAACTATTATTCTTACATGATAATAAAATTTTATTACTTTACATTTATCAATTAAATATTTTGTAATCGATAAAATAAAATCGATTTCATTTTAAGATCATTATGCGTGGTCAGGTAATTTAATGTAACTTCAAAGTTTTTGTGTAACAGTCAAAAATGTCCTTAAAGGTGACGATACAATCGTGATCACTTAATATTAGTTCGTGTCTAATAAAAAGAAGAACGCAGTATATTTCAATAATTAATATCGTTAATCACAAAACACTTTTCTATAGCTTTTTGCTTAAAATTTTAGTCATCACACGGTATGACTGCAACTTTTTACAACTTTTTAAAGCTTTTTAATGAATGAATGAATTCGCTGGCGATAGCTAGTATCACAATAAAAAATTGCTAAGAAATATTACGCTTTTTTATGTTCTGTTAAGGTTAATTTACAATGGTACAGTAACTGGCACCAGGTTTATGGGATTTCTGTGTTCTATTGGCACTGACACTGGATATATCATTAACACGCGTCCAGTAGTCATATCTATTTTGTAGCGGTGACTACACGTTTGAACTTGAATAAAAAGTGCTTCACAACAATGTTTGATTATTGGTCATCATATCATCGGCTCTGGCGACCACTGGCGCCTAGTTTTTACATGAACATCACTGGCACAGGTTGTGCGAAGTTTGGGGCGCGGTCACTAGGTACAGACGCCAGCACATCAACTTACAAATTTCTGTAAAAGATTTTCAACCTCATCACAATAGCGGAAGGTTAATATTGATTAACTGTACATTGATATATCGATAAATCAGAATATAATTTATAAATACTGGATACTAGACAATAATGAAAAATATTTCCTCCAACATCATACAGCGCTGAGCTACCAGAACCCGGCAGCTACTGTATCAATGTATACAATTCTAAGTACACTCTCTAGTATTCAATTGATGACATTTTATTTTATGTATTTGCCTGTAAACCCTACAGTTAAGACAAAATCCCACCGCAGCGCAGTATAAAGGTTATAGGCCTATCCTCAGGCCTATCAATAAAGAGTGACGGTGTCATTGTCAGTGATCTTTTGGTATTGTAACAATATCTTTTAGGTGATCTTACCAAACGGTTGCACCATCATTAATCACAATAACCTTTCTTGAATAGTTAAAAACGTGATCGTCTTTCTTTTGATCGCCATCAGACCAAAATGTTGGAACTATTTGCTTTTGACTGATAGTTCATTTTATAACGAACATCAAGGTTGGTAATGTCAGCTGTAAGATAATTTTTGTTAATATTTATTGATAGAAATAGACCATCAAAATCATCACTAATTCTTGACATATCTCAAAAAATAAATTGGCATATATTTGGAAAAAAAATCAATTGGTTGACACTTTCATCTCTCTCTATCACTCGTTTTACTAACATTTACTTCCTTCTTATTCATGTCATCTTTCAGACTATCCCTCCATATTTTCATAGCTTACCTTTGGCTCTTTTTGCATATTTAGTAAACTCTTAGTGGCAGTTTATTTTTATTTTTCTCTTCTCTTACCATCACCGTTACCGGCCCCATTTTCAAACTTTCTTCTATTCTGAGACATTGAACCAGTCAAAGGGAGTATTCGTCCTCCGACTCCAAGGCTTTTGTGATTTTCTTTTTAAAGGAGAAATTAAGTGCTGATGCAACATTTTTTATCATAATATCTGTAGATACACCTTTCATTCACGGTCAGTTGGCCCTAAGGTAGGCCTTATTACAGAAATTTCAATCTTAACGGGAATTGAACCCAGAACCCTTAGTTTGGCAGACCATCCAATATTGCTGACGGGGTCATCAAAACATTATTTAAATCAAACTCTAATGCAACAAAAATGAACTACAATAATTAAACGGCAACATTGTTCATCCGATCGGTGTTGCCACACAATTATTAAATTCTCAGACCGGACTAAACAATCAGAACTTTATAATGGATTGTCAGTCACGTTTGACTGATGGCTTGTATTCAATTTGTCCACGTCGTTTGATGCTCTTGACTAATGGAACCTTTGAGCTACCTTTTGACAACTTGATGACGTCATAAAGACCGGTTCGTGAGTTAATTGTTAAAGGTAGATAGGCGCATGCGTGTCCGGTTTAAGCGCAACGCATAGCGGCTTTTATGGATACAAAGACTTGAAAATGGGAAGATGGACAAAGAGAGAGTACGACATGATTTATGTAGATCATCATTTGAGTTCAGAGCTCTCTGTTAAATTTAGGTAGTATTTAAAGACTATATAGTATTATATTTAAGATTATTGATAAAAATGTGACAAAAAATCAATTATGGTCAGTTTAAAATGTATAGGTACATAAGTTTCATAACAAAAAAAAAAAATGAAAGAAAATATGCCAAAATCAAATAAATAATACAGTAGATAGACAATCTTAGGGCCAGTTTCACAATGTCCGAATAGCCACTATCTACCAGATGAATCCAAAATCTACTAAATAAACTATCTGGAACTTATTCGTAGGTGGTGAAACAGTAACGAATTATACTTTGATCTATATTCCATTTTAATTAAATATTAAATACAAACACAAAGAAATTAGGGCTTACGAAAAAGTTAAATTAACTGAAACAGTATTAAATAACTTATACGCCTTAGAATATCGATAAACAAATTCGATAAAAATCACAATAAACAATACACGTAACGACCTTAAGAATAATTAAACTCGATCATAATCAGGCGACAGCAGGCTAGAAACGTTCACGGTTTTTGATTATCAAAATAAAGAAGAATTATATTTATCGTCACGATGATGCGTGTTCGTGGTACATGTGACCTGGACTGTTCAGTTCAACTTATTGGTTTTCACTAAGTACAAGGTACGATTGGACTTAGGAATTCGTGGTTCTGTATGTATATAATATGTTTTATACACCTATATTGTTGTTAAACAAATTCTATTGATACGTTTGTCAGCAAAGTCTCTGCGGTTTTCAGCAATAATAAAAGAATTCATGAGATAGGATTCCTCAAAGCAACCGGGGCAGGCAGTATGCTAGTAGTTGCATGTTGCGATTGCTCAGCACGGGGTCTCAGGTTCAATTATCTGGTCCAGCCAAAATTGCTTAGTGGGTTTTAAGAAACTTTCTCAAAAAGCAGCTAGGAGTTTGGAAATCGGTAATCAATATACCTGTACGTCGGAGAGCACGTGAATGTCGATTCTGCGCCTGATCTCGCTGCGGTCGCGTTTGATTGTCGACCCATTGGAATAGGAGCTTCCCCTGCATCCGCGCAAGTGCTTGCGCACTACAATATGTTTTATGAAGCTGGCCGATATCCTTAAGAATAGCCGCCATGGCCGATAATCAGACGCTATTACTATAGAGATAGACAACATGTCGTGTTTGACAATCTATGCCGAAACTAGTTCCCTTGTTAGTCACTAATCTGGCGTTGGTAATTGCCGGTGGCGACGGCGAAGCGATGTTAATGCATTTTTGGGGGATAAAGGAATTTTGGCGTATTATTTTGTATATTATCATCTTATTTGCTTTTTTGTTGATAACCAACAAAAAAGGGGTTCATGATTTTAATGATTATAAAAAACTGAGGTACAAAATAAATGTCTTCCTATTTGTAGGTATCATAGGATAAAATAAATTTTATCGAATACCTTAATAGAAATACATTTATTCTTATTTCGGAGTAATGTACTAAAACTAATAGCCTAATTTACATTAACTATTTACGTTATTCACCTATCTCTGACACAGATGTATAAAATAGTTTCTCTGCTAAAAGGTTTTCAAACATCTTACCCAATGTTCATAGCATATATTTAAAAAGCTTTTATAAAGATAAAAGTGTAGTTTTTGTAGGCATTAGTTACTGTCTGTAAATAGTTATTATTTGGTAATCGTAATTATATGAAGAGTAAGCATTACTGGTAAGTATATTTTTTAGTAATTCTTTTGTGTTCCGTATATTTTAATACATTTTTCATAAAATATAAATGTATTTTAATATTATAAATAATAATCAGCATTAAAAAAAATCTGGTCTCTACTAACCGGGATTGTGATTTTTGTTATTTGAATATTTAATAATAATTTTGTAAATAAGCTGTGAATATATACCTAACGGTAATTTTTATCATAATGTAATTTTGTAATGTTTTCTTTACTTACTCATTTATTATTTATTTACTGGAGTTAAAATTTAAATACATTTCCTTTCTACCAATATGGGTAGGTAGTATGTTAGCAAGTACTTGTTCGCTTTTAAAATTAAAATTAAACTATTGGTGCATAGATGCAATTAATGCAGTGTTGAGAAATCGGCTGACACTCAAAATGCACGAATAATTTTCGTGACCACTAGCCGTTCTACTTAATTATACTCTTATGTTAAATAGTGCTTACCACGGTCAATACATGGGTGGTTCCTATCATACTTTGGAATGTAAAGACGCCAGCACATCAAGCTACTATAATCTGTAAAATATACTTACCTAATAGATTTTCAACATTATCGCTGAAGCATAATGGTTCAAAGTTGATAGGGAAGATTTAACAGTTTTGGATAGCTTGATGTGCTTGCGTCTGTAATAAATACATAATTTAACTTGTTGTCCATTTTATTATGTCAAATGAAGAAATTACGTTTCTGTAATGTGTCAAGTACTTACCTAACATTAAAAAAAAAACTTAAGAAAAAAAAAACTTCCCCATCACTGTCACCCCGTAGGGCAAGCCTAAGTGGATAACATGATGAGGAAAAACTTGGTGGTACCACTATACCAGATAAAAAAATATGATTTTTGTTTTATTCTAGAAAAAAAATATTTTTTAAAATAAAATAATTAATTGACTTCAACAATGAGATTGTTATGTCACCCTCTCTTTAGAACCGCCAAAATACGTAATCCTATATCCCCATTGGTAATTCTCATTAACAAATAATAACACATTTTATAAGTAGTTAAGTATAGCTGACTCATGGATTAAACTAAGTACCAATATCTCATGAACTCATCGGTTACAAAAACCAGATAAATAGCGGAAATGTCTCAATATAGCAAATTGTGTACAATTTCTGCTATAATAAGATATACCGTAATTTGCCTTTCAATATATGCTCTTGTAAGTATTACATGGGTGTAATTTCATGTGATAATCTGTAGTTAGAATTAGGATAATTAAACGGATATTATTTTCGACCTAGTTATATAAATATACAAATCCTTTTCATTTGTAAATATTTTTATTATTTTTAAATATATATATAATATATATTGAAAACATTTAAAAATATATATAAAAGGTAACCATTGATATCAGGGACAGTTTCCTAGCTACCGGTTCAATCTATATATTATTACCTACGGAGGAATTTATAAGGCAATGCTATGTTATCTCGAGACACGCGAATCTTAAGGTATCTATGATAGCTTTTCATCGTAGATTTTTGGTGTTTCATATATTAGGCTGGTACTGACAAAAAAGCTACAGTGAAAGCTTATATTATTAAAACTACATACATCTTTTTATAGGTAACACATGACCCTTCATCTCTTATTAATATGTCGATAGTTAAACATTACCTACAAAAGAAATTAGTTAAGGACTCAAAACTTATGCATAATACAATCAGCATAGTGGTTAAATGGCGTACTCCTGCGCAGAAGTCACAAGTTAAACTCACGCGCTGTTTACAACTTCACACTTGACTAGACTAGAGTTGGTAACTTAACAAATAATGGGTAAATAAAAGCAAGTCGTGGTGGGCTAGTGGTTAAAGCACCAGCCTCTTAAGTATGAGTGTGTGGGTTCGATTCCAGGTCAGGCAAGTATCAATGCAACTTTTCTAAGTTATATGTACTTTCTAAGTATATCTTGGACACCAATGACTGAACGAAAATATCTCGAGAAAACCTGTACTATAAAGTCTGAAATCACCAACCGTTATTGAAGTGTGTGGTGCTCAATTCTTCTCTGTGTGAGAGGAGGTCTATGCCCAGCAGTGGGACGATAAACAGGCTATGATGATGAAAAATAAGTCAAAAATATGACTGTAACTCACGTCTAGTGATGCATCAAGAAATAATCCAATTGGAAGTCGTGGTTCTCAGCACATTAAACCCGGATACCGACTTCACCATATTAACAAGACAATTACAAAAATAATTAAAAAAATAAAATAACTATACAAGTACAGAAAAAACAGAGTGCGTAAAGCAATTATACAATCAGTATGTTAAATGTTATTAAATTGTTTTTATTGTCTGTAATTATATTTAATATATAATAAATATATGTATATGTTGTTTATAGGTCGATGCGTAATGATTACCTATATTTAAATAACAATTTGTCCGTGAAAAATAAAACTTTTAAACTGTTGGTATCTTGTAGTTAGATATGACGTCATACTAATAATCATAAATATTATAGGCTTAGAGCAGTACACTGGGTATTAATATTTATAAAGCTACATGGAATTTAAAGCTCATACTGAAACTGAAAATCTGTAAAATTAATAGTATTTCTTTAATTTATGGATTAGCATAAGACTATTTTCTTTAGGCATATTTTATAGATTAAAATTATACAAATCTATTTTGATAACCTTTATAATAACTAAGTACAGACGCCAGCAGGTCAAACTACCCGAAGCTGTTAAATTTTCCTTCCGGATAAGGTTGAAAATCTATTAAAGAAATTTAACAGATTGAGGCATATTGATCCGCTGGCGTCTATATACATACATACTTATTGAAATATTAACTTGTATTTAGAAACTTAACAAGTAAATATTTTTTTTTATGCTAACTATAATTGTGCGTAAACTTTAATTATTATGTAAATAAATAAACAAATGAGAATTAGAAAACAATAATGGCGGTCTTAAGAGAGTCATAACAATCTTAATAAACAATAACTACCTCCTCAGCAATAATTGATGGCAAAGTAATAAATATTAAACTATAGTAAATAATATTAAGATTTAATTATCTTATATTAAATCTAAGTCAGATGCTTCAAAAGCATTATTCATAGTTAAATTGCTTGTACATTAATTCTAGCAAAAATACTAGTAAAATTCTGCGGTGTTTTGCTAGACACTCTGGAGCCCTTTACGTATTTAACACATAATGTGTTTCATTCACATAAAGAATAGTTTTAAATAAAGAACAGCTCAGAAAAGGTTTTAATACAATTGTAAAAATAAAAATGAAAGAACGACGCGGATCCCTAATATAATATAAACAAAGTAAATCCCACCATACATGGGTGAACACACACACATAAGTCACGCTCACAGTAATTAGAGTATCAGTAATATTGATCGAGTTATTGAGTAACCAACACACACATACAAACATCGTGGAATCTTCACTATTAGTACTGTCAAAGGTTAGCTCCGTGAGCACAATTTTGAGTAACTTAGCATGGTGAACGAATTAACTTCATATAAATAGGATGCAGTTACTGTGATATGCACATTCGGTGATCATCACGTGGTTGAACAACAGCTTTAGATATGAAGCTGGTAATATATTAAATATTTATATTTAAAAATAAATATTTTTTATAAAATATAATTCCAAATTTAAAAAAAAATTTTTTTTTTTGTGTTAATAAATCCAAATTCAAAAGTTATTCTCCAAAATGGATTGCAGTGAAAGTTTCATTAAAATTATGAGTGTTATTAAAAGTATAGAATTTTAAAGTAAACTTTGATCTCTGACATCTTAGCAGTATTCCGTGAACTGGATGATTCGTACAAATCAAGGGCTTACCTTTCTAACTGTGACTCAATCTAACATGACAAATTTGTGCCTTCAATTTGCCGTGCAACTAAACTGTCCATTTTATGTAAGTCTAACTTATTGAAATTTATTTTATTTCAGCTCATTATTTTATCAGTGATAGCATGCAGCTATGCTGACAAGTTGGACAGGACGTACTTGCCTCCCGCAAGTGCGGGCTCTGCTGGAGGAAGCCCTGGCTCTTTGACGGCCCCTGGAAGCGAACCTGCATTTGGCCTACCTAAAGGCCCTTCATCTTTTGGCCAGCCTGCTTCTCAATACAACGCACCCGGAAGCCCAGCAGCCGGACAAGGCCCTAGTGGTTTTGGCCAGCCCTCATCTTCTGGACCGTCCGGATTTGGAAAACCTACTTCGCAGCCTTCTCAATACAACGCTCCTAGTGATGCTAGCTCTGCTCCCAGCCAGAATGCTGCCACCTTCGGCCAGGCACCTTTCGGAAGCCAGGGACCTCAAGACGCGGCCGCCTACGCTAGCCAGCCGCAGCTTGAACGCGAACGCGCTTCCATCGACAAGAACGCTGAAATCCTGAGATACGAAAACCAGAATGACGGTGAAACATTCTCATACAGTTTCGAGACTTCAAACGGTATTTCTGCTGAAGAATCTGGTGTAGCTACCAACGGTGTTCAGGCTCAAGGTGGCTTTTCTTACACTGGTGATGACGGCCAGCAGTACAGTGTGACGTACACGGCCGACGAGAACGGCTACCAACCTCAGGGTGATCACCTTCCTACTCCTCCCCCCATTCCTGAAGAGATCTTGAAGTCGCTTGAAGAAAACGCGAGGGCCGCTGCAGCGGGCACACAAGAAGGTTAGTCCATTGTTTCTCAACATTACACTTATATGCTATTAGTTATTGTCATATTTGTGGGAAGGTTTCTTGATCGCTTCAAGTGATTATATGAAGCGATTGAATAACTTTTTTATTAATAAACAATGTAAAATCAGGGTTTATAATCACGCGTGTTTTATATAAATTCGTTATCAGTTCCTTATACTTGTTCCGTGGGAAACAGCTTGCAAAACTGTGACACTATATAAATCGATGCGCTAAAATGCTTTGGAATCTAGAATAAAAATAAACTCGTCATTCTCGGAGCATTTGTAACGTAATCTAGATAGTAAAACCTACAACAATACTGAAAATATATTTTACTTTTTAAATCAGTTTTGAATGAACACGCTTGAACTTTGACACCTTAATTTGCACGAGGCCTTCGATATGATCTCATCACTTGAACGTCACTTAATTCACATTTTTATAATTACAATTTATTGAGTTACCAATGTAGGAGAAGACATTGACTGACATTGATGTCTGACATCATTTTTGTACCTTATGTTAGGTAACTTTAATTGCAGCTATTAATATTTTAATAACAGTAAATAGCCCCTGTACTAATATGTTTTTTCTAAATTACTTTAAGTTGGCACGAATTTTATGAGAAAATGATTCGTGATGGCGTAAAAATATGTCCGCAATTATGGTAGCTACAAGTTCAAAAGTCAAAGTTAAAATATTGCAATACGACACTACGTGTAACGTATGTAATTTAATGATTGTGAGATACTAATTTTCATTTTGTTTTTAGTGTAGTTTTTTCGTTCACGTAATTGCTAGTCATTTACTAGCGACTTGGCTTCAATTCAGTTGTAGTTTTATAAAAAAAATCGTAGATCTTTACAAAACTTTATTACATAAACCATTTTAAAATCAGTGGTGGAAATTAAAAATAATATTGGCTGGGGCTCTGCCGTGCCCTTTTTTTTTCGTGGGAAATCATCAAATGACCCCTCCCGCTGAGGGTGCAGCTGGAGGGAGTGTCAGACTCTTACTGACTAAAACCCACTATGTTCCTTCTGGAGGTCCCTGTGTGCCAGGGCCACGGTATCTCTTACGAACAACCCGCAGACTCTGCCGTGCCCTCAGATAATTAAAATTATCCTAAAAGCCAGAATCTTTCAACATAATTTAAATTTAAAATTTATCATAGCTATAGAACTCATCACTTGTAAATAATTTTCAGGCGCCTACAACCCCGAAGAAGATAACAGCCCTGTACCCCAGCAGAACTATGGTGGAGCTCCATCCTACCAGGCTCAAGGTCAGCCCGGTCAGGGTCCTGCTTCTCAATACGGAGCCCCCTCTCAATCCGGACCTGCAACTGGTGGATTCCCAGGCCAACGCGGTCAGTCACCTGCTTCTCAGTACGGCGCTCCTGGTCAAAATGAACCTGCTTCAGCTTCATCTGGGCCCCAAGGTTATGCTACCCAGCCTGATCAAGGACCTACCTCTCAGTATGGCGCCCCTTCTCAAGCTGGCGCTGAAGGCACAAATGGAATTGCTGGTTTCCCTGCCCAGCGTGGTCAGTCTTCCACACCTCAGTTTGGTGCCCCTGCTTCATCTGGATCTCAGGGTCCTTCTTCTCAATATGGTGCCCCATCTGCTTCAGGCCCAACCAAATCTGGAGCCCAGAGTGGTAGGGACTCAGGTTATCAATACAACGCACCAGGAAGCGCTCCTTCTGGATCGTCCACCCAATCTGGACCAGCCTCTCAATATGGCGCTCCTTCTCAGCCTGCTTCATCCGGTTCCAGCAGGCCTTCTGAGTCAAGCTTCCCAGCTCAGCGTGATCAGTCTCCCGCCTCTCAGTTCAATGCTCCCGTCTTTTCTGCGTCTCAAGGTCCGTCCTCTCAGTTTGGTGCCCCAGCATCCTCACCTTCTGGTTCGTCTAGACCTTTTGGAGCCCAAGGTAGCCAGGATTCAGGTTACCAATACAATGCTCCTGGTGCCGCACCATCTGGATCTCAAGGTTTCAAGGGTAATCAGGCTCCCGGAAATCAGTATGGTGCGCCCACATCATCTGGATTCCCTAGGCCCTCGGGTAGTCAAGGTTTCGCCCCTCAAGGTAATCAAGGTCAATCTCCAGCTTCTCAATATGGTTCACCTTCTGGCACTTCTGGCCCTGCTAGGCCAAGTGGACCTCAAGGTTTCTCCACTCAAGGCCCTCTATCTCCCGCTTCCCAATATGGAGCTCCTAGTGCCTCTGATTCTGGTTCGAGCAGACCTACTGGAGCTCAAGGGTTCCCATCTCGGCCTTCAGGAATAAACCAAGGTTCTCCATTTGCTTCTGCTGGACCTTCTGGAAACAATGGACCTGCTCGTTTCCAACCTCAAGGTCAGTCAGCACAAGGACAAGATGACGGATACCAGTACAACAGACCCCAGGCCCAATTTGGTGGACCTCAAGGATCTAAGCCCAGTGCCCAGGGTTTCAATCCATCAGGCCAATCTGGCTCCCCTGTTTCTGGGAACCAAGGACCCGCTTTTGGTAATGGACCTGCTCAAGGATCAAGACCTTCATCTGGTCCCGTTTCTAGACCCAGTGCAGGTTTCTCTACTGGAAACGGTCCATCTAGCTCAGCTCCCGGCCCCATCGGCCAGGGCTCTCCTTTCTCCAAGCCTAGCTCAGTAGGACAATACACACCCTCAGGCCCAAGTGGTTCATCTGGCCCCACTGGCTCAGGATTCTCCAGACCAAGCGGCCCTGCTGGACCAGCCTCTGGACCCGCCCAGGGACCATTCGGTTCTCAGCGTCAGCCTTCGATGCCTGGATCCGGCTACGACTACAGCCGTCCTGGATCTCAAGCCTCTCAGTCCGGTTCGCCACAGGGTGCTCAATCTGGCTTCGGTCCTTCAGGCCAGACCAGGCCCGGACAAACTGGTGCCCAGTCTGGCTTTGGACCTTCTGGCCAAAACAGGCCAGGCCAGACCGGTTCTCCATCCAGCTTCGGACCTGCTGGCCAGAACAGGCCCAGCGAGAACTTCGGTGGACCTCGCCAGCCTCCTAGCTTCAGCCCCGAGGAAGGATACAAATACTAAACCAAGGATAGATTAATTAATTTATAATTAAGAGACAAGCAAATAGATAAAATGTAAAAAAAAAACTACGTAGTACGCTTATAAACATATTTTGTACATATTTATACGAAATGTATAGAATATAATGTGGAGTCACTATGTGATTGAAATGTTAATATAAATTAAATAAATGATGCAGAGCTAACTAGCTTTTATTACATAAGAAACAACGTGTTTCAATTATCAAATCCTAATTTAGTCAACAACCTTTTATATTCTTTTA
Source organism: Heliothis peltigera (assembly GCA_958496145.1). Taxonomy (NCBI): domain Eukaryota; kingdom Metazoa; phylum Arthropoda; class Insecta; order Lepidoptera; family Noctuidae; genus Heliothis; species Heliothis peltigera. The sequence continues at coordinate 1,535,953 of OY292338.1, forward strand.
TAGTATAGAATCATTGTACTTCTGGTCGATACACATAACATTTAAATTCAATAAAAGACTTTTCGATAGCCTTTAAAATTGTATTATTATTACTATGCAAAGCTTTTATCATGTAGAAAGAAAAACAATATAACAAACACTTTCCTAAGCTGAAATTTTATCCGAAAAAGATATTGGAACATGAAACTGCCATCATTAAAATACTTTAAATAAAATTTAAACTACCCAGTAGCCGGCTGTGATTTTGTATGGCAATGCTTAGCCATTGACAAAATAAGAAATAATTCAATTGGATAGTTATGAGAAGACCTATTCTAACAGCCTAGCATACTACGATGTATATAATAGTTATTAGCCTAGCGAATCCATAACTTTAAAAATCAGTAAAATTGATTTTCTCCTAACCTTTTCTCCTTATTCATTAGGTGGAAATATTTTGTCCAGCTTGTCACATATTTTTCGTCAGACTGAAAATGAAAATAAGATATCTAACACTTATAAGATGACATTTACCCTGTCATCGTACAGGTCAGTATTATATCAAGATAATCTAATGGATGTGAAGATCTACCTATGAATTACAGAATTTAATGAATAATACATGGATTACAAACACGCTGGATGCATCGATCTTTGCGAATGTGGCAAACAGGGAAATAACATAGGCATCGCATGACATTTCAACGCATGAAATGTAATTTTTATTGAGAAATACATATATTTGAAAATAGAAAATTATTAAATTTTGATTTAAAAAAAATATTTAATTTTAAAATTAATTAAATATAGGCTGGCAAAATGTTGTATGGCAATGCTAGAATAGATAGGAACAGACGCCAGCACATCAAGTTGATACAATCTGTAAAAAATCCTTAATAGATTTTCAACTTTATCGCTGAAGCACATTATTCAAAGTTTTTAGGTTTATTGATACTAGTGCACACACTAGAATAATTATAGTATAAGCGAACAAAAAGTATACTAACATTATAAATATGAAGTGTTTATTTGTTTGAAAACGCTAAAATTAGGAACTACTGAACCACTTTGCAAAATTCATTACTGTTTGATATTACATTTATAAAGAAAGGCTTTTTACCCGCGTACGCGGAGTTGTTTGTTCTCATGGGTCGTGAAAGAAACCGCTAGCGGAAACTAGTATTACATAAAATTTAGATTTAAACAATAATTTATAGTCATTTCATGATTTGAAAGAACATACACGTAATATACTTTATTATTAAATATGTTAGCACGTATAAATAGATATTCTTACTAAATTATGATGATATTACGGAGGCCTCTTATCAACTTTGACCTGAGAGAATAGCATATCGTCATTGTCCACTAGAGACTAAAATCAAGTGTAATCGTAAACTACTATTCTTTTATAGATCACTAGAAGTTTCACGCGGCTTCTACCGCGTCCCCGTAATCAGCAGGCTTAGCATGGCAACCGTTGAAACAACTTTTGTTTACCGGAGAATGGACATAATGACAGAAAAGTAACAGATTGACGTAAGATTTCCTTCGACATTTTTTGAAGAAATTTTTGTTTTCTTCGATCGGCATAAGTTTACAAGTGATAAAATGCGAGTTGACAAGTCGCGCCATGCTCTGGCAGAAGACATGTTGACATTGACAGAAAGAGCTTTGTCTTTTCTTGACAGAATAGATATGGAATCGCCATGCTAAACCTGCTGTATGGTGCTCCCACATGGGTATATTATTAGTATAGAAGTATAATATTGGAGCTTTTAACATTAGAGTTGAATATTCAATGGTGTTTTATCCTTGCGCCTGACGAGGTCGCTAGCACATGCAAGGACACGTCATAGGCCCCATAACGCCGACCTCGGTCGTTGCTGACGGTAGTTCGCACGAGTTACCATAGCCTTGACACACACAGAGGGAGAGGGACCTCCAGAAGAAACATAGTGGAACACTCCTTCCAGCTGCACCCTTAAAAGTAAGGGAAATAGGATCTACTTATTTGTCTTGTACCAACAATATCATGTCAAACATTGCCACCAATTTGAGAAAACTTAAACACAGCGGTCTACGTGATAAGGACAAGAATAATAGCTCGAAGAACCTCTTAAATGCCAAGAGTTTCATGCACTGTTGTAAAAAAGCAATTGGTGCATCTAGTTCCCTATGGCATTGGACCTGCGACCCATCGCGCCTGAGGCAATAACTTAAGAGCGCGTGTTCTGAAAGTTGGCAACGTCGCAAATAGCTGTCAAATATTTACACGTTTTAATTAATTTAGCCAATTTACTATATGAAAGTAAGACACATGGCTCTGTAGTGCACTAAAACATTGAATAGGAATTGCAATTAAAACACTCAATTTTATGTTTGTAACATTTTACTTCTAAAAAAGGCACTTGTAAAGTTTCCAAATACGTTTTTCACACATAAAACTATATATTCGGTGTTACGATATTAATAATTGCATTCTCTATTAACTTTCTTAGTGCACTAGAGAGCATTATTTTATGTTTTCATAAAATAAACTTGAGAAATTTATTAAAACATGTAAATATCTGACAGCTATTTGCGACGTTGCCAGCTTTTGGAACACGTGCCCTTAATATTCTGATCCAACATTGACGAATACTACCAAAAACTTTAACACCAATGAAATCGCCGATATTTATCACTTATCAAAAATAAAACATGATTTATGAATACTAAAAATCACTTTAAACAGTAAAATACATTAATAAAAGCCTACAAAACCATTTGCTTCACCTCTAAAGCTCAATAAACGTTTAAAAAATACACGTAAAAGTAATAACAAGCCCAATAATGGTTAGTAAACTAATTTAAACTAAATAATGTGTGAACTGCAATGTTAGGAAACAGTTCACTTGCGTCACTGGTACAAAATACAGTCGTGTGAAGATGGTTCAATATAGTGACGATAGCGAGGCGTGGCGTATGATTAATGTAATATTTATTGAGTACGAAGATTTGGTGATATATGACTTTGTGTGGGGTGTAATTACATTGATATTTATTAACGTTTCGATATTATATTGAGTGATGTATGGTCTTGATTGTGGCCTGCAGGTTAATCGTGGTTATTTATCACAATTTATTATAATACGTGCTCAATAAATACAAATATTTTATTTGTAAATTTCGATGGATGGATGTTTTTTACTCTTTCACGTAAAGTTAATTCCAATATTTTAAAGTTGATGGCGTTGTATTTCTTTTGTACAAAATTTTAATCGCCGGGATAATTTTTTGTTATTCGATTTTTGTGAATAACATAATGCTACTTTCTATCTTCATAATGTTTATGAGTTGGTGTTAAATTTATTTTGTAGTTTGAAATAAACAAAAGAATGAAACACTAAAATCTAATAAATTGTCTAAGATATTAAAATCTTGGTATATTTTGTATCTTGTAATTGTAATCTTGGTATCACATCCATACCTTTTTTTTTCCTATTTTTTATACAATGTAATTCCCTATTATTATGTTTTACGAATAATACGTTTATTTTACGATTTTTCAATGAAACTGTTATTATATAAAGATAAATTATATATAAATTATAAGTAGGGCAATGTGTATGATCACGACTATATAGTTAAAACTTAAAAGGTAATTGTGCAAAGGCGCACTAATAACAGTGATCACGCTATCGAGTGTGACGTTGATTGCACAGATATGGGTAAGTACCCTGGTACACGGTCCAACATTTTAACCATATTTTAATCTGGTTTGGGGCTTCACATTTTTATGTTTAATGCAGTGATATAGCTTTCAATTTAACATTTTGTAAAATAATGTCATTACAGTTTTAAATCTCAAAATTTACGAAAATCGATTCGTTCAAGTTTTTAGATCTAGATAGAGTCGCTGTTTTTAGGATTTCAAGAGTGTTTTGAATGCTTCTTCCATACCAATGTATAATTATTAATTTACTAGCTTTAAACCGCAGGGACATACGGTCTTCCCACATCCACCGGGAACTACTGCTTCGTTCGATAAATGGGTTATCGTTATAATGCACTAAGGCTTCCAAAACGAACACCTTTCAACACTTCCTATGCGATTTTTCTGAAGAAAAGAACTGGCGTTAAATTCTCCCTAGTAACCAGTTTTGTAATATTTCATATGTTTTTAGTACGTACGGTAAAGTAGATGGAAATATTTACTAAACTACAACTTTATACGTAACAGCTGTTGTCAATAACAATTTCCTAGAGAATATTATAATGAAATACAAAACACGGAAACATCACACTGTTGGTCCATGTATCGACGCACTAACGTTGCGACCCAAACATCACACGTTGTTCTCCAAATGACGATAATAATAATGATACAATGATGCGCATAACCTGTGCTTTATGTACCAAGTGTTACTATATCCTGTGGTGTCACCCGCGTGTTTGGGGAACTACTCAAAATGACCCGAATAAAATGTAGCCTTTCTCAAAAATATAAAATGTTGCCTTTCTCGATATAAATAGGCCATCTAACACTAAAGAACAAATATTGCAAATCGTGCAAGAAGTTACTAAGATTAGCGATTCAGCTTTATGTAATTGCTAGCTTCTTTCTACCCACAGTCTTGGCCGTGTCCCGTGAGATCCATTTCGCGCACTCAGTTTAAAAGTAAGTTAACACCTTTTCCCAATAAATGAGGTATATAATATTGAAAGAATTTTTCATATCCGTTCTTATTGATCGGCTATGAATTCCTCTTCTCTCAGGTCGGCGGCGCGTTCTACAGACTAGGAACAACAGTGGGTTTTAGTCCATATAAATCTGGCACTCGAGAAATTGCAAATTAACAAATGACTAGCGTAAAGAGCAATTTAAAAAGGGTCTCTTTTTTATTAATTAACTAGCTTCTGCCCGAGGCTTCTAGCTTCTTACTGGAACTCCTGCCTTCTTCTATAAATGGGCTATCTAACACTAAAAGAATGCGTGCATACAAGCAAACAAACAAACATATCGGCTTAATTATGTATATGAGTATTAGATAGTAAAACTTATGCGATCGTGATACTTTCAATTAGACTCGTCGTGTAGGGTTGTATACTCGTAAAATATGGCTAAGAGGAAAAGGTGAAGAGAGGAGAAGGTGTTGCCAGGGTTTAAAACAATGAGACCTGAAAATGTGCAATAGGTACTTGCATAATGTCATCGTAGGCTATTTCCTATATGGGACTGGTAGTTTGGAGCTTGAGAATGCATGTAAGACTTATAAATAATGTAAGTAGCATCCATGATAAATTATTTATGCTTCTAGTATGGAGTAAGTTTTGTAATAAAAACTTGTAGACTTTGAAAATGATTTAAGTGATATAAATCTACTTATACTAATCTATAGTAATGCTATAAAGTTGAAGAGTTTGTGTGTATGTTTGTTTGTTAACTTAAGTGCTTTTTGCTTGACTTCTTTTATTTAAAAAATCTGGTACTTAAAACTTCTTCTTCGCAGCAAAAACACATACTAAGTGGTGAAGGGTGGGAGTGTTTAGAGCTGTCTTTTTTTTTACGTACGAAAGAAAAGTAATGATTTATCAGCCTAATGTGAATAAATGATATTTGAGTTTGAGTTTGGATTGCTTGGGATTATTAAAACAAAAGAATAAGATAGCCCATTTATAGAGAAAGGCTAAGGTCATTCGGCCATCGGAAGACACGTTAAATTTTGTAATGTAGCCTTCTGTAATGATCCTGACTGTAATATATACATGTTTGGGAGTCATTACGGGTAGTCAGAAGCCAGAAAGTCTGAACATCAGTTTTAACACGGGGTATCGGGTTATCCCGGAAACAGGCTTGAGTAGGTCAGATAGGCATTCAGTCTACGTAAAACACTAATACTCAGCTGCATCCAGTTAAGATTGGAAGACATCCCCAACACAGCTTATGAAAAGGCTAGGCAGATGATGTGTGAAGTCGTTTTGTACAGGCGAAACGGACGCCGAAATATAGTACTTAATAAGTATTAATAAAATCAGCCATTCCTTATGAGTGAACAAATTGAAGACTGTAATTGCTTGGCGTGACATAAACATCTAGTACTTGCTGCATTTGGACTATGAGACTAGTAAGGTTAATATTTATCAGTTTTTTTGCTTTAAATTGTGTTTTAGTCGCATCAAGATTTCGTCATTTGCAGCTTATTAATAGTAATAGGTCCACTAACTAGTCATAATTAGCTTTAGTAACCAGCCTTAATTAATAACCAACTCAAATAATTAAAGTCATTGTGACCTAGTAGTTAAGGCACCAGCCTCTCAAGTATGACTGTGAGGGTTCGATTTCAGATCAGACAAGTACCAATGCAAGAGTATATTGGACACCAATCATTCTCTCTCAAGTAAGAAAAACGACAGGATTTGATTGACTTCAGAGCAACAAAGTGAGTGTAGCTAAGAATAGTACCAATGTGACACATAATAATAATAATAAGGTGCTCCGAGATAAAAGAAAAAACTCATCTTGCAATATTAATGATACAGAAAATAGTCCAAAAGCTATTTATCCACATTAGAAATAATGGACAACAAACACGTTTCTGAGTGTGATCTCTATTTATCTAGCAGATGAAGACATAAGGCGCTATTAGGTAACTTCGCCCCCTGGGCGGCGCGAGCGCATCACTCACGCCGCAAGACGAACCTATCACGTTTAGCTGTGGGTGATTTTATTTAGTTAACTTCTAAATTATCTGGGTTTAGGAAATGTAGTTCCAATTTGCAGAAGGCTGCTGTTTGGCAGTAATAAATAGTAAATATGGCCGCAAACATTTGTGAAGGAGATAAAACATAGTTATAAAAGTCACTTAAGTCTGACATGCAGAAACTGTATCCAGCGACTTATAATGCCTTGAAGTTCAGGTTCTTTGAGGCTACAGGCTGTTTGCAAGAGTTACCGCGGTTCTTGCAAAAAAAGATCAAGCAAGGGCTGCGGGAGAGAGGAAGAAAGAGAGAAAGTCTGATACTCCGCTGCACCCACAGCTTAGCTTGCCCGACCAGCTAAGGTAGACCTAAATAAACACAGAAAGCATCTAAAAAAACGAAATAAATACATGAGGTCATGAATTAATTAAATTAATTGATTACTGGAAGATACATTAAATAAATAAAAAAACATTTCTACGTAACGAAATTGATTAGGTACAGCTTTCACATACGGTAAACTACTGAAGTACGAACTCGCTCTATAGTTTAAGTTCCTTCAATACTTGATACCTATTTGTAGCTTTTCGAAACTTAAATGAGATCAAAAATCTTTACAGTGAATGCAACAAACATAACTTAGTACCTAATAACCACAATGCCCATATATATCGTCAGATTTATGTCACGCTATTCTCCGACCGTGATCTCTGAAAACGGATGCTGGGACTGTTATTTAGGTCAACGCGAGATGTCTGATCTGTATCTAACTGCTTTGAGCTAACGATGGATTAGACAATAGAACTCTTAGTTAAAATTAATGGTTGGTGGTTCTGGCGAATATATTTTTCGCACGAGTATTTATAAATTAATGCTAATGATGATATAAGTACACTATATTTTCTGACAATATAAGGTGTTACTAAACTAGTGCACCATATTTTTACAGGTTATCTAGTACATGCTAAGAATCATGTTTACTACAAAAAGTTGAATGACATGGGGTCAACGACCGAGCGCCTTCATAGACAGACTCTTACTGACTAAAACTCACTATGTTCCTTCTGGAGGTCCCTGTGTCCCTGTGTGTCACTCTCACTCTAACGTACAACCCGCAGACACAGCAGGCATTCGCACACTTTAAATTTATATCAAAATGTATTTTATTATACACAAGTATTGTTTAATATTCATCGATTTTTCATTCATAATACGAACCGAAATTATATTAATTTGCATGCAAACAAGATAATTGGCAAAGTATTTGGATATGGTTATTTCGCTAAATCGAATCAAAAGAAACTATATTTGTTATTGGTTAAGAAGATATCTACTGACGTTTGAGTAATTGAAAGTTATAAAGCCTGAATTTTTCTTAACTAGATTATTTTTGCAGAGGGCCCTTTTTAGGGTTGAATTTTATTTATGCGACCCCACACAAGCATATTTAGCACTATGTTCCTTCTGGAGGCCTTTGTGTGCCAAGGCCACGGTAACTGACTTGCGAACAACCCACTGTCCCGGTAGATGAACTACTGCCCGCATCTTATCTAAGATAAGTAAATGGCCCCGGGACAACAAAACATTAGGTAGTATTCTTAACAAATGATATCAAACTTCTAATCGTTGATTGTATAGCCTGAGGTGAATCTACAATAACAAAAATTTCGCCATAATTACAAACAACAGCAATTAAAACCCATACACTAGCAACATTTCTAAAGATTCTATAATTAAACTAATTGAATTCTACAGAAGATTTGAACTGAAATAACCTTTCAGAAGATGATCTAAAAAACTGAATATATTACGTAAAAAATCCCAATTACTTTGTACATACATACTCACTTACGTGTATTTAAATATTGCTATAAATCGATATAAGTTCATTATTTAGACGATATTATTTGGCAAAAGTTAATTAATCACGATTTAGACCGCTATCACAACGATCATCGGAAGCCGATCCATATTGTAAGGTCATATTGGTGTAGGGTGACCAGGCGCAGTTTATTACAGAAACATTCTCTTAAAAAAACTTAATTTTATACAGACACCAACGTCAACCTATTCGGGTCTTTTTCTTCAAATTTTACCAACAGAATATTGACGTTCCGGTATTGTGATAATGTTGAAAATCTATTAAATAAATTTTACAGATTGAGGTAGGTTTATGTGCTAGCGTCTGTATATTATGCTTTTTACGCTACGTTTCCTCTGCCTAATGAGTCACTCACAGTAATATAATTGATAAATGATTAGATATTATAACAGACAGTTTATTCCAAAGCAATAATTATCACTATTTTCTATTGTTTTATAATTATTTATTATGTTATGCATTTCATCGTATAAAATTCACACAAAGTAAATATTACGTGCCCTCGAAAATTCAAAACGTATACAAGAATTAAATAATACAATAGATACGAACAATAAAGCTCATAATAATATACCCATTATGAAACAATTATTAAATAGTATGACTTCTATGAATGAAGAATCAATCACCGACTCGTGCTTAAACAATGACAAAGCTTTCCGTTTCAATAGGAACTTGATGCCACGTTCAATAAAAGGTATTACAATATCTTCGGATTTCAAGGTCCAGTTTCAAACCCTTCTCAAGTCCAAAATGTCAATAATATGTCATGTGATGGTCGTAGCATTATTGCAGTACAATAGCGTTTTTTGTTAAGCATTAATTAGTTGATGTGTCATTCAAATACCTACGTTAAAAAACGAAGTTAATATCATTACAAAGGTTTTTTTGGATTAACTTTCCTGTAAGTTTTTATTGAATGGGTTTGAAGGATGGCTGATGTTCTTTTTTTGAGTTTCCTTGAATATATAATATTTACTTCGTTATTTTTTTTACTTTACTTTAATTTTATTCATACCTCACATCAGTCTTTTTTTATAAGGACTTAAGAATTTAAGTCAACACACAGGTAATACAAAGTTACTTTCAGAAGTTTTTTTTAATTGCACACGGAATTACTAAAAAGAAAAAAAAATATAATATAATATTAAAACATACATAATTCAGCATTTACATAAACAACTAAAATGCGTCGAAATATTCATCCTTTCTAATTGATACGTTTCAATTGATGTAAGCATTGATTATATTGCTTTTTATTTAATAAAAAATCTCGTAACCGTTTTTTTTTCTGAAAAACCTTCTAGACAGTTCCCAAACGATGGTCACCCTACAAAAGAAGCTCGCAAGGGTATTTGTAAGTGGGCAAGGTCGAAAATTGATGCGCGATCGAGACTAAGTGTCCGTATGCGCGGTAATACGTCCATTCAAATAGGATTTGTGTGTCAAGCGCACTATGTGGGAGGGAACCAAGATCAAGTATCGCTTTAACATTAACGTCCATAACGAATGCGTAATGTGTTATGAGGTTCAAGTTGAACGTAATGTTACTGAACGATTAACTGGAAGATCCAAAACTTATACATGTTAGATATAAGGCTACAAAAACTAAGTGAAATAAAAATGTACCTAAGTTTGCTTTCTGGCCACAGTTGGACAAGCCTGACAAACGTGCATTAAAAGCATACCTACGCATGGGACCATGCTAAAGCTTGGGACAAAAATCAGGAACTGCTGAACCATATATATAAAAAAAAAACAAAAACACTTTTGAATGATCCCAATAATAAATATTTTTCAAAGATCTCATTGTAAGACCAGCTGCAGTAATTACCAATCAATCAAAATCTGTAGATACAGTCAAAGTGCAAAACAAATGACCTAACGAGGTGTCTTGCATAAAACCATCACCGACAATTATACGAGTCCATCTTCGAGCAAATCATAATATCGTGATTATGCAACACCGGCCACGACTTGAGAAGAAGTAGATCGACCTACACCAAACTATATATACTGTACTGACTTTGTAAGGTTATCAGTTGCATCCACAGCTTCTGGGTAGCAAGTTCATCTAACAAACACCAAAACAAATAATAACAATGAAATTGGTGAGATAAAAATTACTGTGGAAATTGAAACTAATATAAATTGTATCAATAAAGAGGATATTTATTTAAGAAACGCAAAATTAATAGTAACATCTTGTTTTGATAATTACCAAGATTTTAATCATCAAGTAAACCACAAACAAGATAGTAAAATAGTCGCTAATGAATTGATCAAGCTGTTGTTTTACAGTTCATCGTCCTTGCCGCTATCGCATTGGCCCAGGCCGCCAAATTGGACAAGACATACCTTCCACCGAATGCCCAAGCCTCAGCTGGATCTGCCTTCCTGGAGACTCCTCGCCTGTCCAATGGATTCCAAGATCAAACTGGTGCCTTCTCCAATGGATTCTCCAACACCGATGCTTACGCCCAGACTGATGCTTACTCAGGCTTCGAAGCTCGTCCCGAGCGCGCCCAGGCTGCCTTCGAGAGGAACGCTGCTATCCTCCGTCAGGACAGCTCCAATGATGGAGAGACTTACTCGTACGCTTATGAAACTGAGAACGGCATCTCCGCCGAGGAGAACGGCGTAGCGACCAATGGAGTCCAGGCTCAGGGCGGTTACTCCTACACTGGTGACGATGGTCAGGTCTACTCTGTGAGGTGAGTATCCACGAATCCAGACATCAATATCAAATCAAATCATAATACCATTTTTTTCTGGCTACGTCAGCCCTCTTAAAGACTGACCTGTATAATATTATTGTAGTGTAACATTTTTCAAAATTATTTATTTTCACAGGTACACTGCTGACGAGAACGGTTTCCAGCCCCAGGGTGATCACCTCCCTACCCCTCCTCCCATCCCTGAAGAGATCCTGAAGGCTCTGGAACAGAACGCTCGCGACGAGGCTGCTGGCATCTACGATGACGGTGAGTATCTCAAAAAACATTTCAGTTGGTTTCTGCAATAGTTTTTACCCTCCTGTCTTACGATCTTTTTATAATTTCTGCTACAGGTTCCTACAGCGAAGGCAAATACGAGGGTAACAACCAACAACAATACTACAACGAGAACGCTCAAGCTATCAACTACAATGACGCTCAGGCTAACTACAACAACGCTGACTCCGTCGTCACCAACAACGCTTTCCTCGGCAACGACGCTACTGGAAGCGGCAGCTCCGTCGCCGGAGTCCAGAAGGCGTACCTCCCTCCCTTCGCTCAGAGCAACAACAGGAGGAGTGGAGCGAGACAATCTTCCTTCAACGCGAGAGACGGCTACCGTTATTAGACTGTTAAATATTCTTGTACCTTAAAACGACTTATTAAAATTACATAATGTATTTATAACGAAAATTCAGTTGTTTTTAGTTTGCAAGGACCTTCCCATAAAATTCGAAGCTATTTTCTTATTTTATTTCAGCGTGGTGCTAAAATTGAAGTTGAGTACCAAATGACGTACAATTGACCATAATGTATCCAAAAAATTGAAATAATAAAGATAACGAAATGGATAAAATTTAGGTAAATGCCTAAGCACTTGCCTAGAATTATAGTTTTTGTTTTAATTCAGAAAATGAAAATAATTAACTATATTTTTTTGGTAACATTGTTATGAACGAAAAATTTAGAAAAGACGTAATACAATTATGTAGTGCAAATAAATGAATAATGGCAATAATGCTTTGACTAGTAATAAGGTACTAGTAACATCATGTTCGTACACATAGCATAGCGATAGCAGATAGGCAGATGTTTTTCCTAGACTTTATTCCAATCGTCTTTATTTTGATAAAAGGAAAAGCTCTAAATCGTGTACAGACGGCAGCACATCAATCTAATACAATCTGTAAAATTTCCTTAATATATTTTCAACAACGAAGTATATGATCCATAGTTGTTTGGCAAAATTACATATGTACCTATTTACATTGCAGCAGTAAATAACACAAAAAATCGAAGGTAGACAATACATTGGCCAGCTCATTTATCTCTCTTAGTTATCTACTTTATGTATTTCACTACTTTTACCTCATTATTGTTCGATTCCTCCGACCACAGCCAGTTAAAGTAAGCTGTTGGCCGGCTAGTGAAGGATTTTAGAGCCTATTCCTTGTAAATGTTTTTCACTAAATAAGTAAGGTATGAATGTGGATGGAGAGGTAGAGGTAGACCAAGGAAGAGATGGATTGATTGCCTGTTAGATGACTTGATTAAGAAGGGAGTGGATAGCGGCTAAGAGAGACAAATGGAAGCGGAAAACATATTGCGCTAACCCCAAATAACTTGGCAAGAAGAAGTGTTTATCAGATTATAAGGTTTTTTAATAAAATTTTTTTTTATAAATATATGTACCAGATTATGAAAAAATCTAATAATTTTTTTAACACAGTTGTCTATTAAAATACTTATATTTTTGTATATAAATAAAAATTATACATAGGAACACACAGACTAAATTAAACACTCATGTTCATGCAGGCATATGTTTGACTTATACGGGAATCGAACCCACTACGTCAGGCGTGGCAGACAGGAACACTAACTACTATGCTATATGATCGTCAAATCATCAATCAATTATTTATCATCATCAAAGAAATATTTTCTGTTCCGATGACATAATTTCCGTTACCTTCCAATAACTAAAGGTAATATTGACCATCACAATGACTAATGACCTATATAAAGTGACGTATGTACGTTATAAGTCAATTGGTCAAGGTGAGCTAATGTTTCCGGTGATCGCGTTCCAGTTATTGACCCATCTACTTTTTGCGCACATCACGAAGTTACAATTGAAATATATCGGACAAGGTAATTTACACACTAATTGAGAATAAATACATCACGCTTGTATTAGACTGCACAAAATAATACCGACGGCTGATTTTTATAATCGGTCAGATAAGCTGAAAAAAGCTCTATGCGCACAAATATTAACAAATATATTTAGACTATCGTTATATAACTAGTGAAAACGATCATAAATAAAAATATTTATTGACAGTTCAACGTTGTTCACTCGAATGATTCACTCTCAACTAAAAATATTTTTGTGAACTTCTTAATTGGTAAATCGCTTTATTTATTAGTTAAGTGTATAGTATTGTCAGCTGTGAACGACCTATCATGAAAAAAACGTACAGTCACGTGCTATTATGTATTCACTTAGAAAAAGTTAAAAGCGAGTTCTCCAAGAAATAATGTTATATACTTTAAGATGAAACCTTTGCAATAGTGTGAGTTCTAAAACACGGAAGCCAAAATGCCAGTAAAAACCATGAAGGATAAATAACAGGAGAAAATTGCTATTGAATTCTATCTGTATAATGGCATCCAGGCCGATTCGGTTACGGCGGCCGTTCTCTTTTATAGAGATCAGCCAGCTGCGCAGGACATATTATAGTGCACAAGCATTCGCGCAGATACAGGTGCACTCTCTATTCCCTCACTCTCATAGTCCGATGGGACGGCAATCCGACACGACCGGAGAGAGATCAGATGCAGGACCGACATTTACGTGCTCTCCGATGCACGGGTGAATCAATCACCAACTTCCAAACTCCAGGCTGCTTTATGAAAGTTTCTCAAAACCCACAAAGCGATTTCGGCCCGACCCGCGAATCGAACCCGGGACCCCGTGCACAGCAGTCGCGTCTTGCGACCACTAGACCAACGAAGCAGTTAAAGTTATCTGTATATATATTACTGCTCGTGATTATACACTTGACCCATGCAATCCTTGCACCAATACACTTTACTAATATGTACCGAAACTTTCTTATCGGCAAGCTTTGTGAAAGGTCAACCGCAATAGAACAAGTTCATCCCCGAGCATCGTATCGTCATTAAGAAACATCGGCCGCTACTTGCGATGTAACTAATTGATCTGCACCTGACTATATATACTGTGATAACGTGCAGAGGTTATCAGTTGCATCCACAGCTTCTGGGCAGCAGGTTCATTCAAACAATAAACTTAGCCAAAATAGCAAAAATGAAATTGGTAAGCTGAAATGTGTTTTTATGACGTAGAGACAGTATTGTTTGTAAATTGTATAAAATGTCTCTAAACTAAATTCTTTTTCAGTTCATCATCTTAGCTTCAGTTGCCCTGGCTCAGGCCGCCAAATTGGACAGGACCTACCTCCCACCCAACGCACAAGCCGCCGCAGGATCGGCCTTCCTCGAGACTCCTCGTCAGACCAACGGATTCCAAGACCAATCTGGTGCTTACTCCAACAACGCTTTCTCCAACCCTAACGCGTATGCCCAGACTGGTGCTTACTCAGGCTTCGAAGCTCGTCCCGAGCGCACTCAGGCTGCCTTCGAGAGGAACGCTGCTATCCTCCGTCAGGACAGCTCCAATGATGGAGAGACTTACGCGTACGCTTATGAAACTGAGAACGGCATCTCCGCCGAGGAGAGCGGCGTAGCGACCAATGGAGTCCAGGCTCAGGGCGGTTACTCCTACACTGGTGATGACGGCCAAGTATACTCTGTGAGGTGAGAACCCCAATGCCCCATTGAGTTAACTTTGAATAAAAATGTGATCTATTTCTAAAACATTATCATTATTTTACCAGGTATACAGCTGATGAGAACGGTTTCCAGCCTCAGGGTGATCACCTTCCCACTCCTCCCCCCATCCCTGAAGAGATCCTGAAGGCTCTGGAACAAAACGCTCGCGATGAGGCTGCTGGCATCTTCGATGATGGTAAGCTATCGGTTTTATTATTAATATTGATATTTTTATGGCCTTCTTTTTAGCCCTTAAACATGAAAAGGCCTTTAGAAACCTAAGGACAAATCGTAATTATTCATTATTAATTGCCTTTTCTCTGACCAGGCTCTTACAACGAAGGTAAATACGCCAGCGAAAACCAACAACAGTACTACAACAACGCCGATTCCGTCGTCACTAACAACGCTTTCCTCGGCAACGACGCTACTGGAAGCGGTAGCTCCGTCGCCGGAGTCCAGAAAGCGTACCTCCCTCCCTTCGCTCAGAGCAACAGGAGGAGCGGAGCGAGACAATCCTCATTCAACGCGAGAGACGGCTACCGTTATTAGGGAATATGAAATGAGTTATTAAAATTAAATTATGTATTTATAACAAAATTGATTTTCAATTTGTTTATACCCCTATTTTAAGACATTGTGTACTTTAGGTATCATTGATCATCTGCTCAGCATTTAGTTTTGTTATTATGGTTAGGTTACCAGCCTATGTTCAGGAGTGAACGTCCTACGGGTAAATGATAATGATGCCTAACGATGCATCTCTTATCGACCTATGTACCTCATCGATGCTGAATGACTTGCAAGACATTACTACTTGAGTAAAGACATTTGATTAGAATGGAGTAAAGCTTTAGAGGTTCTTGAATAAATTTTCAATCATTTATGTGAGCTTGAGCACAAATCAACCTCGTTAGATTATTTAATTTTAAAAATACTCAGTTCGAAAAATTAATACTAAACAAAAACTTAAGACAGTAGGTACATTCCACCAAAATGAATACATAACAATTACCCATAAAAATAAATGATTTCTACTAAAATACATCCTGTGCAGTTGGATGATCTAGACAGAACAGCGGTCGTGGACCACGATTGATCTGGACGGGATTACTTATGTAGTTACTATCTTTTTATGTAACTCGCGATTAGTATGGAGCTTTTCTATTATGTTTCATTTTATGTTCTCTGTGTGAAATGTAGTCTTCATATATTATCGTTTCAATTCCAGAGAAACAGGTCAAATACTTACCGAGCCGGACAACCACTTGTGACTTGCTCATTTCTCCTTATTTATACATATATACACACCCTTTGAACTCCGAGCATCCTGCAGCCTCAGCATGACAACCGTAGAAACAAGTTTTGTCTACCGGAGAACGGACATAACGACAAATAAGTGACAGATTGACGTAAGATGATTTTTTTTGACAAGTAGATAAGATTTTTTTGCTTTTCTTCGGCCGACGTAAGTCTACAAGTGATTAATTATAAAGAGAGTTGACAGATCGCGCCATGCTCGGGCAGAAGACATGTTGACATTGACAGAAAGAGCTTTGTCTTTTCTTGATAGAATAGACATAGAATCGCCATGCTAAGCCTGCTGAAGTAACTAAACTCTGAACCTGGATAAAAATACAACAAATCTCCGTCTCCGGGCACCGCTCATATGCCATTTAAAAGGCTAAAATTTAAAAATGCTTTAGTAAGGATAGATCATGTTTTAATGATGCGTCATGACATTTTGATGGTATGATCTAATTCACCCTTCACGGATATCCAACGCATACGATGACGTACTTATAATATGTATCACCTTTAATAGTAAACCGATCAAGGTCAACTATTGCTACCGGCAATTTCGTTCTTGTTATTGACCCATCTGCTTTTTGTACAAGTAACAAACTAGCTATAAAAAAGTAGTGTCAAACCAAAATTAGTTTTACGACCGAAACCGAATTTCAGCCAAGGTGTCGTTTTCGCCGAAAATGAAACCGAAACATCCTTACAAGTAAGCAAAACAATCCCTGAATTCAAATACTCGACTATCCTAATCCATTCAGTTTTTTTTTTATATGAGAATAATCATCGTATGAAATATCGTGTTTTGCATATCACATAACCCTTCCGTTGATATAAAATCAGTGCTACTTTTTTTCGGTTTAAACCATCAAACGACGACACCTAGCGTCGGGATGACTTGCGTCGTAACACCTAGCGTCGGGATGCTTGGTGTTGTGACGCCTAGTGTCGGGACGCCTAACGTCGGTAAACCTAAGTTCGTTCTACTTGTGGACAGCTCAACAATTAACTTCAAACGTCATTTCATCTCTAAAAAGATTGATATTTTCATGAAATTTTGCATGACCCTGTGAAGGAAATCTTTATCAACAATCGCGTCGTTAAAACAACGTAACAACGATGAAAAGACATCGTAAAATTGTTGAATGAAAACCTAAAACTCCAAGCAAGAGAGCAATATGATCATTGATGCAGGTATTTGCAGTACAAAAAAAACACAAAACAGCTCCACAAAACGCTGACTTCTAACATTCCGTGTGTGTTTTGGCTAAGACCTATTCTCTGTCTGTTATTATTGACCTTATAATATAAGATCATCTTAACTAGGACCATCTTATTGTATTAAATGTAATTTAAATATTTAAACTTTCTTATCGATGAACGTACTGTACTCAGTAAAGGTCAACCGCAATAGAACAAGTTCATCCCCGAGCATCGTATCGTCATTAAGAAACATCGGCCGCTACTTGCGATGTTACTAATTGATCTGCACCTGACTATATATACTGTGATAACGTGCAGAGGTTATCAGTTGCATCCACAGCTTCTGGGCAGCAGGTTCATTCAAACAATAAACTTATCCAAAATAGCAAAAATGAAATTGGTAAGCTGAAATGTGTTTTTATGACGTAGTGAGTATTGTTTGTACATTGTATAAAATGTCTCTAAACTAAATTCTTTTTCAGTTCATCATCTTAGCTTCAGTTGCCCTGGCGCAGGCTGCCAAACTGGACAGGACCTACCTCCCACCCAACGCCCAAGCCTCCGCAGGATCTGCCTTCCTCGAGACTCCTCGTCAGTCCAACGGATTCCAAGACCAATCTGGTGCTTACTCCAACAACGCTTTCTCCAACCCTAATGCGTATGCCCAGACTGGTGCTTATTCAGGCTTCGAAGCTCGTCCTGAGCGCGCCCAGGCTGCCTTCGAGAGGAACGCTGCTATCCTCCGTCAGGACAGCTCCAATGATGGAGAGACTTACGCGTACGCTTATGAAACTGAGAACGGCATCTCCGCCGAGGAGAGCGGCGTAGCGACCAATGGAGTCCAGGCTCAGGGCGGTTACTCCTACACTGGTGACGATGGACAGGTTTACTCTGTGAGGTGAGAATCGTAAAGGCCTTACTTTTTTTATGTTTACCCATGTTGACATAATTCTCACCTAATTTTCTTTCTTTTAGATACACAGCTGATGAGAATGGTTTCCAACCCCAGGGCGATCACCTCCCTACCCCTCCCCCCATCCCTGATGAGATCCTGAAGGCTCTGGAACAGAACGCTCGTGATGAGGCCGCTGGCATTTTTGATGATGGTAAGCTGACAACTGTGATATCCATTATTATGTTAGATTAGACATCATTTTTTTTCTACTTCAGCAAATAGCTTTTGTTTTTAGTATTAAGTAGTCATTTACCGTTTTCCAGGCTCTTACAGTGAAGGCAAATACGCCAACGAAAACCAACAACAATACTACAACAACGCCGATTCCGTCGTCACCAATAATGCTTTCCTCGGCAACGACGCTACTGGAAGCGGCAGCTCTATCTCTGGAGTCCAGAAAGCGTACCTCCCTCCCTTCGCTCAACGCAACAACCAGAGGAGCGGAGCGAGACAATCTTCCTTCAACAACGCTGTTCCCCGCAACGATGCCACTGAGAGCGCCAGCTCCGTCTCTGGAGTCCAGAAGGCATACCTACCGCCTGTAGCTCAGAGACAATCATCTTTCAACGCGAGAGACAGCTACCGTTATTAGAGACTGAAGATTATTACGGAAAAAATAAATTATTGAACTAAAAATTTATTTTTGTGTTACAATTTTACCAAAAGCTTTATCAAGCTTCACCTCTCGGTCCGTTTCCCATTTTATTTCGGTTTTGTTATCTGATAACATAAGTGTCATTTCCAGACTACAGCTACATAGCACTACCTTCACCGTTCCAAATCAAAAAACAATACTATCAGAGTATTAGATTTCTAATGAAGTATCCAAATTAAGCCCGAAAAACTTACGCCTTCTATTGCTTGAGACGTGCGTTTCAGAAGAGCACGCGATTCAAACCGGCAAATTTTTGAGAAACGTGTTTTAAATAATATCCCGGAATTACCAATATCCTCAATATCCAATATCCAGGAAAATATACGTGGTATACTTTTCGCTATAATCAACATACAATTTTCAAAGTGACCATTTTTAAGCTTGAAAGTACAAAAAAAAAAAGAAAGATATATTATATTCGAATAATATAAAAGCGGGAAGTCCAGCATTTACTATTGATTCAACAAAAAGCAAAGCTAAAGAGCCACGTGAACTTATTAATGCCCTTGAAAATAATAGCAGTTTTACTATCTTGAACAAACTGTTTCATAAGGATTCTCAACATTGAAGATATAATTCTACAAATTACTTTAAGATAACGTGACGTGATGTGTAGCAATTGAAGTTACATCGTGTATAAATATTAAATTGAATTTTAAGACAGCATTGCACAAATGGATGAGTAGCCTACTGTCTAGATCTGTCTATCGTATTGCCTTGTGCAATCATCTGATTTGATGTACTTCTAGTTCAATGAGTTTGCGTAATTTGAGTTATTTCTTTGGCATTTTCTATGTTAAACGTATTGATTTTCAATGAGACGATAACTCTACAAAGAACTGTGTACCTCACACTGTTTTTGTGACATTTTGTTGTTTTTAATGAGAAGCTTATCATAAAATCTTTATATTTATTGACATATTAGCACAGCTTCCGCCAGCGCCAGCGGTTTCACCAGTATCCCGTGGGAACTACTCTGGGCTTCCATGTAATAGATAATTTGGCTTTAACCTTTCTCGATAAATGATCTAATTAATATTTTTCTAAACCGATCCTGTTGTTCCCAAGATTAGTGCAACTCATCTCCCGAGTCTTTGCCCAACTATGTTGGGGTCGGCTTCCAGTCTAAGTGGATTCGGCTGAGTACCCGACATTAGTGCAACTCTCACAAGAAAAACTATTTAGCTTTCTTGGCTATGTATCCAGGGAATTTTAAAAACGTTAATTTGTCTCTCTGTTATTATCTACAATTTATAAACTAGATACCTTTATTCAGCAGACGAACCATAGTTCTCAGTCTAAGAAAAAGCTTAACGGACGAGGAATTTCATCATTCTAATTCAGCAATCATTAATTTGTGGTTTAGTTTTCACAGTTTTCATCTGCACTTAAAGCATATCCCATGACGTATCGAAATGTACAATTACAAAAATGAATCAGACAATTCCTTTAAATGACTCAATATTGAATAATCTAACAGTGATTTGTTTCACTAATCCCACGATAAGCGTGGGATGGGAAAGACTATTTACTTTATCAAGAGCGCTTTTAGATTTTAACTCTATATTTATTGCCTGATAAGGATTTTATAATGTTTCGTTTTATTTTTTCTGTGTTAACACATCTAATGGTTTTGTTAGTCATTTGTAGTGGCCTGTTGTAGTTTTTAAAAATAAAAGTGTTTTTTTGTAAGTCACGTAAGCTTGGATAGGGTTATAGCTATGAAAAAAATACTGTGAAAATTTCTGCGTCAGCAAAGTTGTAGGCAGTAAATGCACTTAAACATTTTGTTTTCAAAGTCTTTATTTGTTTTTTTAAGAGTATGAAAATAATGAAAATGATGACTGCATATTTATGAAAAGTATTACTTGGCTCACGCCTAAACAAGAAGGTATTACTTTTTAGCTCTTTTATTAAGAACGTAAACTCAATTTTGGCATTATCATCAATATGATATCCGAGTAAATACTCATTGTGTAAAAATGAAACCATTCAAAATATCGTAAATAATTATTATGTATTTAATTTAAGATCAATTTAAAATCACAATTCAACAGTCTTTAATAACGGTAGCCGTCTCTCGCGTTGAAAGAAGATTGTCTCGCTCCACTCCTCTGGTTGTTGCGCTGAGCGAAGGGAGGAAGATACGCTTTCTGGACTCCAGCGACGGAGTTGCCACTACGAGAAGCAAAGTTGCGGGCAAAAGCGTTGTTGTTGAAGGCAGGATGTTGAGCTCTGATTCCCTGGTTGTTACGCTGAGCAAAAGGTGGGAGGTAAGCTTTTTGGACTCCGGTGATAGAGCTACCGCTTCCAGCAGCGTCGTTGCGGGCGAAGGCGTTGTTGTTGAAAGTGGGTTGTTGGTTGTTGCGTTGAGCGAAGGGAGGGAGGTACGCTTTCTGGACTCCAGCGATGGAGGCTTGAGCATTTTGGCTGTAGTATTGTTGTTGGTTGTTGCTGGCGAATGAAGCGTCGCGGTATGATCCTGAAAACAGGTAATGATATGTAATGTATGTTTGGTCATACTGATGTTTTGAATTAATTAAACATGAGTAAAAAAATGATATATTAATTGGTGGTCAAACGTTATGCTTACCGTCGTCAGATTTGCCAGCTGCAGCAGCACGGGCATTCAGTTCCAAAGACTTCAAAATCTCTTCAGGAATAGGGGGAGGAGTGGGAAGGTGGTCACCCTGAGGCTGGAAACCGTTCTCATCAGCTGTGTACCTGAACAAAAAATTATAACGTTATAGTATAAATATCGTAGGTCATACTTACGATTAAGTTCAAAGTTAGGATTTATTCTCTTACCTCACAGAGTAGACCTTGCCATCGTCACCAGTGTAGGAGTAACCGCCCTGAGCCTGGACTCCATTGGTGGCTACGCCGCTCTCCTCGGCGGAGATGCCGTTCTCAGTTTCATAAGCGTACGCGTAAGTCTCTCCATCATTGGAGCTGTCCTGACGGAGGATAGCAGCGTTCCTCTCGAAGGCAGCCTGGGCGCGCTCGGGACGAGCTTCGAAGCCTGAGTAAGCACCAGTCTGGGCATACGCGTTGGGGTTGGAGAAAGCGTTGTTGGAGTAAGCACCAGATTGGTCTTGGAATCCGTTGGATTGACGAGGAGTCTGGAGGAACGCAGATCCTGCGGCGGCCTGTGCATTAGGTGGGAGGTAGGTCCTGTCCAGTTTGGCGGCCTGGGCCAATGTGACGGCGGCTAATACAATGAACTGGAAATACAAAAAATATAAGTGAGCTTTAATTTCATACCAAGTGTACAAAAGTCGGAGAGGATTCCTGTGCCCAGCAGTGGGACGATAAAACGGCTGAGATGATGATGATTATAATGAAGTATACAAAATAGTACGTAAATAAATATCTCCTTTTTTTTAAACTTGGGGAGTATGTATGTACATATTGAAAGCAATTAAAAATGTTCACTTCCGCCAATTTATTCTTCCATGCCTTCCTGTTTGTTGCAGTAAATTATTTTTTTTTTCTAATATTATTTTAATTCCAGTAGCTTACCAATTTCATTTTTGCGTTGTTTGATTGAACTTGCTACTCAGAATCTGCGGTTGCAACTGATAACTCTTCAATGTCAGTACAGTATATATAGTTGTGTGTAAGTCGATCTACTTCTTCTTTACAAGCACATAATATTTCATAATCAAGATTCTTGTTATGTTCGAGGATGGTTCAGTCTAATTGTAGATGGCCTTAGCCGGCTGATTGAGATAGCTCTGATATTAAAAGGTGTAATCATGCTATTGAACTAGATAATGATCTGGTTTTCTATTAGGTTTGGGAGGTCAAAAGTCAGACGCTATAAATCAAATAAATTTAACCCAAATTCTATGAGAGTAATGAGGTAAAAGTAAGGTCTAAATGTTATGTAGATAGCAGACTTGTATCATATACACACGTGCACGTGTATCAGCATATCCGACGAGGTTTAAACCTTATAAAATATTATTGAGTCAGAAATTTTCTTAAATCTTTGCTTTCATACATTCATCATCATCGTCTTCCTGCCCTTAACCCACTTTTGTTCCTTCTGAAGTGCTTTGTGTACCAGAGTCACGGTAATTCTTACGAACAATGCCTGAGCTCAGGCAAGATCGCCTTCGACCTGTCGTCTTATCCTTATTAAATTTAGGATCTACACAGCATGTCTTTTTCTTCCATATTTCTTTGTCTAATGTCATCGCATAAGGAGCATTATTCAGTTTTTTTTCTTTTTCTATCATAACAACAAAACAACTTTATTAATGACATCGTTATCTGACAAAGACCAACACCTGAACTAATATTTTTCTGCAAATCTTAATTATGATTACCTTTGTGATTTATACATACACTAGCGACCCGCCCCGGCTTCGCACGGGTACAATGCTGATACTAAATACACTACAGAAAAACGTTGTATATAAAAATATTGCGAAAAAGTTTAATTATTTACGACATTACATTAGAAACCTGAAAAATAACAGTACTTTTCCACTATTTAATGGATTATCTGGCTAGATTTTTTCCACACTATGTTGAGGTTGGCTTCTAGTCTAACCGGATGCAGCTGAGAGCAAGGGTTTTGCGTGGTGACTGACCCGTGTGATCTCCGTGGTGATCTCCGGAACCCAGATACTCCTTGGTAAGCCTGGTTGCCCTCGTTGTCCTCGGGCTTCTGACTAATTATTTTGTCATATTTATTTGAAGTATACTACGAAAATCGTACCAAAGCACGTATTTTTACGCGTCATGTTGAAGTGCATTGTACATTATGCAAAAATTGTTCAATAAATAAATAAATAAACATCAATTTACATAATAATCATATTATTTTCCATCCCTCTGCTTTGGAGGGCGAACGATAAGCTTCCAGCCTTCTTTCCAGCCTTGACATCCTTCAACCATGCTTAAAGACGAGTATTTAAATATAACATGTGTCAATCTGTCATTCTTCACTGAAACTTAAACAAAACATTTTGGTGCATAAGATAAATCGAGATACATCTCCATACAAATATGCATATCTGAACCTAACATCAAACACCCATCGTTCATAGGTTATACCTACTCGTAGTAGTAATAACTTTGACTGAAATTATCGAACATTGCTACATATGTACATAAAGCATTTGATCGCATTCAAAACCATTTATTTTAGTGCTGTATCATCACGAGTATCGAGGTAAGGAGAGTAAGTTATCGAGGTGAAGGTCGAACGATATTGTAGCGTTAGTTCCCAAGTGGGTTAGCAGGTGGCGCTAGCTATCGATGTGTTTTAGATTTTTTGTAGTATTTAGGACTTTTGTACTTTCTTGTTTGGTATTCAAGTTAATTTTATTTTCATGTCTTTAATTAAGTGTGTATTTCTAATGATGGTAATGTAATTTAAAAAAATAATATGAATTTTATACACAATATAAAATATATTCTACTGACAATAATAAATAATTAAAGATGTTTTTAATTTATTCATATTATTATTTTTGTTAGCATACAACGCTTTTGCAATTATGCAAATTTTAGTTTAAAGTATATCAAGCATCGTGGTATCATCCCCATTCGATATACTTCTCGCAGCATGATGACATGGATCGGCATCATAATCGAATGATACGTTTCATCACTGACCGCACAATTTTATAATAGCCGCCCATTCATGGTGTTAAGGTCAAGTTGCATGGAGATCGTGATGCTCATCTCTGGAACGCCCTGGACATCCATGGTACAGGGTATGGAGGGATGAGTGCCAGTCATCGTAGGTCTGATTTGTAGGCGGAGAGTTTTGGGTGCCTTGGCGTGCGGATGTCTATTGACGACAGACCCGTGTCAGACTCTGCAAAGAGCAGTCAGAAAAATCGTCGTTACATCTAAGGTCCGAGGCCTACTGGCTGGAGCTCCGGAATTGTTCGTAAGATTAACCTCAACCCTGGTATACAAAGTTTAGAAAATCGATTGTTAAGGGATGATAAGTGATCAATGATTCCTTCCACTATGAGAACTAATATTGTAGAGATGAAGACTAAATGTTTGTTTACTTGCTTGAACGCGGTAGTCTCAGGAGCTACTGGTCCGTTTTGAAATATTCTTTTAGTCTTCGATAGCCCATTCTTCGAGAAAGGCTATAAGCTACTTTTTATGCCGATGCCCGAAGTTATTTTCTACGGTAATCAGGCAAAACCGCGAGCGTAAGCTAGTTTAATTATTAAAACCATCCATTTCTTTCGTCAATTTCCTTGATCTTATGTGGCTCTTTTTAAAATTCCCCATTCTCACATTTTTTTTCAATAAATCAACACGTTTCTTCATAGTACTTGATACTTGATAGCACAAGAAGGTAGTGTCAGACTACTTGGTTGTCTTTTATTGATTCACAAAATAAATATTCACAAAAAAGCTTTGAGAAGCTATAACATACCCCTTAACCATCAGTGCAGAGTTCACGGTCGGCAAAGTAATTATTTAGACAATAATGACCATTATCTTACAGATGAGGTCCGATCGTGTGCGCGACGACCTTTCACTGTATTTGTATTGTAAGTTGAATAGGAGACAAATGCCAGAGAATCTAAGTTTATGAAAAAGAAGGAATTAATAATGTGAAGCTAGATTCTTAACACACATCTTCGAACGTCAGCAAGGAGTCTAGGAATTTTCATATGCTGCCGGGGCTGCGGAATTGTTTGTAAGAGTTAGTGGCCCTGGCACACAAAGAAGTCCGTAAGGAACAAAAGTGACTTTCAGTCAGTAAAAGTCTAACACTACTTCCAACTGCGCCCATAGCGGGAGGGGTCATTTGATGAATTCCAGCTCAAAAAAGCTCTTTCTACTGAAATTTTATTCGATTGAAGGATTTGAATGGAATTTAAAGATCAAATCATATTTATTTGATATATTATTTAAATGTGTTCTTAATGTAGTTAGATTCCAATTCTATCTTTAAAGACGCTGCGCCTGATATCACCCACACGAGATAAGAGAATGAGGAAATACTAAATTTCCTCAGGAAGAACAGCTGCCATGGCCGACAATCAATTTGGACTCCATTATTATTATCATATGAAATGACTTTCGACCCTTATCTTTCGACAGATTCCATGCAGTCGCTGCATGGCAGGCAGCAGTTGGCAGCATTCCAAAAACCATCTTTAAACAATGTCTAATTACAATGATACACATAATTAATCTCAGGTGTTATAAGGCTGCTAATGATTCATTGTCTAGATCATCATAATGAGGTTGCTATCAAAGATCCTCGTATTATGTATGTATTTGATGAAATGTTAGAATGATTAATGAGGATAGTCATTGATGGAGTTGTGTAGATAATGAAATGATTAAGAAACAAGACTTTCCGTACTTGTTGGATTATTTAAAAATATCTAACTGATCCTTTATCCTGTAAGTACGTCACGTCTATACTAATATCAAGTGGCAGAAGAGTTCACTTCTTTGTTTTGTTACACGCATGAATCTCAAGAACTGCTGATCTTGTCTTGTTTGGAACTATCAGTGTAAATGCAGAAAATTTTGTAAATGCAGAGCCTGTGCTATATCTGTGGGTCTAAATATATCAGGGAGATTTTTTAAATTATTAATCAGTTGGTCCTCTAACTTCCTGTACCGAAAAATATTCCCAATTCGAAAGCTTAGACAAACTCATTATGTCACTTTCAAAACGTGAGCAAACATTTGTCACCAACAAATTACACTGTTGGCCATAATGCCAAGGCCCTATAATTTTACCACGTGATGTAATAATAATAAAAAAATCACGCTTAATAATTTTGTGTTTAGTGACAGCAACAATTAGAGGATTGTCACGCTGTCCGTCTGTCACGTACCCACGAACATCTAAATGGTCATTATAGGTTTGTGGGTGGTATAAATATCATTTGTTTTTTTGGGATTGTCACACATCTCAATTGAGTCCTGGTGAGGATACAACGACAGAGATGAAGTGGCTTTTGGTAGGTGTTAAATAATAATTTCACTTCAATTCTATTTCAATATTTTTAATTTCTTTTTTTGCAATCATGTGACAAAAGGAAAGTAGTCATATTTTTAATACCTAGACATACATTAGACTTATTTTTTTTTTTGCTATAAAGTGCAAATAAATTTTGGTGTACGTTTTTTTGTTCTGCAGTGTATAGTGTAATGAGATCGAAATAAATGAAAGTGCTTAAACTCTGTCTGTGACAATGTGTAGCGATAGTCATGTCATTAAGGATTGATACAGTAATGTAGTTACATTGTGCCTTCATATAACACAATAGGGTACATTCATTATTATAGAGAGGTGTCTGAGACTATTAGATTATTGAGGTCTAGCAATCTCTTAGCTTAGCAACTAGATCAACCATTATTTTTCGCATGATTATAATTCTCTGTTTTTCTTTCAATGTTTTTTTAGATTTTCCTGGCCATCGGCCTAGCAACTTCTGAAAAATTGGACCGCACCTACCTTCCACCACCGGGTGCCCAATTTTCTGGAGGCATTCTTGGGAGTCATGATGCTCCATTGGAACCACCACATCATTTACAACCAGGATTAGAAACTGCCGTAACTGAAGGGCAGCTAGGACCTGAAGCCAATTTTGGAATAAATGGAGAACCAGTAAACTTTGGGGATAAGATTCCTAAAGCTCCATTTAACTACAATCCAGATAAGTTCCAGACTACAACAACTTCTTATGCGTTTTCGCAGACGACTACCTACCCAACTGCAGAAGGTATTGAAACTACACCTTTACCGATCAATCCCGTCACTGGATTACCAATTCAATTGGAACAGCAGAATATTCAGAATGTCCCAAGCTATATTCCCAATCAAGTACCAACCTATGGGCCAAGCGTACAGCCTGGATTTATACCTGGTACAAATAACCAATTTGCTAACCAGCCAATTTCTCAATATGCCCAAATTCTTGGGAAAGAGTATCAGACATCTACTTTAAACCAGGGTCAGACACAGTATCCCGGACAGGATATAGTCGAACAGCAAGGAACTCTTTACACGGGTGCTCCTGACAACAGTCAAGGTTTTAATCAATATCCAGGACAAAATGTTGCTTATCCCGGAGGTTCTGTGAACATACCTGGAGCCACTCAAGGCTTGGCTCAGTATCCTACACAAAGGATTTATACGGATCAGCCTGGATTCACATCATCAACTACTGCTCCTATAAACCTGCAAGCTGGTGGCAACGAATACGGTACAGTTTTTAATCCTGACGGTTCTTATTCGGGACAGCCGATAAACAATCAAAACTTGGGAGAAATACAAACCACCCAATCTCCTATCCGAAACCAAGAACTACAGAATACTGGCAGTAAACTAGCACAGTATCCTATTAACAATCAAGATTATGGGGTATCCGGACCTAGGGAACCTGGATCAGCGCCTTCGACCGTTCCTCCTACTTACTACAACGATGTCTCTAGTACAACTTCTCTGCCACAAGTGTCATCATCTACTTCATCGTATCCTATTCGTCGTGTTTATCGTCCAGAAAGACCACAAGCAGCTGCCGATAGGAACGCTGTGATTCTTAACTACGAGGATGTACGTACTCCAAATGGCTACTCATACAATTTTGATACCTCAAATGGAATACATGCCGATGAAAGCGGCATTGTTGACAATGGAACTAAAGCCCAAGGATCGTATTCATACATTGGTGATGATGGAAAAGAATATAGTGTTATCTACACTGCAGATGAGAACGGTTTTCAGCCTCGAGGTGATCATCTTCCTACCTCTCCTCCTATTCCCGAAGCCATCCAGAAAGTTATTGAACAGGCAGCTAAAGACAAACTCGCTGGAATATTTGACGATGGTAAGTTAATATACTTTTTTACTTATGTTCTCATGAGAAATACGTCCAATTTCATTATTGAAATATTGAATAAAATCATATCCATTTAATTAACCAATTATACTAATGCATTACTTCAAGTTGTACAATTGCATTTCCTATTGGTTCTTTAGATTATGATCTGGTAACGTAAGAAGTGCAATCTAGTCTATTGTTTGGGAGTTAAGTAATAAGTTTAAATTCTCACTCAACTCAAATTATCTTGTAAAATATTATTTCAGGATCTTATGATGAAGCTAAATACGGTGACAATAAATACCGAGGATCTGCAAACCGTCGCCGACCACAAAATAAAAAACATAAAGGCAGATTTGACAATAAACATCTGAAAGGAGGACAAAAGGATCTCGTAGCAATAAAACCTATCGTTGGAATAATTGACGAAGAATACGATGAAATTATTCCTCAAGATCAATTCAGTAACAATGATCTGATTACTGATAATGGAAAGAACTCAAATGGAAAGTTACCAACAAGTATCATAAGTGATGGCTCTTCAAACAGAGACGCTGGTGAAAAAAATATCCAGGTAACTGAGCCGGCCAAAACTATTTTGGGGGAAGGCGACGTATTGCTAGGAAGTGTAGATGAGTATGGAAGGCCGGGAAGCAAACAGCTTGACAACTATGGGATTAGGAAACAAGGATCTACCGGACGTCCAATATTAAAAGATGATAACTTTCCCGTAAAAGAGAATGGCAATACCGATCAAAGCAATGTTGCTGAAATGCAAAAGAATGTCGATTTTACCATTACCAAGTATCCTGGATCTCTCGTTGATATCAGTGATGAGTCGAAACCTAGTGCTCTTGATGATAATGAAAGGCAGGATAGTAATGCTAATAAACCTGGTTTTTCTGATGGACAGAATAAGAATTCTAAGTACACCAGTAGCACCAGTGCACCAAAAGTCACCGATACAAAACAAATAATACGACAAAAGATAAACGATGATATAACACCTGGTTCTAAACGAATTGAATACAGTCAGAATCGTAACAACATTCCTCGTACGGACATATTATCTCAAGTTAAGAACGAAAGTCCTTCGATCTCAGATTATATTAAAACTGCTGACATCGAGCCAATTAGGAAGGAACAACAAACTCAACAGGATGATAGTGGGTATTATTACCAGCAACCGAATACTAAATTTGAACAGAACACATTCCCAACACGTTTCAATCCTCAAGAAGTGGCTTCGACTGAAACACCAGATCAGTATAGAAATGAAGGAACTACTCGCAGACCATTTATAACCCCTAATGTGTACGGTAAAAATGAAAATATCGTCAATGAGTCTCCCCAGTCCAATCCACAATCTACGAGCCGAAGACCATTCATGACTATAAGAGTCACCTCTCCTGCAGACAATTCCTACACTGACTACGACGATGGTCAAGATTATGATCAAGATATTGGTGACGACAGAGTATATTCCGATAAAACATCCCCTCAAAAGAGTGGGTTTACTACCCGCCCTTATCAGCAGACTACATCCAGGCCTCAATACACCCCAGGTGATCAAAGCAAACGTGTCATTGAAAAAGGTTACGTAACTCCGGGGCAGAAGACTGAATATTCGGAAACAGTAACACCAAAATATTCTTATGAGTCGACTACGCCAATGTTCGCTCAAAATTCCAGATTTGGAACTACTCAGACTCCCCGAAGAATGAAACCTCAAAAAAGCGGACCATTGACTAAAGTTGTTGAATCTACTTCTGGTGTAGTAGCACCTGGTACAACTCAATCTCTTTCTGAAAAGAAGCCATCGGACTATAAATATAAGACCACAAATGTAGGATCTGGTTATCCAACTGGTTCCTCAACTCCTGGATATAATTTCGTATCAACAACCCCTGGACTATCCTCACCTCAGAACTATTACTCTTCTACTTTTAGGCCTACTCAAGAATACAATAATAACCAAGGTTCTGGAACATCTACGCCTTCTTCATTAAGACCTACGCAAGATGGTGGCTACAACTCTGGATATCAATATGGACCTGCTACATCTGATCATTCTGTAAGCAGCTCATTAAATCCCGTCAGATCGCAAATTTCTGACGTAGCTCCTACAGTAGCAAATGGAAATTACCAAACCTCTTATCAACAAGGTCCCGAAGGATTCCCGAGCACTAGTATAACATCTTCTACTGTAGGAAGTCTAGGGACTTTTATTCCATCTCAACCTGGAACTACTGCAACAAAGTTCTCACCATATGGTCGTAATCAAGGACAGTTCCAAAATGGCTCTCCAACGCCAGGTTATTCTACTAAAGTTATATCTTCTACACCAGGAAATAAACCTATTTTCCAATATCCTGGATCTTCAGTATCTAATCTATCTCAAGGAACCACTGGTCCTGAATATGGACCTCAAAGACAACTGTTTCCATCTTCTGAATCACCAGCAACTATAGGCACTACTCCAGGTTCTTTCGTGCCAACTAGAACTTCTGGGACAGTTCAAGACTACTCGACTACTTATCGCCCTGGTTTCCAGACAACTAAAGATACATTTGTCAGTGGTCCTACAGTTGATGGTTTCGGTAGACCAATAATCACTGATCAGGGTCTTTCTTATCCTGGATTTTCTCAGACTACACAAGGACCAATAAGTACTGTAAGACCTGACTTTGGAAGTGCTGGAGGGTCTGAAGGGCCGACCTCATATCCCGAGGCTTATGTTAAGTCCATGGTTATCGGGGAAGACTTCAGTGGACCGAAGCAGCAGCAAAGATTTGATCCTAAGACAGGTTATCACTATTAATGAATGATGTAAATTGAAGATATTTATTTTTGTTATATTTTGAGCAATTTTGAAAAGGAATAAAGAGTTTTGAACTAAAAATAATTATGAGGTTTTATTGTCTACTATATTATTATGAGCGTGTCGCTATTGTACTTTTATAAAACTTATTATTAAAATTAATAAGTAAAGCTTATATTAAAACATAGATAGATCCTTTTCATAACCATAACTACCTATATTTTACACACCTGTTGTAAGTAATCATAATAATATTTATATAACAAAATTATACATAAATACTTATCATTAGCGATGATGCTCAAATATAATCAAGGAAGGATTCATTCTATTTCCTATATCATTACAATCATGTACTTCACACGCATAGAAGTAATTACTTTATACAAATGTCAAGATCAATAAAAATCTAGATCATTTAATACCCACGCGTATACTGATTAAACTGCATACATTTAAAACCAATTTAATTTGCATAAAAATACAGTTATTAATGCACAATTACTTTTTTTTATCAAACAAGTCACGTTTAAAGAATACCGCGATATATAGTTTTGTAGAAAAATAAAGATTCAACTATTTTTCACTCAAAGCTTCTTAAAGAACAGAATAATACTTTCAGAACTAAGAGAAACATTATTATCGTCTTTCAAAAAGCTCCAACTAATATAGTAAGAAGGTAATCATGATTACAGAAAGAGCTAAAGCTCCATCTACACATGAACTGTAAAAGTCAATGATCTGTAATGCGAGTCTGCGTACGAGTCGCACGCACACATGCAAATTAGCGATGAGTTGCGCCTTAAGCTAAATAGATGGCGCGTTCTTAAGTGGTTTCGAAATAGTGTTCTCATAAAGAGACTTGCTACTTGCTAATCTGAAAAAAAAACTTTAGTAAAATTGAGTTCTAGTTTTCCAACCCGCTACTAAATGTATTAATTAATATTACTTTTTTCAATTTTATATTTTTTGTAACTTAAAATAGGAATTCTATTTCGTCTTCTTACATTTAATTTTTAGTGTACTTTCAATACCTATTTTCTTAATTAT
The DNA here is from genome assembly GCA_958496145.1 of Heliothis peltigera. Lineage (NCBI taxonomy): Eukaryota > Metazoa > Arthropoda > Insecta > Lepidoptera > Noctuidae > Heliothis > Heliothis peltigera. The sequence continues at coordinate 1,568,898 of OY292338.1, forward strand.
CATTTAATTAAATTATAGCTGCTCTTGTTGTGGTCGACTTCCAGTAGTTTCACATCTGACGACATCCCTGGCTACCGCAGTAGCTCTTTGTAAGCCACGTTCCTTATCTATCTGGCTCCTGACTATTTGTCACAACTACCATTCTAACTGAAATGTATGGTGTAACACGTCATACCATTAAAGTATAATAACAGTAAATGATACACTTGATAATTTAGCAACAAATCTATTGTTCTAAATAATCTAGAGAATAGATTGATCATCACGTACATATCTGATGTGATATCGTGAGAAAACCTACACGTTTATAAACTTATAACAGTCGTGTGTGATTATGACGAAAGCGCTACCTGTGGGCCTAGATTGATAGAAGTAATAAATGTAATCATAGTTATAAATCAGATAACTATTATTATCAAAGTAAAATATCCTAAAAAGATAACAAAAATGGAAAGGAGTAATGAAAATGGAGGAATTAATGATAATAAATGCTTCAATCAACCCAATAACTTTGACTAGAAAATATACTTTTCTCACGAAGCTTTTTGTCTGTGGAGAACACCAATATGGATAATTATCAAAAAAAAAAGTTTTCTTTACTATCTACTCAAATAGGTTTTACTATTACAATAAGTATTTTGTCTGTCACTTGGCGCTCGCGCTCTTTACTCAAACAAGGCCCTCTCAGGTCTGTCTCAGCTTTCACTGATATCTTCTATTTCATTGTAAGTATGTTAAAAATTTTTTTTCTTAAACGATGTAGGTAATGTTCTAGCGTCTGCTTTATGTGTTTATTTGTTTAGGAATATTTTACTCTAAGTAATTAAGAGAGTGATTTGTTCAGTCCTAAACAAGCTTCTTCTTCGAATTGAAACTTAGATTTTCATATGTGCATAAATAATTACAAACGTGAGTTCGGAGTTCTGTTCAAATCTAATAACACATTATATTATAGGCCCACAAAATGCAATAGAATTATTAATGTAAGCCACTGAAAACGGTGCATTGTTGTTTAATAATCTAAAATTCAAGGCCTACATTTATAACAAATAAATCATTACTAACACTGAAAGCTGCAATAAAATCATGAACGTTAAAGCCTAACCGGATTACGATAAAGACGATCGTTCTACGAATCATATAGATTATAACAATTATTTCATTCCTAGAATTGATGAAGTAATAAAAGCCTATTAAAATAACGATTGCCTAATAACAAATAACGTTCAAATAACGTTGCCTAATGAACACGCATCTTTTAATTTGATATTATATTAGTTAGTGTGTGCTATAGTTTTTTGTTCATCTTGGTTTTTGTTAGACGATAATGGCTTCGGGTCATTGTGGATCCGGTTCCTTTTATTTTGATCTCAAGGTTAAGGATGCCTGGTTATGTTTTTATTGAAGGGTCTTCTTAAGTTTTTCTAATATTTTAGTTAACGACTTAGTCTGTTTTTGCTTTTATTACTTGATTTTAAAAATTTCTTATTGTTCTTATCCATTTGCTTATTATCATTATTCGTATTGTCTCACTGCAGGGTCAAGTATCACTATGATTGCTCAAGATGGATTCGCGATTTCAGACTTTAAAGTTTTCTTTGTACTCAATAAGTCTTCAATAACTAGTCTACTATGACTTTTAGTCACATGTATTCTATCGATACAATCAAATGTATTGTTAGTTTTATATTTAAGAAAACTTTTCTTTTAACCAATAATAATGACTGCTGTGCAATATACTACACAGAGCTTTATTATATTTTGGTTTAAAAATGATAAATGACCCCTCTTCCCACATCAATAAATAAAACAAATACAGGTGTTTTAATGGTTCACACGGACTTAAGTCAAAACTAATGCACGTACAAGACCCAGATAAATTAATCAAAAGGCTCTAAGCAATATTCTAAATGCAGACGCAACTAATCCTGATGCCATTAGTCACTAATAAATCAACAGACATAATAATATCAAGTGTAAAGGTCACCAAGTCACTACAGACAGTGACAGGTTAGCACCTGAACGCCCACAAAGTCAATTAAGGCATAATCCAGCATCGCGTGGGTTAAGCAAAGGATGAGACAAATAATAGACTTCTGAATAATTTTAGTCTTTAATGCTTTACTGAATAACTAAAACATTAAAATGGTGACAATGATGAAGATCGAATTGTGAATGTGGCTATTAATTTTAGAATGTAGAACAAGTTGGATGACAAAACTTTAGTGAGTGATGTGGTATTTGAAATGGATAGTCAAAGATAATTTTATTACGACTAAGAAGCTCTAACTAATTTTCTTGCAATACCACAATGTGTAGTAAAAATGTCATAAATATATCTTAAGGCTTATACACAAGACTGTTTTCGTGTTCGCGCGATGCGTCGCAAGAAATTGCGGATTGATTCGCATTCGTAATTCTGCGATGTTAGTTCATACTTGTTGGAAATTTTCATTTTCTTTATTTACCTTCTGACCAATAAAAGACCTGGTATAAAATATGTTATGAAATAAAGAAATGATCGCCAGAATTGTGGAAGGGAGACCTCTGCTGCACGAAATCACAATGCGACAATTTCCATTGTAGTTGCCTGCGTTGAAAATTATTATCGCACCGATTCGCAAATTTGTTTTCAAGTCCAAGCAGCTTTATTAGAAAAACGTCCACTCCCAGACAAGGGCGTGTGACGTCATGCAATACTTAGTCAAAATGCTTTTTGAAAACCTATGTTCAGAGCAGTAGTGTTCGCTCACGTAAGACTTAAATCACATACCCAATAGCTGCGTCTGTTACTAAGAAAACTAGTGAATGTAGTCTAATCCTAACAAGCAAACTCTTAGAAAACATATACTTTTAATCTCGAACCAGCATTAAAACCTACGTACTATGGCATCAAGACCTACGAGGGATCCTTTCATCTCAGCTGATGTAAGTCACGTCAGTTCGTGTTGTACAATATCAGTTCCGTATCGTGTGGCCGCACCCTATATCAAGTACTCTTCACATTGACATGCCTATTATATCTCAGATATAAATATATGTTGGAACATTTAGATTGACACATCGTGATGTGGATGAAGCTTCTTTAGGTATCTGAGTTGATTGTTATAGGAATTTATTGTATGTAGTATCATTGGAGAAAAAAGCTTTGAACAGGCCTTCGATTTGACTTATCATTTGGTATTAGTAGAATTCGTTTTTGACGTAGATGACTTAACAAAAATTAAAGAAATCAATTCTTTTTCTCAGTATCTTCTTGTGAAATTTCCTGAGCAATACATACTACGTATTTATTTTTGATACATACTGAACTTTTTGTGAGGGTGTTTGTGATACTTTTGCGGTCAATGACTGAACATCTTTAAATGAAATTTTGTACAGTAAAGTATAAAACAGTGTACATTTTAACTGTGTGATTTCTAAGAAACATGAGAAAACCCACAAGAATCAGCTAGCTTCTCATAAAGTTACAAGATCTATGGAAAGAATAGGAATGACCTACTATTAGCCGATAACAATACAGAGGCATAACTTAAAATTATGATCATGAATGCTCCTCTCACGATTATTAATATTATGAACTTTAATATTATGTACTGTCAGAATCTAAAGCAGCTAGATGCTTGTAAAATTAATCATAATATTAGGACTAATCATTTATTCTCTACTGTCAAAATAATTATTATGGATAAGATCAAATTGCTGCTTAATAGAAGATTTATTTTTAAAAAATCTTGTTAGTCTTGGGTTTGTTATAAGTTTGCAAGCTCAGATCTTACTATAAATTGCAGCAGGGCCTTCACCCTGTTGGTGTTAATTTTTCCAAAACCTGATAGTCTCTAGCCCAAAATTGGAATAACAACGGCTAAACTACCGCAATCGGGAGCAATCTGGAGGGTGTGACAGAATTTAATGAGATTTTTAATGAACTGAGTAACGTAGTAGTGGTGGTCTAGTGGTTAATAACAAGAATGTGTAAGAAAACACTGATACTTATCTGCATCCGGCTAAGACTGGAAGCCGATCCTAACACAGATTGGGTAAAGGCTAGGTAGATAATGGAAGGCAGTCCTAAATTTACTATTATATACCAATCGAAACGACCATAGACCATAAAATACATAATAATGCCGTAAAACCCTTTAGATTTTAATAATAAAATTTAACAACCGTATAACGAAATAGGTTCGCCACGATTGGACAAGAGATTATGGTCCACAAATATTTGTAATAACGTGACCAATTCGAAGATTCCTAAGTTTCGTATAGACACCATGTATTAAGATGGGAGCGGCAAAATGGCGAAGGAATCTAGTTCTTTGCAAATCGTACATCTTAGACGTGAATTGCATAAAGTCTAGGTTTGTAGACGAAAGGGCCGCCAAGGTGAGGGTACATCTTAAAATAGAGTGTAGTAATAATTATATTGATTAAGTGGTAGGTTCTGCCTAGTTTAGACATAATATCATATTTTTCTTTAGTTGCAGTATTTGTCAAATATTTTTTTATTATATTAAATTTCTATCACCACGAAAATTAAATATCTACTTACTGGAAAAGCTTTCGTTTTCTGCCCACATGTCGGTAGCTATACCTGATGACATCACTACTTCTGTAATTCTTTTGTCACATCTTGCTGTTAAGATCATTACAAGTTCATTGTGTTACAACGTGACTGTTAATGTAATAAATGTCCACTTACAAAGATACGGCTTTACACTGTAAAGATATGATTTTGCTTAATAAATAGTAGCCATAATAATTTTTCTCCTTCATTTAGCCATAACTTCTGTATCTAGCAGTTCCTAGAAATTTCCATTACAATCGTGAGATTAGTTGATGACTAATAAAAATATGCTTAGAAGACAAAATTCCGACCTGTCAATATCTGTCAAAATATCGTAGGTATCTACGTATTATAAAATATCAAGGTTGCCACAACAAAAGCTTTTGCAATCAACCCACATTGTGGCGAGTACATTTTGTTAGGACTTGACCCCTGAGAGTAACCTTAGACATAGAGATGAATGGATATAGATCGAATGCCATCTGATGATGCCGATGGCCGTATTGGTAACGAACCACGATTTGCAGCGATTGTTTTTCTCCGAACAATGGCTGCGGTTTTATTTTTAGGTTCGTTCTTTGGTGCTATTTATAGAAATGTCTATTAAATTGGGCAAGAATGTTTGATTGCATTTTGTGGTATCGAGTATTGATTGTAATGAAAAATAAGAAAAAAATAAGGGTGGGCGTTTTGGGCGCTTTTTTTTGTTTTGACGTTCGAAAAGTCCTGATTTATGAGTCTAATTTTGAATACATGAAGTTTGAGTTTGAATTGATGAAATACAAAGTCCAGACGCCAGTTGCACATCAAGCTACAACAATCTGTCAACTTTTCTTAATAGATTTGCAACTTTATCTCTGAAGCATAATATGGTTCAAAATTGATTGGGAAAAATTGACAGTTTTGAAGTAGCTTCATGTGTTGACGTCTCTACATATTTTATTCAGATATAATATACATATATCTGGAAGCAAATAGACTAGCTAGCAGTAACCAAAATCTGACTGATTGTTTGTTACATTCTTATGATCAAATATCCTGTCTGGTGTTGCTAGCTTCGATCGCATGTTGACAGGTCTGTGGTTTACCCCTATCACATAAAAAAGAAACTCTTGAACTGATTAAGGTAAAATACAATGAGAAGACAAATTTGATTCTAGAGATGGGTCAAGTTCCTCAATGTTGTAAGGCCCAAAGAAAAAAATACGAGATAATAAGCAACAGAGTAAAGCAATTAATTTTATTGCACATTGACATTACGGTCTTAGCATTTCTAGACTTGTAACATGATGTTCTCACGATCATTTTGCTGTTGACCAACTAGTCTCATCAAATGCCAATAATAATATTAAGGTAGTATTTATAGCTCCTTATGATGTTCATACATTTTCATTTAACGAGCTTGGAGTTTATAATTAAAAGTTGATTAATTACTTACTAATATGGTTTAAATGTTTATTGTCTATTAAATATAATCTTTGCACAAAATTTTAAATGGCTGTAGGTTTGAACTAATGGCTTTTCTATCAAGAATCATGTCTAGATTTTGCAAAATTATCATAGGACTTGGAGTCTATAAATAGTTACGCTGTAGACGGAGATAGCAATTTTTTTTAAACTGGTGTTCACGTAGTTCTATGGTGGCCAAGTGGCCTCTTCAGTATGAGGGCATGGGTTCGATTCCAGGTCAGGCAAGTACCAATGCAACTTTTCTAACTTTCTAAGTATATCTTGGACACCAATTACTGTTATTGAACATCCTAGGCAGTCGTTACGAGTAGTTAGAAGCCAGTAAGTCTGACGCCTGTCTAACCAAGGGGTATTGAATTGCCCGGCTTGAGGAGGTCAGATACGCAATCGATCCTTGTAAAACACTGGTCACAACACTCAATTGAATCCTATTAGTTTGGAAGCCGACCCCAACATAAATGGGAAAAGGCTCGGGACATGATCTTAAATAGTTCCCCTGGGACGCTTACGAGGTCTCGAGTGAATTCTATTGACAAATAAAAATGTATTTTTTTTGCTATCTACTTTTGAAAACATCCTAAATAAATTGGCTACGTACTGTATATTAGTCTCGATCTATCAAAAGCAGTGTTGCCAACATTCCACGCAACACCTACTACCAATTAAGGCACTTGCCGACTTATAATGATGCGCAGAACAACGATGATCTACATCTCATGTCGCAACATGAAGATCTAAGATCCAGTAATCTGTTCGATAGTGATGCAGACTTGCGACTTTCAGCTGCTGAGACGAATGGCCTAATGGCGACAGACTGAGTTGCAGAGCCGCAAGGAATGAGGAATGATTTATGGTGGAAAATGTATGATGTTAAATTGCTATTCTAATAAGGATAAATGATTGAGATTTCTGCACTGTGATAATGACCACCTCATACGAATTGTATAAAATACGTCAATCGCTCACGACCGTGCAAGGGGTCTCAGGTCCGATTCCAGGGCCGGCCCGAAATAGCTTTTCGGGTTTTAAGGGCTTCCGACCTTCCTAGGGAGAACGGTCCGACAATCAACTTGGATGCCATTATATCCCAGACCAGAATTTATTCATAAGTTCTTTGTCAAATGCCAATGAATTTAGGCTATTTACGAAGAATTGATTTTTGGTCCCTGCAGGCTCTTTCTGTCAATGTCAACATGTCTTCTGCTCGAGCATGATGCGACCTGTCAACTCGCATATAATCACTTGTAGACTTATGTCGATCGAAGAAAAGAAACAATCTTCAAAAAATGTCAAAAGAAATCTTACGTCAATCTGTCACTTTTCTGTCATTAAAACTTGTTTCTACGGTTGCCATGCTAAGCTTGGTGTTGAAAAAGCCCCAGTATTAATGTTTAACGCTTTTGTCAACAAGATTTGAAACACCGATGAGATCAAGATAAGTAAAACATAATTGAGTCAGTCAGTTCATACGATTCGTCTTTCGTAATCAGGGCTTGAACAGATGAAATTCCAAGCATTTATTACGAAGGCATCTTATCTTAGCAATGTAATAATTGTAAATGATTTTCTTCATTGAACATGACTGGAATATAAGACAGACAGAATATGCATCTATGTTCTCAAGGACTAGGGTAGGTAAGCTAAAATGTTCCATTTATTTCATAGACCTCTGTTATAGGGCGCCGAGTTGTCGGTTAGGTATTCAGTCTAATGTATAATTCTGTATTAGAGAATTCACACATTTATCGTTGTATAAATTATGGGTTAAACTTATATGATTAGTAAACACATGCGGGATTCACGGAACAATATTCCATTTTAATCTAAACTTATTTTAGAAAGGATATTTTTTGGTTTGTACGAAACTGCTGTATCGATTTGGAAAATCCTTTCACTTTTGGGAGGCTATGCATATATGTAGTTCTGCTGCGTGAGTCAAAGGCGACTGAAATTCTATGAAAGGCAATGCTGCATCCTCCGTAATTAACAAAGGAATATACATAGAAAGATAAAAAAGGAAAAGGATTTATTTTTAAGATCTTATAGGTATAATAATTTTCTTGAAGCTGCTGATGGGTTTCTTAAAATCGAATAATTTCAGAATTTCAGAGGATTATTCTCAAAATGAAATCTGACCTAATTGTTACAAAACAGAATAAATTATCAAGTGTTCGTGTGAGTTGTATGTAGTAGAGTAACAAGATAAAATATGTATAAACTGGTATCGATACGCCAATTTTAGCTTCTGTTATTTGTCAATGCCTATCAGTATGTCGGGCTATCTAGTTTATTAATTACAGATTAAAGTGGAATCCATACTTGAAATGTTAGTGGTTATCTCGCGATTGGAATTTGTATGCAAATCGTACAGTTAAGGTATTTATCAATCTAAATATTTTGATGTATCCAATCCTTGGTAGTTATGTTTGGCCGAAGAATTATCTCGTATATTAGTTCATAAGGAGTAGGCAAGGTTGTCATAATATGTATCACCCAATAGTATACATATACATATTATATTCATCATGAAAATGTCTGCGCAAGAGATTTCAGAATCAATGAGTATTCATATTATTGTTTGTTTGAAAATCGATCGATGAAAATACATACATATAAGCTCTGATATAAATAGAAGTCTAGGCACTACTACTGTAAATATGCTATTCGCCCATATTTTATAAAAATACATGCCTTTATTTTGTTTAATTTTTAAATAATCACTTAATCTGCCTAGCCTTTTCCCAAGCTGCGTATTAATTTTTGCATTTCTTATAAATACTGTACTAGAATTTCTTAGCCAAACCTAGTGTCTCGTGTGCTCAGTTGAACGCATGCGCCCGACCGCAGGCTAAACACCGCCGCACGAACTATTACGACGAGCGATACACACTACATTATAAGTTGCAACAACTGCCCGAATCTAGGCCCTTAGTGCTTTGACCTTTGACCTAAAACAAATTGTAATAAGGTTTAATATCCTACGAAACATTTTTTTTTTCAAAATAAAAAGCTGCAAAGCAAAATTCGGTTCGATTCTAGGCCAGGCAAGTGCCAATGTAACTTTTCAAAATAATATGTACTTTCAAAGAATATCTTGGACACCAATTACAAATTAGAGGTGATGGAAAACATCTCTAAGAATTTTAAAGAATAAAAAAAATACCTGGAATATAAAGTCTGAAATCACCAACCCGCGTTGAGTAGGTGAAGTGATTAACGCTCAATCTTTCTCTGTGTGACAGGAGGCATGTGTCTAGCAGTAGGACGATAAAAAGGCTGATGATGAAGGCAAAAATATTGATCTTGTTTTTTTTCACAAAGTTGGAGTCCAACCTTTAAGATTAATTCTCTTTATTAAAACATAATAAGAACATCAATAAAAAACCTATACTGCATTTACAGACCATTGCCAAACCGATCTTATTTATTCACTTGATTGAAGTACATACGTCTGCTCTAAATAACCTTACACCTGTCTCTATAAGGTGAAGGCTTACAGCCGGAGGGTCCATCAGCCCATCACTGATCAGCCAAAAGCCGTCATGTCAGGCACAGGGACGTACAACACAAGCAGCCTTAACTAGACCTGTTTTGGAGGCATTAACAAGTGGTATGAATATTTTGCTAGTATTGTTGTTATTGATAATCAACAATTCATAAATACTTTGAGTTACAAAAAATCTAAATTAGTGTTTGTTACAAAAAATCCTTCAATCCTACAATAAAGGTATGTATGTTATGATTGTTGCTCGATCAAGGTATTTATGGTAGAATAAGCGTAGCTTAGGTGAGGCTCAGCATACGAGGAACATATCTTAAGTTTTTCAAACGATTACATTAGCAATAAAGAAAAACATCGCCTAGCCTTTCCCAAGCTGTGTTGGGGTCGGCTTCCAGTGTAAAGCGGTATCCGGCGCTTGGTAAGAATAGTTGTCAGACTTTCTGGCTTCTGACTATCCGTCACGACTGCCTAAGATACACAAATGACACCTGGGCAATACTAACTTAACGTGTGTTCATGCTATCAACAAGATGGTCAACCATTCATGGACTTTCACGCTTGACCACGCTTGTTAGTGCTGGATGTATGATCTTCTTCTACTTCCTGCCCCAGGTAGGTATAATATAATAATATGTATTATCTTATTTTTTTATTAGCCTGTACTGTCCTACTGTTAGGCAAAAGCCTCCCCCATACATATTTTATAAGAGTTTAAATGTTGTGTTAACACAAGCTTATCAATAGCTAACTTTGTGACTAACCACCAATATGTGAAAGATCTCTCCCGACATTACCTTTCCAATTGTAAACTTCAGAATCAATTTCCATAACACCATTTACGAAACTATAATTAGGTACCTGACCTCTCAACTCAAGTCAGCTTTTTTCTTAAAAACCCATCAATGGAGATGTCTCCATTATAAATGTAAGTGTTACAGACGTCTTGTGGCCCATTTGTATATGATTAGCACTATAAGGTACCAACTATTCTTACATTCACGCCGTATAAGACAGTTTAAAGGTCGAACAAATGTACGTAGTATTATTAATTAGCACTATGATTGATAAAAGCTGTTTATTGATTAAAGAAAAAAGGAAGATGTGGCATTTTAATTGATGAACTTTGTTGTGTTGTTAGGTGCAGTCATCTTGTCGTCTTTGTACCTTCAACTTCATTAGGTACAGAAGCCAGCACGTCACGCTTCCCGAAACTGTCAAATGTCCCAATCAACTTTGAACCACACGCTTCAACAATAATGTGAAGGAAATTTGACAGATTGTAATATAAAATCATCTGTAAATATGTTTGCAATTTATTTGGGGTCAGCACTATACAGGTATATTTTGCGCGTCATCTTTCAGTATTCTTCATGTCGAATTTGAGAAAGTTTTTCAGCTCAAAAATATCTTTAAATGACTGATTGAATGATTTATTTACATTACTTACTTTACCTACTACTATTTATGAATTTACAGTTACTATTAAACATATGACGCCGCCTTTTATCAATATCATATCTCCTTTGCTTCTTTGATTAATGGTGAATATGACTAACAGGTGTAGGCGATGCTGTTATGTCTGATCTCTGACGTTGATGGTATAATGACATAATGTGTGAACGCTTAACTATTTATTGATTAATTGCACGCATGTTATGGGTATTCATTATTGCTGAGTTACTAACAATAAAGGATTAGTTACTAAGTGAAATAATTATTCAATTACTAGAAGATATTGGTAATTATTTTTAGGTTACTGTTGAAAAATCTAGTTAAATTTTATTAAGTTAAGGGTTTGTTTATTTATGTAGCTCTGTTTCAATATCTATTAATTTATTAGACGTAACTAAAATAAAAAAAAATATAAATAAATATTCATAGTGAAAAAGGTTATAATATGTAGGTGTAGATAATAAAATGTCTATAAATAATAAATATTTATTTATAGTGAATACGTGGATAATCGTCGTTTATGTGTCACCATTTCTTTCAGATCTTTTGGCAAAAGTTTTATGCCAAAAGATCTTCAGCATGTTGACTTCGGCCCCACGCTTGGGTTCCATGCACTCGGGACTCTATTAATAGTAGACTATAGTGAAAGAGACATAAATAATTAAGCTTTCATATAGTATACCTATTATTGTATTAGCTAAGATGTCCCGCTCAGCGTTCACAATACAATTTTAACAAATCCAACATTAGAAATAGGCATAAACAATACAGCATTAATCCAAGCCCATCATATTCTGGGCTATAACTAATAAACTCCAATTATTTAGCATAAGCATCATCGTAAATCTCAGCGCATGCGCCATAACTTAGTGTCCAAACTAAATGCTTTCAAAATAGTCCAACTATTATAATTGTAGTCTAAAATTCTGTTTTAGTGAGAACGTGCATACGAAACGTGGGGAGCGGTTTGCGTCGAACCTTTGTGCCATTTGTAGGGATGGGACAGGTCAACTGACTGTGAGAATCTTCAATAAAAAATGTATGATATTTTATTTTTTGTTTCATTTACAACCAGCCCCTTGTTTACGAGTGCCTTTTCTGCCTGGGCTACCGTGGCCCTGAGTTACCATGGCCCTGGCACACAGGGACCTCCCGAAGGAACATAGCGGGTTTTAGTCAGTAAGAGTCTGACACTCTCTCCAGCTGCACCCTCAGCGGGAGGGGTCATTTGATGATTTCCCATGAAAAAAAAGGCCAATGTATTTTTTCCAAGGTTATATGGTGTTTTCTAAGTGTTACTTAGACACCAATAAGTTAAATAAAAGTATAGGAAAATATCTCGAGGAAATCTGGACCTCAAAAGTCTTAAACCAACAATCCGTCTCGAACAAGCATGGTGATTATTGCTTATTACTTTTCTGCCTGTGCCTTGAAGTGGGATAGCAAAAAGATTTATGACTATGATGATTCTGTTTGATTATTACCATCATCATGAGAGAGTTCACGGATAGGCGTCTTTCATAGCTTTGACTAGTAAGCTCAGCATGGCAACCATAGAAACAAGTTTTGTCTACCGGAGAATGGATATAATGACAGATAAGTGAGAGATTGACGTAAGATTTCTTTTGACACGTAGAATATATTTTTCTATCTTTTCTTCTACTTAAGTTTACAAGTGATCATATGCGAGTTGACAGGTCGCGCCATGCTCGGGCAGAAGACATATTGACATTGACAGAAAGAGCTTTATCTTTTCTTTATAAAATAGACATAGAATCGCCATGCTAAGCCTGCAGGAACTTATAAGTTTATTCTTATTTGTGTGTTTGTATTATTAGCTTCAGCGATAAAGTTGAAAATCTATTATTTATTTTATGCATTATTATTGCATAACAAACAATGCAACTTCAACGAAAACAGACGCTTCGAGATGTGCAAAATTGAATTATTGTTTTCCTAATAATGTGTATTGCAGTCAAAATTTCATACATATTACCAGACAGCCGATGGCAATAGAATAGACTGCTATTATCTGAACTATAATAGAACAATTGTTTCGCTATTTGAAGCCATGGGCGATAGAAGATAGCTACAGACGCTAACACATCAACTTACCTCAATCTGTCAAATTTCTTTAATAGATTTTCAACCTTATCACAACACTGGAAGGTTAATATTCGACTGGTAAAATTTGACAGATTCGGGTAGGTTGACCTGCTGGCGTCTGTAGCTATTGTGAAGTAAGTTGCAGAGATATTTTTAGGATCAGTTAGCTTATCACGTTTTGTTTAAAAGGAAGGCAAGAACACGAGGTTGGCTTATAATGATGCTACTAAAAGCAATAAATTAAATGATGAGTTAAGGTCGGTATTTATTATTAAGAAAAGGTTTGCGGTATTTATTCGCCTTTGAGTTCAGAATATACAATGGGAAATAAGTTTATAAGCCCAGGTGCAATGAAAACTGCTGTCAGCAATTTTATATTAGGTTTCAACAGTTAGTTACTTGGGCACTAGCAAAATAAGGGATAATATTCACAGCACAAACATAATAAAAAGGTGAATCAATTTCTTGTATTATTTTTGGATAAAAGAAATTAAATTTATATATTCGATTTTTACGAGTATTATCCTGTAATTATTCAACTTCAGATAAAACACAGTGGTCACATCACTATTGTATGTTACCATCTACTCAATAACCGAAACACGAATATTGTTATTGCGACGCCAGTATTGTCAATCATATAACCTATGTAGTAAGAAGTTAAGAATTCATAGTGTCCCAAAGTATTTCTTAATATATTTATTTATTAAAGGTAACACAAATTATGTGTTTATTTTTTTATAACTATACAAAGATATTCAATTAAGAAAGTAAAATAATTATTTAAAAATTCAACGACATAGCTGTTCGTAAGCATCGTGCAATCATTGAAATTGTCGGATCTCGATAGTTGGTCTATGCGTAGTGCAAGAAAATATAGATTTCCTTAAGTGAAAAAATATGAGATCTTCTTATTATAGATTTGCCTTTGTATCAAGATGTTTTTTTTTTAATATAAATCAATGTTCCTCATTTTTGTAATGGCAAACTAAAAAGCAGGATTGTTGACCCGCCTAGCCTTGCAAATCGACTGGAATATAAATAATGTAACACATCAATTACATTTCACTATAAAGTTCATCTTTAACTCGTATATTGGGTATTCTAATCACTCGATTTGGTAATGTACATTATGATAATAAAAATAATTTGCAGAAGTTTCAATCCGCCAATACATGAGGCTATACGAACTCAACAACAAAAAAATCATAAAAAATATAAAATACCAAATTCTAAGTAGATGTTTCAATAATAATTAGAACATTAATAGCCGTTGATTTTGTGGCTCCACAGAGAATGAATTGAATTTAAAGGAGACTTCTTTATGCCCTGTTGCCCAATCATTTGGGGCAGCGCAATATATACCTATTCCGCTCATATTTCTCTCTGTCAGCCATCTTACTAACATCTATTATCTTATTACTTATGTTTTTCAGGCAATTAATCCATCATTTCCTTGGGTAGACCTAAATCTAAACCTAAATCCATCCATATAACAACCTTAACAAACCCTTTGTAGCATGCGTTTCATACCTCATCACATAGACTTAACAAGCTTAATTACATTTGATAGATACTACTTCTTTTAATACTGCCTGAAACACACACACACATCGCCGATCACTTGCTATCGCCTATCACTTGCTACGCGTGCGATCGTCTTTTTTGTCTGCGGAATTCGACACCGCGCGTTCGCATACGGCAGCATACTGCAGCACGTGGTAGCACAGACGGAACAAATGCGATTCCGTGCTGCCAGATGTAGTTCAACCCTTATTATGTTACAATTTTCTTACTTTAAATATAGATTAAGTTTTTAACGAAACAATGTAGAACTTCTTACTTTATTGTATAGTGGCACAAATAAGAGAATTGACCTTAATCAACATGTGCAGAAAGGCAATAAATTTCTTTGATCGTATGTTACGAATCTAGTGCGAGTGTGCTTTAGCTTAGATTGTATAAATGTGGACATGTTTTTGTTAATTGAATATTTATTAAGAGACTAACTGTATATTGGTTTTTTGATTTACTGTGGGATAATTGAAATGTGAGCTTGTTGTAATGGAATCATAATTTTTAATTAGCAATGGCTAATAAAATGAATAGTTATTTGTATTGAATGTTAATATTTTTTCTTTAACAGTGTGTGGGAACGGATAGTAACAGAGAGGATGGAAGCGGAAACCATAATATTGCGCCGATCCCAAATAACTTGGGAACAGCGCAAATGAAGATTGAATGAAAATAATTGTACAGACGCCAGCACATCAAGCTACCGGACACTGTCTAATTTTTACAATAAACTTTGAAAAATGTTTAAGGGAATTTTCCGGATTGTAGTAGCTTGATGTGCTTAAGTCTGGTACCTTAATAATAGGATATTTTATTATATGCGTACTAGTATTATTAACCTGCCTACTAATTATGCATTAAAAATTAAAATCCTAATGACAACAGTTCAATTCTCTTTAAAAGATACCCGTAATCCCTTCCAACAATTTGATATTCCAATAAAAGTACATTAGATCTGCCATCAGAGGTCACAGGTGCGATCCCGATGACAGCCTTGTGTCTGTTTCAATCCAACCAAGTATAATACGACACAAGTTAGAAGTTACACGGCCTATCAAAATGTGTGGGTGAAAATTGCCATCGAAATTACAAGCTTCATCTTTATAATATTTATTATCCTTACTAATATCGGTAACAACGTCTATCTGTCTGTCTATCACAATTTACGCGTAAATGATTTACTGAAATAAAAACCTTTTTATTTTTATTTATTTATTTATTATCACGCTTTTACTCCAAAAACCGTACCACCAGGTTCAGTAAACTGATTTAAATTAAATTTGGTAAACTTATAGTCTACATAATATCTAAAGTCAAAGACAAAAACATAGGCTATTTTTTTTCCCTATGCAGGAAGTAGTTCCTTCGGACGGCGGGTAGAACCACAGGGAACAGCTAGTATTAAATAATTTCAGTTCTAGTTAATTTATTGATAAATGATTTATTATTATAATGTATGTGGGAGTTTAATCTTCTACTGAAGTTGAGATTATTATTGAATTTTACGATATTATTATTAAAATCGGGGAAGCATATTTTAGGTTGAACTTCAGTGTCGTGTTCCATAATAATTGGAGTTATACTGTGCTATTATTTTAAATGAAAGCTAATTTGGTAAATGGCTGCTTTGATCTTGAAACAACTTAAAAGGAAATTACGAATTGGACTAATTGGAAACTTATGAGGCAAATGATGTATGGGTACAGTAATTTATTATTAGTTCTTGTTTTTAAAATATACCTATCTACAAGATTAGTTAACCTATGACAAAAAATAAAAGACTTTGTGTTTGAGTTTAGTTTTTCAAATGTTTTTGTTTGTATTCTGTAAAATTCAAATGTTTATTTCTCAATCTGAGAGCCTAAATGAAAATTCGGCCTGCACGCGATGGTGACTTTTTTTCATTCATTACATACGTTTCTAAATACAAACATAATTGATATATCCCTGTAAGGATAGTTTAAGGTTTAAAATAAATAAATTAATATTATGTTCTGCGTGTCTGAAAAAATATAAGTCACACACTGTATTTTTAACCGATTTCCAAGAAAGCTATATCTTTTTTTTTCAATATGCAACTAGTCTGTTTTAACGTTGATCTACTGATGTATCTTCTACTTCATGTCAAATTGCTCATCAATTCAGTTGATTAATTATATCTATGCTATCAACTCATCGCCTGACTGTTATGGTCTGATCAGTTGTATCTAGATCAATTTCGATTTAGTGCCCATTGAGTCTAAGTAAGCCTTCATTCATTCTACTAGTTGAATAAAGTGACATTTTGATCGCTTTGAAACAAGACGATTAAGTATTCACTACTATTTATGGTAGTAAACTTACTTTGTATAGAAATTCGTGGCAGCCTAGTGGTTAAAGAGCCAAACTCTCGAGTATGAGGGCGTGGGTTCAGGTCAGGTCACCAATGAAACTTTTCTAAGTTTGTATGTACTTTCTAAGTATATCTTGAACAATAATGACTGTGTTTCGGATGGCACGTTAAACTGTAGGTCCCGGCTGTCATTGAACATCCTTGGCAGTCGTTACGGGGGTAGTCGGAAGCCAGTAAGTCTGACGCCAGTCTAACCAACGGTTATTGGGTTGCCCGGGGGTCGAGGAGGTCAGATAGGCAGTCGCTCCTTGTAAAACACTGGTACTTATGTAAATCCAGTTAGATTGGAAGCCGACCCCAACATAGTTGGGAAAAGGCTCGGGAGATGATGATCTGGTTTAATAATTAAAACGAAATTACTCAATCAATTCTTATAATATCTTTAGCATTTAATAAATGTCTCTATTATTTATTTAGTAACTCATTCACACTCTCCGATGTTCGTCTAACAAAATCAACTTTGTAATTTTTATCTCATTACACAGGTAGTAAGTTAATAGGTGTTTTATAAACGTGCTATGTAGTTAAATTTTAGTACGTAATTTTGGTTGGATAATTAATAAATTAATTTCAATCACGACGTGTTAAGTAATTATTTTCTACTGGTCTTTATGCACCTAGGCTAGACATGATGAAATTTCATGCAGTTTCTTAAAGTTTACTGATTTGTTTATTTATGAATTCTCGTGGAGTCACAGCAGCGCAGGTTGAGCGATCATAAAGTTAATATACCCTTGGCGCTCTCAGTCCGTGAATGGGTGACCATCTAGCAATGACCCAGACTTTCCGGAAGGCACGCTAAAGCGAGTTTCAGCTGTAAAGAACCATCTTCTTAAATATGAGTGTGAGGGTTAGATTCCAGGTCAGTCAAGTACCAGTGCAACTTTTCTAAGTTGTATGTAATTAGGTACTACGTATATCTTGGAACACTAATGTCTGATTATAGGGGAAGGAAAATATTTCGAGGAAACCTAGACTATAAAGTCACCAAACCTCATTGAGAAAACGTGTTGATTAACGCTAAAACCTTCTCTGTGTGAGAAGAGGTCTGCGTCCAGCAGTGGGACGATAAAACGGCTGAAGATGAACAAAACATATATTTAGAACTTCCAAGAAACCACACCCTGAGTTATTCCGTACTATCTTTCGAAAGCCAAATATTATTTCTAATGATTGCTTAGTAGTTCAAAGTTGCACTAAAAGTTCATTCGTATCGCATCTCAGATCTGAAGACCTACCTAATTATACACTCACGAACGAAATATTACATTTTTTTTCTGTGATCTCTACCGGTAAGTAGCCATGTTGAAATTTCTTGCAATTTATTATTTCTCAATAATTTTCTGTTCATCCCACGACGTGTACTTTATAATATTATTTATGTTATGTAATCATTTCGTAATTATTGCGGACTATGGGAGTTGAAAGTGCTTAAGAGATGGCGATATTAGAAAAAAATGTGGCTTTAGAGTCTCTAATCATTTAAGAAGCTTGGTAAAGTGAAGGACTGAAAATACAGCTTTCTTAGATATAATCCTTCATCCAGCAGGCTTGGCATGGCAACCGTAGAAACAAGTTTTGTTTACCGGAGAATGGACATAATGACAGAAAAGTTACAGATTAACGTAAGATTTTTATTGTCATTTTTTGAAGAAATTTTTCTTTTCTTTGATCGACATAAGTCTACAAGTAATTATGTATATGCGAGCTGACAGGTCGCGCCATGCTCGGGCAGAAGACATGTTGACATTGACAGAAAAAGCTTTGTCTTTTCTTGACAGAATATATATAGACACGCCATGCTAAGCCTGCTGATACTGAAAATTTTTATTTATAGATGTTAGAATTTATTCAAAACAAACAAACAAACTCTGCTTTATAATATTACTGTAGATGTCTTTGCTGTTGAGCATTAGAACTAAAAGCATAAATTAAATGACTTCATTCACTAATTTAGCATAACAAAAGTCAGTCATTTTCTCACTTATACAAGCTAATACGGTAATGTATTTATTTGAGTTAAGAATTTTCATGGTAATGCTGGCATTATGTACCTTTTAAAGATAATGTGTAACGTAGCGTAATTTGTATACTTACTGATACAGTAAATGGTCGGTAAATACTTGCAAAGCTTTTGATTTCGGATAATTTGTCGATTTATTTTGCGGTGGTGTTTTTTTTAGATATTAAAACTAAATTACTGGATGTCCCTTTTTTAGCATTTCACAGGTTAAGGTTTTCTTTGAAAATATCTTTTAAATTAAATAGTAAGCTTTGAAGCTGATTGATCTCCTGATCTCTTGAATAAATCAATTTACCTATCTGAGGGCACGGCAGAGCCCCAGCCAAGTCTCAATCTAGCATTATCAGATTTTAATAAGATGATAAATTTCAGGTACGAAATATTATCTTCAATAACCACAACTATGTATAGTGGAACAACTATTTGAAGGAGGTGTCGGGTAGTGGATGGGATATAGATGGGTACGAGGATAGACCTAAGACTGGGATGGTTGGCTTCAATCAGCAGTGGTTGGCTGAGATGATGATGATGATGATAATAGCTACAAAAACGTTTTTTATTGCCAAAATCTGAGTCCATTACTGTTTCACCCATTTTTAAATCAGCAATTATAGTTATTTCACCCAAAAACTCAACAAACATTTAAACAACAACACATAAACACATATTTTTTCTCATTTGATTTTATGTTAAATACCCTGAGGCTAAATAAATGTAACAAGTTGGAAGATCCGCATAATAGCGATGTTATTACGAGTGCGCTCGCGCTGATGTGTTCCGGCAATACTGTACAAGGTCTTGACGATCACTTGATACACTCGTTTTAAGGTTGTAGCGTACTGTCAGCGATGAGGTAGTTAGCTATTTTTCTAATTTATATATATACTGTAGTGGTAGTTTTATCTTATATACCAAAGTGATTGAGCACGCGAATTGATTAATAATAAATCCTTCTTTGTGTGAGAGGAGGCCTGTGCAAAGCAGTGAGAGTTACTCTTATTAAAAAAAAAGAGTAAGGTGAATTGTACCCAGAAAATAAGAAGGATTGATTAAAATTTAACTATTCTAATATGGTAAAGCTGAAGAAGCTTCCATGTGTGAGGATCTGTGCCCAGCAGTGGGATGATGAAAGCTAAAGAATTTGTTTGCTTAAATGCAATATCTTATAAACTATTCGTCAGATTCTCTCATCAACTCTTTTATCGAGGAAGGTTAAAAGCTACTTTTAATCTGAGTGTGCAAAGTTGTTCCCACGGAACGGGGCGAAATCGGTGGTAAAACCTAGTTTTAGCAACTACTTGGCTTCAAACTAAGTCGTATCAAATAAAAATTGTTGTCGCTTATTCATCGCTTAGCTCTACCTACAGCACAAGCCTACACACCGGTGAGTAGTCACATTATGAGCTATTAACTGGCCGCTCTTGATCTGATGCGTATACTATTAACTTATTGCATGGCCTACTCGATGCTACCTACATCCTTGTACAGACGCCAGCACATCAAGCTACTACCATCTGTCAAATTTCCTTAATAGATTTTTATCTTTATTGCTGAAGCATATGGTTCAAAGTTGTTTGGGGAAAATGCCTTGCCGCGGCTAAATAGAAGGTGAAAATATACAGCTTTGAGTCCCGGAACTTTGATAGGTGACCTTGAGACCCAATCAATGTAGATATATTGATTTAGCTGAGTACCAGTGTTTTACAATGCGACCTCCTCAACCCAGTTACCCGGGCAACCCAATACCCCTTGGTTAGACAGACTTACTGGCTTCTGTCTACCCGTAACGACTGCCAAGGATGTTCAATAAAAGCCGGACCTACAGTTTAACGTGCCATCCGAAATACAGTCATTGGTGTCCAAGATATATGTACTTAGAAAGTACATACAAACTTGCATTGGTACTTGTCCGACCCGGAGTAGAACCCATGCCCCCATACTTGAGAGGTTGGCTCTTTAACCACTAGATCACCATATCTTACACAGAGTTAGAATACACCAAAAATTATTATTAAATATTTGAAAGAAAAGCATGGTCTTGTTTGCTTTCCGTATTACCATAAACACATTACGTATATAAACTTTTAATCCTAATTAACATAAAATAATTAAAGCAGGTTAAATTAAACATATCCTGTCGGTAGATATAAGTAAAGGTTAAGCGGTTGTTTTAATTTTAAATAGTTACAATTAGTTGGTTATTTGCAGTAATTATCTTCCTTATTGGGTTTATTGAAGGAATTTGTTCAGTTGTTACCTTTGACCTACGGTTATAGCTGTATCTGGCTAGCCTTTTCCTAGGCTATGTTGGGGTCAAATTCTAGTCTAACAGGATGCAGCTGAGTATTAGTATTTTTGTTCCTGATATCGAACCCAGTTACCTGGGTAACTTTATGTCTATTAGAAAGACTGGTTGTTAGACTTTCTAGCTTCTGAGTACCTGTAACGACTGCCAAAGATGTACAAATGACAGCCGTTACCCACCAATTTAATATTTTCAATAATTTTCAGTATCTTTCCGTGGCTTATTTAAAACGCATTGTGTGAAGAAGAATGCACATTTTCTCCCTTTGTTTTTTGCTATTTACCTCTCACCTATGTACACTAAGCGAACCATGACTGGATTTTTGATAATGATAATTACGTACATAAAAAGCCCAAAAATATCGACTAAGACTCTCTAATTGCTTTAGCCTTGAGTTTTGAGCTAGGTTATTACTAGCTAACATCTCAGATAAAAATTCATCATTAGTTCATTAAAATGATCCAATAATCAAGCCAGCTGTAATCACGATTAGCCGCCGAATTATTTAATGACGCATAACCACTAAACTTAATACCAAATGTAAACTAATTAATCTATTTCTACAAGGATTTCTTTACATAAATTGAAATGCAAGTAATTGCAATTTATAAAAATAAATTATTTGATGATCATTATTTATATGTAATTCAGAGATTTGCGCCCACGAATTTATTTAACGTTGGCATCATGAACTTTATGTTTGACTTATGAATAATTCAAACACATATAATTGGTGCAATGAGATTAAAAAAAATATTTTTTTTTTTGTAATTTATTAGGACAGCTGTTTGCACTGTAATTAATGTTGAATATTAATTGTCATTAATTTGCTTTTATAAAATGTATTTGTATCGAATTGACTTCCTAACATGAACATAGGTGTTTGATTTAGTCTGGTTGTTTCTATGTATAATATGTATGTATTTACGAAAGAAAAGTATCTAAGTATGTTTATCAGTTGTCTAGTACCCATAAAACAAGCTGTGCTTAGTTTGGGACTAGATGATGTTGTGTGAGTGTATTAGGAATGTTAATATTACTATTGTAATAACAAAATAGTCACATCTATTTACAGACAGACAACCGGACCCACAAACATGTTTATGATACAAGTACACGCTAGATTTATCAAGCAATAATATTAATTGCTCCATGCATACATACGCCACTTTGCGGTCGATAATTAGTGCAAATTTAAATTCCTCGTAGTCGTCAACATCCTTGAGATATCCCTTCTTATTTTTGATAAAGGTTAGCGTATGAAAATATCACATCACACATCATCACATCACATCACATCACACTAATCATCACATCACATCACACTATCACATCACACTAATATATAAATTCGAAAGTTTGTGAAGTTTTGTGAAGAACGCCCAAACGGCTGAACAGATTTTGATGAAACTTGATAATAATATAGCTTATACATCAAAAGAACATATAGGCTACTTTTTATTCGGCTGCGGGAAGTACTTTCCTCAGGAAGCGTGTGACACCGCTGGCGGAAGCTAGTTATATACATGTACGTTTGAAAATATTCCATGACTCGAAACTGGTGGTGTGGTCGTAAGCATTTATTACATTTATTTACATTTTTAAAAACGTACCTATACAAAAAACATTTAAAATTATAAAAAAATAGATGACCACCGATATAGTGACCAGGGTCCATGCTACCGATGATTAGGGTCCAAGTGACAGAAACCACCCACAACACGTGCCGTTTCAGGGTGTACTGCCTTCTAAATCAGTCTCAGTGAGAGCCTCTTCAGATGTTACTCGAAGCTCTTGGCCGTAACGACAATCGGCACGATGACAGCCGTGTCAATATTCCACATGTCGTCAACCTCGTGCGCTATATCATTTATTCTATGATCGAGATAATACGGTAGTTGACAATTAGTCAGCCAGTAATTTTTAAAGTGATCTAAGACATCACATATATCGCATAATATATAGCACATAAAGCTACCCAAAAGTGTCAAATTTTCCCAACCAACTTTGATTTTGAGCGATAAAGTTGAAAATTTATTAAGGAAATTCGACAGATTGTAGTAGCTTGTTGCGCTGGCGTATAATAAGAAAAACTTTAGCGTCTATGAAGATCCCTAACCATGAACATTCAGATAAATCTATGCGTGTTCAAGTACTGCCCATCCCACACCAGAAGAACCTTGCGTCTTGCATCACCAGACTGCATACTGGACGATGACTCGCCACGAGAGAATGCAAATCATACTGAACCTAGTTTACATTATAAATACTTAGGCAATAATGCCTCTGGCTACATGTTCGACGTTTGTGTAATAATGAAGATTGACTATGAGGAACATATGATCAGTATGCCTGTATACCCTGAGGTTAGGTAGCAGAGTTAGACATGTGTAGGTTCGAGGTTAGAAATCTTAGTTTGAGGTTCCAGATTGCTTAATTTTAAACTTAAGAGCGCATAAACCGAAGTTGGCAACATTGCAAATAGCTGTCAAATATTTGCAAGTTTTTGTTAATTTGGCAATTTTACTGTATGAAAATATAATAAACATTAAATAAATTAAAAACAAAAACTTTCACATTTTGGCAAGCACACAGCTTGACGAAACAGTATTTATAAAAAAATGCAAAATTTATAAAATACTAGGCTTATTCTTTGGGCATCTAATACGCCTTCGTAAAACGTAATGAGGATCATGTTGTAAGGAAGGTTTTGAGCAAGAATGTAGATGGATATAGAGGAAGGGGACGACCAAATTAATGGATAATGGATTTGGTGAAAGTTGATAATTATGGCTAGAAAGAATGTACCTTGTGAGATGACGGCAGATAGAAGAGCGTGGAAGACAAAAACATGTTGCGCCGACCCCAAATAAAATTTGATATAAGGGCAAGAAGATGATGATGACCAGGTTCATCCCTTCGAAAAATTAAAAAAATACACCAGCATATAATTTTATGTGTTTGAAAAAGGAAAAAACAAAACACTGGAATCATATCCAGTTTAGTCCTAGTTCAGCAATAATTCCTATACAATTTCACAAATGTTAATAAAATAATGACAAAAATAGCTCAGACCTTATAAGAAATCGATTACCTAGTACTATCATTATCTAGTTATTTTATAATTAATTATTTATTAAGTGTTTCATTCCTTACTTCATGTTTCATGTTCGTCGTATTCGCGTGACTTTGAAATGAGCTAATCTTAATATGCATTTGTTTACTGTAAGGATGGTATGATGGTCATTTAGGTATATATCATACTAATAAATTGATTAATTAAATATTTCCTTAGGCTTTTATTCTGACAGTACCTACACAATTTTGAGTAACCTTTTTCAAGTACATTGAATTGAAAGTTTATATTACATAAAATAAACCCATAAACGCTAACAAATTATAAAGTTTTGACGATAAAAAAAAATGTATTTCAAACCCAAGAACTCATTCACAAGGCTGATTTATCAGCACTTTTCGAACGATAAAACAAAAGACAGCCTCCAAAACACCCAACTTCAACACTTCTTATGTGTGTCTCTCGTGTGTGTGTCCCGTATGGTGGGTTTGTGGGTATTCGGTAGCTTTAACAAACTCGGCAGATCTTACACCTTGATACTTAGAAAAGGTTCCAAATTAATTTGTGTAGTTTCTGATTTACCCTACTGTAATGGGTTTAAGCTATTTTTCAGGGACAATGCAACAAATGAATTCACCTTTAAACTGATTTTATATTACTTAGAAATAACGGTGTATTGTTTCGCACTCGTTATTAGTTATTATTATAAATGTAACGTAAATTGAAATACCATCCTTCAATTGCTTCAATCTAAAACCGCATTCCGATAAAATCATAGATAAAAAAGATTTGGTTGAACAAATCATCACAAATTCTCATGAATTATAAAGTTAAAAGTCATCATTATAAGCCTTATTGTTTCCAAGCGATGTTCAAATACAATTGAATCACGCAATATGATCTTTAGGCCAAAATTTCATTATCGAAGTAATGTATGGGGTTAGAGGTTGCTTAATATTGGGCAATGTTACTGCTTAAATTTTGCTTGGGACCCCGGCAGGTGGTCAAATTTATTTGAAGATTCACTCACGATTAATTGTATTTGGGTCGGTTGCATTTTGTATTGACATAACTTTGAACTTTATAGCTGGATTGTGTTGAAGACAGCAAAAACTAGTTTTTGAATGGCTACTAAAATTAATCTGTTTCCATTCATAAATATTTTTCATATCTCCTTGGAAATACAAATTTATTCACAAGCACAACCTATTTGGAAACATCATCATCAACCTGCTCTTATCCCTATTTCCATTTGGGATCGGCGTAGCATGTTTTCTTCTTCCACACTCTTCTATCTGCCGTCATCTCACAAGTAACATTCTTCGCAGCCATATCGACTTTCACACAATCCATCCATCGTCTTGTTTGTCACCTTAAAACCTTCCTCACAACATGGTCCTAGTTCCTTCGCGTCAAATGCCCATACCAGATTCCACTTAGTTTTTCAGTTACTGGAGCCACTTTATAACTTCCTCTTATATAATCATTCCATACTCCATCCTCACAACGTATTAACATATGTATGTACATTCATACATATTAGCTGTTACACTTAGTACAACTAACCATGGCGATAGGCCGTGCAAATATTTTGTGTACGCAGGATTGAGTCCACTGACCTAAAGAGAACAAGCTAATTGCCTGGTTACTGAACCAATCGAGCATTTACTTTAATTAGACCGTTTAAAATTTAATCTGGTTAATTTTCTCGTGTTCACTGTGTTCTTTTACCGCTTCGAGACTTGTTCCAAAGAGTGACTGTTTTATTAGGTTTAAACTATTTAGTCGATAACATATTTTTGCACATTTCAACACCATGTTTTATGGAAATCCTCCTATGGGCAGTTTCAGTTGCCAGACATCAGGGCCGCTGGCTACGCCTGGTGATTGAATGTCAACGGTGATGTAGCACTTGCATGATTCCACGCCACATTTGAGATAGTGTACTTAGCGCGTTCTTTGCTTTAGCAATGCTTGGCGCAGTCGGTCCTTGGATGGGCGACCATCACGAAATCCTCCGCGTTTTGGAAGGCATTTTAAATTGGTGGGTCCCAGCTGTTATTTGTATATCTTTGGCAGTCGTTACGGGAGTAAGAAGCCAAAAAATCTGACAACCAGTCTTAACCAATAGTTATCGGGTTGCCGAGTAACTGGGTGTAGAAGGTCAGATGGGCATTCGCTCTACGTAAAACCCTGGTACTCAGCTGTATCTGGTTAAGACTGGAAGCTGACCCCAACATAGCTTTGGAAAGATAGACAGATGACTCAGCGCAAGAACCATATTGCACCGATCCAAAATAACTTGGGAACAGTGCAGGATGATGAAGAAGAAGGCACTTCATCCATCGATCTAACGATAATGACACAACAGGAACTCGCAATACCGAATCGCTTCTCTCGATCTTTGACCCTTCCATACTCTAACATAATTTGCTAACTTACAGCTCCACATAAAATTATACGGTCCAATATTTTTAGTATGCAGGCATTTCAATATTAATTTTAACATATACATACTTCGTTACAGTTCGTCAAGCTTAATCATGTTGTATTTTGGCAGTAGAGCATGCATACAGGTCTCGCTAAACTTTTTGTCATTACGGAACATTGATAGAATCGCTAAGCAGAAATAATTTTTACCAGGAGGTGCCGGAGGTGCGGGGGGGTATGGGCCATATACACGTACGTAGGCTCCTTACTTAGTTGCGGATCGTCATCGAATTTTTTAAGAAATCTAGATTAAAATCTGCGTTCATTTGTTACGATTAGGTAAGTCACCTACCTTAAAAAAAATCATGTAGGTACAATTTCAAAGTAGGTATATAGTAATAAGTTTTCTTGATTAACTGACTTAGAAAACAAAGGGAAGAGATTCTCAATTCACCATAGTTTATACTTTAAAATATTTTGTTTGTTCTTTGTTTTTGTTTCTCATAAAATAAAACAACTTTTCTTCACAACAAAATCCTTCACCGTTTGCTTGTCATTTCCACTGCCTCCATCCGTCATTCATGTACGAGTATATTATAAAAACCATCTCATTCACCAGGATCTTAGCAAGTTAGCATTTGAACCGAAGGCCGCAACTGAACGAGATCACTTCCTAACTTAAATGTCAAAGTTCTAAAGTCACAGTTAAAATGTCTTTACCACATAATTCGTTAGACTAATTAAATGGAGGCAGATTAACGACGATGCTACTTTATAGGCTTACTAACTTTGGTCAACGGTTTGACCCCCGTTTTGAACAACTACTTTAATAGGCTAAAGTCTAACACTGAAACAATATTTCAATCAGAAATCATAAAAAGTAAAAAACCTTCCTTGCTAAATGGGCTATCTAACACTAAAATAATTTTTCAAAACGGACCTGAGATTAGCGCGTTCAACTTCACAAGCGCATCTTTCAGGTGAGACTCTGACCTCCAGACTAGTAAGATACTGTATCCTGATTGGTCAGGCCTTCCCTTCATAATGGCTTATTAATTAACATGTCCATAATTTTAACTAGGTATAACACATATACAATAAACAAACTCTTCTGCTTTATAATATCAGTACAGATTAACTTTCGTTGCTAAAACGATTGATTACAGCATAGTTTTACGGAACTTCTCACTTTGTAGTAAAAAAAGGTATCGCTAAACCGACCGATTAACTAAACGACGACTTTCAGTAAAATTGGTCCTCAGGCTAATTAAATGAAGGCTGATTAATTAACGACGAAGCTGCTTTATCGTTTTATTTGTTGCTCGTTGATTTATGGGGAATTTACGGTAGTTGTGACCTATGATAACTATGTTCGTGGATTAGGAAATTGCTTTGGGAAGACGTTTACTGGCTATCTCCTGGCGATGATTTAGTAGTATCTTCTATGTTGACATGATTGTGGTCAATAGGGATGCGGACAACTAGTCAAATTCAATACTTTTTTAGAACTGTCAAAAACTACTTTCTATGCAATTTGTATGAAAACACCACATATGACGTCACAGATTTTTCGCATCAAGCCTTATTTCGATTAAATTATCAATAAAAAAATAAAAACAGTTTTCGATTCAAAACGATAAATTAAACTGACATTATTTTAAGATGCTTTACAAAATGAATATGATAAAGTATTTTATTTATGACCTAGTCCGCATCCCTATTATGTGCTGCTACCAATCAAGTGTTACCAAATTCGTGGGAACTCATCAAATGACCCGTCCCGCTGAGGGTGCAGCTGGTGGGAGTGTCAGACTTTTAGTAACTAAACCTTCAGTAGGTCTTCGTGTGCCAGGCCCGCGGTAGCTCTTGAGAACAACCCGCAGCTCCGGCAGACGTTGACCCCTCGGATGTTACTGACTTCTCTTCGAGGAGCGCGTGGAACAGAACGCGCCGCCGACACAAGCCTGTTGTCATTAAACTTACGGACGATGAACTACATCTTCTCCTTCATCGTCATCTCCGTCTTAACATGGCTGTCTAATAGCCTATAGTGAAAGTCTATAGGCTACTTATTATCCAGATGCGCAAAGTCGTTCCCAAAGAATATGGTTTTATATTATGACAAATGAGAAACTCACATTAATGTGTAAGCTAGAACATTCCATACATAATTTCATCGCTTGAGCAATGATGAAGAAGCTACGTGAAAGAATGTCGGTAACATAATAATTACATATTGCGCTGACCCCAAGCTTTACAAGCAGGCCAGTTAGTAGATAAGCTTTGACGTAAAGCCTATTTGTAGTTCATAAGTTAGTGCAAGCACATTTTTTTAGTAACAACTATCATCATCATCAACCTTTATATCGTCCCACTGCTGGGCACAGGCCTCCTCTCACAGAGAGAGGGAATGAGCGTTAATCACCACTCAATGCGGGTCGGTGATTTCAGACTTTATAGTCCAGGTTTTCTCGAGATGTTTTCCTCCACCTTTAATCAGTCATTGGTGTCCAAAATATACTTAGAAAGTACATAACATAACTTAGAAAAGTTGCATTGGTACTTGCCTGACCTGGAATCAAACCCGCACACTCATACTTGATGATCACACGATTTAATACAACTGTATATCATACAAATAAATAATCTAATCTGAATTATTGCGCCCGGTTTTTGAAGGCATTTGTTGGAGTTCTATCTTGTTAACTTTTAACTCTTCTTCATGTGGGTATGAGATTGTATAACAACTGTTGGTGTTGATATTAAAAGAATAACCCATTCAACATGATATTATTTCTCGAAGTTCTAAGCATATGCTGGCTATGGCGTCAAGAACAAAAATAGATCCTCTAAACCTCACTAGCATGCATAAATTCTCTTTCAACACATACAATTAGGCTTTATTCAGACTTCGCAACCGAGATGATCTTTCTAGTGCATGCCCATAACAAATCTGCAAATCTGGTCTACTTGCCATATAAGTGATTATCTGAAGAAGTGTTTTACTACGATAAACTTGCCGCTAATATGGTAATATGGTGTGCTTTATATAATGATGGCACTTTGACATTTACTTTGACGATTTACGCGAGATGGTGACATTGACGCACAAAGATCTTTGTGGGGTAAGGCTTGCGATGTACAGATGCCAGCACATCAACCTATCTTAATTTGTCAAATATCTTTAATAGATTTTAAGCCTTATCTCAATACCGGACGGTTAATATTCCATTATAGGATTTATAGATTCGGGTAGTTTGACCTACCAGCGTCTGTATTAGACAGAATATATTTTTTACACATTTTATTGTTATTTGCTGTATAAACGTCGGCACATCAAGCTACCCGAAACTTGATACTTCAACGATAAAGTTGAAAATCTGTTAAATCAATTTGATAGATTGTAGTAACTTGATGTGCTGGTGTCTGTACAAACGGTATGAAATTAAAAAGATGTATTAATTATTTTGCTATTTTCTTTCTGTCCTGAAATTTTGTTAAAGGTAGGACAATAAGGGACAACAGGACCACAAGTCAAGGGTGATGTTGGAATATGGCACCCGACAGACAAAGGAATTTGTTTGAAGATGTGCGAAACGGCTCAATAAAATAAATGGTTATCAATCATTAGTTTTTTTTTACTGTAGAATTACTCACCCCGGTTCACAATCTTACAGTGAAATATTTACCGGTCTTTTTAAGCAATACCAATTCAAAGTATCACTTAATATTTGATCTAAAAGTTTTCCGCTTAATTTACAAATACCGGCGAAACTTAACGATACACGCCTATAAAATGATAACCATTAGTTATTTATGTAGCCCGGGAGCCGTTCATCAGGTGCAGGTCAACTGTTCACATCTTTGCGAGTGCGACTCGCTTTCCGCACCTATAAGAAATAAGTGTTGAGTAAGCAAACGATATTTTTATTACACCTGAAAATTTATTTTGTGATTATTTTCTATTAATTTGGAGTAGTTTTGCAAGATTGCTGAATATCAATAATTTTGTTCAGTGGGTCGTCTTAAGGTTTTTATCTTAATCTTCAGGTATATTTTATGATACGAGTATGTATATATTTTTTATTGACTTAAAGGCATTGACAATGTTTGTTTCCAGTTTTCAAGGACACAGTAGGGACCAGGCAAAGCTTTCGGATAAATCAACTTAAAATAACCGTTTTAAGGACATTTATTAAATTTTACTAACGCAGAAAGATTTACGGACATCTATTTTTATGGTAATACTAAGAACGCCAGCTACACCATCTATCGAGTTGAAATTGAAACGTTCCTCTCTGTCGTGTCGGTCGCACGGAATTCATGTTGTAATTTCTATAATATGAAATAAATTATATTACGCCATCATACTGTTTATTTCACCATACATTCATATTTATTAAAAAATGTATTTACTAAGAACTAATTTAAAAACTGTGTTATAAAATTAAAAAATAACTTCGTCCAATGTAATGACAGCCTAAAGAGAATGCGTAAGAAAATAGCTCCAATAACAAATGACGCCGACGCGATGCATCGCAGTAGGGTGTAAATTGTATTATACGTATGCTATTTATTATTACACACATAAGACTACTGATATTTCTATTAACAACTTTGTAACATATAAT
Source organism: Heliothis peltigera (assembly GCA_958496145.1). NCBI lineage: Eukaryota > Metazoa > Arthropoda > Insecta > Lepidoptera > Noctuidae > Heliothis > Heliothis peltigera. The sequence goes on from OY292338.1 coordinate 1,600,427, forward strand.
TATAGCTATAGATTAATTTCAGTGTTGCAATGCTGCCAATCTTCTGATCGCGCACCAAACACACAATTTTTTGACGCCTTTTATGTTTCTATGTAAATTCTTGTATCATCTGTAATTTATTTATTTTGTAACTTTCTAAGTATGTCTACATAGGTCGATGTATCGTATATTAAATATGTAATTAAATAATATTCTTAATTTCATGCTAGAATGAATTAAGTGTGAATATCACAGTCGTCGTCGTTTCAGCCAAAAGACGTCCACTGCTGGACAAAGGCCTATCCTAAAGCTCGCCATCTTGCGCGATCTTCAGCAACCCGCATCCGCGACCTTGACTAGATATATATCGTCCGTCCACTTAGTGGAAAGTCCAGCCAGAATCCTGATGGGCATAGAAACCTGGTAGGCACAGAAAACGATGCTTTTTTAACCCTAAATAATACAGCTTAAACTTAAAAATCTAACTTGGCCCCCTTTTCTTAGGCCCTGTTTCACCACCTACGAATAAGTTCCAGTTTGGTAGATAATTTTCATATAATTTCATACAAATTCTGTTCCATTTTTTAATTTATTCGATAGATAATGGCTATTCGGACATCGTGAAACTGGCCCTTAGAATAGTAAACCAACTTGACAGTCTATCTTTTTAATCCCAATAACAAAAAACTCGTCTTTAATTTCCATGTAATTGTACAAATTAATATTTATGAACCATCCATATAATAGTTTAAGCCGAACGAAGTTTCTAAGTGGCCGTAATTAAAAAGTCTGTTTAGCAGTCTAGATGCAACCTAGGCAGGTTTGTGAATGGGTCTGAAATAGTTAGTTAAATCGAAGTGGTAGGCAAAGGTCGTCCAGTTATTTTATAGATCTCATTTACTGTTTTATGTATAACTAACTGTTTTACTCGGTTTCACTCGCTTTCCATGTACGCTACTACCCACACCGGATAAAATATAGCCTATGTCACTAAGGGTGAATGCAGCTTTCCGATGGTGAAAGTATTTTTGTAATTGATTAGTTGTTCAGTTTATGCATTACAAATACACACACACACACACACACACACACACACACACACACACACACACACACACACACACACACACACACTCACACACACGCACACACGCGCGCGCGCGCACACACAGATACACACACGTAGACAAACACACACACGCACACTCAAAATACATTTTTTCCTCTTTATAATGTGTAGTGTAGTAACTTATGTTTCGTTCAGCTGTAACTAATTTCATCGCAGTAAAACAGGCTGTAATAGTAACTTATTAAAATCTTCCATCTTAGTAAGATTATAATCGTTATTGAAAATCTTCTATGATATCAAAATTAATTGCTTTCTATGTTGCTAAGCGCAAATCTCGAGAGCAGCTGAAACGATATCGCTAATTCTTTTTTTAAGAATATGTATTTATTGAAGTGCATAGATGGTCCTGTCGGAGAGAAACAAAGAAATAAACAAATGAAAAACAAAACAAAATTGATCATAAAAATAGCATACGTTTAATATACGCATTGAACGTCATTGAACATCCTTGGTAGTCGTTACGGGTAGTCAGAAGCCAGTAAGTCTGACGAAAGTCTAACCAAGGGGTATTGGGTTGCCCGGGTAACTGGGTTGAGGTCAGATAGGCAGTGGCTCCTTCTAAAACACTGGTACCTACTCAGCTAAATCCGGTTAGACTGGAAGCTGACCCCAACATAGGATATGGCTCGGGAGATGGTGGAGATGATTGTTTTGATAATTATTTTCAACAAAAACATTATCATTACTACCTGTTTATTGCACAAATGTTGTAGTAATTAAATTACTAATCACTTTGAACATTTTGTTGGTACATGTACGGCAGCACTCCTTGTAATTATCTCAAAGATCATCTCTCACATTTGAAGTTTGTAGACATTTCTTCAAAATACATGTTCAGTTTTAATTGCACAGACACTAAATTAAACTTTTAAGCATTAAAAACCATAAGGGTGTTATCACACGAATAAAGAAATCCAGAAGGAACATAGTGATTTTTCTTTTAGTAAGTTTTTGTAGTAATTTTAACTTTTATGTAGTAAAAACCCTACCATAAACATTATAGCTTTCGAGATCTTCAGTCGATTGAACATTGTTTAGTGTGAAGAGGTTCTAAGTCAGGGATAGTGAACAATTGGCATACCTGTCCACAGCACATGCCGTCGCACGTAGCGGGACAATTAGTTCATGTTTTATTTTGCAAGGAGCAATAAATTGGGTACAATAACTTTTTGCTTGCTTATGATGATTAAAATAAACTGTAGAGCATTATCTTAAAAGTCCACCCCTAGCTATTCACACTAATAATTATAAGTCATGGAGCCACGCCCTGGAATTTTTTTTTTCTTTAGCCAACAAGCATTTTCATCACACATGTGTCGACTGTACCGGGAATCGAGCCCAGGGCCATCATCTCGATGTCCCGACGTGGTTACCAGTGCGCCAACGGGGTCGTGAATGATTTTTGTTAATATGTTTAACCCATAAAGGTTTGCCGTCCCTGCTGTAAGCCGACAAAATGGTAAACGGCGCAAATGACTTCTCACGCCTGTAATCAGACGCTTGAACTGCTATCTTTTGCGCAAATATTTGCACAAGAGATCTGAGCTTGCAGTAACGTATAAATATATTAAGTATCAAGATTTTTTGTAATATAACTAGTCTGAGGAAGAGTAATAAAGTGAAGAAATTAAGGCCCTAGGTAAAAAAAATGTTTTCCCTCTCTAAAAAACAAGAATTTTCGCAGACTTTTTTTTTCAGATTGAAGTTACCATGGCATCAGATATGCAATCAATAATGAATGAAAAATATACAAATTTTACCTGTTTGGATTTTTTAATCATTAGTCGTGCCAGCACATCAAGCTACTACAATTTGTCAAATTTCCTTAATAGATTTTCAATTTTATCACTGATACATATAGTTCGAAGTTCATTGGGAAAATTTTACAGTTTCAGGTAGCTTTATAATATGCTGGCGTCTGTACCTACTGGTTAAAAAAACACCAGTTAATTGCATAAACCAGAGCTTAGCGTCTAAGCTATATTTTACAGGTTCGATAACCGTAAAGTTCAAACGCTTGCGTAACCAAAAGATGGATGTTCTATTAGTTATTCGTAACTACTTATGTCACCCAAGAATTGAGCGATGAGCTAACTATTGACTATGAGCTAAACTATTATTAAATTAGTTCCATTTAATTTTAATAACGTAATCTAACACTCATTCTTAGAAAACATTATCATCGTCCTTAGCAATATTAAAAGGTTGGACAGTTTGTTCTCTCTATGCCAGGGGAGAGCTAAGGGCTCAGAGAGAGGGGAGAGCTTAGCTAGGGAGAGTATTAGGTTAGCTAGAGAGAGTCATCATATCCCGAACATTTTCCCAACTATCTTAGGGTCGGCTTCCACCCTAACCGGATTCAGCTGAGTACCAGTGTTTTACAAGTGACTGCCTGTCTGACCTCCTCAACATTGGGCAACCCAATACCCATCGGTTAGAGTGGCGTCAGACTTACTGGCTTCTGACTACCCGTAACAACTGCCACGGATGTTTGATGACAGCCGGGACCTACAGTTTAACGTGCCATCCGAAACACAGTCATACACTGGTACTCAGCTAAATCCGGTTAGACTGGAAGCCGACCCCAACATAATTGGGAAAAGGCTCGGGAGATGATAATATGAATGTGATACGAAATCTTAATATTATTACACTTGTTGATGCATCAGAAGTAATCGTTACAAAATTTATGGCCACTTAACATATCTAATGATAGCGAAATTGTGGACTAACCTTTTGAACTTACTTCATTACACTAGTGACTGCCTACGGGTTCGCTCGAGACAAAGTTATGGTTTCAGCGCAGTTGGGTGCCTGGGTTTGGCGAAGGTAGAAGCGTATTTATGTATAGGTGCGTCTGTCGAAGTATTAATAGAAGTATTTATTTTCTTAGTCATAAGGAGATTCTGAATTACTCATCTAGAAGAGACATAAGATAGTGTTATGTAGCAGACAAATATCTGTCCAGACTTTTTTCAAACCATGTTGGGGTCGGGTTCTTGTCTAATAGGGTGCAGCTGAGTACCAGTGTTTTACATGGAGCGACAGCACATGAGATCATCAAAATACTTGGGGAACTCGCTTGCCAGACTTTCTGGCTTCTCAGTACCTGTAACGACTGCCAAAAGTTTAAAAGAAAGCTGAGACTCACCAATTTGATGAACCTTCGTAAATACGAAGGAAGTCGTCATAACAACCGTCCAAAAATTGACCCTCTCACCAAATATGGTCGATCGACTCGTGGGGCTGTTACTTAGCCACTAACCAATATGCACACATATTCTATGAATATATATTTATAATTAGAATGATTCAGTATAAGCAAAAGTAAAGGCAAAAAAAATGAGTAATTTTTTGAAAAAGCATCATCATTCGAAACACCCTTAAAATCACTAAACAAACATACAGATGAATTTTATATATATCTATACCCATCAGTGATCAAGTAATAAGAATAGTCTAGCTTCTCACTTAATGGCCGCATACCTGGTAATTATTTAATTAATATTTCAACAGTACCAACTAATACGGAATGCCCCATAATGTAAATTCCTTCAGACTTACATGATGGGTCGGTGAGCGCACTTCATGTTGCGACATGTGTAATTGTGTGTGCCGTTTCTAGTAATTATAAGTCATTGTAAGTTACGTTGATAATTATTACATTAGTGTGCCTGATATTTATGTTACATACAACATAATTTTCGTTACATTAATTTTAGTTAGTAATACTAATTTGTCAGTTTATTTTATAATTAAAAAATATGTAATTATCTATTTCTAATAAAGATTTAAAACTATTACAATTTCATATACACGTTAGACAAAAGCCCGTTGTAGGGTTCTGCCAATGCACCTCGAGCAAGCATGGTGAAGAATGCAGTCTTCCACAGTTTCCACATCGGAGGGGCCACGTAGGGCCGAGGCCTGAGAAGGTTGCGGATTGTTCGCAAGAGTTACCATGGCCCTGGTATACAAAGACCTCCAGAAGGAACATAGTGCGTTTTAATCAGTAAGAGCCTGACAGTAACTCCTGCCACACCCTCAGCGGATGAGGGGAGGGTCATTTGACGATCTCCCACAGAATAAGCTGTACTTTCCAAAATTCTTAAACTATATAATATTAGAATTGAAGAGGTCTGTGCACAACAGTGGAAACTGACAGACGAGATGATGTCAATTAAAAATAATAATTTTCACTAAATATCTCATCATTCTACAGCAACAATCTGCTTTCAACTGAATGTTACCAAATCACAAGTATGTAGTGTAACGGGTGTAAGCTATAAAACAGAATAAATAAATGCCTATCGACATTTATGACATATAAAACTAATTTTATTATTTGAAAATGTCTTGGCATATATGTTTGTTAACCAATAACATCTGTCGCCAAACCTTTGACCAATTGTATGGCCAATCAATTTTGGTATAATAGCTTCAAGTTACTTCAGGAAATTCGGAAGATATACACAAAATATTTGGGATTCTCACAACATCAACAATAAATACAAAGATAAAGATTTTGTCGAACATGTAAGTTGAGACAAGCTTTATTTTCCAGTGGTTTCTTTCATTTATGTACAAAAATAAGCACCACTTTTGCCTTATGAGTCTGTCTCTCTCAGGGTTGCAGCATTAAGCTGAGCGACGGCCGTATTGCGTGTTTGCGACGCATCTTCTTCCCTTAATGTCTCAATTTATACAATTTGTCCTTATGTATTTATGTTTCACAAGCACATAGTAAAAGCTAATTCTTCTTCTTGTTATATTTAAAAAAAAAAATTAACACCTTTTTCATTCACCTTTAACTGCGAACATCTCATAATGATCAAACAACCCTTCCCATATACCAACATTATTAATTACTTCTTCGCAATTTCACGTCAATATAACACTAATTACCTGACATTTACAAGGCATGACGAGAACGTGTTACTACATGACATTCTTAGTTAAAATCCCATTAAAATACCAGAAGACTAAACGGGTCTACTGCGCAGTAGCACCTGCATGAACCCTTATTGGGAACTTCGCACATAGTTCGATTATTACTCGCAAAATTAATTAAGGGTGTGTATTAGCGGATATCCTTATGAATAAGCTCATCTGTGCAGGTGAGATCATTTTGTTCACGATCTCATTTATTGCAAGGTTAACGGAACTGTTAAGGGCGCGTGTTCGAAAATCTGGCAACGTCGCAAATAGCTGTTAGATATTTACATGTTTTAATTAATTTCTCAATTTTATTTTATGAAATCATAAAATAATGCTCTATAGTGCACTAAGAAAGTTAATAGAGAATGCAATTATTAATATCATAACACCGAATATATAGTTTTATATGTAAAAAACGTATTTGGAAACTTTCCAAGTGCCTTTTTTACAAGTAAAACGTTTAAAACATCAAATTTAGTGTTTTAATTGCAATTCCTATTCAATGATCTAGTGCACTACAGAGCCATATGTCTTACTTTCATATAGTAAATTGGCCAAATTAATTAAAACGTGTAAATATTTGATAGCTATGTGCGACGTTGCCAACTTTCGGTATACGCGCTCTTAAGAAATTTCAATTTGTGTTGCTCCTCGCATCCTGAAGGCATTACTTACGGCATATGGATAAAAGTAGCATATATTAAGTTATTTTGAAATATAAGCTATATAACTGCTAAGTCTCATGATAATCCAGCCAGTAGTTTTTGCGTGAAAGAGTAACAAACATCCATCCTACCATACTAGTAGTATCAAATAGGCCTGTTTTTCTGTCTTGCTGAAACAATTGTATAAAAAAAAGATTGCCTACCTATGCAAGCTTCAAAAAAATATTGGTTACAATTTAATCTTAAACCACTATTGTATTATCCTAACTGAAGCGATTTCATGAGCATAACCGTTGGTAGTGATAAGCCAAACAAAATTTTAATAGTTCAGTTCGATTCGAAATGATGTAACTCCACTCCATAATATAAATTAAAAAAAAAATACTTTTGAACATTATTTATGATGTAAATTGCAGTTATCCACGTCATGTTGCTGTCATGTAGCTTTATAAGCATGCTCCTTGCATCCAAATTTGGTAGCCAAGACGTTTAACATGTTTTATAAAAAAAAAACATAGTAGATTAGAACATAGTAGAATTGTGTGACAGCTTTTCAGCTATATTGGAAGCCCAAATATAACGATTGAAAATAAAATTTAATACTAAAGTTTCAAACAAACAGTTAAAGAAAAAAAGAAGGGAGAGAAAAATTAATTAATTTGAAGTAGGCTGAACATCAGCCCCTTTTTGTAGGTCATCTTTATAAAAGACAGTTAATAATATCAAACTATTCTAATTGTTTTGAATCCTGGGCTTTCTCGGCTTAAAGCTATGTAATACATAATGCGTTTAATGCCCAGAAGAAAAAACTAATAAAAAGATTGTAAAACTCTACCTCCAACACATAGGCTATTAATCATCATTCAATCCCATAGTTCAGCTGCCCAAAATATATGTCCGTATGTAACAACTAGAAGCAGGCATAATTATTGTCGTCACAATAACTTAATTGATAACACAAGTATGCGACTTTGACTGTTTCCTAACACGGCCATAATGTCTGCTATTTATGGGGTTCCGTGAGAAGTTTATCAAAACGCTGTAATGTAGAAATCAATTTGGAATTTTGGGATGTCTCTTTTATCACTGTTCTTAGTTTTGTTTCGTTTTAGTATTTAACAATTGCAAGGAATATATAAAATCGCATAAAAAAAACTAAATGATTTTTCTTGGGTAATTTCGACATACTTAAGATTTTTTTTATGTTTAATGATAAAGAGCCTTTGTACACTAAGAATTCAATTTTTCAAGATTTTCATTGTAGATTGTCCGCAAAAATCAGGAACCAGATTATTGTTGTAACAGAAAAAAAGTCTTGTTGACAATTTTGCAGGTGCGATTCACCTAATAAACATGCAAGAAGCCAATCCATTAACATTTTCACTATTAATAAATACTTAAATAGCCAATTAGCTCTACTCAAATATTGATTCAAATCAACAAAAGCACTGTCTACGGTCGACTGGCTATCGAAAGGTCACAAGTACAAATACAAATTACATAACTCAACATTCTCTAACTAAGTACTACATACTGAGATACCTTATCTTAAGTTTAAATGTAAGTTTCGTTTGAAATGTACAACTGTAAATTATATTGAAAATAAGATATTTAAGTTTATCACTTACGCTTTGTTGGTATGCAATGTGGCGCCAAGATTATTTTCTGTACTAAATGTTGCACGTATTTCATGCAGTCTCATCAGTTTTATTCAAAACTATTATGTTATCTTTATGTTAATTTTACAAAATCGATTGAACAATTAAACAAAAAAAGGAAAAAACTTTCTGAACGTCAAGAGTTACAAAAGACAGCCCACACAACGCCCACCCTTCACGACTTCCAATGTGTTTCTGCTGGGAAGACCAAATAAAAAAGTGCATCAAAGAATTAATCCGCATCTCTGTCAGCGGGGATCGTATCCAAAAAGCTGGCCGAATGGTCATCTTTGATGGCAAATTAAATTAAACTACATATGTATATAGCGTACTTGAAATAAATGTATTCCAAATTTAAATATAGAACACAACAAACATTTTTATAGTAAAAAAAAACTCAATAAAAGCTACGGAACCTTTTAGAAAACAATCTGAACTACACTAGCATCTTCCATAATCTGACATAATAAGTGGTTTGCAGAATGATAGACAGATGGCAAAAAATAGCTAAGATTAAGTTGCAGGCCGTAGCTGTAATGTTGACCCAGTGATTCAGATCAGCGTCAGGCCGTATTTTGTAACGCTGTATAGTAACTAGTGAGATGAGGCAATGGAGGGATGAGAGAAGGTGATGCGTTTTGTTCCCATGAATTTGAAAGAGATTTTTATATAGGAAGGGGTGTTTTGAGTCTGCTGGGGCTGCAGGTTGTTCGCAAGACTTACCGTGGTCCTGGCACACAGTTACCTCCAGAAGGAACATAGTCAGTTTTAGTCAATAAGAGTCGAACACTCCCTTCAGCCGTACCCTGAGCGGGGTTTTCTATTTCCAAGAAAAAACGGGGTGTTTTGAGTTGAGTTGGTCAGAAGGAAAAAAATCTGTTCCTAATAAATAAATCTTAAATTTAATCACATTTAAATTGCCAAAAATCTAGCAGCCCTTGTATTTTGGGCTACCTTTAAATATGTGGTAAACGCTTGTAAAAATTTGTGATTGGGATTAATACTGAGGCCGCGTCCTGTGTGGGCGAATCTACGTGAATGCGATTACGAAGCGATCCCATGCTAATTCAAATCGGTCCAGTACGACGGGCCGTCAAGTGCAGCCACTACTTGCGCGAAAACTAGCGTGAATCGCCTGTCGTCGCGCCGCACCGTACCGCACTTCACGTAGGTCGATTCAATAGGAATCAACTATTTGTTTTTATAGTGACAGACATCTAGCATCGCACTGCTTCGCGGTCGCATCCAGATCGCTCACGTAGGACACTTTTTATTAAGACTATACTAAACTATGTAGTCATACCTAAAACAACTACTTAAATTATACAGTAAAAACCGCAGTAATAAAATACCTAACAGTTGATTCAAATAAAAAACCAAATTACGTACATACCCAGGATAAGAATCACTTAGTTCACAGCGATCCTATCTGCTAAGCTTAGCACATAATTCAATAGAAACGGTGCAGTGGCGGTGAATGCAGGTCGGGGGTCAAATGCATCACAATGATATTTAGTGTCTAGCTTTTAGTAAGTACAATTTATGGATGGACTGTTTCTGTCCTTGGTCAGGTATCAGTTCCAGGTATCGAAGACAGTAACTGGTGAGATGACGTCAGATAGAAAAGAATGGAGATAATGATAAAATTTGATAATATGATAATTGATTGCGAGCTGTGTGAACTTTAGCACTGATCAATAGAAGTAGTGCAGCGGTGCAGTGCCGTTGAATGCAGGTCGGGGGTCAACAATTATATTTTATATTTAAGTTTTATTAAGTTCAGTTAATGGGAAAATGGCTGTCTTTGGGCAGGTATTTGTGACTCATATTTTTTGTTTATTTTAATTCAAACTTTTAAAACCTTTACCACCTTATTGAAAAACGTGGTTTTAAAAAGTACTGGGTTTAGGGCTAGGTTTGGACCGTAAACTTTGTTCAAGATGATGTTTAAAGCCTAGCACTAAAGCTGCTACTTTTTATAACCGCGTTTTTTAATAAGATGGTTTATAATATTAACAAAAAAGTTGACCTGCCTCTCAGAAAGATTATTAAGAATATATTGCATGTAATGTGTGCATTGCAATATATTGCATGAATGCATTCAATAACCAAAGTAAACCTTATCTAACTGAAAATAACACCAACGATAATTATCACTACATAGTATAAAACAAAGTCGCTTTTTCTGTCCCTATGTCCCTTTGTACGCTTAAATCTTTGAAACTACGCAACGGATTTTAATGCGGTTTTTTTTAATAGATAGAGTGATTCAAGAGGAAGGTTTATATGTATAATAACATCCATTAAATAGTGGAGAAGTACTGTTTTTTTTGAGGTTTCTAATGTGATGTCGTAAATAATTACATTACATTTTAACTAGACGCCATCTATATCTTTTTAATTACAACACATTTAACAAATTTGACAATTTGACTAAACCAGCTGGGTAAATAGTTATTACCTAATCTCATAGATGGAGTTAAGGTTTTTATACAATTAAACCGGGCTAGAATTTTTTAAACCCATTTTTCAGTTTATAAACAGTTATTTTCACAGATAAAAATAATTTAACGACAAAAGTACATATTAAGGCAAGTTTCAACCAGACGACATCTTTAGCTATTCAAACCAATCTAATTTAACATTGTTAGTAATTATAGCTGATCATAGATGGAGTTCATAGTTTTGTTTCACACAAAATTAAATCATACTAGGGTGTTTTTCAGTCAACAATCATAGTCACAAGAGATAATTTTGATTATTCAATTTCCAAGACAACACTCAAAATCGGGGACAGAGGATGAGATGAGTTAAGTAAGTCATTTAAAATCAAAGAAGGAGTGCTGCACTTTCTTCATACAATATCAGTCTGGGGTAGAGTTAGCTCAGCTTCCAGTATACCACACGTAACAAAGCAACATGGCTTATCAATATTTTTATTTGATCTTTACGAACGATTCATCATCCCGAGCCTTTTCCCAACAACTATGTAGGGGTCGGTTTCCAATCTAACCGGATTTAGCTGAGTACCAGTATTTTACAAGGAGCGACTGCCTATCTGACCTCCTCAACCCAGTTACCCAGGCAACCCAATACCCCTTGGTTAGACTGGCGTCAGACTTACTGGCTTCTGACTACCCGTAACGACTGCCAAGGATGTTCAATGACAGCCGGGACCTACAGTTTAACATGCCATCCGAAACACAGTCATTGGTGTCCAAGATATATTTAGAAAGTAGGTACATACAAACTTAGAAAAGTTGCATTGATACTTGCCTGACCTGGAATCGAACCCATACCCTCACACTTGAGAGGCTAGCTCTTTAACCACTAATATGACTTCTTTACGAACGATTATTGATCAAAAATATGTATCACTAAATAATTCTAGAGGAAAGGTCAATCTCTTGGAAACGATTCAGAAAATAACAGATCTCTTCAAATAGGGTTGGCTGCTGTTTGAAAGAAAAAAGCGGACTCTACGTGATGCCAGCCGATATATCTATTTTCGAGGAACTTGGTCGTAAAAGGATAGGGAATAAGTAATGATCTAAGGATTGACTACGATATTCATTACAATGTAGCCCCAGATAGACATCCCAAATTAGAAAGACTCTTTTTACGATTCGATATTTACGTATTCTCCGATGCACGGATACATCAATCACCAGCTTCCAGTCTCTTTTTAACGGGGCTGTCGTCAAATAACCCCTCCAGCTGAGGGTTGAAGTGTCACTCTTACTGATTAAAACCCACTATGTTCCTTCTGGAGGTCCCTGTATGCCAGGGCCACGGTAACTCTTAAGGTTGAACTACATCTGGCAGCACGGAATCGCATTTGTTCCTTCTGTGCTACCACGTGCTGCAGTATGCTGCCGTATGCGAACGCGCGCTGTCGAATTCCGCAGACAAAAAAGGCGATCGCACGCGTAGCAAGTGATAGGCGATAGCAAGTGATCGGCGATGAAAGGATGCGTTAGCATGCTATCGCGCGCTTTAGCGTTCCGGAGTCTCCCTGCCGACCATTGCATTTTGTCCGTGAAGCCGATCGCCTCGAGGATTCCGCCGCGTGCTATGCTCTCGCATTATGCTTTCTGTCTCGGTCTAGCAAATGGCACTTCTAAGCGACAGAAAGAGAAAGGGCGACGGAAAAAGGCGATTCCGTGCTACCAGATGTAGTTCAACCCTTACGAACAATCCGCAGCCCAGGCAGACCCTGGTCCTAAGGGGCCCATGTTGCTGACATTTCTTCGAGTAGCGCGTGGAACAGAACGCGCCGCCGATTCGGGCTGTCGTCCTGAGACGTACGGACGGTGAGCCAACAATAACTCACCGCTCACAGACCCACGCCTACGGTCGTTGGGAGTCATAGATTATACACTTAGGGTTGAACTACATCTGGCAGCACGGAATCGCCTTTTTCCGTCGCCCTTTCTCTTTCTGTCGCTTATAACTGCCATTTGCTAGACCGAGACAGAAAGCATAATGCGATAGCACGCGGCGGAATCCTCGAGGCGATCGGCTTCACGGACAAAATGCAATGGTCGGCAGGGAGACTCCGGAACGCTGCAGCACGCGATAGCATGCTAACGCATCCTTTCATCGCCGATCACTTGCTATCGCCTATCACTTGCTACGCGTGCGATCGCCTTTTTTGTCTGCGGAATTCGAAAGCGCGCGTTCGCATACGGCAGCATACTGCAGCACGTGGTAGCACAGACGGAACAAATGCGATTCCGTGCTGCCAGATGTGGTTCAACCCTTATACTGTCGGAAGTCATTCCTCGACACTCGGCGCCTGGGGTGTCGACCAGTACCAGCTTTTACGCTTTGGCTGGGATGAGCTGTGCGGTTTCTCAACCACTCCACCGCCTCCTTCGCTAGCATAACTGCTTCGCAGAAGGAGGTGGCCGCTTCCCAATCCCTCTCGCTCCAGACCATGGCCTGGACCAGGGCCGAATGCGAGAGGTCGCCACTGTAAGGACTGGGCGGTGCTCCGCCCAAGCAGAGCGCATCCCCACCGAGTGGTTCACTATACCCTTTACTAACTTCCAGTCCCCGGGCTGCTTTTTGAGTTTCCTAACACTCAAAGCGATATTAGTCCGACCCGGTTCGACCAAATCAGAATCGAAGTTCGGCGCTTATTGTTATAACAGCTGAATACTTTGCAAAGTAAAAGCAGCCGCAGAACTGTCGCTTATCCTCGGTATAGTTACATGTCTTTGCGTTTTCTCTGAGAAAATCAGCCAGCTGCCCAGGACATATTAAAGTGCACTCTCTATTCCCTCTCTCTCATATCGATGTGATCGGAGAGAGATCAGGCGCAGGACCGACATTTACGTGCACGGGTCTATCAATCATCAACTTCCAAACTATGGGCTGCTGATTGAAAGTCTCTCAAAACCCACAAAGCGATTTCGACCTTACCCGGGAATCGCACCCGAAACCTGTGCACAGCAGTCGCACTATGCGACTACGTCACCAGCAGTTAACCGTAAAAACTTACTATTTCCACACATTTCCAAAGTATTTTTACACATTTTGTTATCATACCGTGATGTTAAAGGATACAAGAATGGTAAAGCAAGTTTATCATTTTTACTACTCTAATGCCCACGCGGACGACGTCGCGGGTAGCAGCTAGTAAATTATATTTCAGAAATAAATTATGGCATCCAGGCCGATTGTCGGCTACGGCGGCCGTACTCTTTTATGGAGGTCAGCCAGATGCGCAGGACATATTACAGTACACGAGCATTCGCGCAGATACAGGTGCACTATCTATTCCCTCACTCTCATAATCTAATGACAGCAATCCGACACAACCGGAGAGAGATCAGGCGCAGGACCGACATTTACGTGCTCTCCGATGCACGAGTGAATCAATCATTAACTTCCAGACTCCAGGCTGCTTTATGAAAGTTTCTCAAAACCCACAAAGCGATTTCGGCCCGACGACCACAAGACCAACGAGGCAGTCAGAAAAAAACACTGCATAACTTATAAATAAGCTGTAATTAAAACTTAGGTATTGTTATTATATTCTCATGTATAATGTTTTGTTAGAACAACAATGATTAATGTCTGCGCTAAAGAGTTCGGACAGCTCTTAAATGTATGTTATGATTTATTTGTATGTTTGTTTGTTTGTTTTGAAGGTGGTTCTTGTAAAAAGATGACAGCGCAAGGATAAATAGCCGTATTTATATACATACTTCATCAGGCTGAGATAAATGAGATTTAGGATTGTACAGACGCCAGCACATCAAGCTACTAAAATTTTTCTGAGACTACAATATTTTAAAATTCATTAATAATTTTCCAACTTTATCACTAGAGCATATGACTCAAAGTTGAGTTTCGGGTAGAGTGATGTGCTGGCGTCTGTACACAATAATTATGTTTAACAATACATAATTATAAAGTTTTCAGGTAATTGGAACGAAAAATGTTTACTTAAAGCGTTCTATCCGAAATAGTTCAAGCTGGCACCTCAAACTCAACCTCATTTATACAAACGAGACTAATAACCCAGCACTTTTCGAACGTCAAAACAAAAGACAGCCACCGAAACGCTCACCCTTCAGTACTTCCTATAATAATATTATTATCTTTTCACTGGGAAAAAAAGTGACGCAATGAGCTCACCAGCAAGTCTGCTAGGTTTGAAGGACCACCCACAATGCTGTCCACTTAGCTGCAAGCTTCTCAAGCTAGATATGTAGCTAATAGAACTATTATTTTAGCGTATTGTAATTGCATTTATTGTTATCTCAAAAGGACTTCAGCATGTTAGTTTTAGCTCCAAATTCGCCTCAGAGGAATTAAGGACTCTATAGTCCCATGGTCTACTGGCGACATATAAAATTATTTTATTTAAATATTGAATAGCTTATTTAGGTACACAGTTAATAAGATCAGAAGTAAAATAGAACAGCAAAGTACAAAGGCACAGCTTATTTCTTAAGAAATCTCTTTCAGCAGGGCCGCTATGGGAAAGTTGGAAAAAGAGATTAAATTATTTATATGCTACTAAATATGGTAGTGATTGAGTTACATTTAAGTAAGTAAATAATGAGATTTTTTTTCAAGATTTTAACCCTTATTTTTTTTTACTAAATAGTTAACCTTATTGAAAGGAAATATATACGGACTATTTTTACAAACTTAATAAAACTATAGGTATACAAAGAAAATAAAAAAGAGAAATTAAAATTAAAATACTGCATCAAAAATTCATCCGCGTCGCTGTCAGCGGGGATCATGCCCAAAATGGCCGCATTGCCACTTTGGTATAAACAGCAATAATAAAGAGATTTATTGACCCAATTTAATTGCACTTATCTGTAATCCTAGAACAAAAAAAAAACTATTCTACATTCTACTAGATGTAAGGCTCATCTCCATTTGTCGTCATTACTTCAAAGTGAAGTTACTACTTATTTGATTTAACTGCTTAATTATGCTAATAGCGATACTAATTACTGTGATTTGCATGTACAGCGATAGTTTAATTAAATTGATTCGATCGTAAGCAGCTTATGTGTTTGAAAATCATTAAATAATTATGTTATTAGGACATGTTTCTTTATTTTCTGTCGAATGGAGAAAGAACAATACATTTTCGCGAAATTATTTTCTGTAAAAATTATACCTATTTGGCTCGCAACCACGATGAGGAAGAACATTATTAATACCTATCTATAACAATATAATGACAAAATGAAATATATGAAAATTTATCAAGGACAAATGCCAGCACATCAAGCTACCACAATCTGTTAAATAAAAAAATAAAAGACTTTATCGCTCAAGCGATTGATTGATTGATTAATTGGGAAAATATGCCAGTTTCCCGTAGCTTAATCTGCGGGGCTTCATATTAAAAAGAAATTGGGAATATATCGATATCTCAGACATATTTTTAATTGCTTTGGTATGCATAACTAAGGTAATATTATGACTTATCTTCAGACACGTAATTAAACAATTACAATGAATCATAATTTGATGTGTATGGCAGATAGGTAAACGCATTGCTTTGAAATTGTGAACTCAGAACTATGTGCTAGACATATTAGGCTTTTGGGTCAACAGGAAATGCGTAGGTACTAATATTATACCTATATCTAAAAATTTGTTTTGGCTGAACACGCTAATCTCAGACACTATTCCCAGCAAAAACATATAGGTGGTGAAGGGTGGGCGTTTTGGGGCCTGTCTTTTTTTAATATTTGACGTTCAAAAAGTGCTGTTTTACAGCCAAGTTTGATAATGATTTTGAGTTAGAGTTTATCATCCGGAAACGTGCCCAGAAGATTAGCGGCATTGCCACGTTGAACGGCAATTCATATACCTTATCCAAATACTATGCCAGCCCGCTGACCACGCAAAGCGTTGACAAGTCCTCTCGCTATAACCTTGAAGAGTAGCCGTGAACTTGGGCCCCATTGACAAGTATATTAACTACAAATAAATATAATATGAATGTATAATGTCGTTGTGGCCCAGTGGTTAAAGCACCAGCCTTTCGAGTATGAGGGTGCGGGTTCGATTCCAGGTCAGGCAAGTACCAATGTAACTTTTTTTTTATTTCTAAGTTTATCTTAGACACCAATGACTGATTAACAGTGAAGGAAAACATCTCGAGGAAACCTGGACTATAAAGTCTGAAATTACCAACCCGCATTGAGCAAGCGTGGTGATTAACGCTTAATCCTACTCCGTGGGAGAGGAGGCCTGTGTCCAGCAGTGGGACGATAAAAAGGCTGTGATGATGATGATGATGATGATGAAATATAATATTATTTATTACATTACATACTTTACCTTACAAATCACTAAAAACTTTATCAGTTTGAACTTCTGACATGATCACCTCGACAGAAATTGATCACCTCGGTGATTTATTTGACCGATAAGGGTGCTAAGAAACCAGCAATTAGTAAAATTCTTTTAAGTTTTAGGAAAAAAAATATGACCTTGTTATATTAATTGCGTTTTTAAGTTCAGAAAAGCCATTTATTGAGGTAATGATGAAGTGTTTAAGTTTGAAGGACAATCTGTGGTCTAA
The DNA here is from genome assembly GCA_958496145.1 of Heliothis peltigera. Classification (NCBI taxonomy): domain Eukaryota; kingdom Metazoa; phylum Arthropoda; class Insecta; order Lepidoptera; family Noctuidae; genus Heliothis; species Heliothis peltigera. The sequence continues at coordinate 1,617,869 of OY292338.1, forward strand.
GACCTCAAAATGACGTGAATACGGTAACCTCTTCTACATCATAATTACCTATATGTATTGAGGGTCGGGTTTTGGTCTTGAGTATAACGGTTTTAAAAGACAAATTCAAGTCTGGTCATTTAAAATTGGAATGGCAGAATTCCTTTTCTAAACTAAAATTAAGCTTATTAATGGGAACTATTCACCAATAAAAAAGATAAAATATATAAAAAAGTCTCTCAGAGGTAAAATATCAAAGAAATATCTGGATTAACGATGGGTCTATGAATCAAGACTTCTGAAAAAAAAACAAATGTTAAACCCTCCAGGTAGAAAGCATTTTAATTTGCCAAATTAGTCTTCAACTAGTCCTAAATATGTACAGACACAGCACGGCACATCAAGCTATCTGAAACTGACAAATCTCAATCAACTTTGAACCATATGCTTCAGCGATAAAGTTGAAAATCTTTTAAGAAAATTTGGCAGATTGTAGTAGCTTGATGTGCTGGCGTCTGTACATAAATATTTTCAATTAACACACACAATCACATTAACATTAAGTACCTACGTATGATTGAAGTTCATCCTAGACCTGCAGGCACCAATCGATTAACTTGACAGTAGATTGAATATTAACTTTCTGTAACTAGCCGTCAGAAGTAACTTAAACTTTACTCTAACCTTATTAACTGTAAAAGGTATCTTGAAGCGAAATGACCACATCTTCTTAATGTATTGCTTTGAACTATATTAAGTATAATCCCCGGCACGTAACTTGGCAAAAATCCTTAGGAGAAAACAGATCATATTTATTACTTTTTTTTGTTAGTAATAATTTAAGTTTAACCTTTTTATTTTTTAAGTACTCGCATAGCAATATATTTCGATACAGTGTGCATTATAGCTGATTTCAAAATATTAGTTAAAGTTAGGATATTAGCAAGAATAAAACCAAAATGATGTACCTAATATTTAAGAATTTAAGAACCTAATTTTGCATGCCAAAAGGGAGAATGTACCTGGGATCAAATAATGTATTACTTCAACAACCTATAACTTATCGTATACTTAGTAAATAAATAATAAATATTATGTCGCAGTCGCTGATCCTATGTATAATTTATATATGTATTTTCAAAAGAAAAGTATAGAAGGAAGTTTATCAGTGGTCTAGTATCCATAGTACAAGCTCTACTTAGTTTGAGGCTAGATGACATTATGGGAATGTGTGAGGAATATTAATATTTATATAAGTCCAGGTTTGCTCAAGCATTATTTAATTTTCTTCAATATTAGTCCGAAGTGTCCAAAATGCACTTAGAACAAATGACTCTAGAAAAGATACATTGGTCCTTGCTTGACCTGGAATCGAAGCCGCATACTTAAGAGGCAGGTGCTTCAACCACTAGGCCACCAGAACTTCACGATATTTAGTAAGATTGAAACAAAACGTGATGGGGTAGAGGTTTCACTTAATAGTCGCAATATTTTACTAAGTGAGGCTAAGTTATATTTGTGAACGCAATTAGACAAACTATTATTAGTTTCAGATGGCACGTTAAACTGTAGGTCCTGGCTGTCATTGAACATCCTAGGCAGTCGTTACGGGTAGTCAGAAGCCAGTAAGTCTGACGCCAGTCTAGCCAAGGGGTATTGGGTTGCTCGGGTAACTGGGTTGAGGAGGTCAGATAGGCAGTCGCTCTTTGTAAAATACTGGTACTCAGCTGAATCCAACCCTAACATAGTTGGGAAAAGGCTCGGGAGATGATGATGATGATGAATCAGAAATACTAATAATTTAGTCTGCACTCTATTAAAAGATAGTCAAAAGGAATGCTTCATTGGTTCAGTGGTGAATAGGTTATTGTCAGAGCATTCTGGGTTCGATTGCAAGTTTAAAAGATTCATGGTGCAATATGTAGAAATATTTGCCTACTCAAAGTAAATACAAATGATTGCTTATTTTGTATTTAAAAAATATAATGTTTTGCAATGATAAAAAGACCTTTAATTATATTATATTATGGTTTATAATAAACCGTTGACGTTTGTCTAATCTGCGAAATGAGCTTGACAGTCCCACAATTAATTGTATAAAGTACTACAGACGCCAGGACATCAAGCTATTACAATCTGTCAAACCTTCATAGATTTTCAACTTTATCGCTGAAGCATATGGTACAAAGTACATTGAGAAAATTTGACAGTTTCGGGTAGTTCGATGTGCTGGCGTGTGTACGTGAATAACACACGCAAGTTACATTATTTTTCTAAACATACATACAACCTTCGTGATAGGACCTACTGCGATGAGAAGGCTTAGTTACATAGCTATGCCTACATAGTATTCTGTGCATAAAATATCCATTCCTTTGGCTTAGGTACTTCATCTATATACCTTAATAAAAAAGATACAAAAGTTACCAGTGTTCTATTTTAATTGTAATGTACAATTTATTGTTACACATTTACATACCTATAAATACTTACGGATTGTTTTAAACACAAATATTAACAAAATAAAAACTAAAAGGCGTCAAAAATATAGGTACCAGTTCATATATCTTGCGCTTATCACAATTTTTCTTCTTCCAAACTCTTCTATCTATGTATGACGTAACAACACGAATAACATTATTTCGCGTTGTATCATGTTTCACAAAATTATTATATTCTGTAAAAAAATGTTAGGAAACCAAATAATCTTTGTACTAAGTTTTATGAGAATTTTGACAAAGGACGAAGTCACAATCAAACTAGTTTCTTGACACATCAATAAAAAATAATCTTTTAATAAATAAAACAAAGCAATCGTAGCTTCTATAGTTTCTGAGGTAGAATAGTTTTAACCTCCATAAATTGAAGTAATATGTCGCAATAATTACAGTAGCAATTGACACTTTATTTCGTTCTAATAGCTTTTAGTTTTGCTGTCGATTAAACGATTCTAAACAAACTTAGAATGTAATTTTCTTTATTGTACACCATCAGGACAAAACAAAAATAGGACAATACAAACAAATGAGTACAAACGGCGGTCTTATCGCTAAAAAGCAATCTTTTCCAGACAACCTTTGGATGGAATTGAGTTGTAGAAGAATAACCTATATTAGGAACAAACTTACCTATATGTAAAAGAATATAGATAGGTAATTTAAAAAATAAATAACAGCATATAGGTAGTCTTATTTGTATCTAAATTTTAAAAACCACATTTACAGATCGCAGCTGTACGGAATGCATTAAGACTATACATATATTAAAAACACTCAATAATTTAAACTCCAGGGCAACATGTTGCACTGTCTTTAATAACATCAATAAACAAAATTACTCTCTAATACCTGACCTATTACAATGCACTCAAAAATCAAACCCTTCGCCAGCAACGCGGATGTTCGAACAAAAATAATAATACAAAAAAAAAACTGTATCTCTCGATAACATTCTCTCGATAAAGGAAGACCAACCTTCTTTCGAAGCTACAGCGGCCCTGATATAATTTTCAGAATAAATTCTCACTGTCCTAGAGAGGTATATATTGGTTCGTACGCTAGTGCACATCACAGTCACAGCACCATCGCTCAACAAGCCAGTCGTCTTCCTTAGATATTTTATAATAATAATATAAATTTATAATAATGAAATTGGTAAGTCGGTTTTGTTAATCGGGAATCATGGTGCGGGTTTGGGTTGGGCGTTGAAGGGTTTGACGCACGGGTGACGTTTCAGTCTGAATTTTTAAATGTCTATTGGGACTACTAAAATAGTGTTATAGTTTTGTAGGTCTTAAGACCCTTCAGGCGTAACTCTTTTGTTTCCCTACTGAAAGTTTTAACTTTTCATGAAAACTGTCATAGAAAAAAAAAATACTTAAATTGTCTCTTTTCTTATAGATCTCGAATTCTAAATAAGTACATTTTTTTTCAATCTTTAAAGCCCTTTAATTTAACCTCAGTAAATTATAACTTATTTCTTTAAACTTCATATTTGGTTTCCTGGTCTTTCATAACTTTCTGTAACTGAAAACTTCATAATAACCTTTATCAATAACTTATATTAATATTTAGTTATATAAGTACTAATATAAAGTTAGTTACTTTTGTAAAGTCCTTGGTCCTATTGCACAGAGCTACAAACATAAAATCACGTAGAAAAAAATGTAAAGGCACTTGATATCCCCTTCATTCGCGGTTACGAGTCCGTCTATCATTTACAACATCAAATCGACATTTCGAAGTATAATTACGAACATACACATAAACTTAGTAGTGCAATTAGACAAAATGTCTATAATTAAAACATGCTCATCATTGATTTGAATTTCAATGAGGAATGGCCATTTGAGATAAAAATCTGGGTTAAACGGAATCAGGGTAGGATTGAATAATGAACTTTTTTCCATCTCACTCTGAACCTTGACATACCACAACTCGTGAAGCTTCAGTACCTTTGATATTTAATTAGTCTAGCCTTAAATATATATTCTTGGTAACACTTTTTCTTCTCTTTACAGCTCGTGGTAGCCGCTGTCCTCGGAGTCTGCTTAGCAGACCGCCTTGACAACAAATACCTCCCTCCCAGAGGAAACGCTGGTGCTGGCGGTTTCGGCCCCGGCTTCGGCGCTGCCGGTGCTCCCGGTTTCGGTAAAGCCGGAGGTGGTTTCGGCGGAGCGGGAGGCGCAGGTGGTTTCGGCGCGGGTGGTGCCGGAGGATTCGGTGGTGCCGGACGCGGCGGCGCCGGTGGTGCAGGAGGTTACGGTGGCGCCGGATCCGGTTTCGGCGGTGGTGCCGGTACCCAGTACTCTGGCAACGCATACAACGCCCCCGCTGGTGGACAATACAGTGCCCGTGGTGGAGCTTCCCCTGACGCCAACGCTCAGATCCTCAAGCTGAACAACGAAGTTACTGCTGAAGGGTTCGCTTATGACTTCGAGACTTCGAACGGAATCCGCGCTGACGCTCAAGGTGTTGCCACCAACGGAGTTCAGTCTCAAGGAAGCTTCGCCTACAAGGGAGACGATGGCCAAGATTACAGCATCTCGTACACCGCTGACGAGAACGGATTCCAGCCCCGTGGTGCTCATCTCCCCACTCCTCCCCCCATCCCCGAAGAGATCCTGAAGTCTCTGGAGCAGAACGCCCGTGATGAGGCCGCTGGCATCGTTGATGATGGTAAGTGATACAATTTTGTTAACTACACCATTCAAGTTGAAAAAAGACTCATAACGTGCTGTTTATAAAGCTTTTATATATCTACAAATGCATAATATACTTCTTACCATCTTCATTATTTATAGCACGTCCACAAAAAATGTTAACATAACACATTGATAGACAATTCAATTCACAGTAACTAAATAACTATTTTTTACGCTAATCTACTCGCAGTAAAAACGATCTTAATTTTAATTGAATTAACCAGAAAAAAATACGCTAACCGCAAAGTCATTCTTGTATCGTTGAATAACCCCAGTGGTGCAAAACATTCGGACACTGGTCAAAAAACCGTTAAAGGATTCAAAAGAATTATAATCATTAGCAACAAATGTATGTACTTCAACTAATAGTATAATGAGTTTGTGGTGGCAGAAAAAAAATACCACAAATCGCATACATTTTCGAGGAACTTGAATCTATGGATTGTTGCTAATGCAATCATTAAATTGTCTTAGATAAAAACTTCGATCATTATCTTTACTATATAAATGAAATCAAAAACTTTACTATCTTAAATAACTGTTGCAGTAGGACGTAATACAATAGCTAAAAGTGATCTAAAACATAAGTTTATTGATCATAATAATTTGACATTCACATTATTGAGATTTTCAACTCTAAAAGCTATAAAACGGAACAATAAAATAAAATTATTGCTACCAATATAATAAAAGCTAAGTACAACTGTAAATCATAATACTAACTGACTCACACGTGAAACTTTGCAACCAATACTTGCCCATAAAGATGTAACTGCTCCAAAATAACCAAAGCTACACACTATACTAATCCAAGCCATTACATAATAAAGCCTCTCATTTATAAATACATTACAATTTACAAACAAAACAGAGTCACTAGACATGCACTTAATCTTGTCAAGCCCTAACATTACCTCAGTAACTTGAATTGGAGATTACTCAAGCAGTCCAATCTCTTCGTACAACGCCCTGCGCACACACATGAACATCACGAATTCGCGAACAAATCATCCACAAATCCCCTTAATTTTCCTTAAGATAAAGTGTTGAAGAAAGATGCATAAGTGTGCGTGCAAGAAGGAAGAATTGTTGGGAGTCAAACTTAGCAGTTAGACTATAATCTGTTCCCGGATTTAGTACTGATGAGTTACAAAATGACGTGGGATCGTTGCATCATGCATCGTGATCTCGCGGAGCAAAGTAAGGCACTGCATAGGTCGGATTTTAATTGATTTCACAGCTATTCTGGGTGAACATTGCAGATGAACGGATTAAGGTTGTAATAAATGGGCAAATTTGTAAAAGATTAGGGGTTTAGGAGAGAATTCATTGGGCGAATGTTTTGTTGTATTTCTTGTAAGAATATTGCCAAAGCTAACTGATATCTACTACGTCTCCTATTTCAAGAAACGTCCAAAAAATTTAACAAAGGGAAAGACTATTTTCAGAACCAAATTATAAACAAAAAAAAACGGTTCACATTCGTTCTTTAAAATAATCTTCATTACCCATTACATAAACAAAGAACCTTGTCGGTCCTATGGAGTCAAGATCTTACAAATTAAAGGCAGATTCACTAATTAAATCAATCTATTTGCCTTTGATTGTCCATAAATAGGCTTTAAAATGTAAATTATTAGGTTGAAACGCAGTCACAAAGTGTTAATCCTTATTTGAAGGTAGATCTTCATTGCCTTGCGAAATGAGGATTCTTGGCTATCCCACATTGCATACTTTATTGAAATGGTCAGTCCAATAAATATTAATGAGAGTTTTCATTTATTCGCTAGTAAATCAATGATTATTACGAATTTGAGAGAAATATTGAACAACATTTCACATGTATTATCGCAGCGTGTGAATGTAGCTATAATTGGCCGTAGGCGTGTTTTACCTATTAGAGATAAACTCGATCTTATAACGAAACATTCCATTGTTTCCAGTCTTCCAGTGATAGCTAGTGATCTACAGAAGTAAACTGATTCATTGCATCAGTACATAACTTCATTTGTTAAGCATTGTCGTCATCTCGTCTTCTGTCATACTTTATCGATGTTTAACGAGCGATCGAGCAGTCGTTTGAAAGGAAATCGATCATGCACAAGCATCGATACTTAATCTGGTCACCGAAGCATCATCATCGATCTTGTGTAAGCATTAATAAATTTACAGTGTGTAATATTTTAAGACGGAAATTGGTCGATCGTAATTGAAGGCTTTAAGATTAATGACAGATTTTGAAAGATATACCACACATTGAGTCCTAGTAAATTTTATTTTTTATGCATATGTCACACCAACTTCATTGTTTTCGTTAATCGAAAGAATATTTTTCATATGAGGCTTTTTGTATTTTTATGTTAAAAGCTTTCCCATACTTTCTTACTTAAGAAATTCATCTTTTAGATTTTCATGCTCGGTGTCTCTTATATTTTGTGAGCTGCTATAATATATTTATAGCTACACATCTACAGATGAAATAGATTCTGCGATTCGGCAACAGGCGACAAAATCCCCTTAAAAACAATAAACCATCGTTTTTCAAAATCGTGAGAAACATTGACTTCACAATTTCCAAATTCAAAGTTAAAAGTAGAGCCAAATTCGAACTAACGTGTATAGTTATTAATTAGCGAACACACGTGTGGATAAATTTGATAGCGTCTACAATATTATTAGCTATTTTATCTAGATGTGATGATTGGGCTTTAGTCTAGATTAATGTATCTGTGAATGCTTCAACACTTTAACGACTTTTGAATTTCTTTTAGTGTTTCAGATTAGCTTATATAATTATATCCGTTTTTTTTATCAGTCTCTATTGTATTACCTTTGCTTCTTTTTCATTTTTTGTTTCTTTTTTTCTTTCTTTCGAAATTTAATCTATATTATCATATACATACTTATCAAACTATTGTTTGCAATCACAGACGGCATTATTGACGATAGTTTCTTAGAAAATTGCTTAATACAAATAATTCATAAATCGTGTCACTCAACACAAATCGTAACGGCACATTACCATCAAATCATTGTAATTCACACCTGGCTAGTTCGCAAAATGACCAATTTCTCAACACTACAGGACTATATTAATGTCTCACCCTACATAATGTTGTACTCAAAGGTTAGGTTACAATCTTGCTTCAATTAACCTGATTCACACTAGGTTTCTTCGTAGAATAACCGATTTCTCAACAATGTCATAAGCCATTAGCATCGTCCTGTGCTCTGAATGTTTTTTCGAAGGCATCATTTAGAACATTAATACATAAACCTTTAGGGTCTTATTACAAAAAAGTTAGACAGACGTTGGACACGTGTTTAAAATAATTTTGTATACATTTTTTTAAACATGCGTCAAACGTATATCTATTTTTTTTTTTGTAATAAGGCCCTAAAGGTTTAATCGATCTTAAAATAGCAAGGTAGAAAACATAAAATATAAAAACCCATAGGCTGAAACAAATAACCAATCAATTGCCGTAAAGCAAGCGACAATCCCAGAATGACCAATTTCTCAACAATATAGGACGATACTAAAGCTTCGCCTGCACTGGGTCACGCCGTGACCGTACCACTCACTGTTAGGCGTGGTGCACATGATCCAGACTACAGATAAACGAAAAGGTCAGTCATGTGCAGTCTGTCTATTGAATACTGAGAATGACACTCAGAATCCGTGATCTGTTGTTGTTGATGGAATTTATTGTTTTATTTTGTCTGGTTTTGAAGCTAGAACAATGATTCGTCAATCAATACTTAGCATACTCATCAATTGCAACAATGAAGAACTGATGTGTTGCTTAGCGCAAATATCGAGAACAGGGGAACCGATTTCGCTTATACTTTTTTATTTTAGAATATTACTTGAAGTACAAGGGTGGTTCTTACGGAGATGAAAATCTAGCTAGTTTAGCTAGTGTTTGATAATTATTCTTTCCTGACAAACCAGTAGCACGAATGGAGATGAAAGGTATAATAATAATGCAAGCTCTCTGGAAAATTACTGAATATAGTGATTAATTTACTGATTAATTATTACTGATTAATTATTACTGATTAATGCTTAAAATGATAAGGATGATAAACAAACGTCAAACAAAAATTCGTCTCATGGCGGTTGCAATACCAAAGTTAGTAAGCAAACCAAACGCATTATAATGAGTGCATTTACTAGATGGGTGGTAATCGCGAATATTAATGACTCCTGCTACAGTAATAAAGGCTTCATCAAGATAATGACGCGTTGCACCACCGATGTGCACCGAGCTTTACATTTTGTAACTTTTGCTAAGTTTAGCGAAAGTGTTGTGGGATCTTTAAGTTAGATTGCTTGAAATGAAAGTAAAGTTTAGAATATTAGCATTGCTTTGAGCTTCCTCCTTCCTTTTACAAAAGGGCCTTTTCTTTGTCGCGAACAATTCTTTGAACATTTTTAAGAGATTATCAAAATGCTCTAACTGTAGTCTTGTCTTGTAGTGATCATAATAAACATTTTTTTTTACTCATAACAATAGATTTGGAATTCAATCCACGCTGTACTAAGAACATAACACACATTTGTAGCATTTTTTCTCCCACTCCCAACAAAGGAGGTCTAAAGTCACAAATATTAATATTATCATGATATCAAAACGTATAAAGAATTTTCTTAGAACTTTACATGTATGTAGCATTTATGGCGCTTTGTTCAACATTCTCATAGTTACAAAATGTGGGAACATGAGATGATAAGATATTTCGCGCTGTATTAATTGCCTTAAAATTTACTACGTGTTGGGAAACTAGATTTAAGATCTAACATTGGTTAAAGGGCGTGAAGATTTTGTTAATATGTTAGATTGTTATCAGAGGCTTTGTAATGATTTAATTTAGAAGCTTGAGCTACTAGATAAGCTACAGTATTTAGTGGCTCTTTATCTTTATTAATCTTATTAAATTTTAGTTTGATAATATTTGTCTTCTCAAATACAAAGATCAGATTTTAAGTACATTCAAATTTGTTAAAGAAATTTAAATCCAAATATAGGATCAGATTTGGAGGCATTGTTGAGTTTAACTTTTCATTCATTAAAATCGAAAAGACCCCGTTGTTACAATCACTAAGTTCCACGCACATCATTCCCATCTCCCTAAAAGTAAATCCACCTAAAAAGCTTAACAAATCTTGATTTACTACACTAACAGCACAGCTTATAGACATTATTCCCATCATCGAATGTGACCATAATCGCGCTTACCTTTGACCTCCCTAATGCTTTTCTAATCTAAGTTTTGACATTACATTTACGCAAAGAGAATGCGTATAAAAAGGTGGTGATAACATTTTCGCAACTTGTCAAACAGACAGACAGATTAGTAGTCTAGTTACTAAGTTAGTTACGTAAGGGGTCAATGATGAGCTTGTTACAAGAGAGATGGTTACTGATTATAAAGTTAATGCGATTTCAGAGATGGCCAGATAATTACATCACGGTAATGTAATTTTAATTGGGGATTTTGTATTAACTGGCTTTGAGGTTCTGGTAGGTCTATCTGAAGATGTATCAACACTGGTCGATAATAGGAACACTGATGAAATCTATGTTGGTATTCATATAGAATGATTAAATAGAACAGTAATTATAATTCGTTTTCTCAACTATTGAATTTAAGGTACAGTTTGTTACATTTGTATTTGATAAAATCTGAAGGAGTGTGTTCGTCTATTTGGTATGAGGGACCAACTTTGATACACTGACCTATTTCTGACTACCTATACTCAAAAAATGAATGATAAGAAAATTCAATTAAAAAGTTAAACATAGAAAACAAATAAGTCTGTTATATCTTTCCATGTTCTTACCTAAAGCATGTTCTACATTGATCAAGTACTCATATTAAAGATCCCAGGTGTTTCCATCATTAAGTAAAGTTCCATTTAACCTAGAACGAGCATGGCATGTAGTGCGGTCATCCTCGCATTCTAAATAACTCGATACAATTTAAATAATCGAGGGAACGTTAACGACAGTGCTCATTGCTAGCCTTGGAGCTTTCGATGAGTCAAGTGTGGCCATGAAATGAGTAGGTTTGATTGCGAATTTTATAGAAAATAGAACAGAACCAACAGTTTATTCAAAAGAAATTAGAAACTTTTTTGAAAGCTTTTTATCAAATACCTAGTTAATATCAAACAGCAAATAAGATATACAAGACATCTTATAAACGTCGAATCAACGTACCACATTTCGATAATAACGACAAATGCCTTAACCTCTCTAGGCTACTAATTTACAATGACAATGGGAAACAAACATCAACAATTTAAATAAACGCTTCAACAATTATGATAGCACGCGACGCTCACTTTATGGCCTCCAGACCAAACAATACAGAAAATATAACATGCGTGATCGAAATTACAAAATTATTTCGTAATTGAAAATGAACACAAATTATATGGCCCACTTGTTACAAAATTACTAAAGGTTATTTTAAATACAACGTTTTAATCATCTTTTGTTTGCGCAGTGCTGAAATTATTGTAATAATATACCACTTACTTGTTTGAAATTGGTTTGAAGTTGTTGGTTAAGAAAACAACTAATACCAACATCTTAATAAGTTCCATTAAAATACTTTGAGCTAGTTATCCTTGCATAATAATCGTCTCTCTTTTGTTTCAATTCTCCAAGAATTTATCAATAAGTCCAAAAAAATGCACGTCGTTCATTCATACAGTAGATCATAATATTTTATCAATACGTAGCAAGCAGGCTAATATACCATTAACCTGTCTTGCCCTTTACAAAACACCAACATTTGTGCCAGCCCATCGCCAACTTTAATGCCCAAAGTTGTCCGTCATTCTAACCTGTTGGCGGTAATGTTGGGATATTGGTCAATGTTGGCAGCCAATCTGTTAGTCATTAGACTTGTGAACCCGATGCGTGAAATGCCCTGAGAACGACAGATTGCACATAAATTACTTCGTCTAGATGCTGATGCTGATATATTGAGAGCATTCACTGTAATGAGCTGGTTTGATAATGTTGTAAAGGATACAAGTTTGTCGTCAATTTATCGCCAAACAATAATAGAAGATGACTCAAGATGGTCTATTTAAGCGATTCTGCAAGAAGTGTCAATTCCCTTAATATCAATGACAAAGAAATTAATACTTGCAACTGTTCTAGAATCTTGTCAAACAGAAGACTATAGTACTTTCTCTGACCACACACTCCTTAAAAAAATACGCGGTCGAATAGAGAACCACCTCCTTTGTGGGAAGTAGGATAAAAAAGTATATCTCTGATAATAAAACAGGAATGTCGTCAATGTAAAGCTCTTTCTAACCAAACTTTGTGCAAACTTAACCCAAATCTGCTCCTCATTCCAGGTACCTACCGCGGTGAAGGTGCGGGTGCGGGCGCTGGCAACGGATACGGATCTGGACCTGCTGGTGGATACTCTGGTGCCGGAGCTGGTGGTTTCGGAGGAGCTGGCGCCGGTGGTGCTGGTTCTGGTTTCGGTGGTGCCGGCGCTGGCCGTGGCGGTGCTGGTTCCGGATTTGGTGGAGCCGGCGCTGGCCGTGGAGGTGCTGGATCTGGTTTTGGTGGTGCTGGATCCGGATTTGGCGGAGCCGGCGCTGGCCGTGGCGGTGCTGGAGCTGGTGGTTTCGGTGGTGCTGCCTCCCGTCAGTACCTCGCTCCCAACGCTGGAGGCAGGGGATCCGGATCAGGAAACTTCAACTCCCAGACTGGATACCAGTACTAAGATGGATAAGCTCGTGGTGATGTATGGAGGTCATGGCTGTGCAAATATAGAACAGGAATTAAATAAAACTGATTCTTAAGCATTTTGTGAAAAGTGTGTAATGAAAATTTTTAGAATGAAGTTATGTTGATTTTTTATAAAAATTAATGTGCTTTTTATTATTTGACAAATTGTGTCGATAATGTTTTGATTTGCACAGTCGTTGAAACAATTTTCGTTAACTTTGTTACTGAACATCGTATTTATTATTATCATTCTTTTTCGCTCTCTTCTTATTATTATTATCGAACTACCCTCCGCCATCATTCACTGCTATGTGATGTATAAATAACGATTATTTTGCTGTGAACCGATACATGTGATGATAATTTTTAATGATATTGTTATTATTTTTGTTCATATAGAGTAATACTGTCTTTCTCTCTTAATTGTGATCTCAAATCTTTGTATAAAACTCTTTATTTCTGTGAAATTAAATTTCTTCCTGTTACAAATGTTAGTAATAAGTTTTTATACAGCAAAGCAAGGACAGTATAGTGTAGGATGGAAAATGTACAAAAAAAAGTTACATTTAGTGTTTAAGAATTGTAAATATGAAATGAAGCAACGAATATATGACTTAATGCAAAAAAACAACAATGTTTTATTTTTCCTCTCATACACAGTACCTACTAACATGCAACAAATGAAATGAAATCACTTCCAATAATAAAAATAAGGTACAAATTGGTAAAGAATTTTTAATTACATGAATTCCGTAAAATTACACCAAAAGATTTTCTTAAAACAGACCTTTTTTTCTATAAATTAACATCAAGTATTGACTCAACACAATGAAGATCTGGATGAATTGAAACTTGAAGATCATATTGACAACATTAGGGGGAATTACCAAATTTTATTAGAATTTTGCCTTTGCTGAATAACATTTGAACAGTCCATGATCGTGTGCATAAACAGTGTTTATCAATAAGACACCGATCTTTACCTAAAAAATACTACTCTCAAACGTTTATTTTCTATCTATGTATACCAAACAAAATGTTTATTAGATCAAGAGTCAGCGACTACCAAACAGCCTATAATAATAAAAAAAGCTGAAACTTTATCTGTACTCATGTCTAACCATTATACAGTAAGTCTCAACTTTTGATCAATACGAAAGTAATAAATCAATGAATGCTCTCATATAAAAAGTGATACGTATTGATGTTTTCTTAAATATAAAGCATAGTTAAATTGGGTAAAAAATAGGTCAGGCTTTATGAAGATGAAAATGTTCAGGAAGAAGAAGAGGTCTGGTAGTTATTAGCTCTTGCACTACATTTACGCAAAATATATATAAAAAAAAACAGAATTTTATTGACATTGGTATCATTTAATTTTACCTTTTAAGAAGTGGTTCTTTAGACATTGTATAAAAACCTGTGACTATTGCCAAAACAATGAGTTTTGTATTCGGATTTTTTTTAAATACTAAGGGCCTTGCTACAATAAGGTTAGATAGACGTTTGAACACATGTTTAAAGAAAAAATTGTATGCAAAATTACTTTAAACTCGTGTCGAAGGTCTGTTTAACTATTTTGGAATAACTATTGGATATTAGTACAAAATTCACAATAAATTAATCCTGAAACTATACACATAATTCAGTCTTGTACTTGTTCCTAATTACAAAACATACTTGTTCCTAATTATAAAATTGTTTGCTAAAACACTTCATGAATACGTACCTAACTTACTAAGAACCTTGCAATCATAAATCAATTGAATAAAAAAGTTACAAATTAGGCAGCATCACAGCCAGTTAAGACTCAGTCTGGATGTAACATCTGGATAAAAAAACTAGTCTTGGCAGCGAATCATCATGCCTATGTTTGTTTTTCACTCCTTTACCGTTCAAGAGATGTAAAGCCAGTTGGGTAATTACGATAGTCCTCGCTATCGGCAGTTTCGAATGTGTCGTTTTAACCGACTTCAAAAAGAAGGTTCGCACTAGTTCGCAGTTTGACCTGTATGTATTTTTTGCAATTTTCTGTTGTTTTCAGGTTTTACTGCTTTAACCGACTCGAAAAAGGAGGTTCTTATTTTGACCACAATGCTTTTATTTTTTTCGAACATTATCTCTGTCATTTACCAACCGATTTGAAAAAATAAGCTGAATTTGAGCGTGTTGTGCCGATTACCCCTAAAATTCAACTCTTTTTTCAAATGTCAAACTGATTGCTAATAGATATCAAGTTTTTATCTGATTCTTACCTAAAATTTTGGACAGTTGCCCTTGTTCTCTCAGGGTTTCCATCATCAGATTCTGACATGATAACAATGGGACCAAACGACAAATATACTGTTTTGATATGAAGAAAGAATTTTTGGTCCAGGCGACTTCGAGAAATCGAGTGACAAAGACACAGAAAAACATACAGCCGAATTGAGAACCTCCTCCCTTTTTGGAAGTTGGTTAAAAATGCCTATGACGAGCGGTATCGTAATTGCCCCGCTGGTAGTAATATAGATTTGTCAATGGTGAAGTGCATGCATCGAATAGTAATGCGATATTGCAATACGTTAGGATGTGCAGTGTAATTGACGCCAGAATTAGGTGAAGTAACTTGTAACTTTGAAGTTATAAATAACGCAAATACTGTAGAAACAAGTCTATAAGTAAGTATAATAAAATCTGTGATATAAGATAAACTATAAATTTTAAACTTCATCATAGGTGATGCCTAGCCTTTTCCCAAGCTATGTGGGGGTCGGCTTCTAGTGTAACCGCATGCAGTTGAGTACCAGTGTTTTAGATGGAGTGATTTCCAATGTGACCTCCTGAACCCTGTTACCTAGACAAGACAATAACTACTAATACTAAACTTTATCAGCTGATATGAAAACCCAAAATTACTACTCTACCCAATCAGCCAATTGAATTCCTTATCCTGAAGACGGATCACCAAAAATAATAGATTGATGAAATAGGCACAAGCATAATTTAGTTTTGGTTTCAGCGCCATCTATTGCTTAAGATATCAACTACGAACTAATCGAGCTTCCTAAGCTCACAAGGATGCGTAAGCGCTGTATAGATGTTTGCTTTGCTGTGATAGTTGTTAGTTACAATGTTTTGAAAATAAACAGCGCTCTATGCTTAGATGGCTCCATTTATCATCAACATTGCAAGTCAAGATGACTTGCACTATTTACTTTTTTGGAGGCCTAACTAGGTATCATAGTCATTGCCAATAATTCGAAATTTATTAGAATAAACTGTAACAACAATAATCTATAATATTATAAAGAAGAACGATTTGATTGTTTGTTTGAATGTACATAATAGGCTCCAAAATTATTCGACTGATTTGAAAAATTCTTTCCTTGTTGTAAAGCTACACTATCCCCAGTGAACATAGGCTAAGTTTTGTTCGGCTATGGGGATAGTTATCCTTGGACGCGGGAAAAACCGCGGGAATCTGCTGGTGTTCCATATAGTTGTGAGTCTGTAGTGTTTCTCTTTTTTTTCGTGGGAAATCAACAAATGACCCCTCCCGCTGAGGGTGCAGCTGGACGGAGTGTCAGACTTTTACTAACTAAACCCACTTCGGGAGGTCCCTGTGTGCCAGGGCCACGGTAACTCTTGCGATCAACCCGCAGCCCAGGCAGTGTAGTATTCCTTCTAAATTCTGGATGATTAAGTTTCTAAGCTATCTGAACTCATCTAATATTTTTTGTCTGGCCTTTCTATGCATTATTATATATATACCTACTATATTAGATTCAGTCGTTAAAGCATCGTTTAAACAGTTTGAGCTAATAATATCTTAGTACCTACTGTAAGTATTGATGTGTTATTTTGCAATACAAGCTCATATAATTATCGTGATCACAAGCGAATTGGTCTGCATCTCCACTCAAAAGTAGTCCATACTGAAGGTTGCAGACCATATCAATTTTGCAAATGAACAATATCATATAGACTTCATTAGTTTTTTTATCAGATACACCGTGTGTTCACGATTTTGTAATCTGTGTTTGTGCTGATCTCATTGAGAGGGCCAATTAGATTATTTATAGCGAACGTCGTTTATAATTATATTATTATGGGTGTATTCAAATTAAAATTTAATACTGTAGGTCATTTATTTTGGGAGAGTCTCATGGCGATCGCATAGTCGAACATAGTCGGCTGGTTTATGCTATTGGCAGATTGATGAGGGCTTGAGGTATTGGAAAATATTAAGTACATCATTTTTAATGTGTGATGGTCTTTATATGAATTAAGCCATATACGTTTTTTTTATTAAAGTTCACGAAAATCTGAAAAACCTTCAAAAAGAAGTATTCCTAATCCGGCGCCAAAATTTTAACATTGTAACTCAAAAATGCATAAACTGGTTATTAAAAAGAGCGACTGACTTTTATCGATAACTTGCATATAAAAACTTTGCGTAAATATATATCACATCCCTAGAAACCATCATAGGTGCTAAAAAAAAGATAATTTTATTTGTTACCTTTTCCGCACAAAGTTAAATACAGATAGCTGCTGAAATCGGAATAGCTTTGGTGCTCAACTTCTTGGTGCCGGAATGGAAAGAATTGAGTATTGAGTATTGAAATACTTCGTTAAAATTACCGGATTCAATGGATACATTCCACGTCAAATATCTGGTAATTTTTGCTTTAACTGGAGGCTTATTGCAATCACAAAGGCCCTCTAAATACTCTTATTTGGCTAAAATATCAAAAAAGGTTATCTTCCTTCCCATAATGATGGGAATTCACATTAAAAACCAGGCCAAGTCCTATTGCGAACTCATTTTGCGAATAAATATCATAAGTAGTAATCTAAATCAGATAAGGGTTAGTGCTCATCGTTCTACTTTTATTGCTTATTAAACAAATGTCTATGGACCATCACGTTTAGTGTCAAGGTTTTATATTAGATTAAGTGAACAGTCAACTTATCTTTTAGGATTACTTAGAGACTTGGCTTAAAAGGGTTTTCGCCATCTTTAATTGAATCATATTTTGAAATGATAACAGCTAATAGGTCCCAAAGAGCAGTTTCAGCAGGGACCTGTTACCTTCTCGGTAACAACTACATTAGTTTCCATAACTACATTAGTACCTTCACACCATTATTGTTCACAACCCTCTATTCCTTCATGGTCTCATGGGACAGCAATCGATCGACATTTACGTGCTCTCCGATGCACGGGAGTATCAATCACCAAATTCCAAACTTCGGGTTGCTTTATAAAAGTCTCTCATAACCGTCAAAGCGATTTCAGCTCGACCAGGGAGTTTAACCGAAGACCCAGTGCATAGGTGATATTAAAGACCTATGTATATTAATGATCCACCCGTTCCTTTAGTACATTATCTACAATGCAAATGTTACAATTCCAGAACAGAGGCCGGAAGATAGACTTGAGGCAATTCTCACCCTAGGGCATTTGATTTGAATACCCACGTGATAGGAATATAAATATTATTTAAAGTATTTAGTGCTACGGCCAACAACCTTTGGCACTTCAAAGGATAGCATCCATTTCGATTTTCAGCAGGCTTAGCATGGCGATTTTATATCTATTCTGTCAAGAAAAGACAAAGCTCTTTCTTTCAATGTCAACATGTCTTCTGCCCAAGCATGGCGCGACTTGTCAACTCGCATATAATTACTTGTAGCCTTAAGTCAATAGAAGAAAAGAAAAATTACTTCAAAAAATGTCAAAAGAAATCTTACGTCAATCTGTCACTTTTCTGTCATTATATCCAATCTCCGGTAAACAAGACTTGTTTCTACGGTTGCCATGCTAAGCCTGCTGGTATTTTAAGCCTATAATTAAAGAATACATTATTTAGTAAATTAATAGCAGGCAATAGTTCAAGTCAGGATATACATGTGTATGTAGTTTAACGGGCCATCCATTTAGCAATTTGTAGGCCTCTTAATTACCCAAACATAGTGTTTGGATGAAACGAACCGCTTAGCAATACGTAAATGGAGATCACAACCAGCCTTTTTTCAGAGTTCATTTATTTTTTGCTTCTATTTAGAAACATAAATGGGGATTTTCGGAATGTCGGTAAAAAATAATTATAGTTACTGATATGATTAATAATAATAATGGCGTTTAGATCGATTGTCGATTACGGCGGCTGTTCTCTCTAAGAAGCTGCGCAGGACATTTATTATAGTGCATTTATTCGCGCAGAAATGCGCTTCACTCTCATCTATCCGTCTTAAATATTAAGGTTGATTTAATTTTTAAGCAAATGCGCCTTTTCTTCTTTTTAAAAGCTTTTATTTAACTTGCCGTGTATGTATGTTACGGTGGATTCTTTGAACTCAATTTTGAAGTAGATATCTTCAACCGATTGAGATAAAATTTTGTATACACGTTCAGTTTGGATGACAATGCAAGATGTTATATGACGTTATTCTAAATCTAATATGGCAGACCGTCCAAAATGGCGGAGTAGTTATTTTTAATGAATTACAACAATATGGATATCAAATGAAAGGGCTTATTGAGAGTTACTTAAAAAATAATTTGACGTTAGTCTAAATCCAATATGGCGGACTATAAAAGCTTTTTAAAAAAAGATTTTTCTTTTAATTTATTGACTACGGTATTTGTAACCTTCTTCGAACACTGAAGTGATTTAAAATATTTATTGACAATTTATTTGCAATGCATTGTATGTATTGCCGTTGGTTTTCTAAATAAATAAATGAATCTGTGAACTGACTTGCTCACTCCCGATATCTCAGCTTTACCGAGAGACCAGTATCAATCAAAGTGATTCCAAAATCCAAGACCCACAATATATATACGAACAAGTTCCGTTTAGAGTTGAAACCTTCAGAAGTTCACGACATCAACATAAACAACCGATCATGAACCGAATGATCGATAAAAAATCATTAATTGATCCCATCGAATGTTTTAATTAAACCGTGGGATCATTACGTACACGGAAATCGAATCGATTTACAATATTTGATGTAGAATCGAATAAAAAATCGATAATGTTGACAGAAGAGTTGTAAAATCGAAGATGAATTAATAATTTATAAAGAAGTGGTATTATTATTAATCGCATAATGTTTCTATTATAAATAATTACATATTTTTTCTTAATAATGTTTTTGTTAAGTATTCATTAAATTGCTGTTATCGATCGCTTTGATGATTAATACCTAATAGTACCTAATAATGATGATGATGGCATCCGGGCCGATTGTCGGCTACGGCGGCCGTTCTCTTTTATGGAGATCAGCCAGCTGCGCAGGACATATTATAGTGCACAAGCATTCGCGCATACACAGGTGCACTCTCTATTCCCTCACTCTCATAGTCCGATGGGACGGCAATCCGACACGACCGGAGAGTGATCAGGCGCAGGACCGACATTTACGTGCTCTCCGATGCACGGGTGAATCAATCACCAACTTCCAGACTCCAGGCTGCTTTATGAAAGTTTCTCAAAACCCACAAAGCGATTTCGGCCCGACCCGGGATTCGAACCCGAGACCCCGTGCACAGCAGTCGCGCCTTGCGACCACTAGACCAACGAGGCAGTACCTAATAATATTTATAGACTAATTGAAATAAAATGTATTGAGCGATATTTATTTTTATTGATGTTAAAATACTGTTACTAATTTGACTGAAATCGTATTCTTGATTATCTAAGTAGATTAAAACTATTGTACAACTACCTACCTTTGCCTTTTTTCGAAAAACCGAATTGGAAAATCGCCAGCGGGTTCACCTGGTTCATCTAGGAATTCCGTAGACCCGCATAAAAAGAAACCTACAGCCTTCCCTGATAAATTGGCTTTCAAACAATGAAATATTTTTTCAAAATGGGCCAGTACTTCTTGAGATTAGTGCATTGAAGCAAACAAACAAACTTCATCTTTATAATATTAGAATAGATAATTTACAAGCAAACTAGAGGCTTCAAAAAGCAACATGAAATTCATTTAACTGCGCCAAAATGCACGTTTCTGCAGTCGTTACTAAAAACCGTAGTAAAATAGTTACGGTTTATGCAAAAAATCGTTTATGTGATATGTGTTTACGTGAATGTGATCTGTGATGTGTGAACAGTATTTAATTATAAATACGTATTATATGTATAACTAGTTGTTACCCGTGGTTTCACCCGCCGCTTGAGGGTAGGTACTATTTCCCGTAACTGGATAAAAAGTAGCTTATGACTTTACTAACCCTCTAGACTGTATCTAACTAGTTTTATTTAAATCTGAAAGAAAGACTCGCGAAAGATAGACAGACAGACAGAGTTATTTCGCATTTATAATATTAGTAAGAATATTTTTTTTAGGGAGAGAATGAAAATCATCATACCTATTTCTTTACAGGACAAGATAAATATATCAGAAATTTATTTGACACGAGTATACAGAACAATATAAAATTGGGTCAACCATTTTAAAGTATTTAGCTTTATATATGTATGTATGATGTGCAATAGTATTGTTTTCATTGCAACTTATTTGCTTAATAATCATAACTCATCGTTGAGATAACGTTTTTTTTTAATACAGGAAGCAGTATCATCAATTAACTTATATTCGTGACCGGATAACAACTGCCTCACAGATAAAGTACATGTATACCTCCGAAGTATATTCCACGCATTAGCGTCATAAAGCGAAATCATTATAAAAACGTATCGATTGACCTTTGATAGGTGTTACATCCCTATTGATGGGTTAAGTTAGTTATAGATACAAAAAAGATTTCCTTTTAAAATACTGTCGCTTCTACTTTTTTTCGAGGGAAATCATCAAATTTTAATTACCACCTGAAGGTTCGGTTGGAGGGAGTGTCAGACTCTTACTGACTAAAACCCACTATGTTCCTTCTGGAGGTCCCTGTGTGCCAGGGCCGCGGTAATTGTTATTAACAACCCGCAACCCAACTGTCGCTAAACGTAAGCTTTATTACAGTAGAAAAATGCTTTCTTTTATTTCAAAATTCCGTGTCAACACTGACATGAGTGGTGTATGACAACATAAGTGATATCAACTTATGCTCAAAAACTACAGGAAAACACTTTTTTTAATAACAAAATATGATCTATACCTACTTATATTTAAAAGCTTGTTTGTTTGTATAATAGTAAGCATGAACGTATTAATATCAGGAAGTACACAATCGATTTGAAAAATCATTCAGTGTTAGATAGCCCTTATATCGAAGGCTATAGACGCGTTATTTTTATCCTTATGCGCGGAATAATATCCCCTGGTCACGAGAGAAACCGCTGGCGATAGCTAGTAAATTATTATGTATTCATCCAACATTGAAAATAATTATAGTTAATTAAAACAAACCTAGTCTTCAAAGATCTAGCAACGCTACCGAAATGTTAAAACATAGGTATTAAAATTAAAACGTACCTAAATATTTTAAATATTAGTGCTTAAGTCGTGTCTAGTTAATTATTGACTGTTTTTATATTTGAACGCATCAACTATTTATCTACTACCTAATGATTTTTTATCAAGGTGCCTTCTGCTTAAGGAGAATACGACATTTGGTAGCGGAAAATTAAAATATAAAATGTTTTTCTTATAATTAAGTTATTATATTTTATATTTTCGATAACTAAAACACTCACTATGTTATTGTTAAAAGTGGTCTTAAAAAAATAAAAAAAAACATACCGTCGAATTGATAACCTCCTCTTTTTTTGAAGTCGGTTAAAAAGGAACAGCTTTTTCACTACTTTTAAACCACCCTCTTGAACATAGTAAATGGTCCAAATATAGCACTAAACCCGGTACTTCGAAGAGATTTCAGCAACGTAGGACCCATCTACCTGGGCTGCGGGTTGTTCGCAAGAGATAGGTAAAGGTGGCCCTGGCACACGGGGACCTCCAAAAGGAACGTAGTGGGTTTTAGTAAGTAAGAGTCTGACACTCCCTCCAGCTGCACCTTCAGCGGGAGGGGTCATTGATGATTTCCCACGAAAAAACAAACCTGGTACTTTTTAAAACCAAATTTTATAATAACAGGAAAACACTTAACTAAAACGATACAACCATAGAATTATAAGAAGAAGTTTCGCACTCATAAATAAAAGAAAATAAAAAAGGATCATACAATTCAATATTAAAATTTCTCTAAAAATTATTATTTCGCATTAAAACGTTTATCGGTGATCGGTAACAGTCAAAGATTCGCTTAAACGATCTAATATTCTGTTAGTCACGATAACTAATCCGGTTTGGAATTAATACGATCTTCTCGCTAAATATAATTTTTAATACGAAATTATTGATTGCATAATTGTATTTCTGTCACATAAGGGAGGTTTAAAACGAATCGAGCGAACCGTCATTTGTTTCCTTAGGTACCTATAATTATTTAAGAGAGCAAAGGAAAATCCTCTGTCTATGCATTATATTCAAAGGAGTCTATAATTTGCTCAAATTAGGCGAATGAATATTCTTGTGCTAGATAAAAACAATTAAAATACATACAAAGAAATTTTATGTCTTTCAAAATTTAGTCAGTTTGGCGATGTACACAAGTCCTACCTTATATAGGTATTACCTTCGATATCAGCTGAGAAGAAGAGTTTAGTGCTCAAAAAAATAGAGGGGACACCCGGGTTCGAACCGGGGACCTCTCGATCTGCAGTCGAATGCTCTACCACTGAGCTATATCCCCATGCTGTCACTATGTCCTTATAATGGTTTGGGATGCACTTACATCATTTTCACCCAAAGAGATATGCCAATTAGAATGAAACACAAAAGTCTATACATTCGAAGTATGCACAGACATTGTTAGTACGTAACACATTTTCTTATGTTGTTATCATTTTATCCATAAACTATGAACGCACCCAAACACCAAGAAATACGTGCCTAATCTCGAAAAGCTAAATACTCTAAGCTAATAGACATACCTATGTTCAAGTCCTGGGTAATTCTAAAAGAATTTTCACTCTAAGCCCGTGCTAGTGAAAGCATGAAATCGTATAGTATAAGCTTGTAAAAGTACCTACTTTGAATATATTTGAAAAAAAAAAACTAAAATAAAGAATCTACTAGCCAGTAATTACAAATAATGTATGAACATATGTATGTACATAGTCAAAGAGACGACAATTTTAAAACGACTTTTCAACTTGGTTGGGAAAACCCTTAATAAACGATAATACGTTGAAAAGGTTAATCGAACAATATATAGAACAACTTTCGACCAGGATCTTGGCGTACTTATCTTTTACACATTAAATAATTAAAATTATCATCTAGTTTACTCAGCTTCATAATCATCTGTCTAGCATTTTCCCACGCTATGAGTGACTGCTTATTGGACCTTCTCATCCCAATTACCTGGGCCACTACTTAGACTAGGTTGTCAGACTTTCTGGCTTCTGTCTACCTGTAACGACTGCTTAAGATGTACAAATAACAATCGGAGCTGCTGAAAGGCACCAAATAATTTGATGGACTCATAAAATCTGACGTTACACGATGCCAGAAAAGAGGAAAAGAAATTCCCTACTTAATATAAAAATATAAATTATTATTTTGTTGCTCTACAACTCAGAGGCTTCGTGATGAGATAATATTATTCCGTTACAGGCTCCTATCACATGAACTTTAAAACACAATGAAATTAATCACGTTATCTAGACAGCCTATATTGGATTTAGATTCATAGATAGCTAATGGATGTTGTATTCGAAAGTATATGCTTGATTCACATAACGTGATCTCACGTTTTGCTCATTCACGTATTTGATTTGTTCTGAATCGACAAGAGTTTTGACAAAAAATCATAATCAACAAATCAAACTAGCTTTCAAATAACAACGTCCGCATAAAAATTGATTCAGCCATTTAAGAGATACTGTACCATATACACATACACACTCATAGTTTAACTTATAACAATACTCTTGCCCCGTTAGGGGTAAATAAACATCTAAGCTTAATAAAAATCTTGATTTGTTACATTTTAGTGGCTGGACTGTTTTTTTTGTTTCTCCTAATATTTGAAATAATTTCTTAAGTATAAGATCTACACACGCGGAAAATTTGTACAAGAAGATATGGAATAAAAATGCAACAGTTAGAATTGAAAATTCTCTTAAAATATCTAATGCATATTATAAAATCGTAGAAAATTCAAAACTGTACATTAAATATTTTTTTATTTAAGAGAAAAATTGGAGCGTGATCTACAATTTTTGTCTGTTTGTCTGTATGTATGTCCGGTATAATAGTACTGCATGGATTTGCTTCAAATTTGACATGAATAGTACCAAGAGGTCGGGTCAACATATAGGCTACATATTATCACGCTATCACGTACGGGGGCGGGGCTGGATGTTTAATCACCAAATGTCCACGCGGACGACGTTGCGGGCAACAGCGAGTATAGAAAAACAAATATCTCCCACAATAATACATATAGGATAGATGTGAATATGGGTAATGCAATGAAGAATACTACTTACCTAATTGACATTGGTCTAGTGAAAAAATCCCAGTTGAACGACACTCATTTATTATTGCAGTAGAATACAAAAGTTAATATGATTTTTCATTTGTAATCCACAAATGTAACCTTACTGTTGTCCGTTATGACTTTGGTTACTAACAAATGATAGGATATTAGTACATACGCCAGCACATCAAGCTACTAATCTATTAAATTTCCTCAATAGATTTTCAACTTTATCGCTGAAGCTAATGGTCCAAAGTAAATTGAGAAAATTTTACAGTTTGGGGTAGCTTGATGTGCTGCCTGTACAATAGCTACATGAATAGGTAACCTAAAGCAATCCGTCAACCCGACTAATAGTTATTTTACAAGCGTTTTTTCTAGTAACTACGGTGTGGGCAAAGGACTCATTTGGATTATAAAGAGGCTAAAAGTGACCTCTATTTGAGCTGATACTAAAATGCATGATGATGATGATATATCCGAGAATCAGTTAGAACTTCATGTGAGTGTAAAAGGACAATCAATCCTCGAAGTGCAGTCAGCAAAATTGGCGGGGTTCCAGTAGAGCCGGCACAAGCCGAGGCTGTGGGATTGTTTGCAAAAAAAAAAGTTTAAGAAGGAACAAAAGCGTGTTTTAGTCAGTAAAACTACCTCCAACCACACTATAGTAGGATAAATTAACCGATAATTTCCCACTCATAAGAAAATTGCTGTGAGGATGCTTAAAAAAAGAAGCTTCTAAGAGAACACCTGATGTCAATATTTATCGGGTTACTTAAAGTAGACGTGTCAAAGGCGACTGCTTAAGCTAATTATACGTAATGAGTTAGATTATTTCTTAAGTTCCCGGGGGGCCTCACCCCTAAAGAACGTGCCCAGGTGGCGTATAGGGGAATGCTCGCCGATGTCCATGAAGGGCAATCGGAGGATAGGAGGGAAAGAAAATACCTCCTGCGGACTAACAGGCAACCCTTCGCCGGACCACCCGGACATATTCCGACACCGGAGCGGCGAAGGGCAGTGGCATCTGGCAGAGGATGGCAGCGGAAGAGCAAGAGCCAACGGTGGAATCCTAAGCCCCAGTTAGCAAGAGCACTGATCTCAGGAACTAGATAGCTCATTGATGGGTCAAAGAAGGCTATGGTTTTGACGACGCTAGTGAAATTGCTAGCAGAAGCTAGTTTACTTATAAAATCGTACACTCATAAAATCTTTATCTGATTATTTTTACTTAGGAAACACTATATTATAATGTATGAAACAATAACGATTCATGATGATCGCAATACAAATAAATAGATAGGTATACTAGACCATGACCCAGACGGACTTGATACAGATCGATTACACTCGATACTTTCGCTTGTAAACGATATTATTGTTCTGTGGCGTAACGATTTTTGCACTAATTTTGGCAGATTTACAGATATCATTTAGGTAATTTAGATTGTCGAAGTGTATCCAGCATTCTCTTTACCAAAATTATCTGAAAACAAAGTTAATGAATTGGCTTTTTTTACTAGGTACCTAATTTTAACTTAAAATCATGACTGTTGTCAAAGTAAATTTTTGGGTAAGAGTAACTTATCAAAGTTGGAAGTTTTTCGCTACCACCTTCCTTAAAATTGTTCCGATACAAAAAAAAAATTGTCTAAGATTTTGGTCTTGTTCATTAAATATATTTTTTCAACAGGAAAGCAATTGTATTGAGATTTAAAATTTGTAATCATCATCATCATCATCACAGCCTATTTATCGTCCCACTGCTGGGCACAGGCCTCCTCTCCCAAGGAGAAGGATTGAGCGTTAATCACCACGCTTGCTCAATGCGGATTGGTGATTTCAGACATCATACTCCAGGTTTCCTCGAGATGCTTTCCTTCACCTTTAATCAGTCATTGGTTGTCCAAGATAAACTTAGAAAGTACTATAACTTAGAAAAGTTACATTGGTACTTGCCTAACCTGGAGTCGAACCCGCACCCCCATACTCGAAAGGCTTGGTGCTTGAACCACTAGGCCACTACGACTTTCAAATTTGTAATAGTTCAAACAAATTTTAAAACTGTAATCAATCTAAATTTCGTTGAAGCTAAGACAAGAAAAAAAATCATATATATTATTCGCGGCCTAGCACCTCACATCAGGGCCAAGAGACCAATGGTCCTTTTTGCCATACACGTTAATGGAATCCTTGAAAAAACAGTAACATTTTGACATACGAGGTCACTCACGTTCAGTAGCTCAAAAAATCTCTAAACTAATTACTCATAGTATCTTAGCTTTAGTTCATTATCTTCGTTGTACATGACGTCAGACGAATGTTCAGGATTGAGAGCAGCTGGTATATAATAGGTCAGGCGAGTGGCAGCATCACAGTGCAACTTCAGCTTCATCTGCAATAGGTTCAGTGATCCTACAACTACTTACAAAATGAAACTGGTAATTAACTTTTGTTTAGTACAAATATTTAGGGCCTGTTTTACCATCTACGTATACAGTTCCCATCGGTTTATTTGGCAGATAATTTCGTACAAATTCTGTTCCATTTTTTTTAATTTATTTGGTAGATCGTGGCTATTCCCTAGAATCACTCTTCTTTCTGAAAAACAGTTTGTAATAACAAAGCATAATTAATTTTCCTTTTAAATTAAAGAAACCTATTTAAATGTACATATTATAATATTTAAAAAAATACACAATCATATATTGAAAAATATATTTTATTCACCATCCTAATAATTATCTACTCGGAAAATTACTTTAAATGAAATTTGAAAATCTTACTAATATTTTCAAAATTATTAATTCTAAACAAAATTAAATACCATCCCGTTCATTAATTAATTATTGTCTTAATAGTTCGTCATCGCCGCTCTCGTCGCCGTGGCCGCCGCAGGTCGCCTGGAGCACCTAGAGCGCTCCTACCTGCCTCCCGACAGCAACTCCATCGGCAGCGCGCGCTCCTCCTTCGGCAGCCAGGGAGGCTTCGGCTCCTCCGGCTCCCACGGCTCCTTCGGTGGCAACTCTGGATCCTTCGGTGCAGCTGGAGCTCGTCAGCAAGGTGCCTTTGCCGCCGCCACCTCCAACCAGTACCTGCCCCCTAACCACGGACCTTCAGGATCTAACGGAGCTTCTCAGTTCTCTGGTTCCCTCCAAGGTAAGATATACCAAAAAATGATGTTGAAAATATAAGATTACTTGGGACTCAATAAATCTTTGCAGGCAGTAGCAATTAAACAGTTTGCATACAAATGTCAATTAATAAAGTAACAAATTGAATTTTTAAACAAATATTATGACGTTTTTATGGCTACTTAGTTGATTCGTTACTGGCAAGACTATAAATCTTTTTAAAGATAAAAATAAAAGTTAATATGTTGAAATTAACTGCATATTGATTTCAATCGGTGTCTTAATACATTACTTAATCGTTACAGTTAACTTTTTCTTAACTCACAGCTTTAATTTTATTGAATGTTTGTGATTATTACAAAACAACTAAAATAAACTTGTTCTAATGTTTTCCAGGTTTTGGCTCCCAAGGCTTTTTCCGCAGCCAGCAATACAGCGGCCAGCATGGCTCTCCCGCGCAACAATACTCTGCCCCCAACTCGCAGTACTCTGCCCCCAACTCGCAGTACTCCGCCCCTAGCTCCCAGTACTCAGCCGCCCCCAGCTCGCAGTACGGCGCCCCCGCTGGTTCTTTTGGCCAGTCTGCCACCAGCCGCCAGTACCTCGCGCCCCGCGCCAGCTCCTCTCAGCAGTACCCTCAGCAAGCCTTCGATGAGCAGACCGGCTACCAATACTAAGTGTGTTCTGTGCAATACGAAAATGTTTTAGTCAATTCAGTAGTTTGTATGTATGTAAAATAAATTGCTGTATATATTTCAAAAGTAAATGAAGTATATTTTTCATCTAAATTTTTTTTTTCTCCACAAATGCGTACCAAGTTTAAATATTAACCATAAACGAACAATTTTATTAAAACAAGAAATAGTACGTGTAATGCTTACTTCTATTGAAAACAAAATAATGAACTACTTTATTTAAAAAAAATATAGTCCAAATGGTCCTTTGAACTTTTCAGTTCAAACTTTTTTGATGGAAAGATTACTTGTCTAATATAAACTAATCTACATTCCAATCGACAAACGTCAATCCCTCTACATATTTCTAAGTTCTCTACAAATCTATGCAAAAGTTAATCTATTTTTTTCTTCTAAAGAAAAAAAATGTCTTTCTCATCATGCTAGTGATACTACTAGAAGTGTTATCTCTTACAAATTGGCAAAGTCGCGTTGAAGTCAAAATAACATGTAAAAACCAAACGATCTATGTCATTAGGCCACTCACAATGATTGAATGACACCCAGCTATTAGTGATTAGGTCGTTGAACCCAACACTAATGGGCTGTTGTATTTGATTACTTTTCTCGCAAAAAATGCTCCAGTAGTGTTGGTACTACATTTATAGTATTTGTAGTGGAAGGGTAAAATTCTGGTTTTCAATGTCAGTAACTGGGTGATACATCTTTCTCCAAATAATATTTAAAAAAATTAAAAATATATTATGTTTACAAACTAGTGTCTTTATAACTGGAATGGATCTTATAACTAGAAGAATCCCAATGTTTCAAAACTCAGATTCAATCAATGCAATCTAGATTACCCCTTGGCTAGACTGGCGTCAGACTTACTAACTTCTGACTACCCGTTATAACTGCCAAAGATGTTCAATGACAGCCGGGACCTACAGTTTAACGTGCCATCCGAAACACAGTCATTGGTGTCCAAGATATCTTTGTGTTGTTGACTTAGAAAGTACTTACAAACTTAGAAAAGTTGCATTGGTACTGGTACTTGCCTGACCTGCAGGCTTAGCATGGCGATTCTATATCTATTCTGTCAAGAAAAGACAAAGCTCTTTCTGTCAATGTCAACATGTCTTCATCTGACCGAGCATGGCGCGACCTGTCAACTCACATATAGTCACTTGTAAACTTAAGTCGATCGAAGAAAAAAATCTTCAAAACATTACAAAAGAAATCGTACGTAAATCTGTCACTTATCTGTCATTATGTCCATTCTCCAATAAACAAAACTTGTTTCTACGGTTGCAATGCTAAGCCTGCTGGAATCGAACCCACGCACTCATACTTGAGAGATTAGCTCTTTAACCACTAGGCCACCACAACTATTAATCACCTCACACAACATAATTGTACAAGATTACACAATATTGCCGAACTACATAGGCACACCAATTAAAATCACCGAAAAGCATTCATTCTAACAGTTCAATGTCTGGGTCGTGATCTTGAACATTTTAATTACATTGCGTGAAGACACGCTATTCGTTTGTGGATAGAATAATATCTGTGTGAAGTTATTCAATCGATTATCAATAGATCCAAATATATGTAAAGGTCTATTACTAGTCTTGTGTTGTGTGTAAGAGTTACCGTGAATTAAACTTCGAAAGTCTGAAATTTCCTTCTACTATGCCAAATACTTATGCAAATATACGTATGTACATGATTACGAAATTTATGAAAAATCAACATTCTTAAAAACAAAATATGAATAAATAAAGACAACATCAAACTTTTGCGTTTTATGGCATGCTTAATTTGTTTTAAGAAAAGATCTCCGTAGATAAAGAGGCTTAGGGAGGCTTTAGGTTCTGTTCCATTTTTGAATTTATTCGGTAGGAAGGGGCTATTTGGACATCGTGATAAATTGACCCTTAATAAACCACTCACCTACAAATAATAACAAAGGCATTGCCGCAAGAAGCATCTAGCCAGAAGTAATATAAAATTCCACAGAGAAATGAGGGTCAAAATAAATGAAGTAACGAAAATAAATAGTAATTTTGAAATCTTAATTAATGGTGTATAATTAATTTTAATTAAAACAGTTAAATATAATGTTAATAAAGTTCGGTAAATGTTACTTCAATACCTAGCACCTAATTATGACTTTTCTCTACTAAAACATGTTCATACCATCATGTTTAACGTTATTTTATCATTTTGCTAAACATGTACAGACGCCAGCACATCAAGCTAACCGAAACTGTCAAATTTTCCCAATCAACTTTGAACTTTATGCTTCAGTGATAAGGTTGTTATAGCTTACTATTTCAATTCCTACTATAGGTCGTCATGGTAACAATTAAAATTGATCATAAATAGGAATCAAATCTTCGTGAGGTATTATAACCCTTCCTTATTCACGGTTCGTTTAGCGGCATCGATTCATCTTCAAATTTGTTATAAACACCAATGACGTGCCGGTATTGGTTAGCGTATCGGCTTGCCATCCCATTCGACTATGAGAGTGCACCTGTGTCGGCGTAATTGTTCGTGCTCTATAATGTCCTGTGCAGCTCTCTGGACTCCTTAGAAAGAACAACCACCGTGGCCGAGAATCCCTCTTGATGATATTATTAGCTAGGTACCCATTAGATTTCACTTACCTTACGAGGCTGACTTGGCACAGTAGTGCTCAAGCCTCATAAAATAAAAAGATTAGATTATACTTCAACTATCAAGTGATCATCATAGTCGGTCTGTAATTCCCAGAAAAAACACAAATCTGTGACACTAGATCTGGTTCTTCATTGATATTTTGGATTGAATGAAATGCTATATTTTTATATTATACACAACTATTTATTCCACATAAAAAATTATGTCACTGGCCTACAATATTACATGTTAAACAATGCACACTTAGTAATGGTATCCTGTCTCCTCATCGAAGGCTTGCTGAGGGTACTGCTGTGAGGAGCTGTGGGGAGCGAGGTATTGGCGGCTGGCGGCGGACTGCTGGGGGAACTGCTGGGGTCCAAACGAGCCGGCGGGGGCACCGTACTGGGAGTTGGGGGCAGAGTATTGTTGCTGGCCACCGTACTGCTGGCTGCGGAAGTTCTGGGCACCGCCAAAACCTGTTAAGAGTAATAACATGAAATCTCTATTTTGATGTTCCCTTTGGGTCCTGACTTTGTTTTTTTCTAGTTCTTTCACATTTACATAGTCACGTTGAAGACTCAATTAATTTACATACTATTGAGGAACATTAAAGACCATTTGATACATTGTTGCCAAAGTTATACATATTCAATTAATATACAAAATTTTAACAGATTTGTAAAGAAACTCTTGAAGTGAACACAATTTATACCTTGAAGAGAACCAGCGAATTGAGGAGCTCCGTTGGAACCTGATAGTCCCTGGTCAGGAGGCAGGTACTGGTTGGAGGTGGCACCAGCGAAAGCACCCTGCTGATCCACGCCAGCTGCACCGAAGGATCCAGAGCTACCTCCGAAGGATCCTTGGGAGCTGAGGGAACCTGAGCCTCCGTTGGCGCCGAAGGGAGGAAGGTAGGAGCGCTCCAGGTGCTCCAAACGGGCTCCAGCAGCCACGGCGACGAGGGCAGCGATCACGAACTATAAAAAAAATATTACATAGCACAATTTCTTCAAACATTTTCGAACTTAGAATTTAATAGGTTAGGAACACTTTTAAAAACATTTTTTTTGTCACTTATAATGCCAATTCTCATGAAATCCCCAAGAATATCACAAAATTATTTACCAGTTTCATTTTGTATAGTAGTTGTAAGATCACTGAACCTAGTATGGATGAAGCTCAAGTTGAACTGTGATGCTGCCACTCGACTGACCTATTATATACCAACTGCTGTTGATCCTGAACACACGTCTGACGTCATTTTATAGCTTAAGTAATAAAACAAAGTTATGATAGGCCAAGTAATTAGTTCGAGAATCTTTAAGCTCCCGAACGTGATTGACCTCGTGTGTCAAATTTCACTGGAATTTTCAAGGTTTTTCAGTTTAACTCAAAAACAAAGGACCAGGAACAATTTGGTCTTTTAGTTCGAAATAATGGTCCTAATATACTTTTATGAGCTCATAATACCACAGATGGAGCTTTTGACTTTTCGATTGCATATTGTGTAGTTGACAAATTATAGCACCATTACAATTAACACCTCGATTTATATTCGTTTCAGTACTATTGTGTATCTTGGCCATAATTTTCGGAGTCAGTGCGATTAAAATCATTTTGGTTTTAATGAAAGAATTAA
Organism: Heliothis peltigera; assembly: GCA_958496145.1. NCBI lineage: Eukaryota > Metazoa > Arthropoda > Insecta > Lepidoptera > Noctuidae > Heliothis > Heliothis peltigera. Next base: position 1,651,436 of record OY292338.1, read on the forward strand.
GTTTTCACCCCTTATCGTGTGACTTTGGAGTGCTATCATAAATACCTTTTAGAAAGCAATATTTTTTTAATATTAATTAATAGCATATTAAGAAATTAGTTTTAATAAATTCATGAAAAAAAATACTAATGTCGATAAAATAATAACACTATTTTGGTCCTAATGTTAAGGATGTCGTTTATTAAGCAGATATATAGGTCTTAAAACAGTGTTAAGACTCTCTCTAGATATCGCAAAAAAATGGAAATAGCTTGAATGTCGGGAAAAGGCTTCGATGGATTTTTTTTAGGATATAAATTAGTTCACTTATTGAAACTTCATGTGGAAAACAATAGTATCATAAACTATTATAGTATATGTGAGTATAATAATATTATAGAACTTATTCTTTTAACAATAAGTTAAGAGCGCTTATACCGAAAGTTGGCAACGTCGCAAATAGCTGTCAAATATTTACACGTTTTAATTAATTTTTCCAATTTACTATATGAAAATAAGAATTATGGCTTGCCAACTTTCGGTATAAGCGCTCTTAAGTGTTTCAGCAATGTGTTAAGTCCATTATCTACTTGACTACCATTATTATTGAATACCATTCTAAAGCAATACAATTCGTTTCATCCAAAGCTTTGATACTTATCAGTAATCAATTCTCCGTCTGGATCGTGATGTCGAACGTTTAATTGTACTACATCACATATATTCATAGTAACATAAATATTACGCAATGGAGTATAAATTTTGAATAACGGAAGCATTTCGGCAGATGCTTTGAGGTCGAAGTCATAAATACGTTCTTTAGATAAACTATGATAAACTACGGCGAATATACCTTAGGGCTATAGACTATGCTGGCTGTGGGCTTGAGTCAGAAATAAAAAGATTTTTAGGAGAGCTAAATTGTCTGGACGTTTATCTATTTCAGGTGACGGAGACGGTATCATAGTTATTTCTTCCTCACATGCGCCGTGCCTCTTGTAGAAAAGCGTATAGCGTGGAGCGTGTTCGCCTATATTTGCGTGTTATACTCGTAGTCGACGGCATTGTTTTATGTAAATGATTTACTCAACTGGAGTTAGGGCTCTGTTGTTTGAGGACCCCTCCCTTATCAAAGATATAGCTACGTCCGTGATATACCTTATACTAAACTGTGACACAATCTCAATCGCAGAAAAAAAATCATACCAGTTGCATAATACCTACAATAATAATTAAAACATATCGATTCAAAAAATAAAATTATTCATTACAAGCTTTACGGCCAGTTTCACAGATTACGGATAGCCATTATCTACCAGATAAATTTAAAAATGTATAGACAGTTTCCCCCGGTGAACCTTCTGTAGGCTACCATTTTTGACAATAAAGCTAAGGATTGGATTTTGAAAGTAACTCGAGCGCATCAGATTAACATATGGGAGAGTGATTGCATCCTGCTGAGTTGTGAGTGTGAAAAGTAAAAGGTTATTTTTATTAAAGAAATACAACCATGGTCGTTTATGCTGTTACCATAGTAGGAACAGTTACTAATGGTATTTTGCTATTCTTTTTCAGTGGTTCCTTTTCTTTATTTTCATAATTATATTTTGCAAAAAGCTGACCATTCCATTAGTCAATAATAATGTACTGGGGTACTGCCAAGATTAAAGTTATACTTTATGGATGTAAACTGAAGTGGAAACCCAATTGTCTACTTGAAATAAACCGCATTCAAATTGATTCAGCCGTTTAAAAGCTACAGAGTTTTAGACGTAGCGGTCAAACTTGTAACACCCTTAATTTTTAACTTAAGAAAATATTAAAAATCAACTTCATTATTCAGCAATTTAATATACAATTCAATTTACTAAGACATTTATATTTTGCACAGAACACACTTAGTATTGGTAGCCGGTCTGTTCATCGAAGGCTTGCTGAGGGTACTGCTGAGAGGCGCTGGCGCGGGGCGCGAGGTACTGGCGGCTGGTGGCAGACTGGCCAAACGAACCAGCGGGGGCGGCAGAGTACTGGGAGCTAGGAGCAGAGTACTGCGAGTTGGGGGCAGAGTACTGCGAGTTGGGGGCAGAGTACTGCAAGTTGGGGGCAGAGTACTGAGAGCTAGGAGCAGAGTACTGTGACCTGGGGGCAGAATACTGCTGAGCAGAAGCCCCGTGGTGACCACCGTTCTGCTGGCCGCGGAAGTTCTGGGCACCACCAAAACCTATAAGAGGAAAAAATATTATACATTGCATCATTTTTTTTAAACTTATTTAAGTAATACGTTCAAATAGTTTTTTTTTACCTTGGAGGGAACCAGAGAACTGAGGAGCTCCGTTGGATCCTGAAGGTCCCTGGTTAGGGGGCAGGTACTGGTTGGAGGTGGCGCCGGCGAAGGCACCTTGCTGACGAGCTCCAGCTGCGCCGAAGGATCCAGAGTTGCCACCGAAGGAGCCGTGGGAGCCGGAGGAGCCAAAGCCTCCCTGGCTGCCGAAGGAGGAGCGCGCGCTGCCGATGGAGTTGCTGTCGGGAGGCAGGTAGGAGCGCTCTAGGTGCTCCAGGCGACCTGCGGCGGCCACGGCGACGAGAGCGGCGATCACGAACTGTTGATATGGAACATTGTGGATGAGTGAACGAGGCGATATTGCTATTATTCAGAATTAAGGAAAGATGAGGAGATAATTTGTGTTCATTGAAATAATTCTGAATTAAAAGAAGTATTGGTAAAATTTTCACATAATTATGTTCAAAAGTACATATTTCTCTTTAAATGTAATATTCAATTTGTGTAAATGTTTTGGCTAATCTTTTTTTCCAAATATTCTTTCAAAATCGTAGCCATTTTAAAAAGTTTTAGATTTTATGAACATGTCGAATTATTAAATTTTTAATGAAGTATTTTCAGAAAAATTAGAAGAATTTTCATGAATACCATAAAATATTCTATTTTTTAATCTTTGATATAAAATATAAGCCAGGGCTCCAGAAGGAACAAAACTGGATTTCACTCAGTAAAAGTCTGGCACTCCCTCCAGCTGCTCAAAAGGGTGACATTATATGAACTATTCAAGTATCATGCTAACTTAATGATTAATTACCAGTTTCATTTTGTAAGTAGTTGTAGGATCACTGAACCTATTGCAGATGAAGCTGAAGTTGCACTGTGATGCTGGCACTCGCCTGACCTATTATATACCAGCTGCTCTCAATCCTGAACGTGCATCTGACGTCATGTACAACGAAGATAATAAACTAGAGCTACCTCATTATTAGGCTTAGCTACCGAACGTGAGTGACCTCGCATGTCAAAATTTCTCCGTAACTAAGATTTCAAGGATTTCATTAATTTTGTATGAGAACTGAAGTGGTAGTCGTGACCATCAATGGTTGGCAAGCCTATATAAACAGTGCCATCAACTGTTTTAATTAATTTAGAGGCAATAACGAGTGAGACGAGTATTTGGGACGCGCGTGAGATCTGCTCGATTAAAACTTCGATAAACGTACCATATTTATTATCAGTTCAAAGCAATAATTCCGACACATAATTTTATTTTATTTTAACTCGGTATATTTTTTGTCTATACAGTGCTTGGAAGATATTTTGATGTAATTCATTGGTTATAAGAGTTTTTCTCTTCATATATCACTTAGTATTATGATTCTTTTTAATAATCCAACTTTTGCCAATCGTTTCACACGCGTTGCAAAGGAACTAATCCACGCACCCGGATATGAAGTAGCCTAAGGCCCTCTTCGATAAATGGTCTGTCTAATACTGAAAGAATTTTTCAAATCAGTCTAGTTGTTCCTAAAGTAAGCGCGTTTGAACAAATAAACAAACAAAATTATAAAGCTGAAGAGTTTGTATATGTCGCAGGGAATTCAAGATATCAGGTATTTCAGAAAATCGCTCGCTAGAGATATTATGAAATCCTGGAAGATGTCGAATACATCTATTACATTTTCATCCTAAAAGTATTTAGTCAAATGTCGTTTCGCTAAACTAAATCTAGTAAAACGACAGAATTGCCACAAATCACTACAATAAAGATATTATTTCAATTGGAATTGACGAGGATTCGTTCCTTTTTTAAAGGGGGTTGATTACTATGCTTTAATGGGGAGTTTGTTGCGCCACTTCTTCTTCTAAGCGAAAAGACAAAAGCAATAGTGAAGGGTGGTCGTATGGGGTATGGGGGGCTGTCTTTTGTTTTTGACGTTCGAAAAGTGCTGATTTATCAGCTTAATTTGAATAAATTTTTTAATTTGAGTTTTTTAGAATACTCACGCTACCATTTTTTTTTTCAAGAGGGCTTTTTTCTAAATTATTTTTGCATAGCAACTAGTATTTTAATAGTTATGTAACGTTTATATCGGCGTTCTCAGATTATTCTGTAGCGAATTAAACGATTTTGATAACGGCTGATATTAATTTAACTGTCAGAACAACTTAATTGGGTACTTTGCACTGGTTTGTTGACCTGTAGTATATTTTGAAAAAAAAAATCTTTGCTCTCTAGATTCGTTTTGAATAATTATGTAGCCTTAATTACGTCGCTGAAAGGTAGTACAGATGCCAGCATATCATGCTACCCGAAACTGTAAAAAAAATCATAATCAGCTCTGTACTTTATGTTTCAGCGATAAGGTTGAAAATCTTTTAAGGAAATTTGACAGATAAGGCTGATGTGTGTACAAGGCTGAAGAATTTAATTGTTTGTTTGCTTGAACGCACTAATCTCAAAAACTACTAGACTGACTTACTTGATGTCTCATTTATTAAGCAAAGTCATAGGCGATTTTTTTTAAGTGCGATGTAGTTATACCGCAAATAAAATTATGAAATATGCGGCTGAATGCACTGACATGAAATTTGGCATGGAGATGAGTGGTACTTTTTATCCGGGTCCGGGATGAAGTTTCAATAGGATAAGGATGAAGAAAATCAGCACATCAAGCTACCCGAAACTGTAAAATTTTCCCAATCAACTTTGAACCATATGCTTCAGCCATAAAGTTGAAAATCTATTAAGGAAATTTGACAGATTGTAGTAACTTAATGATCATATCCCTGTTATTATTACTATCATTGCTTTTGATCTTAAAAGAGGCATCGCTAATCGATATCCATTCACACCGGTCATTAATATTTATCCACGGTTTGTAACAAATAAAAAATATTAAGTTTTTATATCAAGCTTTTTTTTCATAAACACCTGGGTTTTAATCGTTCGTAATCTATCGCGTTTTTTGTTCTAATTTGTATACTTTATAATTATTGATGTTTTGTTATTATTATTCTTTGTGTTATATGGATTTTTTATCCTTTGAGTTTGGGCTTATGACGTTGTTTATCAATGATGCGATATCGTTCTACTTATTCATTCATATTGACCCTATAATTATCGTGTTAACATTCTATTAATAAAAGTCTTGCTTTACGTTTTATAACTTTGTTTTTTTTTTATCTCAGTCCTAATCGAAGCCAGTCTAACCAAGGTGTATTGGGTTGCTCGGGTAACTGGGTTGAGGAGGTCAGATAGGCAATCGCTCCTTGTAAAACACTGGTACTCAGCTGAATTTTTTATTTTATTTTATATTTTTAGCAAATACTTACCTGTTATTTAATTATGCCTACAGACAATAGGTAATGTCTAGTCGCACTCTTGTTCCTATACGAAACATAAACAAAAGCAAATGTTTAATAATGTTATGGTCAATTGTTAAATTTTTCATATAATTTTTTCTATAGATTTAATAATTATGATTTTAGTTGTAAGCTTTATTTTATTTTTCTGTGCCCTACAGGGTCCATAATTGTACCTAGCTCTAAGCCTAACTGTGAAACCTACTTTATACATTGTGGAATGCAAATAAAACATGAATATGAATATACTTAGAAAGTACATACTAACTTAGAAAAATTGCATTGGTACTTGTCTGACTTGGAATCGAACCTACGCACTAATACTTGAGAGGTTGGCTCTTTAACCACTATACCACCATGACTTTTTCCAGTAGTATTTATGTATAATTAACTATCACAAAATTTAACTACGCTATCCTTGTGCTCAATGAATCGCTCTTAAAACACGTGAAACTTATTAATCACACTCGTTTTTGTAATTAGTTGAGAACCAGTCATACTGATCTCATTATATTAATACTCATCATAATTCGCAATCCTACTCTTGTAAGGTCATCGGCTATCACACAGTGATCATCACGTATCTATTTTAATAGAATTTATTATCTTCACGTGATTCAAACAAGGGCATTTTGCTTATGCCATTCTCTTTATAGGGTAAGTAGATTTTAGATACTGAAACCCATGTTATAGTGCTGGTCTAAGCGGTTCCATCTGTCACCCGATGGCGCTACTTCATATCCCGAATATGAAGTAGCCAAGTAGCTGGAAAAGGACGATCAAAGAAATGATGGATGAATTGCGTGAAAGTTGATATAGCTAGAAAGAATGTAACTTGTGAGATGACGGCAGATAAAAGAGCGTGGAAGACAAAAACATTCTGCGCCGACCACAAATAAAACTTGGGATAAGGGCAGGAGGATGATGAAAGTAGCCTACATATGGTTCAAGGCATCGCGTTGCTCAGGTAACAATTGTCAAAAAGGCAGATAAGCAGCCCCTTCTTGTTAAATACTAATGCTCAGCTGCAACTGATTAGAAGGAAACCGACCCCAACGCAATGAAAAGTTTAGGCATATCATTATACGTGATGATAATACGGAAACAGCTGAAAACTTTAGACAATCCTTATTTCTTTACTAATATTATAACTATGAAAGTAACTCTGTCTGACGGTTTTTCACGCCAAAACGACTGAACCGTATTAAATAAAATAAAAAGACACATAGTCTAGAGTCTGAAAAAGGACATAAGCTACTTTTTATTATTAAAGCAGCATCATTCATAGCAGTATAGGCAGTAGCACTAGTTATATAAAACATGTCTCTTGAGAATGCCCTTGAAAAGGATCAAGAGCGCGACACGCGTTGACCATCTCATTTAGATATTGAAATAGAAAGTACGAATACAAGTTTTGTTACTGTTTTGTCAAGTACAACTTAATTATTTACCATTCAAGGCTTTTGAGCCGATGTCATCCAATAATAACGTACTTTAATTGAAAATTAACGATACCTGTTCACATATAAAAAGGATGATATTCTAGAAAAAGACACAGTTCACCTTTTGTAGTGCAAAGGACAGACATACTTACAATGAACCTGGTGAGTATTTGTAACACAATAATTTAATAACGTACAGGCGCCAAGCTACTATAATCTGTCTAATTTCCTTAATAGATTTTCAACTTTATCGCTGATGCATATAGTTCAATGTTGATTGGGAAAATTTGTCAGTTACATTTCAATCTGTATATTAGACAAATAATTTATTTAACACTTTTTTTTATTTTAAAACCTTTTACAATTTTCGCCCTTTTTTCCAGTTAATCATCTGCACAGTCTTCGCCGTCAGCGCAGCTCAAATTCCATCCAGGAACTATATACCCCAGTCCCAAGGGGGATATGGAGGCCAAGGGGGCTACCAGTCTCACCAGGGCTCTGGCTTTGGAGGTAGCGGTGGTGATGGCAATAGAAGACCACAACAGGATGCGGAGAAGAACGCTGCTACACTGAAACAGGATCAAGAAGTTGGTGAAGATGGGAGTAAGTAGTTAAATGATGCAGTATTATGAGGTCGAATAAGCCGTTGCTCCATTTTCACAAAAAAACACCATATAAGACCCTTTTCCTCTGCTGCGTTTGGTTAGACTGGAAGCCGACCAGAACATAGTTGGGAAAAGATTTGAAACATGATGATAGGTTGTTGCGTAAGTTATTGAAGATACTACCTATAATATTGGATGCTACTTTCGATTTTCAACTATTTCAATATTTTATCATTAACTGATTGTTATTTGCGATAGTACCTATACTCAAAACATGGAGAAAGTAATACTTTAGTTATCTCTAAGGGTTTGCTTGAACGCCCTAATCTCGAGAAAAAACTGATCCGAATTTGTAAACTGTGTTAGGTACCCACTTATCGAGAGAGGCTTTATGTAACTTTTTATCCAGAAGTGCAAACTAGTTCCCATAAGATGCAGGTGAAACCGCTGGCAGAATTAAGTCAGAAATCAATCAATAAAAACAATAAATAACTAATTGAAAGAGAAATAACAAGTAAAAAATGCTGAAACATTGTCAAAAATATGAAACTGCCAAATTGCAAGATATACTTAGAGCTTGCTTCACCACCTACGAATAAGTTCCAGTTAGTTTTTTTGGAAGATAATTTCATACAAAATCTGTTCCGTTTTTTGTCTGGTAGATAGTGGCTATTCGGACATTGTGAAACTGGCCCTAAGTGTGTATTTATTATAGAAATGTTAGACTTAACGATTTATTTCTAGACCTAAAACATTCAGTATAATTAACGATTGAGCAGATCTTTGTATTGAAACAAAAGCTTTTGAACTGAATAGCTGGATACGCTTTGTTACACAAAACAATAATGAAAGTGACCTTGTAGTAACTTGTTAATGTCAAGGTTGAGCATCAGTTCAAGCCCAGCGTACGTGCTCCAAATAAGTCCATTCACGTATTCCATAGTGTTGTTATTGCTTAACTTTTAATAACTTTTTTTAAAATTTCGAAACGAAGTGTCTGCGTCTGTTAATTACTGTATCTGTATATCTACTTCTTATTTTTGTTTTAAGTGAATTTGGTTCTTGCCTTTGTCATATGGATAATGCATTCGATTGACAAATTTATTATTGTCCTACTGCTAAGGCCTCTTATCTTATGGATAAGGAATAGTGTTGATCACCACGCCAGCTCAAGGCGGATTGCCTATTTCAAACTTTAAAGTCCTGGTTTGCTTATGATTTTTTCGCTTACCTTTATTAAGTCTTTGATGTACACATAGATTTGAAAGAAAAAAAAACTTTTCAAATTGACATTGGCACTTAGGTAGACTAATGGCTACCTCAACTATACAAACTTCACAAGGATGCTAGATATAAAAAAAAACTTAAGTAGCTTACATTAATAATAAGTTACAAATAGTATTTACTAATCTTTCTACAACAAACGTTCAAGAATTGGATTATTTACATATGATTACATACATAATTATAAACAGCCAATAAATCAAGATTAGCAGGTTAAACATCTGGGCCATTCTTAACATCTGTCTTCTGACCCAGGCTACCATTTCGGCTACGAGACCTCGAACGGCATCCGAGCTGAAGAAGCCGGTAACCCCGCACAGGCCCAGGGTGGCTTCTCCTACAAAGGCGACGATGGTATCACGTACACAGTAACGTATACCTCAGGGGAAGGTGGCTTCAGACCTCAGGGTGAACACCTACCGGTTCCACCTCCGACACCTGAAGCTATCCTTGAGGCTTTGAGGAAGAATGAGCAGGATGAGGCCGCTGGGATTTTTGATGATGGTAAGCAATTAAAAAAAAACTTTTTAATTTCTTGCCAAGATGCGTTATTCAATTTAGCGCATATCATATGTATACCTAAATTCACATATTATGTGAATTTATTCAATTTTGCTTGTTTTTCTCATTTCTTCTGAAATATCTTAAAGTAACACGAATAAACAAGTGAATTATCATCTCATGGCATAATGTGATCACATTAAATAAAACGCATTTCAAGAATTAGGGCTTGATTTGATTGGGTTTTTTTATTTCATTATACATGAACATACATAGTTTTGATGACAATTATCTTCCTTCGATTTTGATTAAGTGATATGATTATATTTGTTATTTTATAAATGATAATGATATTTATTTTTCAAATAGGTTGAAATCAATACTTTTATACGTCAACACGTTTTTATAAAATAACGAGATGAGGTCGGCATTTCCTAACTGACTGCCTTGAGAATATATATATTTAATTTAATTTTACTATAACCAATTTATCTTGTGTCCCCAGGAAAATACCATCCAGAACAGCATGGAGGTGGCAAAAATGGTGGTTTCGGGTCTTCAAATCACCAGGGTGGCTTCAACGCCAACAGTGGTTACCAGTACTGATTTTATAGACCACAGGATTGTTATTTGTCAATATTTGAACTTTTGGGACATAATAAAGTGTTTGAATCGTGGACATTCTGTAAGTCATTAGTAAGGTATGTAAGATTTGTTGATACAAGAAAGGTAGATTTTATGGTCCTTATATTGACAAATATGATAATTGTTTTAATAAAACTGAACTGAACTGAATTGCGACTGGATTTTAGTAAATAAGTGTATAATAAGTAGGTTTTTAATGTCTTGAACATAAAATTTATTTTAATAAAGAAGATCACAGCTATAAAACCATTTGAAATGTATTTTTTTTCTGTGCTGCAATTTTACTTTACACGCTTACCTTTTGAAAATTTTATAATCGATATCCGAACAAATAATCATCATCACAGCCTTTTTATCGTCCCACTGCTGGGCACAGGCCTCCTCTCCCACGGAGAAGGATTGAGCGTTAATCACCACGCTTGCTCAATGCAGGTTAGTGATTTCAGACTTTATAGTTCAGGTTTCCTCGAGATGTTTTTTTTTCTTCACCTTTAATCAGACATTGATGTTCAAGATAAACTTAGAAAGGTTACATTGGTACTTACCTGACCTGGAATCGAACACGCACTCTCATACTCGAAAGGCTGGTGCTTTAACCACTAGACCATCACGACTTGAAAATCGAGGAACAAATAATATAAAGTCCATATTATTTAAAGGCTTTAAGAATATATCAAAAATTTTACGATACGATACGCGCCATGGACATGCGCAAAGATGACTAACGCCATCTTTGGCGCAGACCTTTAACTAGTGCGATTAGAACATAGCTCGCTTGCAAAAAGCTTACTCTAAAGCTCACCATAATTTAGTATCGATTGTCTCTTTAGCTAGATGGGGCGATAATATTACTAGATGAATTGTGGGAAGACTAATGAAATAATTTCGTGAATTCTTTGCCTGTAGTTTCTGTGACTTCCTGAGGGCTATCTTTATTCATATCTTGGGCGTCTGTACTTAAAAATTTCATAAGTTTGTTAGAAAATACATTTGTGAACAGCCTGAAATAGAAATGAATTAGTGACTAATTGGGTTTTGATTGGTAAGTCGGGCCAACTATTTTACAAAGACCCATTCAAATTATACTCGGGCGTAAATAAACAAAAAGGCATCTTTAAAAAAAAATTGTTGGCATTTAACAAGTTTTCTCGACAACAGGGTTTTACTTCTGCAATCATAAAATTATGTGATTTTGCTATTTGATATTTATTAATTGTTATATTGCTAACAATTTGTGATCCATATCATCATCAACATAGCCTTTTTATCGTCCCACTGCTGGGCACAGGCCTCTTCTCCCAATTCGCTTGCTCAATGCAGGATGGTGATTTCAGACTTTATAGTCCAGGTTTCCTCGAGATGTTTTCCTTCACCTTTGATCAGTCATTGGTGTCCAAGATAAACTTAGAAATGTTATCCACACTGTACTTTAAATACATACTCAGACCTCAGCTTGGCTTTAAAATGGTTCGCTGTTTAAATATATTTTTGGGATCGATCAGTAAGTGCAATTTTGCTCGTCGAGTAATAATCCCATTAGTAAAGATGAAGAGTTTGTTGATTTTTCAGTTTGTTTGAAAGAACTAATTCCATTGCATTGGTTGCGACGACGATTGACGACGATTGACTGCCGAGCTAATGGTTCGATTCCCGGTACGGTCGACAATTGTTTGATGAGCAACCTTGTCGCTTATAGTCTGGGTGTTATATGTATTTATAAATATATGTGTGGTTTATAAGTTGTGTTAGTACCCATAACACAAGCTAATGAATAACTTACCTTAGTGTTTTCCGACCGTGTGTGAAAACGTGTCCCGATGTTCCGAATCTAAGGGTCTACTGGATCGATTTGAAAAATTCCTTCAGTTAGTCTAGGCTTTCTTATATAGGCTTTCTGGGTACACAGATTATTCACCATGGATCGTCGGCATAACCTCAGGCAGAAGCTAGTGTATAGGATACAACTAGCGTTGATGTGAGATTTACCCTAAGGGCTGAAAGTTGTCTGTGCCAAACTAAGAACAAAATATGATTCCATCTTGCTGGTACTCAGGAGTCTTATCGGTACCCAAGTATTGCCGACAGTAGGTTAGTAGTCAAGAACCCGTTTGTAACAGTAATGAATGTAGCTAAAAATATAGCCATGATAATTATCAACTTATGCAATACCATTTGATCTTGTTAAAACAGCTTAGAAATTGTAATTGATTAAGTTATGGAACTTTTTATAGCCAGCTTGTATTACACTTTCACAATCTGTTTCATCAGCTTACAATTTTAGGCCTACTTGCGCCATATTTGTTTGGACAAAGTCATCTATCACTCTACTTGTATTGCATCAGGTATATTGTAAGAGTGTGATATTTCTAACTTAGACTCGATCTTTGTGTCAAGGTTGAAATTGTTCGTCTCGTTTAGTAATAGTTGCAAGTTTGATAATGATTATAGTTTTTTATTGTGGGTTAATATAAGGTGAAATTCCACCGGTGTGCGGCACTGTGACTCACACAAATGTTTCTTCTGGTGTTTTCGTTCTAGTAAATAGTTACAAATAGCGTGCGAACATTTCTAAAATGTAAAGCGAAATTGCAGTGTGGACTCACACAAAAGCGTACTAATTTTTCGCGTTCTTGTGAGCGAACAGTTTTTGTGGACTCTCACTATTATTTTGATGAATACCTACTTGTTGGGTTGACGAGACCATTTTTAGGCAGGTAGGTACAGTTTTAGTAGAACTTGAAGGCAAATCATTTACTGAATTCTGAGCATAAACTAGATGTCTGCGCAGTTATTCGGGCAAAGTTCCATGACGACAGAAAGATGGGTAGAACTATACATAGTTCTGTTCTGTCATCATGTAGATTATTTTTTTAGATTTTGTGAAAGATGTTTTATGTAATTTTTTTAAATTCAATTTTGTAAATCTTCGTAAAGGTCTTAGTTAGTCCATTTAAATAATTTCGTGTTCTCTTCGCAAAGAAGGAATTAGAGTAATTAGAGTATTAGGAAATTTAATAAAAATCATGAAGTATATTGTAGAAAAAGTTATAAGTTTTATTCATAGAATAAATAATTAGATCCTTCGCATCATCTCACTGGTAACCATTATGACTATATCAGATTACACTTACTCATCATGTTACAATATTTTCATACTCCATTTTTATTGATTATCGTTTACTTTATTCTATCTGTAAGCATATTTTGACAAACAAAAATATCCAGAGCCATTGGCGTAATACTAATTCTAGAATGTTCACCGTTTCGGTTAAATTCAAATATCACAATTATAATATTGTCAAAATGTACTTATAGACGAGCCTCATTATAAAAATTGTAGTAGAGCATTCTTCGTATCGTTTCATCACAGTTTGAACTTCGAATCAACGCACCAGTTTTTTAGTGTGCGTTTGTACTATTCACAGGCAACCACCAATAAGATGTCCTTTACAGTAATGTGTGTGACAATACGATATGAAAAATGCTCTACATGATTTTTTGTGTGTTTTTAAAATGAAATATATCTAAATACTGATTGATGGGTGTTTAGTATTTATAGGCTTGTTGTCTGTAGCCAGCGGAGGCCTGTGCTCTCGCGAACTGGGGCTGTGGGGCATAGGCAGCGGCACCAGCGCTAGCGTCACCGTATTTGCCGGGGTTGTATTGACCTGGAACATTTTAAAAGGAAATAGGTTAGAAACGAATTTTTAAATATAAGAAATTACTACGATAACTGAAAATGTAAATAGTCTCCTTTTAGGTATGCTAGTTATTAGCCTTTAAAATTAAACCTTTACTACTCGTAGTTTGTACGATGATTGATGAATGAATTAAATATAATATAAAATAGCCGTTACTAACACTCTTAGTTAAATTTCATGAGTTTCTACTTTAATTACAAAAAAGTATACTTTTTAAATCTACAATAATCCAAAAGCTTTATGACGAAAACTATTTCAAAACTAAACTAAATGTGAATTTAATTTTGGAATGATCGATCGCTCACTTCGTAAATGTGAAAACATTGCGACAAGTCTGTAATAACCATAATAACATTGACTTCTTCAAGTTATAGGTCATTAATGTGCATCCTAATATAATTATTTGACATTTAAAACTGTTAGGCAAACTCCATTACTTGAAGAAGCTCCTTTTGTATTTTTATTGTCAAACAGAAGCTAAGTTATGTCTGTTTGACTACATAATGTAACTCCCATAGGCACCAAAAAGAGACCGAAATAAAGTGTCATATTGACTTTTTAAATTATCATCATCTTTCTATCGTCCCACTACTGGGCACAGGCCTCCTCTCACCTGGAGCCTCGCACTAATAACCATGCTTGCTCAATGCGGGTTGGTGATTTCAGACTGTATAGTCCAGATTTTCTCGAGATGTTTTCCTTCACCTCTAATCAGTCACTGGTGTTCAAGATAATTTTTAGGAAGTACATACAACTTACAATGGCATTGGTACTTGTCTGACCTAGAATCGAACTCGCACACTCATACTTGCTAGGCCACCAGGACTATAAGCTTTTCACAAAAGCATCAAAGCCAAAATAAACCTAGAAAAACCTAACTCTCCGACTTTGTAGCCCCAACCATCTCAAATCTCCACATGACCTTAAAATCTTCGTGAGACAATCCCTTCACTGCACTGACCTATTGTTCAGTAACACAGTAGCCATTATCCTCTACACACTTTAGTTCCCGTAGATTATCATTAACAACCTTATACCATCTCACAAACATTCAAAACTCGACTTTATTATCAAGGCATAAAGGTTCACATGACTGCAAGGCTGTGGTGGAAGCTTCAAGAATCGTATTAAGACTTTTGCCGAAGGAATTTGAACTTTATTGTTAGGGCAATAAGAGTTAACATGTGGGTGATTCTGAACGGTCATAGTGAGGGGTCATTGGGTAATATTGGAAAGGTCAGTGTACTAGTGCAAGCTACAGGTGATTCAGTTGTTTGTATAATGGATGTTTTGTTGTCTCGATGTTTTGTTCGTTGTAAACTTAAAGCTATTAAATTAGTGGTGCAAAGCTGAGATGCAGGAATTAGATTTTACTATTCATACCGAATGGGTTAGGACACTTTTATTAGTTATGTACTATAATACGTTATTATTATTTAGGTTCTTTTTTTAACCGACTTCCAAAAAAAGGATGAGGTTTTCCATTCGGCCGGTATGTTTTTTTTTATGTATGTACACCGATTACTCCGAGGTATCTAGTCCGATTAGTGTTATTCTTTTTTCATTTTGTCGATTTGAATATTGTCAACAAAAATTTTGGAATGTCATCTTTAATTGGTTTTATATTAGGTACATTAATTAGACATTCGACGGGTTAACTTTAAAAATAGATCGATATTTTTTTTTGTCAATAAGATCTTTTAATCTATAAACCTAAATATTCAGAATAACGCTAACTACAGACCAACAAAGACATTTAGACGCTCCACACTATGCATTCTCACTGACATTTCCCACAAATTACCGCCGCCCTATCTATCTGATGGCTAATCGTCGTTATTAGTCTACGTCTGACTGTGACATTCTAAAACAATTTACTTGTAGTTCACTGTTGCAGATCCTTTAGTTTTGTAACATAAAGGTGATTGAACATTGTTGCTACGAGTTTTTAGAATTATTTTAACCTTCCGGTATTGTGATAAGGTTGAAATTCTATTAAAGAAATTTGACAGATTGAGGTAGGTTGATGTGCTGGCGTCTGTACAAGCAATAAATGTAAATAAACCCCTAAAATACTCGTAATTTCTAATAAGGCTTTAATTACAAATTGATGAGTGTCGATAAGTGTTGTTGCTAAGTATATTTTAACGATCAATTTAAAGGTGTGGTAATAAATATTTGTGGGACAGCTCTACAACATAATATGTTAGTCATTATAAAGGAATAAATTAACATTAGTTCATTCAAAGGAAACGATTATTAACATAATAGGATTCATAAACATGCACTTAAATTAACGAAACAAACGTATAGCCTTATTCATTCATCATACATATTATTCTATATTTAAAAAATGTTTACTCTATCCCACTACCTCCGGATGAAATCAGTTAATTTTTTATTTATCAATATTATTATTTTTTTGAGTAATTATTGAGAATGAATCACGTTTAAAAAAATGGGGAATAACCCATGCCTGACATTTCTATCAGATAACTACCTACGCCCTGCGCATACGTGCAATCAACCCCGTTATCTACGTCCCCCGCCAACCACAGACCATGGGAGTGTCACTTACAAATAAATTGGCTATACTATGTATTTTTACTAGTATCATAAACGTGAACGTAACTCTGTCTGTCAAGCTTTCACGCCAAAACTATTGAATCGATTTCAATAAAATTTAGTAGACACATAGTTTAGAGTCTGAGTAAGTATATAGGCTACATTTTTACCCAAGTGCAGAAAGTAGTTCTCTCGGGCGGTGGGTGCAATCGCGAAAACAGCTGGTAAACTATAAATTTCACTCACCATCATCAATGATACCAGCGGCCTCATCACGAGCGTTCTGTTCCAGAGCCTTCAGGATCTCTTCGGGTACTGGGGGGGCGGTGGGGATGTGAGCACCCTGGGGCTGGAAGCCACCCTGGCCGGCGGCGTAGCTGATGGAGTAGACCTGACCGTCATCACCGGTGTATTGGAAACCACCTTGGGCTTCAATGCCGTCAGCCTGGAAGATTAAACAAAGATTTTCTTAAAATTACATAACAAGTTATTTTTGAAAATATTGTATCTAATAAAACGTAGAACCTACGCTTGCTATATTGCTAGGTAACAATTTAATGTGAGGCTTAATTTTTACCATTTATATATTTTTTGACTTGTTAATTAAACAATGTTAAAAGTGGCTATTGTGGGAACGACATATACTATATTCATACATTACATAACCGGTCTTAGCGTCAACCACGGGAAAGCATTTTAACCCAAATTTAACATACCCATAACACATCATACATTTTCCTAATGAAAAGGTTCCTATATCTTCAACATTTACGGGGTTCTCCAGGGTTCTCCCCCGAAAGCGTCGAAAAATGATTTATAAGATTCCTTCGTACCATCCATAAGACATAAGTAATGTTTACATCGTAAGATGGATGGTCTAAATAGTGATTATCTAAATGTCAATGTTGAATGGTATGTTCAGTAAATTGTTACGTATTACGTTCACTGGCATCGGGGTTAATTGATACAATTGCAAGTAGACCTTGACTTTTTGTGGTGTTTCGGGAAGGTCATAATATACATATTTTGACCTCAGTATAAAATTTGAGTTTTAGATTTGATGGTGTTTAATAAATTAGTGTCTTTTAGAAACAATATCCTGCATAATTTCATCGTCTGGAGATATATTCTACAGTTCATAGATATAAACGCAATAATATTATTTTAAGCCTAAGACACACTCGACATAATGTTAAATATTATTAAATTTTATTGAGTGTGTCTTAGACTTACAATATAATTGCGTTTCATTTTGGAAAAAATAATAATTTCGCATTGAATATGACACTGGATATGTCCGATATATTATAAGATTTCATACTAAAATTACGCATACATAAATAACCTTATACTATCTAATAAATAATATACAAGTAAAGTTTATTGCATAATTCAGTCAATCAGGATGGGTGGTCGGTAAGACAGAAACATTCATTACGATGATAGAGAAATTCGTAATTTTGAACCCGTAACATCAACTGTATGTAGGAGAATCCAAGTCGTTAATCATTGATGTAAAATGTAGGCTTATTTTGAAAGTAGGCATTGCATACTACTTTAACGAACCATACATAAACTATGCGAGAGAGGGGTATATTATATTTTTATAAAAGATAAAAAGTCATTTATTCAAAGTAAGCTGAAAGTCAACACTTTACGAAGGTCAATTTTACAAAAGACAGCCCCAAAAACGCCCGCCCTTCACCACTTCCAATGTGTTATGGCTGGGTATAGAAAATGGTGAAAAAATCTTCCCAGCAACACAATTCTGAATATACTCAGGCATGTCTTAAAATATCTTATACCTAATAAGCTCATCACGGAATTGCTAAACACTAATGTAGCAACACAGACAAAATCCTGATTGACAAACCAACATACGGATCTAATAACTTAGAAACCGCAAGAATTTTGCATAATTCTGACCTTTCTGGCTGGTCAGTGCCCTTTCAGACGCACCTCATATATGGGCGAGCCGAGCCATTGAGAAAAAGATTACTAGGTCATCTGTCAAGTGCTTTAGACCTCACGGGTACGATACGATTATTGAAAGTTTTGACATTTTATTAAATAATTCTGGAAATTAATCATTGTATTTTATAACTTAAAATATTATTAGAAATTATTTTTTATATTTAATTTGATTTTTATTATTGTATTTATTGTATTCTCTCAATTTTCAAAATATAAGTAATTTAAGTCAAATTAAAAACTTAAGACTCATTCGATCTCTTTTATTATAACTTTTTTTAAACCTACTAATGGCAATATTTACTGGAGCATAAATTAAAATATTGTGTAGAAATAACGTCTGAACTAAAACGTTTTATTCAATAAATGCTTTCTACTACAATTTATGAGCACCCATTAAGTGTCGTAACAAGCAACTAAGTGTTCAAATTGAGAGGATGGGCTACATTCACTTGTGTCCTAATAACATTAGGTTTTTACTGACACTTAAGCCTATACGAGAACGCTTGTTTGTCGGCGTAACAACAAAATGTCACACTTTATTAAGGATCTTGACAAATGCGTCATAAAATTGCCTGAAGTGCTATTGAGGCAATTTTGTGACTACTATTTTCGATATCTGATTTTGTTTCTTACTTTTAAATTATTATTGTTGGATCGTCTTTTGTCTTTCTATATTCCAATTTCAAACAAAGAATGTAAAACATATTTTTTATTGAAACAACTTTTTTGTCGCAATATGTAAAAGTCTTCTTTTACAAATTGAATACTGTATTTTTTATATTCATGCGACTGAAGTCATGCGTTATATTCTTGCAACGTCTTGTCCAACACAATAGCGAATTTCCTTCCATTATTAATAACTTAACAATCCTGGCAGAGGATGCTTATAAATATGGCAAATTGCCATGCAAAGTCGAACAACAGACATTGACCGTGACACCAAGGTATTAATAAAAAAGGATGTTCATTATTTCAATAGGATTTGTTATAACCTTTGGCAAGAATCTCAAAAAGATATTATTCCTATAGTAAGCACATATCAGTAGTTCCTGCTGCAAGTCTTAGATTTCTTAGATACAGTACAGCATTCCTCGTTTACTGGGTTATTGAAGCCTCGTGGGTTCAGTGAACGCCAAGCATGATTACTGTGCATAGGACTCGGGTTAATCCTCGGATCTGAATAGCCGAAATTGCTTTATAGGTTTTTATTTCATAAAGCAGCCCGGAGTATGGAAATTAATTGCGAAGCACCTGCCCTTCTGATCTCTCTCCGGTTATGTCCAATCCAAACAGTATGGTCTGGACGCCGTTATTGTTTCTGGGTTATTGAGGTAAGAAATACAGTCACTACATCATTTTTAACACAAGCATTTTATGTCCTACATTGGTAGACAATTTTGTTCCTTTACAATTTACTTAGTAGAGGGAGAGAGATCCGAAAATCTAATTTCAGAGTCTCCAAAATTATCATTCACTAAAATAGTTTGAAAAAGGTTTGTCTAACAAAGATGATGATGAATATTTGCAAATATGAAACAAATCATCAACATACCTCTTGACCCTGTTCCTCAGCCTTGATTCCGTTCTCAGTTTCGTAGTTGTATCTGAAGGAGTCTTCCTTAACATCGGAGTCCAGGGCGATGATCCTGGCGTTCTTCTCGTAAGCCGCTTGGGGACGGTTGGACTGTTCCGGGTACGCTGGCGGGGCGTAGGCGGCGGCAGCCAGGCCGAAGAGGGCGGAGATCAGGAGCTGGGGAGAATTGAGATGGTGAAATTCATGCAGGGGTTGCAAACATGGGGAAGGCATAAAAAAAATATTTGCGTCCATAATCGGGAAGAATTTTTGGATTCTATTTTTGGAAAACGCGAACTATTTAGGAATTTTAGTGTATGGGTTTTAAGTAACGTAATATTTATCTGTTCTGCATTCAACAATTTGCTTGCTTTTTTCATGTTTAATTTTTATATCGTTTATTTTATGAGAGCCATAAAGGCATATCAAAGTAATAAGTGTCGAACAATGGTCGAATATTATACGTTTAATTAACACCAGTCCCTAAGGTCATAATTTAATTCAAAGGACTTAACGAATCCGTGTAACAAAAAACGCGAACAATAAGATAATAATTATTAATGTAATATTTTATGGGAATTGTGTATGCAAACGAACTATTGTAAACACATAAAAAATAAAGAACTATAATTGAGAAGTTTAAAATAGATTGATCACTGAAAAAAAACTCGTTGCTCTTATCATACGGAACCTTTATTTTGACCCTAACAGCTACACTTAACATTGCACAAGCTGCACTCTTGCGCAAGTGTGTAACAGATCAGATACTATCGCCGTCCCACCCATTGTTTTACATTTTGACACCAGCTCAAGTACGACGAGAATGCCTAACAAAACGAACAAATAATTTTTTGGATGTTTCTAGCTTATATTCGTTAGCAATATTTTTTTTCTTGAAATCAAAATATTGCTTTATGATTTTTTTTTTGCATATTTGGGACGATGCAAGTCAGCTTGGCCATTTAAGTTAGACACGCCTTTTCAAAACAAATCAGTTTCATATTTAAAGTTTTTATAAAGTTTTATTCAAAGTCATATTTTTAGTTTTTGTTTTTTGCTAGGATTGGGTTCCGGGTTCCTAGAAAAACTTTCACTGTTTAACAAAGATCGTGACCTAGTTTCACTAATACTTAGAAGTTAGGCATGTAATTAAGTGTTAATTAACCGCGTGAGTACCTCTAGCTATACTAGATGTAATTTTCAGTTTCGCCCGTGCGAATTTTTGGTGCAATCTTTTGCATAACCAAGAGCAGATTATAACAACTTTGAAAAAAATAATTATTATGTTACTTATTTATTCCAAAATTATTTTTTAAGCTTTTTTATAAAATGCAAAATCAATGAAAATAATTGAATTTAAAAATAATTTAACAAAATAATAATGAAATTAACACTTTAACCACACATAATTAGGAAAATTATTTTTGATTTAGTAACCGGTCAAACTTAGTCCATATTTAAAAGCACAATAAAATAAAAAGAAATAATTAATTTAAAACAAAATCCTTCACTTAAACGGCACGTTCATTAAATTTAAAATCCGAATCCAACACAGCAACTCCTTAAATCGATTCCCGCCCACTCGATTAAATCGTCTAACGAATCGAATTGACTATCGCAACTCACCAGTTTCATATTGTCAGGTCGGAGGTGAAGACTCGAATGTAACAACGGCGGGCCAGCCAGCATATATATACAGAACGGATGATAGGTGAATTACATAATTCATTCTAGTTCATAATGATGCCACTTTTAACAAACATCACTACGATACATTTTTTTGCGTAAGTAATGACATTTCGGTGGAATGATTGGGAGATGAAATATCAGTGTATTTTGGAAGAATGCCCCAAGGTCGGATAGAAGGACCAGAAATTCTTTAGAACGAATTCTTACGGTACTTCCTGAGGGTAAATGACCTTTGACCCCGTAACTCAAGGATAGATATATTATTAGTCCTCTATCTTGGAAGCTCTATATTTAATCCAGAAACAGTAAAGCGGACCAACAATTTCAAGGATAGATATTATTTTTAGAGTCACAAGGTCAAAGGTAAATGTCAAACTTTTTGACCGGTGAAAGAAATTTAATTTCAATTTAAATGTTAATTAATTCCACAATAAATTATTTTTTTATACATATACGAACATCATTTATCATATTAATGGTGAAATATTTGAACACATACAACATTTGGACAATAAAGTCATAACTACTAATAATGACTGATATTAATATCAACCATGGATTTTGAATGAATATGTAAACACTTTTTACAAAGAAGCAATTTTTATCAAGAGACTAGCTTCCGCCAGGAGTATCACTTGGGTCCTGTAGGACCTACTTCACCTGCCGGGATCAGCTGCAGTTTTTTTCACATAATAATATGGACTATCGAACATTGAAAGAAGATTTCTAATCCTTTCGTTCAGTAGTTTGAGATTAGCGCCTTTAAGCGAACAAACTCTAGAGCTTTATAATTCCAGTGTAGATTGTTTGCACCAATGGCTTGAAAACGCCTATATCAAGAACCTGACAGTTTATTTTATGGGAATTTATGAAATGTTGTCTTCTCTTTAAAAGTTTCTGCAACTGAAGGACATCAATAAAATAAAAAGATCTCATTAAAAAAAATATCACATATTTCAGTTGCTGATAGGGTAAAAAAATATTACACTTATCACTAAGGCTGTCCACAGTGACCTTTTTTAGTTGGAAATCATCAAATGGCCTCTCCCGTGTTTGTGTGTGCTGGAAGGAGTGTCATACTGTTACTGACTAAAACCCAATTTTGTTCTTTCTGGAGGTCTTTGTATGCCAGGGAATACTGAAAGCGTACTCTATTAAAAGTATTTTTTTTGGTATGCTAATGTCTCCCACGCTGTATATAAGCATTATTCAAAACCACGTATGAGATATTAGTCTTCAAAATTAATCATAACTCTTAATTGCGTAGGTACATATGTATGTAGTACTTAGTACAAATATAATAACATTCCAAAACCTTCGTTTTAAATTGCATTTATTACATTGCCTTAATAACTTAGATAATTATGTCATTAGAAATCTATAAGTAGGTATGTATTTATAGCAATATTCTGCGATTGTATCAAAAACACATTAAGATGGCCGGCCATCATCGTAACCATCAAATGACAACAGTACGATACAAGAATCCTATATTAATTGAAACTTTGCACAATGTACACAGTACTATGTGTATAATATGTTATGTATACTAATGTATATAACAAACATATACATTGTATACTAACAGAGACAATTGGTTGCTATATGAATAAATAAACTATCTAGCTCTGAATTAATTTTTCAAGTCACTCCAGTAATTTCTGAGATTATTGCGCTCAAGCAAATAAACAGACAAACTCTTCAACTTTATACTATTAATATAGATTCATCATCTCTCAAGCCTTTTCCCAACTATGTTGGGTCGGCTTCCAGCTAACCGGATTCAGCTGAGTACCAGTGTTTTACAAGGAGCGACTGCCTATCTGACCTCCTCAACCCAGTTACCCGGGCAACCCAATACCCCTTTGTTAGACTGGCGTGAGACTTACTGGCTTCTGACTATCCGTTACAACTGCCAAGGATGTCCAGTGACAGAAGGGACGTACAGTTTACCGTGCCATCCGAAACACACGAAAACACGTGTTTCCATTGTCATTGTCTCTCAACACTTAGAAAGTACATATAAACTTAGAAAAGTTGTATTGGTACTTCCCTGACCTTGAATCGAACCTACGCACTCACTATTAATACATATGTACTACTACCAATACTATTACTACAATATTTATTATGAGACTAAATGTAATTTTCGGAGTACTTCGTTTTTGGATCAAGGTTGCGGTACTACTGCAATTTTTGAAAACCAGAATCAACAATGACGTCTACAAGATAAGCATTGAAGCAATAATGTGACAAAATGTCAGAGAGATTTCTAAATGGCCCTTCAAAACGTCAACGATATGTAATCAGAATATACGTAATTTCCGCTTGATTTGTTTAATGTTTAATTACTATTAACTAATTAAAGTTAACCTCATTTGTAGTTCTTAAAGAGAAATCAAGTGCATGATACATAACTGCAGCGGACCTGCAGATGTGAGCCAAGAACAAAATAGAGCATAAGTATAACCTGTATAATATAGGTGAACTGTTTAGGCACCCCTCTGCTATATACAAAAAATGGGTGCACTGTATTGATTGAATGATTGATGACGTCGTATTATCCCTTATTGGTATCATAGGGCTCGCAGAGGGCTTTTCCACTTCTCTACATCTTGAGTAGCAAGAGGTCCCCTCTTGTGATTTCCCCCTTCAGACAGATTAGCCAGTATTTCATAAATAAATTAAAAGAACATTTTTTTTTTAAAAAGCTTTTATAGTCCGCCATATTGGATTTAGAATAAAGTCATATAACATATCTTGCATTGTCATACAAACTGAACGTGTTTACAAAATTTCAGCTCAATCGGTTGAAGATATCTACTTCAAAATTGAGTTTAAAGAATCCACCGTAACCTACATACACGGCAAGTTAAATAAAAGCTTTTAATTAAAAATAGACAACTTGTTTCTGCCCTTTACTTCGTTTGTTGCGATTTTTCACGCAGATGCAATTTCTGTAACGAAAAATCATAAAAGCAATCTTGGAGTACTGTAACTAACTCGAGCTGGTTTTGTAGATGTCGTCATAAAAAGAATTTAATTTAGTTTCATTCCCACATTAAAAATTGAATTAATTAGAGTGAACATTTTGAATTACACGTTACGCACACATAAATGAATAATAATTTTCCATTTCTCATAATTTTTAATTAATATTAATAATTCAAGTTGAGCAACAATAATTCATTAATTTATTTTGAACAAGTTTATGTATGCTGATGTCGTTTAAAGTTCAATATTACACTATTATAAACTACGAATCTGGGAGAGGCGGTACGCAAGACGCTCTAATCGACTGATCTAGTCTACATCATCTCACAAGTCTTTTTGCAGCCATAATTATTGTCTTCTGTAGTCGTGGTGGCCTAGTGGGTAAAGAGCCAACCTCTCAAGTGTGAGGGCGTGGGTTCGATTCCAAGTCGGGCAAGTACCAATGCAACTTTTCTAAGTTTGTAAGTACTTTCTAAGTATATCTTGGACACCAATGACTGTGTTTCAGATGGCACGTTAAACTGTAGGTCCCGGCTGTCATTGAACATCCTTGGCAGTCGTTAGTCGTCAGAAGCCAGTCTAACCAAGGGGTATTAAGTTGCCCAGGTAACTGGGTTGAGGAGGTCTGATAGGCAGTCGCGCCTTGTAAAACACTGGTACTCAGCCGAAATAGGTTAGACTGGAAGCCGACCCCAACATAGTTGGGAAAAGGCTCGGGAGATGATGAATTGTCTTCTGTAGTCATTCTCTTTCTGTATATCCATCCATATTGATACTAAACACCTTCCTCACAACATAAACTTGCTTATCTCTGCGACATGAAGTTCTCTTTTATTCATTCTCGGAGCGTCGTCTTTCTAATAAAGTAGCTAAACAAGTCTCATTGTGAATTGCGTACTTACTCGTATTAATTATCTTCCAACGCCAATAAACAACCAACAATAATAAGATAAACTTATAACAGATCTACTGAATACTAGTGCTATCGATTCTTATTCGTAAGTAGTTATCGATTCTTAGAACGATTGTAATTATTGTATACGGTCAACAAGAAGAGTCTATCACAATTACAAATTTTGTTTATGAAGAATTTGTTTGCTTGAACGCATTTATCTCAGGAACTACTGGTCCGATTTGAAAAATTATGTAATTGTCGGACAGCTCGTTTACCGTGGGAGGCTCAGACTTTTTCATTCGTTTTTGTGGTTTCCACGGGACGCAGGTGAAACTGCCACAACTAGTTAATACACATAAAATATCAAACTATTACAAAAGCTGCTTTATTCCGTATCCGTTACTGTAACTTATGGGTGATTTGAGTGTTCATTTACATCTACATTTATATTTTGTAATTTTTATTGTTAATAGTTAATATGTAGATTTTGTTGCTGACCGTACTTGGGATATGTATAATTTTAATGTAAAATTTACGCTAATTTTGTGTTTAGTGTTTTAGTTTTACTAATTGGGAACGGAGAGCGAGTGTTTAGGCAGTTGGATTTAGTAACATTTCAGTACTTTTAATGCTTACATAACATTCACATTATTATCCTCCGATAAAATTATGTTTCTAACAGGAGTAAATGAAACCTACCATTGTTTATCTATTACAACCACAACCGTATCGTCGTTATTCGTCAAAACTCTAATTGAACCTATAGACATTAAAATTATACATGCTATGATTCCAGGTTGATAACATTCGTAAAAAATACTATTATAATTTTGTATGTAATTATTAATATCGTTTCATACGTAAGTAATATTAGATAATCTTGCAAGTTATACGCCCAATTTCATAATTATTTTTTCTAATAGAAAGGTATGTTATTTCCTAAGTGCCATAGGCTAGACAAGTAGGCATTATGTAAGATAAAAATATGGGTGACGCGTAGGCCGAAACTAGTTGCTGATGCCAATATATTTCAAAAGAGAAAAAATATTGATAAGCTTACATCTGTCTAGTCTTTTCCTAACTATATTGGGCTCGCCTTACAGTGGGATATAACTGAGGTGCCAGCTTTAAATGAAGGGACAGTACCTATATCTCATTTCCTCCTAGTTACCAGGGCAAACCGATATCCCGTGGTAAGACTGGTTGTCAGACTTTCCGGCTTATACCACGACTTTCCACCAGTAATGACTGCAGAAGATTTACAGATAACAGCCTGGACCCGCAAATGTAGCCTTATGAAACACGGTGTAATTTATTATAACGTACATACGCCAGCACATCAAGCTACTACAATCTGTCAATTTTTTTAAATAGATTTTCAACTTTAACTCTGAAGCACATGGGTCAAAGTTGATTGGGAAAATTGATAGTAGCTTGATGTGCTAGCGTCTGTACATGGTCACCCGCTACGGACAGACAGCGCCAAGCATTGCTTAACCTTATTATCAATCGTCCCGTGCGTCTGTTACTAAGCCGCGAGCTCCTCCAAAAGCCTACACGCCTCAAAAATGTGTTTTATATTTTTTGCCACTAAATAGTTTGATGGCCTTCAGTTGAGACAAAGCGATGAGGCATGTAACAATAACGATTGCAAGTAATAGCTTGTGAAAGGTCACATTCCTATACTAAGTTAAGACATAGTTCTGTACTCGATATTATAGTCTAACTATTTGTCTGTTTGAATGTTCATGTTAACCTATAACAGCAGGCTTAGCATGGGAACCGTAGAAACAAGTTTTTTGTACCGGAGAATGGATATAATGACAGAAAAGTGACAGATTGACGTAAGATTTCCTTTGACATTTTTTGAAGATTTTTTCTTTTCTTCGATCGACATAAGTTTACAAAGTGATTATATGCGTGTTGACAGGTCGCGCCATGCTCGGGCAGAAGACATGTTGACATTGACAGAAAGTGCTTTGTCTTTTCTTGACAGAAAAGATATAGAATCGCCATCATCTGGTGGTCATCATCATCATCTCCCGAGCCTTTTCACAACTATGTTAGGGTCGTCTTCCAGTCTAAACGGATTCAGCTGAGTACCAGTGTTGTATAAAGAGCGACTGCCCATCTCACTCCCTCAACCCAGTTACCCGGGCAACCCAATATCCCTTGCTCAACCTATAATAGGTAAATAGGTATATACCAACCTACAGGATAATTTGGTGTATAAGTTACACAGGCCTCTTCTTATACACAGAAGGAATGAGCGTTAATCACCAGGCTTGCTAGGCGGATAAGTGATTACAGGCTTTTAAAGTTCAGGTTACATAGAAATATTTTCCTTCATAGTTAGTATCGGTGTACAAGATATTTTTAGAAATTACAACTTAGTTAAGTTCCACTGGTGGTTACCAGCTTCTGCCAGCGGCTTCACCTGCGTCTCGTAGGTACTGCTGTGACGTAACCAGTCTTCTTCATTTAATGAGCTATCAAACAAAGAAATAATTTTTGAAATCGGACCTGTAGTTCCTGAAATAAACGCGTTTAAGTTAACCTACAAACGAACGTACACAGATTTTTTTTTTCGATATTAGTGCTGAGTTGAATAAACAATACCATAATCACTGTACAAGTGACACGAGCAAAGTCGCACGCGCAGCCAAGTTCAGCAATAAAACTTAATATCAGATACTGTGATGTTAAAGGTCTAATGAAGGTCAAGGTCTCGAAGGGACTAAAGTTTAAATGTAAGTGGATCGTGGACATCTGATATCCTTACTTAGATCAAATGCTAGTTTTATTTGTTAACGAATGTAAAACCAGCACATCAAGCTACTACAATTTGTAAAATTTCCTTGATAGATTTTCAAGTTCATCATTGTGGCTTATGGTTCAAAGTTGATTGTGAAAATTTTACAGTTTCGGGTAGCTTGATGTGCTGGCGTCTGTGCGTAGATGAGTGACAACTTCTTTCGTGTTTCGGAAGGCATGTTATATTGAAGGGTCCCAGCTGCCTTCTGTACATATTTGGCAGTCGTTACGGGTAGTCAGAAGCCAGAAAGTTTGACAACATGTCTTAACACGGGGTATAACATTGGTATCCAGGGTATGCAGTTAAGATTGGAAACCAAGCCCAACATACATAGTTTGGGAAAAGGTTGTTCATGAATTCGTTTGCTTGATGTTTTTTTTGTTCAATGGTTGTACTAATTACAAAGCAAAATAAAATAGTTCAATTTCAATTTGAGGTTTACCAACGACTAGTAAAAATTGCGTAAAATAATAATAAAAAGATCTTCTCAAAATTCAGTGCAGGTCGTTGCAAGAGCCGTGCAAATTTGCGCACTAGTTGATTAATGATGATTATGGCATTACCTCGCTTTATTTTTGTGCGGTCGGGTTTATATATTTTTTTAATTTTGTAATCAAATTTTAACGCCTTATTTTGAAATTTTTTAGTTGTTTTTGAAAATTGTTCGAGGGCTCCAAAAAATATTTGGAAGTTTGTGTTCTGCATATATATTAATTGAATTGAAGGGAGCAAATCCTGGATACGTTGAACTGATTTCAACAATTATTTTATTAAAAGAAAGCCACGTTATTTTTTAATGCCATAGGCGTTTATTACCTGTTAGGTTCGCGAAACAGTTTACGAAACGTGTGAATGCATCACTCCTAAAAATCACCGAGAAGGGATCTCTTAAACTGCTGGGGCTACCGGTTGTTCGCAAGAGTTATCGCGACGCTGCCACACAAAGATCTTCAGAAAGCACAAAAGTGAGTTTGAGACAGCAAAAGTCTTACACTTTTGTTTGATGTTTTTTTTGTTCAATGGTTGTACTAATTACAAAGCAAAATAAAATAGTTCAATTTCAATTTGAGGTTTACCAACGACTAGTAAAAATTGCGTAAAATAATAATAAAAAGATCTTCTCAAAATTCAGTGCAGGTCGTTGCAAGAGCCGTGCGAATTTGCGCACTAGTTGATTAATGATGATTATGGCATTACCTCGCTTTATTTTTGTGCGGTCGGGGTACTAAGTAATATTATTTTAATTTTGATATCAATTTTGTCGCCTTATTTCAAAACTGTTTTTTAAAGAGGGCTTTTGAAGGCTCAAAAAATTATTTGTATGTTTGTGTACTGCATCTACATTATTTGAACCCATGGATATTTTGAACAGATCTCCAAAGAACGCCAAATTATTTTTGAATGCCACATGCTTTAGGTATATTATGTAACAAGTGGTAGATACGTGAAAACAACCCCTTGTTTTCCCCTAAGTCCCCATTGAGAGAATCCCTTAAATTGCTGGGGTTGCGCGTTGTTCGTAAAGGAACAGATGTGGGTTTTAGTCAGTAAAAGTCTTTCTCCTACTCCCTCCAGCTGCACCCACGGCGTGTGAAGTAATTTGTAGATATCCCATTGAAAATAAGAGGATCGATTAAGTTTATACATTTTTAAACTCTACCAGTATTTTCTAATGTAGTTGCTATCTGATTACTTCAGTATTAATTTATCTTACATCAATAATGTTACTTTACACACAAACAAATATTAATATTCTCAAACAGACAGGATGTATTCATATAAAATGATAACATCTGTCCTTTTTAATTAAACAATTTACTTGACTAATCGTTATTGGCACTGGCTTGCCCTCTGGCTTGGCTTGTGGCCTTTGGTGATAGGTTTAATGTTATTATCAAGAGAATAATATATGTATAAGAATCGCTTATAGTGCATTGAAATCGTACGATCAGTAGACGTTCACATTCAAATATGCAATTTAATATGAATACTTATTTATCTCCAGACATACCGGCTGGTATATATTATATAGTAACTACTGTACCGAGGACTATGAGATATTTCGCACTGAGGAAATCAATAACCAATGTATTTTGTACTTCATTTGTTTGATATTTAGAATTCTTATCCCATGAAACTGCCGCCGGGGCACTTTGTCCCCCTCAGATCCGGGTCAGACCAGGGTTCTTTTGCAAAATTATATATAAAGTTTTGTGTATCAAAACGGCGGTTGTGTCCTGGTTTTTTTGAAGGCAACAAACAAACAACATTCAGTACACTTTTGGTGTTAAAATACATTCAACTTTGGTAATTATTTTGCGATCATAAACTAGTAACATTAATTAAAATCTGATAGAACTTTAATAGATTGATATAATTGTTAATAACAGAATTCTGATAATCACATCTTACAAATTAATAGTTTTAATTATGATGAATAACATAGCCAGTAATCAATGTAAAGGCTGAAGTCATCCTTAATGTGACAAAACATGACATTTCATCCAAACGAGGCTCCCCACTACCATCACATTGAGATCTTAACAATTTTAGAATATTTGCCAATCAAATATCATCGTCTCCCGAGCCTTTTCCCAACTATGTTGGGGTCGGCTTCCAGTCTAACCGGATTCAGTTGAGTACCAGAGTTTTTACAAGGAGCGACTGCTTATCTGACCTATCCTATTTGCCGATCAAGTATATCGCCACAATTTTTATTCTCACTATCACATAGTAGTATCACATATATTGGTGCTGCTTGTACCTACTGTCATTACTAAATAATCAATATCCTACATCTATATTCCTTTCACCTTGTAAATTGACGACTAATAAATTCCTTCATAACAATAGATCAGGTGACTAACTCTTACCTTGATAGCATCATCGATACTTTTGCTTTCCTTGCGTCTGGCATGTGTCTGCATGATGAGAATATTATTAAGGTTGCAGTGAGTAGGTTTTTGTTAAAAGAGGATTTATTTACTGTTTTCCTGTGAAAGATAAATCTATTGCAAATAGTAGGTTTAAGTAAATAACAATCTATTTCCTTGTAGGCGAGGCTTAAATTCAATATTATATTGCCTGAAGTTTCTTCATAAATATTTGCACCCATGTCAAATACAGTATTGTCTTATATAAATACTCGTAGATAAGTTGTTTTAAAAGATCCTAGGTTTTAGAAAGGCTTTTTAAAGTCGACTTGCCAATACGTTGTCTAGACCAAGTTTGAACCTTCTCGTGACGCTAAAGTATATCTAATATACTAATATAATATTATAAAGAAGTAAACTTCGTTTTGTGAATATGAAGGGGAAAATCTCTGTTTGTTTGTTTCTGACTGTTTTAATGCGTATACGTATAACCTATAATAGATTATGAGTGAAAGTAAACAAGTATAGATTTTATTCAAAGTAAAAGCTCCATCGGAATCTCTACATCAGTACTATATACAGGACATTCTACCTGACGTATTTAAGTTAAAACTGCCATTAACATACCCAAGGATATTACCATCCCATACCCAATTAAGCCGAAACACACCTAAACAATAATCCAATGACGTAATTCCATTACACGCAATTACAGCCTACGGTATCACCTATTGTAGAACATTCCTGGTTCATCTCGATAAGTTTGCTCCACTATGACCTACTGACATTCACACCGTTGGCCTCGGCCGGCGTAACGCTAAGGAAAAAATGAGCGGAATAGATGTGATTTATCTAAAGTTGAGCAAGGTGTAGAAATTATTAGTAATGTATTTTAATATAGCCTTGGGATTTGAAGATTAAATTGTTTGGATGTAAAGGTGGAGGAAATAGGTAGTGTTTTTTGTAATTTGCTGTGTCATTTTCTTTATTAATGTCATTTAGAGTGTCGTCTACATTACATATAGGAGTTAGTGACTATTTTTATTTTTATTAAAATCTAGCAGTTTCTTGTGGTTTCTTCTGCGTTTCCGTGTCCGATTCCTAAAATAATTTATCCCGTAGGTACCTGGATAAAGGAGTTTCGACATATCTGAGCCCCAACACGTTGATAATGAACGAAGTGATACAGGCAGACACGCGGTCCACTCGCAGCGAGCGAGCAAACAGGATCTTCTGGAAGTCACTGCAGATGTCGTTCCAATCAAACGAGCATAGAGGATGTATAATACTTTCTTTAATGACGTTCTTCTACCAATCCTACCATTATAGTTCTTGTAGAATCTGAAGGAACTATTGGAATTTAAAACGAGTACAAATCTTTAAGTACAAAACAGAACAAACTCATTGTTACCCATTGCAAGGACACGATTACGATTACATTAGACGATCGGATCTGTGGGGAGGTGCGTGGATAGTTGATTACTCATCGCTCTATTGTTATAAGTTATGAGGCAGTCATTTGTCAGAATTTGACATAATATGAGTTGTACATAGTACAGACGCCAGCACTTCCAGCTACCCGTAAATGACTAATTTTCCCAATCAAGTTTTAATCATGTGCTATGTCGATTACAAAAATGTGTATTAACTGCCTGAATAAACAAGTAATAAAAACATACACGGCAAGTTAAATAAAAGCTTTTAAAATAATTCAAAGATGGTCATATTTTTGACAATGTCTTCAGTAAGTGATTGTCACTTCTGCAGGCTTAGCATGGCGATTCTATATCTATTCTATCAAGAAAAGACAGAGCATTTTATGTAAATGTCAACATGTCTTCTGCCCGGGCATGGCGCGACCTGTCAACTCGCATATAATCACTTGTAGACTTACTCGATCGAAGGAAAAAAAAATCTTCACAAAATGTCAAAAGAAATTTTACCCTGTCACTTGTCGTTTAATCTGTCACTTTTCTGTCATTATGTCCATTCTCCGGTAGACAAAACTTGTTTCTACGGTTGCCATGCTAAGCTTGCAGTACTAAAGTTACATCATGACATTGTTTCAAACGATGCCTCTGATTAGTGAGTGTTTGTGAGGCGCTAATTTTATTGGTTTTAGCAATGTTTGTACGTAATATTATCTAGCATAGTGGGGTAACGGTTCCTCTCTACTTTGCAAGGTCAGGGCGTAGCTGTTAGGAGCACATGGTTGGTAGAATCAAAGAACGAATGTCTCAATTTGACAAGACAAATAATTATGTTGATTATCCTTTCTTGGAATTGTCATATCACTTATCAATTTCATGTCTAAGATCTGTCTTTGCGTTTGTTTGTAAAAAATGTAAGTTTAATTTTTCAATGTTTTTTTTTTCTGCTGATAGTGAAAGTGATTTTCAAGTAAAACAGCAGATTTTTAATTGTTTGTAATTTAAACATCTATACTAATATTATAAAGTTGTTGAGATGATTTGCTTGAACTACTAAGGTAAGAAGTACTGGACCGATAAAAAAAATATTTCAATGTTAGATAGCCCTTTAATCGAAAAATGCGTGCGCGAAATAATTGCCACAGGACGCCAGTGAAACCGTTGGCAGAAACTAGCCATACTATAAAGCTACAAAATATAAACTGAATAAAAAACTTTTCATGAATAAAGATCGTTTTAAAGATCAATAAAACAAAACCGCTATAATATCAATAAAAACATTTATTTCACAATCAAACAAAAACATAACAATATAATTTAGACATTGTATGTTCCTACACCGATTAAATTGACTATTACCAGGTTTTAAACATTAGTTACGGATACCTGCCAACCATTTT
Organism: Heliothis peltigera; assembly: GCA_958496145.1. Classification (NCBI taxonomy): domain Eukaryota; kingdom Metazoa; phylum Arthropoda; class Insecta; order Lepidoptera; family Noctuidae; genus Heliothis; species Heliothis peltigera. Next base: position 1,685,448 of record OY292338.1, read on the forward strand.
AAAATACAAAAAGCTATAGTACAGACGCCAGCACATCAAGCTTCTACAATCAAATTTTCTTAATAGATTTTCAACTTTACTGCTGAAGCATATTATGATTCAAAGTTGATTGAGATAATTTGACAGTTTCCGGTAGCTTGATATGCTGGCGTCTGCACAAAAATCCTATGACTGTAGCTATTAAGAAATATGGAGGTAGTTTGGATCATTCATTGTTTGTTTTTTTGCTTACCAATGTAGTACTAGGCCTTCGACATGATCCAAAGCAACCGCCACGCCTACAGAACTCCAGTTGGTGCGAACCTTGGTCCAGTTGGTGTGTAGACGTTGGTCGGCCAACCAGATTGAGTGGAGTCAAAAGACTTTGACGACCTTGGTCGGGAGCGCATCCATCGCGACAGTGTTCGGAGTTGGTCCCAACCATGTGGAACGCTGTCGGATGACGGGAGACGCGACCAAGGTCACCGCTGGCGGCGGTCGCTTTGCATCGTGTAGAGCGCGTTTAAGAAATTCGTTATTGCGTATTACTATGTATATTTATGTAACAAGTCAATTGAAAGATTATGATTACTTTGACAGATACATGTGTCAAGCCGCCATTTTGACAAGTTGATTGTCATTTGATGAATCTTTTTATAACGGTGTATTTGAATACATTTATTTATATTGCAACTTTTAGTCATCTTTACGATGCTTAAATATCAGGCTCTTTGTTGCGTTTACGTTCAAGAGTTTTTTTAGCCTTATAGAGCCTCTTATTTTTTCCGGTCTCATGTATTTTTTAAGCGTGTATATTACTTGTTTTGTGTAGAACAATATTCAACCAGTATCCTATAGTAGTACCTACTTATTCAGGTACAATTGGTAATCGTATTCAGAAAATCCATTTTATTGCACTTTCACATACACTCATTCGACATTCCAACATTCACTTCACTATAAAAGCACTAATCATCTTACACTTCTTAATGACGACTATGGTATACCAACTCGGCCCCCAAAGAATGTCCCGAATTGGCGTTACCGGAGTGAGGGTTGAATGACAACTGGGCGCTAGAGTGCCCTGAAGGAAGTTGGTAGGCGCCAGAAGAAAAACCTTGTGGAGCGTGATACGACAGTTGGGCGCTAGACCCATGACCTGATGGAGCATGATAAGCTAATTGGGCGTTGGATGCATGAGCTGATGGAGCCTGATACGACAGTTGGTTGATACCAGAAAGTGCCTGGCTCAGTTGTGCGTGGTAAGCCAAGTCGGCACCAGAGGCGTGATGTGAAGGAATTTGGTAGGATTGTTCAGCGCCCGAGCTGTGGCCTGATGGTGCTTGGTAGCCAAGGGACTGGTAACTAGCATCGTATTGCTGGTAACCTTCGGCCATTTTGTGACCGGATTGTTCTTTGTATTTACCTGGAAAAATTATACGAAAGTTTTGCTTAGTGGGACTTCTTAAGTTGTTTGCTTATTGGCCCGATACAATTTTATTAGAAGGTTGCCGCAAAGGCTGTGTTTATCTAAGCTTTTGTTGGCAGTTCAATCTGAATATCATAGATGGCGCTTGTAGTACAAATATCTAAGTTTTGAAAATTTTGTATTTCGGCAAAAACGTAAGTGGACAAACTGGAACAAAATCATCTGATCCCACGCCTCAATTTGAATTGAGACTTTTACCAAATATCTTGATAAGCGAAAATTCTTACGTTTATATCATTATCCTAATTTACGTTTGTGAATTTGTGTTATGTCGTATAGATTTGTCGAAATATGTAGGTTTTGGTACCATTTAGTAAAATGTTTTGAACAATAGAAGCAAAACTGATATTTTCCCTTACCATCATCAAATATGCCAGCAGCTTCATCCTTGGCGTTCTGCTCCAAGCTCTTCTGGATCTCCTCAGGCACAGGCGGGGGAGTGGGCAGATGAGCTCCCTGGGGATGGAAGCCGTTCTCATCAGCTGTGTACGTCACGGTATAGGTCTGGCCATCATCACCCTTGTAGGAGTACGCGCCGTGGGCTACGGTACCGTGCTCTGACGTTTGGCCGGCTTCTTCGGCTTTGATTCCTGGAAAAGGTGGTGATAAAATTTGTTAACGTGCTTTTACGTTAATAATTGTTTGTCTTTCAAATGACACAACTTCAGAATAATAATTGATTATAGCTAAGGTGTCTTCAAGACTAGAGTGAATAGGCTTCTATTAAACCAGTGAAATTCACTATCGATTAATGTATCACTGCTTTCCATCAAGTGGCATCGCAGTGAAGCACTAGTTTATAGAAATTAAAAAAAATGCTATGGTAACTTCAGCTTACACATCTATACTGTTATAGCAAATCCCTTTACAGAACAGCACAGAAAGCTACATTTCCCAGCTTAGTCGTTGAATTTATTTTTCATGGACCAACATTCCACATCATGGACAAAGTCTTTATTACTTACCATTATCAGTCTCATAGTTATATTGGTACTGGTGTCCATTGTTCTCCACATTGTAGCTCAGGATCTTAGCAGCCTTCTCTCCTGAGGGTCTGCTAGAGTACGAAGCCTCATGTCCAGAGAAGGACTGGGGAACTTGCGACTGCTCAGAGTAAAGCCCCAGCTGTTGGTGTTCCAACCCTGATTGATATTGCTCGGCCGATTGAGCATAATGTTCTGATGAATGACCCGTGAAGATCTGGCCGGCTGATGCGGCGGCGATGAGGGCTGCGGTGATTGGGGCGATCTGAGAAGAAATAAATTTGGTTATTATGAATACAGAAGTACTATTGATCATTTGAGAGTATCTCACACTGGCAGAGGAAGTAGACAAATCAACAAAGACATTAAGATATTGGAGTCAGGGATGTATCTATCAATAATGCTTGGGTGGAGCACCGCCGTGTCCTCACAGCGCAAATTGGCTTGTGTCCGACCCTGGTGTAAGCCATGGTCAGGAGCGAATTAGAACGGGATGTAGACGCCTTCTTCTGCGATGCAGTTGTGCTAGCGAAGGAGGCGGCCGAGCAGCTTAGAGACCACGCTGCTCATATTAATCTTTATAATACGGTAGTGACTGACAAAGTAAGTTATATACTATCATTGTCAAACACTTTCTCTAAGGACTCCTGGACCACTTCTATCCCAAAATCCAAAAACTGCATGATCACTAAATGAGCTCTTCTACTTTCTCCGCCAAGGAACCTCAACCATGTCCAAAATAAACTTTCACTAAAACCACTCCTAAGTTTAAACTTAGATAGATAATTAAGTTATTAAAATCACATGTTTTATTAGATTTATTTTACTGTTAACGTACCAGCTTCATATTGCTAAGTGCAAGTAGTGGAATATCAGACACCTGGACACCGAATGACTTTGTAATTTCTCTCTTACGTTTATATAGCAAAAAATTTCCTAGTACGCACAGATGTATGAACTCGTATCTGTGATAGAATTGACTGTGTACGCTTTGGAGTTGGGACAAAAACCGTGATTTTGCACTGTCATGCATGGTGATTTGATGGTTCAGATTGATTAAAAGAAAGTTAATTTTAAGGACGGTTTGCGGAGATTTTTAAATTAGTTTGAGCCTTTCCTTCTGAGGAGTATATAGAGGCAGTTGTCATCATCTCCCGAGCCTTTTCCCAACTATGTTGGGGTCCTCTTCCAGTCTAGCAGGATTCAGCTGAGTACCAGTGTTTTACAAGGAGCGAATGCCTATCTGACCTCCTCAACCCAGTTACCCGGGCAACCCAATACCTAATATATAATATAGAGGCAGTTGTATTTATACAATTTACTTTATTTAAATTTGTATTCAGTAAAATCATGTCTTAATTTCTTATCAGCTATTATTAATTTCCATTCATGATACAAATACTTTCTGATATCATCCTAATGTTTTTAATCCTTTTCTAGACAAAGTCATGCTTAATTATTCTCTACTGCTACGTCTCAAACGCAGATTCTGACGTTGTTGCGTTTGGATGGAAGATGACATTTTTGGAATGTCTGAATTCTTGAAATGAGTCTTGAGACTCAGTTTTACTCTGTTTAATATTATTTTTTATAGTTTACTTGGCCTTTGTTCTTTTTTTAAATTCTTTAAGTGGTTGAATGTTCAATTTAAATAAATAAATACATTGTTCTATGTTCTTCAAAATATCAAGTTCTTTGCCTTAAGACTGACAATTTATTCAAACTTTCGCCGTAAGCCTTTAAAATTTATTTGTGTATAGCTAATTAAAAGCTATTTAAATAAAAGCCTCAAGTTCACAGCTGCAGTAGTCACAGCGGAATGTGATTCAAGTACGAGAGCATTGTTAGGTAACAGTAGTAACGAGATGCGCCCGCCGGCTGAATAAGTGGAGCACTGCCATAGACACAGCTACCGATAGATGTGGCAATGTCTATACGATTTTATGGTGGAGTAATTTGTGTATGTTATTTGAACTGATTCCAACAGCAAACTCTTTAAGAGGAATATTTTTTTATACGAGTTAATAAAACATTTATACTTAAAGTACGATTTTAAGATATTTGTGAAACTTTTGTTCAATAATTGATTGACTAATAAAAAATATTCAATTCAATATCTTTATTGTGGATCATAGGTAGATACATAATACAGGTCTTAAATAAAAAATTAAAAAAATATGGTCAGCTACGTCCCGCCCTTAGGGCATACAATAATTAGGTTAAAAGAAATTACACATTTTACATTTATCTATGTATATGACGTTGAGTATATAATGTATGACGTATTTTAAAAATTATTTTATTTCGTAAGAAACTAAGATAACGTACTATAGTTGATCTTATCTCCGTTCCAAAAACAACTTATCTCCATCACTATATTCGCAAAAATATAGCTAGCTGAGCTATCTGAACATACATAACTCTACGCGCACTTGGTAACAAAATTACTTCGACGCAGTGTCCAAACATTCAATATAATATTTGTATCAACTAATAACTGATAGCACAATAGTGACTTTACGTAACACAAGTGTAACATTCGCACCAAGCTCGTCATGATTGACAACTAGATTACTGGGTCATTCTAATAGATTCTATAGACTTGATGATTGCTGGCTATTATTTTAATAAGACATGTGACCAAATAGATACTATTTTTTTTATTATGATACAATACTTCTATTATGGTCGATGCAATGAAAGTGATATGATAATTTAGATATTTAGAGCAATAAAAATTAGTCTAGTTATGACCCGAAGGGCCAATTTCCCCGTTTACGGATAGCCACTATCTAGCAAATAAATTGAAAAATGGAACAGAGTTTGTATGAAATTATCTGCCAGATAAACTATCTGGAACTTATCCGTAACCAGTGAAACTGGCCGTAAGTTTCAGCAAAACTTATCTTTGGCGGGCAATCATGTATTTTCCAGATGTTGTAGGTTTACTGAGTGGTCTGAATCTTAAATTAAATCACACTAATAACATAGTACAATTCACAATTATGCATCTCATAACACTTATACGAGTATATAATAACATCTATACTAATATATAAATGCGAAAGTTTGTGAGTGTGTGTGTATGTTTGTTACCTCTCCACGCCTAAACGGCTTAATGGATTTTGACGAATCTTGACAGTAATATAGCTAATACATCATCATTCATAATTTTTCTGGGTACGGAAATTAGTTTCCTCACGAAGCGGGTGAAGCCGCTGACAGCAGCTAGTTCAAATAAAAATCACGGCAATTAGAAAATTTTCCTCAGTCACCAGTTTGCGAAACAAACATACTTTCAAACAGGCTTTGGTACTACGTCAAAATACTTATTCGTCAAATATTACAAATAATTTTAATGTGTCGTTTGACATAAAATACCTCACCCAATAGAATGAGGTTTTATGTAATTCACCTTGAAAGTTGTCCCCATAGTTTCAAAAGCAAAAAACTGATAGCATGATTGACACAAAGATTTATTAAGTGACACCCAATTATCTATGACTGTATGTTTTAAAGTATTTACCCATTTTTAACGCTATATCGTCACTGAACAATGTTAGGATTAATTTAGCAGCTATTACGTAAATATGCGTCCCAAATTTTAAATAAGATGGTCTTAAATTACTACATGTGTACATACAAAGCTGTTTTTTTTTCATGATAGGTGTTTTATCGACGCTAGTAGCGTTGCCAGCGCCTACTTATATTTTTTCGAATTTGCTTGTAAGTTAATTATTATTGGGTTTAAGTAGATTTTATCACAAAATTGAGACTGACGAAACGATTTGAATCAATTTTGGTGCCTATGGAGTAAAATCAATTAATTATTGTCCGCGATGGCGGTGGTTGTGTGTAGGAAGATCAGTCAGCTGCGCAGGACATATTATAGTGAACGAACAAGCATTTGCGTAGTTACAGGTGCACTCTCTATTCCCTCACTGTCACAGTCACGAACGGGAAGTGATCAGATGCAGGACTGACATTTATCATAGTATCTATATATTTATAACAGACTGCCCCGTTGGTCTAGTGGTCGCAAGGCGCGACTGCTGTGCACGGGGTCTCGGGTTCGAATCCCGAGTCGGGCCGAAATCGCTTTGTGGGTTTTGAGAAACTTTCACAAAGCAGCCTGGAGTCTGGAAGTTGGTGATTGATTCACCCGTGCATCGGAGAGCACGTAAATATCGGTCCTGCGCCTGATCTCTCTCCGGTCGTGTCGGATTACCGTCCCATCGGATTATGAGAGTGAGGGAATAGAGAGTGCACCTGTGTCTGCGCGAATGCTTGTTCACTATAATATGTCCTGCGCAGCTGGCTGATCTCTATAAATGAGAACGGCCGCCGTAGCCGACAATCGGCTTGGATGCCATCATCATCATCATCATCATCATATTTATAATATATTTATCATAGTATCTTAAAACCTATTCACCATTACGAAATTATTTCGGCCCCGGAATCGAACCCGTTACCAGTGCACAGAAGTTACAGCTAAACCAAAAAAATATATGTAACAATTACATGTACAAAAAAAATCAGGTCAAAGGTCTTTGTAGTCATTCCATTCTTTGAAGGTTTGAATAAACAAAAAATGGTGCCATGTACCCTAACCCTTAGTTATCTACCAATTCTTAGTAACAAATAGTTACTGCATATCAATTCCATTAGGTAATATTATGATCCAATTGTGATATCTTATATAACAGTCTGATTGCATCTCTAATTATACTATAGGAGTCAGGGTTATGATTTGGAGCTTATGTAATCGATAGTAATATCGATTAATGATCGATTGAATGCTAACTAATCATTTTTAACATACGTACTTAAGTAGTATAAGTAGGTAACAGTTCCTATTTATGCCTCTTAGAATATTACATCGAAATATTAATGACTGGACGACTCACGAATCTGGTTTATCTGAGAAAAATAACTAGTTAATTATTTATTTAATATTAAAAGAATATATTTCGTGGTAATTAATTAAAAGATTTAAATAAAATATTGTAAATTTAATAAACTTAAGAAAGAAAGCAACAATCTACAAAAACGGGAAACAAACGAATGACAAATTAACCGCTAGCAAAAGAATAAAATTCAAACACTAAATAGGTTGCGTTCCAATGTACTCTAAGAAATATAGTTATCTATTTCTTCTGTTTTATAATATTTGTACCTATCTTGTATTTATGATACAGAAAATGCATTTATCAAACCGTAGACAAACTGAAATTAAACTTTGTAATAAAAACACAAGTAAAACTAGCAACTCATCTTTTCATGAATATTCATTATTTTACTTTTTAACCACGTCTGTGATTAGAACAATTACGGCGATCGTTAAGAAGTGAGATTTAAACCATATAGAGTTGAGATGGTCAGATAAATATTCTATGGGTGAAGAAAGGCCTACCACCCAGCAATTATTCAACAAATTTATCTTTTTTTTTAGTTGAAACTGTACATACCTACTGTTTGTAGATGCAAACAGTATTCCAGTTTTTTACTTTAATTAATAAATCCCATAATAGCCAAATATTTAATCCTCATATTTCTAGACAAATCTGCCCGCGGACTTAGTTGTATACCTAAATAAAAATAAATTTGTGGGAATGTTAAAAATAAATAAAATTGTGCCCAGCAGTGGGGGAATAATTATAAAGGCTGACGATGATAATGGTGAAGAAAAAGAATATTCAGACATTGTGTTATAATCGTTACGATACACGGGTTTTACATCATAAATTCAAATATAACAATTTTACGTTTGATACAGTTTTTATACATATAAAAAAATATTCTATAAATAATTTCAAACGTCCTTGTTGTTCAAATGTAACTCCAATTTTAGTCAGAATCCTATTCAAAATGTCAGAATCAATTGTCTAATTTGAGTTATGGATATTAAGCTTTGATGAATCATTTATTTGAGACTTTAAGTCGTTAATTTTTTGTCTGTTACAGCATTTATCGTGTGTTAGAAAAAATCAACTCCGAACTTATAATTGAAAATTCCTTTTGTTGTTAATAGTAAATCTGGGACCATTATAGCATAGGTACATATTGGTATCCATGATTATCACGATTGACTGTATAACCTAGGTACATATATATTGTACTCGTACAAGTACAAATAATTAGCAAAGTGTAGGTAACTGACAGTGAAACCGCTGACCGGCAAGCTAGACTTAAAGAAGTAAGTAGGTAAATAATACATATAGGTATGTTTTGGTTAAAGATAAAAATCGATCTTTCTCTATTGTCTTTCTTTGTGTATTATCTCTACTCTATTGATGTATCTTCATCATCATCATCACAGCCTTTTTATCGTCCCACTGCTCGGTACAGGTCTCCTCTCCCACGGAAAAGGATTGAGCGTTAATCACCACTCTTGCTCAATGCGGGTTGGTGATTTCAGACTTCATAGTCCAGGTTTCCTCGAGATGTTTTCCTTCACCTTTAATCAGTCATTGGTGTCCAAGATTAACTTAGAAAGTAAGTATAACTTAGAAAAGTTACATTGGTACTTGCCCGACCTGGAATCGAACCCGCACCCTCATACTCGAAAGGCTGGTGTTTTAACCACTAGGCCACCATGACATGTTTTTCTTTGTGTATTAATAATACGTACATGATTTTTTTCTTTTCACTAAAATGCACACAACATCCAGGCCCGGAACAATTCGTTGTCGAACGAGAATCTACACCGCGACTCTCAGCACAGCAGTCCATACCTCTGCATTATTACGTGCCTTGAATCTATTGCTAGATCTAAGTAAATATACCTACATACAATTTGTAGGAAATACTGACAAAGATTGATGTTGAAAACACCTAGATAGGTACACCAAGCTAAAGCCCTTTAGGGATAATGCAACATCTAATTCAAACTAAGATCCTAAAGAAAACAAGATCCTCAACAATTTTAGATTTATGAAGCAACAATGACACATTATGATAGCATGATTAATGCACGGATTAAAGAGCACTGGATGTGACCTAAACCCAATAATAACACTTAATTATCGCGACTAAGATGAATTGATGTTCATGGCGTTGCTTTAGGCTTTATATCTAGGGTGAGGCCGGTTGAAAGTGGTGACAAAGACTAGGATATAAAGGTTGAATTAGGCGGGAATTGTGGTGTTCTATAAGAGAAATGATTAATGTGTTTTGATATTAAGGAACGTATGATACAAGGATGCATGAGAATAGAATCGTGTCTTGAACGTTTTGGGGTTATTTGATTGATAAAATCTAATTTATATAGAAGTTCAAGTCAGCTACTGTAAGTCCCTGACACAATCAATTCGGAGTTTTTAAACAAACGATAGTGTCTTCTCTCTGGGATAGCATCCCAGAGTGCATCTGAGTGAGCAGAGATATATGAAGATCTTTGAATAACAAAATTCCGCTTTGGTGAAGTATAGCCTTAATGTGGACCTATTTTCTTTGACATCATTAGAATAGAAATCAATATTATCTTCATTGCTTTTTTTCCCTACTATGTGAGGTCGGCTTCCAGCCTAACCGAATTAATTTGAGTACTTGTGTGTAAAACATGCAGCGACGAACCCGATACCCCTTGGTAAGACTTGGTGTGAGATTTTCTGGCTTTTAAACGACTGCCAAAAATGTTTAAATAACGTAGTAGTGTCTTCTGAAACTCGGAGGAACTCGTAACTAAAAACTTTTGATCGACAGAAACTTGCAGCCACGAGATCATTCTCTACCGTATGTGCTAGCTAGAAAATATAAGGTAGCTTGCTTAAGAAGTTTTTAAATTTTTTTATCTTCTCATTTCATTCATGTAATTTGACATCATTTCAATCTATGTTACCTGATTGTTAAAAACTAATCACTTTTAACCTTACCCTACACAACGGAGATATTTAGGTGCGACTAGAGCCAAGATTTATAATAGCAGGACTAGCAAGTAATAGACTATTAAAATCATTTGAAAATAAATCAGCATCTGCCTCATCTGCCTATGCCTAACTATGTTGGGGTCGGCTTCTGGACTAACCAAATGCAGCCGAATTCCAGTGTAGTTCACATGTAGCTACTGCTAATCTGAATCTGGTCAGAAAATGTTGTGTTATCGTTAAAGTTCGAATAATGTTCGAGAGACACAAATTATATGCGTTCATGTAATTTGGCACATAAGACTTAAGTACAGAAAAAATTATATTAATCTAAGACAAATTAAACTTTTATAGTTAATTATTTAATCAGGCCTTTCAAACTTGTTTTGACACATTTCAATAACAGCCTACAATATACTAAGAAACCTTTTAGCTATTATTGTAACCAACAATTGAACAACTGCAATAATCCCATAATAAACCTAATTTTATGAGTGTGACTCGACATTAATTAAAACAAGACCATCAAATTGATTGCATATATGTCATCATTTGAATATTCTAATATCCTAATACGATTTAAGGCCATTGAAGCTTACTACAAAATTTAATTAATTTTGATTATATCCAGTAATCTAATTGCAATGTTTCATTTCTTCTATTTTGCAATTTATGGAGAAGATATCCATTTCCAATAAAACATTATTGCTAGGATAAAGTTATTACACAAGATTAAGGCTCAATCCTTCTCCGTGGGAGAGGAGGCCTTTGCCCAGCAGTGGGATAGTAAAAAGGCTGTGATGATGATGATGTTCCACAAGAAGCGGTAAAAAAAAATCACAGCCCCCATTGACTGAAAAGAGGTCGTAATTTTTTTGTCCGCTTTATAATTTCATGTAAAGCAATAACTATCTTGAAGAACATAAATTATTTCAAACTCCTCAAATTACAAGTTCTTGCTTGGGGAAGCGAACCATGAAGGTCATTATGACGACCGTGTAAAAATAAAACAATAATTAAAAACATTATCAAATATCATTGCAACTTTATTGCTTCAATATACAAAATAACGTACAGAAGATCAACTCAAAACGTATCATGAAAAACTAAAATCCTATACAACCCTTTCGCTTATATTTGCCGAAAAATCCCCCCAAGTTTTAGATCACACGTTACATTTGAACTTCTGTATTTTTCTTTTTACAGTAAATATATTCTTAATCTATATCAAAAATGGCACTGTACAATGTTGCTGTCTTGCTGTCATGCTGTCTTGCTGTTGAGTAAGATGGCTCAGTAGCGACGGTAGGGGTTGTAGGGGTTGTAAGGATTGTAGGGGTATCTCGCTGCTTGGTATTGCTTGCGGGCTAAGATGACACCAGGTGCGTATCTGGCATCGTGGTAGCTTCCTGGAAAATAGAAGAAGAAAATATTAAGGATATTGGCTTATAAAAGATTAATAAATAAAGTAGTGATTGCGATATCAAAGATCGATACTAGTAATTACCTCCGGATAAAAAGACTAGGGCCAGTTTCACCGGTAACGGATAATTCCAGATAGTTTATCTGGCAGATAATTTCATACAAATTCTGTTACATTTTTGAATTTATCTGGTAGATAGTAGCTATCCATAACCGGTGAAACTGGCCCTAAGACTTAGTAAGATTTTAAAATCATCTAAATTGTTTAATTTCATGAGATACACGCTATTTACAGGCACAGACGCCAGCACATCAAGCTATTACAATCTGTCAAATTTCTTTAATAGATTTTCAACTTTATCGCCGAAGCATATGTTTCTAAATTAATAGGGAAAATTTGAAAGTTTCGGGTAACTTGATGTGCTAGGGTCTGTACCTACATAAAGTTACTACGATTATAAGTCATATACTCTCTTCTGTAGTCATATACTTATACATTATTTAAGACAGGCATAATAAAAGCTTTCTTATATCTAAGAACACAAGCCATCTTGACGCAAGACACATGTCATAGGTAATCCATTTTAATTATGTCCAAAATTGCATTTGACATCTCCAATAGTTCTGCGACACCAATTAACACCGAATAGACTGCAATTATTCACCGGTGAGTTAATAGCTTATGACTAGAAGTGACTCGTTGAATGTGGTGATAATTAACGCGATATTAAAAAGCTATCTAGATTAATGGATATGACATCTATGTTGGACGTGGTAGAATGTGGATTGACGCTCGATATCAGGTGTGTCACTTTTAGTTGGACTATAACTAATTGACCATTTAAAAGTACGGCTAAAGTATTCATTCTCGTTAGTAAATCCTCTATCAAAATGTTATTATGAATTTTACTTGATCTAACAAAATTATGAGGTATTGGACGCACATCAAGCTACTAAAATCTGACAAATTTCCTTAATAGATTTTCAACTTTATATCGCTGAAGCATATGGTTAGAAGTTGATTTTTTAAATTTGACAGTTTCGCTATTTAGAGGCACAGGCGCCAGCACATGAAGCTATCACAGTCTGTAAAATTTCCTTAATAGATTTTCAATTTTATCGCCGAAGCATATATTTCAAAATTGATAGGGAAATTTGACAGTTTCGGGTAGCTTGATGTGCTGGCGTCTGTAGGTACTCATAGAACTCTTCTTTGTCTCACCTCTAGTATCCTATTGTACGAAAACACGATACGATTATTCTTTTTCCTTTGAAACAATTGATAGTTGGATTGAAACAAAGTGGCAGTTTCGTACAAAGACAGTCAAATAAAAATGGAAACATATTATATGTTGACACGTCTCTGTTTTTAACTAACCTCTTTACTACAATTTTACGAAAAGTTGTTTTGTTGTAACATAGTAAAAGAATCTCACCATCATCATAAATACCAGCAGCTTCGTCTCTGGCGTTCTCCTGGAGCGACCTGGCGATAGCCTCAGGGATAGGTGGTGGGGTCGGCAAATGAGCACCCTGGGGTTGGAACCCGTTCGCATCAGCAGTGTATCTCACGGAGTACACCTGGCCGTCATCACCGGTGTAGGAGTAGCTTCCAGCGGCTTGGATGCCGTTGGCCTCGACTCCGGCTTCGTCTGCGTGGATACCTGGAATATGAGGGTAATAGATTATAATCTGCCTAGCCTTTTCTCAAGCTATATTAGGGTCGGCTTCCAGTGTAACAATTTATTTTAACGGGATATTTTTTTCACAAACGGTGGGGGCTAATGCCCCATGGTAAGCTATTGATTAACTTGTGTTATGAGTTCCAACACAACTGATAAGCTACATAATATAATTAACACATATGTTATAATTTTTTAAATACATATTACAATACCCAGACCACAGCCAAAAAGCATGTTCATCATATTATATCATAAATATGGTACATTTGTACTTAGAAATAAAGCATTTTCTATTCTATTCTAATGTCGACCGTGCCGGGAATCAAACCTGGTGCCCTTTTTTTTTTCATGGGAAATCATCAAATGACCCCTCCCGCTGAGGGTACAGCTGGAGGGAGTGTCAGACTGGCGCCCTCAGCTTGGAAGTTCGGCGTGGTTACCTTTGCGCTAACGGGGTCGATAAAGTGTAACTAGATGCAGCTGAGTACCAGTGCTTTATTGAGATTTTAATAGTTAGTAGGTACATTGAGAGCTGTCTGTTTGAGGTTCTTAAGCCAAAAGTAATTCCAGCTTAATCGCTAATGACCTTGAATCATTACAATATTCTTTGCCTCACAATGTATGGTAATTATTACAGTGTTACAGACTAAATTGCTAGAACTCGTTGAACTCATTGTGAAAATCACAAGTCTTCTACAGGCAAACAAACAAGTTGGATCTTATCTAACACTTTATAATACTGCTGAGTGTAGGTAATCGGCAATTATGTGCAACTTGCAAATATAATATGGATCGTTGTTGTAAACCCGTGAACATATACTAGCTTGAAATTAAGAGTAGGTAATCAATGAAATGATTAGCCAAATTAGGACATTAAACGAACATTAAAAATCTTAAACGAACAAAGAAAAGAGACGAAAAAAAAAGTTTTCGTACTTAAGTTTCTCAAACTCAAAGGTTAGGCTGATAAATCAGCACTTTTCGAACGTCAAAAACAAGAGACAGCCCCCAAAATGCCCACCCTTCACCACTTCCTATGTGTCCTCGCTGGGAAGAAGAAGTAGCGCAACAAACTTCCCAGCAAAATTCCTTCTTCCTTCTAAAATTACCTACGCCATTTGAAACATTATTTTTAATTTTTAGCGTGTTAATTTAACTTCTAAAGCATAGCATACAATTTTCCAATAATAAAAGAAATACACTGGAAATAACAAATAACGTTACGACGAATTCAAGCAAATTCTACGCAAAAAAAAACATAGTTCCCACAATAGCCTTACGAGTAAAAATCTATACTACTCAACCGGTCTACACTATGCCTAAGACTAAAGGCTTCAAATTAGGTCTAACGCTAAGTTGCGTAAAGTTGAGACGCACCCACGTTCGCTATTAGATTAATAATGCAAACACATCAAGCCGATGCGTTTATGCAAGTGTAGTAAGCAGATAATGAAGTTTTATGGCTAATATGTTATGAAGAACGATGTGAGGATGCATTTAAATTAGCTTAGCTTGTTATTTATGTCATCATCGTCATCTACCTAACCTTTTCCCAAGTATTTTCTATCAAGTTTTCCCAAGTATTTAGTTAGACTGTAAAACGAACCGTTTGGGCGGGTGATTAACTAAATGAAGCTGAGTGCTAGTGTTTTATATGGAGCAACTGCCTATCAAAACTCCTCAACCCAATTACCAAGGCAACCCAACACCCCTAGGTAAGACTGGTTGTGAGACTTTCTGGCTTCTAACTACCCTTAACGACCGATAAAGATGTACAAATGATCACCGGGACTTATCAATTTAACGTGCCTTCCGAGACACGGAGTAACTATGGCAAGATGGTCCCTTATCCATAGACCGACCGCGCCTAGCGTTGCTTAACTTTACAATCGATCAAACTATGCGGATTTTAATTGGCCAAGAGCTTTTAATTTATCTAAAGACATGAAATTATATGAAAGAAGTTCGTCCCAGGGATGTTAGTAACAGATTTCAGACATTAACATGCGTAATTCACCTGTGCTAATTTTCCGCAATATTTAATTATTGATACCTAGTTTGTAAGTATTGAATAAAGACAATTTAACTTGAAAAAAAAAATTGTAGAGGTATAGATGACCCAGACATTATCCGATCTCCTAGTTAATCGAGATTTGTAAGGGTACGGCAATCATTACTTCTATGTGTATGCATGAAGTTTATATAGGGTAATCTTGGTACCTACTGAACTAATTTTGAAAATTCTTCAGCTGTATCTTATTAAGGTATGCGTAGTAGTACCCTCAAGATGCGGACTACCAAACACTGGTATTAATAATGAGTTGCATTAAAATGTCAATAATTTAATAAGACGAAAAGCTTCGACGACATTGTGAAGAAAGCTTTAAAAATATTTCATGTCTCCCAATGTAATACTCACTTTAAAACCTAATTGCCTTGAATACTTTAGAAAAAAAAGAAATTAGGACCAAAAAACTCACCATTATCCGTATCGAAAGCATAGTGGTATCCCCTTTCGTTCACTTCAGATTCTGACCTCAGGATATTAGCATTTCTGTCTATCGAAGCACGCGCGACGTAGGGCACGTAACCCGCTGCGCACACGCCGATGAGAGCGGTTAGGATGATCTGGGGGACAAAAGGGCGTTTTTTAAATTTTTGTTTTAGAATCTGGAGTTTGAATTATTATAGAAAATGTATTTTGTAGAATTAAGGCTATTTTTGATT
The DNA here is from genome assembly GCA_958496145.1 of Heliothis peltigera. Classification (NCBI taxonomy): domain Eukaryota; kingdom Metazoa; phylum Arthropoda; class Insecta; order Lepidoptera; family Noctuidae; genus Heliothis; species Heliothis peltigera. Next base: position 1,701,601 of record OY292338.1, read on the forward strand.
TGTTGCTGAAACTTTGACACGGTTTCCCATATTCATTTGATTTTTATTTTTGTGTTTAGTTAGTTTGTATAGTATTTTAAACTCTGAAACCTTCATAACTACAATGTTTCTGTTAATTTTCTCTAGCACTTCTCCCTTAGGTATTTAATAAGCATTTATTTTTACACAAGTGTTTTCAGACCTGAGCTTAGATGAAAATATTAGTGCAATTATCTTATAATTATTATTATTTAATTGCAACCTGAAAATAATTATCCACCGAGAAGTATTTGCTATCGATCGTAATAACACTTCATAACTATTACGGTAACAGTAACGTAATCATTGTTTGATAACAATAAATCATAGAAAACACAACAATATAAACCTCGTGACAAAACCGTTACACAAATCACGAATTCCAAATTTGAATAACACGCAAAAAAAAGTTTATCGACACCACAAATAAGTTTTGCGACAAAGAATCTTGATTGACACGAATTCTCGTGATTTTTTTAAATTTTGATTTACAAAGTTTGAGACACCTACCAACTTCATGATGCTATCTGGTCTGAGGTTGGCAGAAGAATGCTGCTTTTGGTCCTCGCTTCACTATATATAGGTGTCGACCTGATAATCTCCTGAGTTCCAAGGTCATGGTCAAGTAAGCCGCCTTAGAAAATCTGATTCACCGACGCGGATGCTTTTTTAATTAGGACTCACTGGAATTTGAAAGGGGAATCGCAGAGGTTCTAATTTTGAAAACGTTCGAAACGTTTGTGATGATGTTTAGTGATGCAATATAAAAAAATACGATTTAATCGATTGTACTAAAAAAACTATATTCAATTATTTTTTTATTAATTCGAATAGCTTTTACGATATAGACCTGTCACATATTTCAAATAAATCAATTATTATTTAATTTTTAATTTCCGTTTCGAGTGTGGTGATATTAAATTTAATCAATTAACAATAAAAAAGTAATTTAAATTTTGGAATACAAAAGCTCAAAATAATCTAGTTTGTTAAAAATACTGGCCATTACAGCTTCCTTATCGTACTTGCCAGGCATAATATGTTTAATTATTCTTTAACTAATAAATGCTATCAGATACTTGAAAAGAGTAAATATTTTTGCAGGCGTAATGTGTCATCTCTTTCTGTGAAAGGAAGAAGATTTTAATCTAAAATTATAGAATGTGAATCTTGATTATATTGCAGCAGAATAGGCTTTCTTCATATTACGTATTTTAGCCGGGACAAAGATTTACCGGGTCTAAGGAGTGTTAGACTTTTGTCTGACTGATAGTGATTGCAATACCACATTTTTCAAGCTCTGTCACAGTCCCAAAAATAACGATGCAAGTACTAATAATAAACTGCCTACCTGAATAAATAAAAAAGGTACTGTAGTCTTAGATTATTATCAGAATTAAAATATAAAGTGAACCTCATATTCAAGCAATCTCATCTAAACATCAATTTTATTAATGCTTACGTTTGTCAACCGGTAACCACGTCCCCGCCTTCATTAAATAACATCCTTGTACATTATATTTATAGATCCAGTTGTCAAAATTATTCTTAACAAAGTAGAGTATAAATAATTGACGCCTACTCCAAAATGGGTACCAAATGTAATAATCTATACATATATTATAAAGCAGAAGAGTTTGTTTGTTTGGTTGAACGCGCTAATCTCAGGAACTACTGGTCCGATTTAAAAAATCTTTCAGCGTTACATAGCCCATATATCAAGGAAGGGTATAGGTTACTTTTTATCCGGGTGCGCGGAGTTGTTCCTACGGGACGCTGGTGAAACCGCTGGCGGAAGCTAGTATTTTATACATAGGAATTTTACTGCGTGGAGTACACCGTGGTTTTTGAACAAAATCTAATTATAATGTGTCAGCCTGAAGACTAGTAAGGCCCAGACTTCACCAAAGCGGATCAAAGCGGAGAAATTTTAAAACAACGAATAGTATTTCTCCCCTAAGTGCTACTACTGAGGGCGAGGACCAGATATTTGAATAACAATCTTATATATTTATTCAAAAACTTCTTCGTTCTACTTTTTTAGAGTCTGCGCTTCAGTCTAGAAGTGTCGTCTGAAACTGCAACATGCCTTCATATCACTAGTTGTTCGTTACAATTCTATGTCAGGTTGCCAGGCCGATTTAAAAAAAAAAATACGATTCAAATGCAGCCCGCTATAACCTTTTTTTGTTTTTGATTCATTTATTTAACATTAATTAACATTAAATCACTCCAACTGAGGATGCACCAGGAGGGAGTGTCAACTCTTACTCACTAAAACCCACTATGTCCCTTCTGGAGGTCTTGTGTGTCAGGGCCGAGGTAGCTCCTGCGTACAACCCGCAGCCCCGGCAAGGATCATGCAACATTGCAATGTCGAAATTGTCTCGTTGATAGACCCTATAGGATTTTTACTAATATACCCATGTACATATAATAGGTTGGTGGATAGGAATTTAATTTTAAAGTCATAGGTGACCCAGCTAGGAAATGATCTATAACTGAGCAATGCAGTCCATTTGACCCCAAGGAGTCGTGCATTTTAAAAACCGCATCGAATTGAATAACACCTGAAATGCAGGTGCATTTTATGACATGATTTATTATTTTATTTTTGTAACAATTTCATATTTAAAGTTAGACTAAAACATTTTAAAGTAATTCTGTAATAACAACAGCTGCATGGGTCGATCGATCATAAGCTCAAGTAATGTTTAGTACGATCGCGGTCCGTGGATGAGCGACCTGTTTTCAAGACGAGTTCGTCCGTATTATGGAAGACACGTTAAATTGTTCGACTGTCATTTGTACATATTTTGGCAGTCGTTACGGGTAGTCAGACGCCAAAAAGTTTGACAACCAGTCTTAGCATAGGTATCGCGTGGCCCAGGTAGCTGGGCTGAGGAGGTCAGATAGGCAATCACACCACGTAAAACACTGGTCCTCTGCTGCATACGGTTATACTGGAAACCAATATATGTAATCAGCAAAAGGCTATGCAGATAATGACGAGCTTCTTCATCGAACCAAAGCTTAATCGATTAAAATTATATCGAAGACATCCTGGTTCAGATTGGTTGATTGACTTCCATAGCAATACTCTATTTTAAAATGTAATATTTTTATCTTTTACTAGCTTCCGCCAGCGGTTTTACCCGCATCCTGTAGTAACTACTTCGCACACTCGGATAAAAGTCTTCCTCGACAAAAGGGCTATCTAACAAAGAAAGGTTTTTTTAAATTGGACCAGCAGTTCCCGACAGCGCCTCCAAGCAAACAAAAGAAATCAGCTTTATAATATTGGTATACATGTACCCATATTATACTATATTTATAGCAGCATCACCATGACCGTTTGACCATGTTCATAAATCCAATCTTTGAACACGTGTAATTTATCATTATTGATATTTTATTGAAAATATAAACCATTCCTTAATAAAAAATATAGCTTTTACTTATTTTAATGGAAGTAGGCTGACAAAAGATTTTCCAAAAAGTGAAGTAGACATCAAAATTCTATTTTTATCTACATATAACTATAGAATAATTTATAGCACAGTAGGTGGCCTATATACTCACATTGAATGTCATATTAAAATGTAAGTATAACTATCAAAACAACACACCTTACAAAATATACATAAAAGACGAAAATCGTATGCCTAAACCATAATAACAAAACAAATTTACATATAAATGTGCCGAAATGTATAAAAGAACAACTTTAAGAAATACTATTGCGTATTTCTATAAAAAAACGATAAAAAATCTCGATATAAATCATCGATACACGTTTCGGATACTCCGAATATGTCAAATTGAATCGATATATGGTATAAATGGGGCCAACTATACACTATATTGTTGAAATTTTAGTATTAACAAGCTTTATAGGCTATGTTGCGTATTTTATAGTATAGTTTTCGAAATCAATCTATCAATAATTCTAACAATAATCTATCAATCGATTTTGCACGTGCCAAGCCTTTTAGTTAAAGATTTAAGAAACCTTTTTGGTGAACTTACCTATTTTTAAACTTTTTAGGGGCAGTTTCACAATGTCCGGATAGCCACTATCATCATCATCATCATCCTCCTGCCCTTATTCCAAGTTTCATTTGGGATCGGCGCAGCATGTTTTTTGTCTTCCACGCTCTTTTATCTGCCGTTATCTCACAAGTTACATTCTTTCTAGCCAAATCAGCTTTCGGATAGCCAGTATCTACCGGATAGATTCAAAAATGGAACAGAATTTGTATGAAATTATCTACTAAATAAACTTACTGAAACTTATTCGTAGGTGGTGAAACAGGCCCGTGTGTTTTTTTATTGGTATGTAAGACTTTTGCGATTATTAGAATAGGCATTTCATCATCTCCCGAGCCTTTTCCCAAATATGTTGGGGTCGGCTGCCAGTCTAACCCGAATCAGCTGAGTACCAGTTTTTTACAAGGAGCGACTGCCTATCTGACCTCCCCAACCCAATTACCCGGGTAACCCAATACCCCTTTGTTAGATTGGATATTCGAATATGTATTTATTACTAAGATAAATTCCCAGCGCAATATTATTGTCATCTAATTAGTATTGATATAATTAATTGTGACAATAATAATATCAATGGTATTTGTAACTGCAATTACTTAACGAACCATATGGTATTCTATGAATAGGGGACCCAATAACTATTCAAGATAATGAGAAAATGCGTCATTATCTTTGCCTTGCATGGGACGACAGATTCCCGGACCTTAATCAAAAAAATAAAATCATAGTAATTTTTAAGGAAAATAGCCAGGTGCGTTGGATAAGTAGTAAAATACCCCTTTTTAAGCTAAATCCTCTAGATTATGAGGAGAATGATCTTAACAAAGTTGTCTATTAAGAGACGTTTAAGAGACAGTTGGTGCAGGTGAAGGGAGTGTCGGACAATTACTGACTAAAACCCGCTTTTGTTTCATCTGGAGGTCTTTGTGTCATGTTATGAGGTTTTAAGCATGAACGTGTCTATATATAGAGTGTATAGATATAGAGGAAGGATACGACCAAGGAAAAGATGGATTATGAATAGATTGTGTGAAAGTTGATGTGGATAGAAAAAATGTTACTTATGAGATGACGGCAGATAGAACAGTGTGAAAAATGTTGGATAAGGGCAATAGGATCATTTCTCTGTGTGCGACAGCTATGATAATTCTTGCGAACCTTCAGCCTGAAGGTACTGACTAACTCCAAACTGAGATGGTCCATTAGAAATGCTATTGTATTGTAACTATATTATGCATAATAATTAGCTCAAGGACAGAAAGTCTTCCCATCATGTCTCGATTAATCGAAGCAAGCAAAGCTACTTCATGTTCTAGGAAACTTTTTAATTGCATCATTAATTAGCCATTTGTATGTAAGAGTGAAGTAATTACTATATTTTTCAAACGGAAATGTACATTATATACTACGTGAGCTTACTTGAAATAGCCAGATTTCGTTCGCCGATGGATTTGTCGCTTAATTATATGCCTCGTAATTACATGAAAAGAATGCGAAAACATGTGAACCATTATCAGGCTATTAATTGTCCCATGGGAGGACACAGGTCCTTTTTCATACAGAGCAGGAATGAACGTGTATCACCACGCTTGCTCAAGGTGGATTGCAGATTTCAGACATAAAGTCCAGGTTTCCTCGAGATGTTTTCCTTTACCTCTAACTCAGTCATTGGTGTCCAAGATACATTTAGAAAGTACATACAACTTAGAGTTACATTAGTACTTGTCTGACCTGGAATCAAACTCGTGCTTGAGAGGCTGGTGCTTTAACCACTAGACCATCATGACCTCAAAAATGTATATGTATTCATGAAATAAGATCAAAAATATTGCATTTGTATTACTTTTTTTTACTTGTAATATAAACTACTTTTACAAGAAAATTAATTACAAAGAAAGCTACTACATAATACAAAAATGTTGAAGAGTTGGGTTGAGTAAGGGTCTCAGAGAGCTATTACTGTGCACATAGTCTCAGATTTGACCCCTAACAGGGCCAAAGCTGCTTTAAAGGTTTTTTTTTTTATATATAAAAGATATAACAGAAGTGGGTTTTAGTCAGTAAAGTCTGACACTCGTTGCAGCTGCACCCACAGCGGGAGAGGTCATGTGATGATTCCACTCTGTAATAAAAAGGAAAACTTCCACTTGGGTTTGGCTAACCCAGCAGGTTCATTTATGTTTTTGTTCTTCTTTCAAACCAACGTGACTGACAAAACAGTGATAAAATAATTACAAATGAGTAGTTCGTTTTTATAATGTGACCGTCGATTGTTTTCTGATTATAGCCCTGGAGTGCGTTACGGCTTTGTGTGATATGATTATCGGCCAAAATATAGAGGAAGCGATGTTTATAATTATATAGTTCATGGGATTAGCGCGTTTAAGTGCTTTAAGAAACAAACTCTTCGCCTTTTTGGCCGCTATGACAAAAATACTGAAACCTAGACTAAAATGTAAATTTATGGGGGCTTTCACAGATCAATAGTGTTTTTTTTCATGATGAAGGTACGTTCGACACCTTGAATTTTTATTTCTCTAATAACATGATAGTATCGGCAGAAAATGTGCATCATTTTCTTAATAGGAGAGTAATGAATATAAGTTGTAATGCATAACAATTTGATATTCAATTAACTGTTATTTAAATATAAATAATTATCTAAAATATTGATATTTTAACTTTAATTACATTGATCTATCAATTACAGGCTTATTTCAGTGAATCGATTTTGTAAAGTACGTACCTATTTGAAAATTTTAATATCCATAGCTTAATTTCTTAAAAATATATCAGACAACGCTACCAATTTGCAACACATTTAAATCTATACTACGAGTATAAAGCTTAGGAGTTCGTTTGTTTGTATGTTTGAACGCGCTTATCTCAGCAACTACTGAACCGAGTTGAAAAAATCTTTCAGCGTCAGATAGCCCATTCATCTATAAAGGAATTTTTATTCGAGTTTTTATCACTTTTTATGCGCTTGAGTAACTAATTCCTATAGACTAGACTCAGACTTATGTACGCCCATCTTATTTTTTAACAAAAAGCATCACATATGATTGACAGCTGCTGCAACACTGTCAGTATTATCTCACAAGTAAATAGACATCTTATTTGAATCGTGCATGAGACACAAAAAATATGTAAGGTCAACTAGAGTTAAAATTCAGATATCTTTTTAACAATGGTTATTTCATCATCAACATCAGCCTTAGTCTCGCCTATTTTATATCCCTCTGTGGGCATAGGCCACCTCTCACGTGGAGAAGGTTTGACCGTTAATCACCACACTTGCTCAATGCGGGTTGGTGATTCCAGATCTTATATTCCAGATTTCCTCGAGATGTTTTCTTTCACTTTTAATCAGACATTGGCGTTCAAGATATTTTTACAAAAGTAACCTTGGTACTTGCTCGACCTGAAATCGAACCTCATATAAGTGTCATCCTCCTTCATTCCATCCCTTCAATCTAGCCTAATGTATCTACGAGTATAACAATATTAAAAAAAAAACAAAGTCCTTCGCCGCGTTTGTCTTTGTTCTTAAAAAACTCAAAAACTGCTGTACGAATACTCATACGGCTTTCACCGCTAGATAGACGCATAAGGAAGGTTTAAGAAGGAATATAACTGTACTCCGTACACAGTCGGGAAAGGCTTGAATCTTATATACGAGGTTAAAAAATACACGAGAGTAAAAAAATACCTAATAACTTTTCTAAATAGCCTGAGACGAAAAACCCCGGGATTTTCTTACGGATAGGAATAATACAATTTCATGTTAATTGCTAAGTAATTCACAAGAGATGCACGATTAATAATTTAAATATCTATTGTTACATTTATCCAAGAAATGAAGATGTAATCTCTTAAACCACTATGCCATGAACTCGTGAGTTTCATTGCGGATATTTTCCGTTGCTTTTAATTTTAAAATGTTGCTCATATACATATAATTAACATTAATTAACCATACAATTTTTATCACCATATCGGCAAGTGGCCAGTCTCTGAGTGTGTTGGCATAGTCCAAATTCAAGAATTCCTCACTAACTACATAGATATCTTAACTCTCACACTGTGTTGTACAGGCGCCAGCACATCATCGAAACTGTCCAATTTTCCCAACTAACTTTGAACCATATGCTTCAACGATGAATTTGAAAATCTATTAAGGAAATTTGACAGATTGTAGTAGCTTGAAGTGATGGCGTTTGTACATTCATCATCATCTCAGCCATAGGACGTCCACTGCTGAACATTGGCCTCCCCTTTAGATCTCCACACCTACCTGTTGGCATCGATCTGCATCCAACGTCTTCCGGCGACCTTTATAAGGTCGTCCGTCCATCTTGTTGGTGGACTAATGTTAGTGATAAGAGAAATAAATAAATTATAAAATATTTTTTCTGAAAAACTAGAAAACACAAAAATCTCATTAACACACTTTGCTACCAGCCCACCAATCAAATCAAAAATCCTTCACGCAGCTTACAGCTATTCGCGAACGTCTATTGTAACGCCCACCGTCATGTCAAGGTATAATGATTCATAGCAAACAATACACGTGTATTTAGTATGTAAATAGCTTTATTTAACTTTAACTAATAGCTTTGCTGGTATTATGTACTGCTGTTTTTGAAATGATGTTATTTCCTCGTTTAATTATGCTGTGTGGGAAAGTCAAGTTTATTTGGTATTAGACTGGATTTCATGGTGATTATAAGGTTAAAAGAGTGGAGACCACGGACCAGCAAGCGCAGCGTAGGACGCCCACCAACGAGATGGACAGACGACCTTATAAAGTTCGCCGGAAGACGCTGGATGCAGGTCGCTTCGCTTGTATGTGGAGATCTAAAGGGGAAGCCTATGTTCAACAGTGGACGTCATATGGCTGAGATGATGATGGTGATGATGATGATAAGGTTAAAAATAAAGGAGCTCGTGGCTAAGTTACAGAAGCATGGGTTAATCGATCATAAGGTTTGGCAACGCTTGGCGTAGTGGATCCGTGGATAGATGACCCTGTTGACTTTACGAGTTCCTCCGTGTAGGTACCTGTGTATGTAAATATTTAATGTAAATTGGTAGGCCCCTAGTGTCATTTGAACATCTTTAGCAATAATAAATAAGAACTAGAACTAAGCTTGATTAAAAATCACTGAAAAATAATATTGTAACATATTATTGTTTATAAATAACTAGCTTCCGCCCGCGATTTTACCTGCATCCCCTGGGAACCACTCCGTACACTCGGATAACCGTCTACAGCTATCCTAGATTAATAGGTTATCTACAAAAAAAAAACACATTTTCATTTCGGTCCAGAGTGGTTCGTGAGATAAACGCGTTCAAGCTACACAAAACAAACTCTTCAGCTTTATAATGTTAAATACTTAGATTTATGAGTATAATATTTATATTTCAATTAAGTAGATACATAAAGATGCTTTGCTAAGTCTAAGTAATGGTAACAATTACATTTTATGTTATTTCTATGATAATCTCGCGATATATCTAATACCTATTAAGTACCAGGTATCTTGACTGTCATATAATTATAACAAAAAGTTAGAAATAACTAAAAGTTTATCTTTATGATTTTGGTTTATAATGTGTAGAAACTGAGCCATACAATTTAATTTTCAGGTTTTCTTAATATTAATTAACGTTTTGTGATGATATGAATTTAATTTCAGTGTTATTTTAATAAAAAAACAGAAGTCTTGAATTTTCATTGCGTGTTATATTGAATGTGACGTGTTGCTGTGGAGTTTGTTCGTCCCTTTTCTTCTTCCCTGTAAAAACACTTAAAAAGTAGTAAGGGATAAGCTTTTTGGAACGGTCTTTTGGAATTTTAGACCTAAAAAAGTTATATTTTTATGGCAAGTTTTAATAAATATGTTTCATTAGTTTTTTTAACTATTAAAAATAAAGCCCATTTTTTTATATATGAAGTTCATGAAACTCTAGGTTACAGTGCTAATGTTGACTACAGTAAATCCTTTCAAACTCATGCGCATCGATACTGAATACATTGCAATAGAATGACGTCACGCCTAGAACAAGGTACAGAAATTGTGTACAATATTGAATTAATTATCGTTTATATTGTGAGATAAGACAGTTTAATCACAGCATCAATCACTATGAGATACAGATGCGATTTGTCTGTCTGTTTGCTTCGTATTTTATGGGGGTATGACCATGACTAAGGGGATTTGTGGGATGGAGTTAAAGTTTTAATTGATTTGTGGAGGTTCAAACTTTGAAGGAATAGCAATATATAACCCTATGTGTCTTATAATATGGTTATAATAATGCTACAGTTTGATAAGGTAAATGAACTAAAGAAAGTCTTGTGCAAGCGAAGTATTATGTGAACCTTAATTTATCACCTCCTTATTATCCAAAATACCAACTAACTTGAATTCGGGACAGTTAATTTTTCATCCATAGTAGGTATCCTACCTATCTGTAACATCAAGATTCTTATAATATTTACTAACATTTATGTCTGTCCTCAAAAAAAAAATCCTAAAAATTCCATAAACCTGGTCACCCTAACACCAAGACAGGAAGGTGTAGCTACACAATGTCACGCCTACGCACCAAGTATTTACAACTATTTATATTTACGAGTAATTACAAACGTCACAGAATTTTGAGAAAACAAGTAAAGTTTTTGGAAAGTCTAAGTCACGGTGACTTGCTAGTTAGATAATTGCCGGTAAATTGACGTAAGTTAGTTTAGATAAAAATATATCATTAGACTATGTTTTCTATGGCTGATGTTTTTATGCTTTCATACTCTTTAAAAAAACTACAGAGTCAACTATGCAGAACAGTATCCATACTACGAACTAAAGCTTTGACAAATATTTAGGTCAGTGCTGCCAGATTCAGGATTTTTTTTTTTAGTTATGGGTAAGTAATTGAAAAATTCCATCACCCATAATCACAAAGATATCAAAAATTTTAAAATGAAATGAAATGAATCCTAATATTGTTGCCTTGTTTACCTATTGTTGCGGCGCGCCACGACGATTAACAATATAGATATAATTTGAGGTCTAATAAAACGTCAGTTAAGATAAGATAGCCCTATATCTATTAATTTCCGATATTCACTTTTAATGTCTAAAAATAGCAAGAGTTACCGTGGCCCTGGCACACAAAGACCTTCAGAAAGAACATAGAGGGTTTGAGTCAGTAAGAGTCTGAACATTCCCTCCAGCTGCACTTCCCTTCTATGTATATTGAAAGTTTATATCTACCGTCTCATATAGAAGTTGATTTGAAGATGCTAAAAAACTTTGCCGCGCTTTCACTGTCTTAGGAAATTTTCTTAGGATATTTATAATGTCTTAGGATATTGTTAAGACCTACGGAAACCTTCGAAAGTTGCCTTCACTTCGCTGAAGGTGGTTCTTTTGACCGAAGCCGAACCTTCAGTCGGACACTAGTCCATCTCCCGAGCCTTTTTCCCAACTATGTTGGGGTCGGCTTCCAGTCTAACCGGATTCAGCTGAGTACCAGTGTTTTACAAGGAGCGACTGCCTATCTGACCCCCTCAACCCAGTTACCCAGGCAACCCAATACCCCTTGGTTAGACTGGCGTCAGACTTACTGGCTTCTGACTACCCGTAAATTATATTATTATTATTATATAAATATCTTCAGTCGGACACTAGTACGAACACATATGTACTAGCTGTTGCGAAGTCGCGCCGACTCATACAAAATTTTGTTAAAATCTCGCCAATGCTTTAACACACAAGTTTACAATAGTACCTTCTTACCTTCTTAGCATAATACTATTAATTTCATCTTCATCTTGGTAAAATACTATTAGTGTAATGTCATTAATTTGGTTCAGCCCACGTATGTGAGACTTTGTTTGTCTATTAATGAGTATTTGTATCGCCTACAATGTCATAGGGATCTTTATTAATGATCGGTGAATACACCATGACACTTGTTTGAATAATATTGTGTCTACCAGCCAATGGTGCATTAGTTAGTGAATCTGCCTGCCTGGAGGTCGGGGGTTCGATCACCGCATAAGTCAATCGTTTGAGGCATGAACCTGTTAAATATAGATAGATAAGATAAAGATAAAAGTCATTTATTCAAAGTAGGCTGAAAATCAGCACTTTTTGAAGGTCAATTTTACAAAAGACAGCCCCAAAACGCCCGCCCTTCGCCACGTATATGTCTGTATGTTTTATTTAGTCTGGGTGTTATAAACATAGAAAAGAAAAGTATTTTAAGCACTAATATCACGTATGTTTTACTACTAATAGCTTTCACTCGAATCAAATATATTCATAGTCTCGAAGAAAATATATTTCCCATACCCAGAGGGAGATTCTAAGTATATTAGGTCTGTCTCCTAGTTCTAAACTACTTCTCCAACAATTTTAAGCCAATATGGTTCAGATGTTCTTTAGTTATTAATTTAGTGTGACAGACACAACTTTCTTTTATATAATAATGATAGACTTTTGTTTATTTTGTGGTTCTTTTAGTTAAAAATATCATTGATAAACAAACACACCCACAAAATACAGTCTAACTATTATCCAACATTGTAGTTCACTTAAATAAAATCCATTAACTGAAAAAAAAAACTCTTTTTTACTTTCCTAAACCATTACTCTCATAGCAACAAATCCCTTTCTACGAAAGGCGAACCGAAAAGCGAACCTTTTCTACGCGCGCACGCATCACGATTATAATCGGCTAACTTAATACAATATTTGACTGTTACAATGATGACGCAACCGTCACGCTAGGCCTAATTGAGGCGGAGTAGAAAGCAGCATTGTTTAAAATAAAAGGCGCTATTAGCAATTTAAATTACATTTTTCTCAGTAAAGTTATAAAACTAAAAATGTAACTTAAACTATTATAACAGAACCTGATAAAGGATCAAAAGAATTTAAATATCTTTCTTTTCTATGCTCATAACATCCAGACTAAATAACACGCCAAGGTTTATGATTGATAAATAAACCACAAAACCAAAAAGATTTTATACAAAATCTCGGAATTAGCAGCACAAACAAAGCTTCCCTGCTTATGTTAAAATATCGGTGATAGATGATAAATGATCATTAATTTGCAAATAGGTTGAAATCAACACTTTTACACGTCAATAGATTTTTTTTCCAAAACGAGATGAGGTGGACTATAATTCCCAACTGACCACCTTGAGAAGAAATGCCTAAACAATCTCAAGGGTTGTAGTCTCTTTTCAGGTCCAGGCATTAAAATAAATTACATGCTAATGTATAAGCAATGAAGTTTTGTTGAATAAAGTGCAGTGTACTTGCGACTTCTCCCGTATCTTTTTATTTTCACGGCAGTCCATAGACGGCGTAGTAGATCTTCAACAAATAACATCTAGCAATTACAATAGATTGCTAACAAAATGAGTCACAACTAATTACAATAAATCTAACCACGCATCCGAAAAAAGCTACATGATTGTAAAGCTAAATCCTTGAAGTTCCAAAATGGGGGGTAATGTTAGCAGTTCTCGAATTCGAAGCGGCTTTGTCAGTAGGTATATTTGTCTCCTGACAATTGACGTGAGTTGATGGATCATACACCAAGGCTGGCAATACACTTGAGACGCAACTGGTATCCATCATGAAGGCTTGCCATCAAGGGATCACTCTACTCTGAAAGTAAAAATTGGGACGATGAAGAATCTCAAGTAGGTACCTGTTAACAGAACTGTACTGTCCATAACATCTCCTTGTTTTGTATAAAATCACCGATCTGCCTTGAGTAAGCGTGACGATTATCGCACATGCTCTGTCTTCGAAGATGCCTGTGTCCTACAGGCTTAGCATGGCGATTCTATATATATTCTGTCAAGAAAAGACAACTCTCTTTCTGTCAATGTCAACATGTCTTCTGCCCGAGCATGGCGCGACCTGTCAACTCGCATATAATCACTTGTAGACTTATGTCGATCGAAGAAAAGAAAAATTTCTTCAAAAAATTTCAAAGGAAATCTTACGTCAATCTGTCACTTATCTGTCATTATGTCCATTCTCCGGTAGACAAAACTTCTTTCCAGGTTGCCATGCTAAGCCTGCTGTAGTGGGATAATTAATAGCCTGATGAGGACTTAACTTTGAGAACCGATGCTTAATATCTCTGCAACAGATGTTCAAGCATACCGTATTTGTTTTCACATGCATCTTCCTACGATTTTAATTATTAAATTTTTGCTGTACATAAGATATTTATCTTAATAGCCGATAGTTCATAATGTCTTCATTTATTAAATGAGTAATGAGCCTAAGTATAATGCTTAATAAATTAATTAATAAAAAATAATTAATCTTCATTGTCCTTTTCGCCCACTTGTAACTCATTATCCTTATTAAGGTAATCAATAATGATTTTATCAAGGTAGTGTCAATGATGCTTACGTAGTACCGAAGTACGAGGTTTGTGCATTTGTGAAGGTGTAAAGAGTAATAACTAATTATTTCAGGAGCGTTAATAAATAGAATCTGACTTGGTGTTCATTTGAATATCAATTATTTAACTGTATCTCTTTCCTTCCGTTTTGAATCACTAAGTATTATAAAAGCATTTTTGCCCTTGGTTGGTTCTTACACGCTCATCTCAGAACCTACAAGTAGAAGTAGAAGATAGATAGAAGACAATGTGGTGACATTTGCCCAATAGTGGGAAAATATAGGCTAAAAAAAATAGTGATAGACAGCTCATTTATCGAGGAAGGCTGTAGGTTAGTTTGTATCTACATAGGTGCTTACACAGCAATTAGAAAAACCGCTGGCAGGAAATAAAGTAAAATAACTTACTTAGGCCATTAGAAGCGCTGAGCACAAAAAATCCCACTCGACCTAAAGAAAACAGTATCTAATGTCCTTTCTACCCATACAATCGCAGAATTTGCAAAGATGATCATATCATACTTAAACGTAATCACAACATAAATACCAATAATGCAAACAGATAAAACTATAAATCAAGTAAGAAAAGACTCCCTTTGATATCACTGCGACTTTTCATCCAGCTCCATACATATCCTTCACGTGTATGATCTAATCACAAAGGCCAATAATGATTAATATCGTCTTAACGCTCCAACTTAATTTAATGCCACTTCATATAAACATTAATGAATAATTTACCATGAAATCAAGTTGCTTAGAATTCGATCAAAAGGCTTGCCACTTAACTTAGAGTTACCAAAGAGCTAATGGTCGTAATATATGGGAAGGTATAGGAAGATAGCAAATAATTTATGATATCTAATGGAAGATGTGGACTAAACGCAAATTAAGATTGTGAAAATCCTTCATTGAGTGAATTAATTTATCGTTGTTATTAGGACTAGTGTCGGTTTTAACAAAATCTGTAGAAGTGTTTATCTGATCATCATCATTATCCTCTTTTTTTTTTGTTGGCGTAGTATGTCTTTCTCTTCTATTATGACATCTGAACTTTAAAAGAGATTATGACCCTTGAGTTTGTTTCGATGTTTCTTCTTAAGATAGTAAGTCATAAGGAAGGCAGTCAGTCCCAAGGAGCCCCTTAAGGCCAGGGTTGTTCGCAAGAGTTACCGTGGCCCTAGCAAACAGGGACCTTCAGAAGGAACATAGTGGGTTTACACAAACTGGTAAGCATTTTTCCAAAAAATACGTGTACCATTTTATTATTTAGTAGCTGCGGTTTTGCGGTTGCACCCAAGTTCCATACGAACAGGATAAAATTAGCCTGTAGCTTCTTCAATAGACTATAATATAATCTATCACTGATAGAATTTTCAAAATCGGTCCAGTAGTTACCGAGAATAGCGCCTTAAAACAAACACTCTAGATTATTATTTTGCCGACCATCATACAACCGGGAAGTACTAAGGTTCCTTTGTATAGGAATAGACCCATCCAAAAACAAGTAGCCATTAACATGCAAATACACACATGTTGCTTGCTTTAACACAAATAAATCGTTTACATAATTATGTTGGACAAATGCATCAGTAGTTAGAATTCATAACTTTATGCCGCCATATAAATCATTTCTTTATAAATCGTGACATGAAATATATGACGTTAATATGTCTGGCGCCAAAGGGACTAAGTCCCCTCGCCCAGTGCGACATTTTGTAGCGATGCAGTCGCGCGTTTAGAAAATGCGCGGCAGCATCGCTTCTAACGCGTGTTAGTCGCGTTTACAACGCGCTACTGTATCGCGATTGTATCGATACAAACGTGCGACAGCGTTGGACGATATCGGAGAAATAACAGAGGGGGGAGGTAGTGTGCCGAACATCAGTGTAATTGCAGCGCGACCGAATCGCGTTTACATCGCGACTGAATCTGGTCCCGTGGGCGAGGGCACACAGCTAGCCACAGGTGTGCATCTGTATCGATGCCTATACGCGACAGTATCGCGACTGAATCGCTACAAAAAGTCGCCGTGGGCGAGGGTCCTAAGTAAAGAAATCAGAAATATTTTGCATAGCATGAATAGGTAAAGTGGTTGGTGAGCAGCTCGTGGCTAAGTAAAAGCCGCACGGCTCGATCGATCATAATATAAAGTAATGCTTGGCGCGGTCAGTCCGTGGATGGGTGACCATCTTGTCAGAGCGAGTTCCTCCGTGTTTCGGAATTACTTTTTGCACTCGGATAAAAAGTAGCCTATATATTATTCTGATAAGCTGTAGTACTACCAAGTTCCAAAATGCATACATTCTTACAAATTCTTTTGTTAGTAAATAAAATTAAAAGGTCTCTTTGCTAAATATAAAATTAGAAGGCAAATTATATCATTTATCTGAACCCCTGTCCTCCCTCCTACCACTCAAAAACAGTAGGTATATAAGCCTTAATTTCTTGTAGTTATCTTCGAGAGAAACATCAAAGAATACCTAATTTAAAATTTCCTCCCACTTGAAAGAGTTTGCCGACTAGTTACAGTGTGGCTCCATAAACAAGTGACGATACTCATACTCATAATAAGCAAAAAACTTCACTGAAAATTAGCAGCACTATCCCATAAACAAGAACGAAGCCTATCGCAACAAACGTTACAACAGACTCTAATCTAATTTGTAAGTAAATCGAGCTGCCAATATGATCGGAGGTTTGTAAGAGTCTTCGCGTCAATATATCGTGGCCAAATGTCAGGCTTTAGCATTAGCTAAAGGCTTGAAACTATGCTGATGTGATTGGAATGCGTAAAGACTGGGACTCATTAGCAAATTGTTACTGGACAATGAGAAGTATATTAATAATATCGGGACACCTTTTTCACACACGGTCGGATAGCCGCCTAAAGCTATTGATTAGGTTGTGTTCTGAGTGTCGACGCAACTGATGAACTACTTATACTTTTACTTATAAAACACCCAGCTAACAGCCAAAAAGCGTGCTGATCATCACACAAATGTCGACCGCATCGGGTCTGAGGGTTCACCCTCAGTTCGGCAGTCCAGCGTGGTTACCACTGCGCCAACGGGATCGTATAAGTGTGAGAAAAGTGACACAGTATATGCTAAGCGAGACGATCCATGGTCATTAATAATGAGTGAATTTGCCGACCACGCCAGAAGATAGGTCGCTACATGGAAACGCTCCGAGCGGCTAGAACCTGTTACATTTTACTTAAAGTAGAAGCAGAATGCAAAATGGACATAGTCGCAGAGCTCATCGTGAATGAGTACCAGCTTAAAATATACTTTTGATACAAATCAATTTGAAAGGAATTCAGATCTTAAGCAATGCGTAGATAAAATGAGTTCCTGTCACATTATATTACGAAAATTATTATTCGGGTTGGTCGGAAATGTGAGCTTCTATAAAATATAGTGAGTGTTTATAATAATTTTATCTCAGCGGTTAAGTTGAAACCATAATTTTCTTCTTTAAACAATGAGTCAAAAAAATCCAAGCACGATATAATATTATTCCAATCTTCTGTTTTGTGACCGAAATGAAACTACTGATAAGATACACATATGTGGGAGCCACCATCGAAAGCCCTTTCCCAGCTTTCAACTTTCAGAACCGTAACCACATCAATTCATTTCTTTAAAAGCTACGGTGCTACTCAGACACCTTTTTTGCATCGGGGGTTAAAATTATTATGTCGATTGATTGAAACTAATCAACATACAATAAAGCAGTAAACACAGCTCGTTGCGTTAGGTACCAGCTGTCAAAAATACAACATAATATCCACATTACTAAAAAACTATGAAGATCATAGTAATAATCCTAATACGCCCGTTTCCTTGAACTTTAAACAATGCTAAGCGATTTGCAACCTTAATGTAATGATGTTAAAGTTGGAAATCGAATCAAGTAAGATATCTTACCTCTAGCAATTTAGAAACAAAGCGTTTTGTTATAGAACGAATAATCCTTATTTGTTTGTATTTCAATTGTTTTATGGTAATAGTAATCTAGTTTAATGCTTAGAACACAAAAACGGATACAGACGCCAGCACATCAAGCTACTACAATCTGTCAAATTTCCTTAATCAATTTCCAATTTTATCGCTACATCTAATAAAAAATAACCTAAAAAGGTTTTTTTAATCTGCCTAGCCTTATCCCAAGCTATATTGGTGTCGTTTTCCAGTCTAACCGGATGCAGAGGAGTACCAGTGTTTTAAATGGAGTGCTTTTCTTACCTTCTCAACCCAACAACCTAGGCAAAACAATACCCCTCAGTAAGACTGATTATTAGGCTTTATCGCTTCTTATACCCGTAACGACTGCCAAATATCTTCAAATGATAACTGGGGCACACCAATTTCACGTGCCTTCTGAAACGCTGGGGAACTATCATGACAAGATGGTCACCCATCCACAGAGACACCACGCCAAGCGTTGCTTAACCTTGTGTCAATCGACCCATGCATCTGGTTATTACTTAGCGACGAACTCCTCGTGTATGATCGAACGTAAATTATTAAAACGATAAAATAACTCTACGACAATCAAAATACCAGAAATTAATTGCTATATTTATCACCAGCATGTACTGTATACAATATATTTTTTCACAGCTCATAAATATCAAAACAATTATAACAGCTGCATTAAAATTCCTATTAATACAAATTCTTCAGACATTCGTGTTTTCATGTGCAGTTATTTATGACACGTCTGACATTTTTGACATTCTCACAGTGACACGTATCAGCGTCAGTCATAAGGAATTGGCTGCAAGGCTGTGACATTTAGAAGATGGGGCTGATCTAGTTATTTTTGATGAAAAGGGTAGCGGACACGGTGATAAGAGGGGCGAGAACGCATTGACAATAGATATTAAGTTAGTAAGTAACATCTATAAATAACATTATGTAACATAATTAATAACATTACAGTAATTCTAAGGCTTATTCAGGATTTGATAGCAAAGACGTATTTCTTGACCAACATATGATTATCTGAATACTTACAAAGTTTAGCGTACTGTCAGCAATTTTTTTTATAATCTAGTTACAATTTATCTTACAATTTTCATTTTAAGTTATTAACTTGTATCTATAAAATATGTACACACAAACAGCAATAATTGTTCCCTGTTTTTACAAACGCCACATCAAACTACCTCAATCTATATATTTTTTTAAAATAAATTTTCAACCTCATCACATTACTGGAAGATTAATATTCGATTAATAAAATTTAACAGATTCGGGAAGGTTGACCTGCTGGCATCTGTAGGTACCTACAATAAAGATGGTAAATATAAATTAGGGCTAGGCGTGTTTGTTGTTTGCGTTACGCCATAAGGTTGCGTATATTCAAACGCTGAAAAAAGAATGGGAAAAAACAAATTCCATTATTTGACAAAACAAAAGAGATCGCTTAGAAACAAAATTCAACAATAGATATCAAGTAACAGATAACAAAATCCTCTAACTAAAACGCTACAGAAAACGCCACGCCCATCACTAACTACACCCACCCAAGCCCGAGGCATCAACTCCAATACATTAATTAAATTACATTCGCAATTATATCGCAATTATTATTCCGAAGTTATTACTTAAAGGTCGACAAGTTTCAATGCGTCTTCTATCCGGAACTAATAGATCTTCAATATTAACTTATATATATAGTAAAAGAGTATGAATCTGTATGTAAGTATGTCACTGCAAATAAGACGGTGATAGAAATTATTCAACCACTTTAAATGGAACATGCAATTTCCTCCTTGTTCTAAAGTAAATATAAAAAAAACATTTGCTCTCTCTGGAGATGGTCCAAATCAAATTCCGAGCCTTTTCCCAACTAGGTTGGGGTCGGCTTCCAGTCTAACGAGATATATATATAAGAGATTCAGCTGAGTACCCGTGTTTTACAAGGAGCGACTGCCTATCTGACCTCCTCAACCCAGTTACCCGGGCAACCTAATACCCTATTAGACTGGCGTCAGACTTACTGGTTTTTGACTTCCCGTACCGACTGCAAGTTCATTCTACATAATAATTATTACGTTCATACATTCTCTTAAAATAGTTTAATCCTAGTATTTTATAAAAATAATTATATAGCAGTAGGATTTCCATGTCCATCAACATTATGTGTCAGTCTTTACGGCTAATCGGGTTGCCAGCTTTTGGAATACGCGCCCTTAAATTTCATGTAATTAGACTGGACGTCGACCACCATATTTAGGAAAAGGCTAGGCATTTGATGATGATGTTGTTGTTGAGGATATCGTATACAGATTCACGCGGAAAGTGTAGTTTTTATATGGTTACTCAAAATGCAGGCAAATCCGCGGAAAATTTCTAAGTAGTGGACCACAAACAAGATCATATTGTGGCTACAAATTGAAGTTTACTGAGGCTGTTATTGAGATCTGACTGGATCCTGATATTAATTAGTTTTTAATGGTGTTATGTTATAAAGCCTATTATCATTATAATGAAAACTTTATGGTGGTCCACAGTTATTTATAAACACCGGTTTGAAGATTAATAACTTCAGTCCTACAATGTAACAAAAATACCATAGTAAGAACACGCTTTTATGTAATCTAAGGTTAATCAAGAGTATCCCACTCTTGATTGAATTAAATGAATAGAAGTCTCATGAATCTGTTTTTTTTTTACAATTTTGTCTCATTAAGGGCCAGTTTCGCAGGTTACGGATAGGCACTATCTACCATATCACATAAATTAAAAAATGGAACAGAATTTGTATGAAATTATCTGCCAGATAAACTATCTGAAACTTACAAGCCAGCGATGAAACTGGCCTTTAATGTCATATTTCCTAATAATTGGATTGTTAGCAATCAGAACAGAGCTCTGTTCTTAAAGCCTTTTTTAATAAAAGGTGGTACAAAATACCAGGTTTAGTGCTAGGTTTTAAACCATCACCATGAACAAAATTAATGGTCTAGCCTACCACTAAAGCTCATACTTTAATAGTACGTTTTATAAAAGGGGGCTCAGGTTTAACTTACAACCTAACCGGGTAAAGCGGGCTATTTTTTTTTCCAAATAAACTCCGTATGTAACTAAGCGTCACAACGTTTTATATGTTGAAGAAATTCCTACAAAACGACTTTTAAAAACATAGGCAGCACATGATAAAGCTTTTCCAAAAGACAAAATTATGACTTGATTGATAAACATTGAAAATTTCAGCAATCAACATTAGGAAAACTTGCTAACTTTACATGTTTTTCCAATCTATCAATCTTCAGCTTGACACTGTCAAAATCTCTAGAAAAGTCTAGACATGTATATTTCAGCCCTGTCTTCGCAATTTCCCACAAATACAAAGCTATCGTTGGTAACATCTAGATAGGTATATAAATATCAGACAATGTCTTAAAATCTCAATTGTTTTCTGATCATAACATTTCTCTAGTTACCAGATGGTATCTATCGGCAGACATGTAGCAGGTGACCTCACGAAATGAATAGACAGCCTTCACCCTGGCAAAGAATAAAGAATTCAGAGCAGATAAGACATATTTCTGATTGAGGGCTTGTGAAAAATGTTACCTAATAATAATTACTTGCATTGCCATTTTTAACGGATAATATTAATTTAATATTATTTAAAAAGATATTGCTGTCCCATCATACTATGAGAGTGAGGGGATAGAGAGTGCACCTGTATCTGCGCGAATTGCCGTCCTGCGCAGCTGGCTGATCTCAATAAACGAGAACGGCCGGTCACAATCGGAGACAATCGGTCTGGATGCCATCATTTAATAAGATAAAACATATTTTGATCCCCATTAATAAGGCATCGAAGAATTTTGAGCATAGTTCGAAAATTAACACGACATAACACTAATTTTCAGTCACGTATTGTGAAGAGGTTTCTGTCTTTGGGTAACCAATCTCTAGCTTGGACCCTGTTCCCGATATCGGTAGACATCTATTTTATGTGTTTTTAAATGTATGTATGTACATTATATTTTATTATCTCTAAATTTAGGAGTTTAATCAATCCTATCCTACTTTCTACATCCTACCCTACTTCCTACTAATACATAAATGCGAAAGTTTGTGTATGTGTATATTTGTTACCTCTTCACGCCCAAACGGATTTTGATGAAACTTTGCAGACATCAGAATAACATATCAAAGGTTACTTTTAATCCGGTAGAAACCGCTGGCGGAAACTAGTATGTTTATAAATATGAAAATAAATGAGGATAATAATCAAATTATATAGAACATAATTCATGATTCGGTTTGTCTTTAACGTGAGATTTGCGAAAGCATCGTTCATTAAAGCGCCGTACTACCATAATGTACTCGATAATGATTGGACAGACAACTCAATGACATCGTTTTGATTATATTAGATTAATCAAGACCCACATTGATTGATTGAACGAAAGGTGATGTGGTGACATTTTGTGGAAGTTAGAATATTTCTTAACAAAAATGGTACAAAAAGCTTAGTTAAGTATAATTAGTGAATAATTTGCCAGAAGTTATTAGGTATGATAAAACGTATGCGCTTTTAACCGACATCAAAAAAGAGAACTCTCTCAGTTTGGTACTGGCAATTTTTTCTTATTTTTCCAATATATAGGTTAAGCAAAAAAACAGACTCCCAGGAACCCTCCACTCAGGCTAGGTCAGAGTGCCACTAGGTATTTTTAGTGTGTAAACCGGGAACGATTTTACCGGGGAGTCCCACATACCCCTCTCCCGTACCCCTACGGGAAGGAGATGCGTAACAGCATTTTTTCCTAGAGACAAAAAAAGGTCAATCAAGAAAATAGTATCGTTCTATGACTCGATTATTAAATAATTAAATGAGAATCTTTAATGTTTACCCAAAAATCAAAAAGCCTAACAGAGTCAAACTAATCTTAGGCACAAAACAGACGAAACATGTGACCTCTCTAACTTGAACTTAATCTTTGCCTGTCATAAACGAAACATCAAGAATAATAGGTGGTCGGATACACGTTACAACATGACACAACAATGCAGATTTTAGAGTACATTCGTGAGATCTGAAGTTAGATGCAAATTACATAGATATGTACATTATTGCGTATATGTATGTACATCATCCCACGCTTATTTCGGATATAAACAGATGTACAAGTAGGTAATAATGAGTCATGAATGGTAAGAGAGATAATGGGAGACTATGGTTTTATCAAATGTGCGGTAGAATTTATGTATTATGACGTAGAAGAGCGTTGAATCTTGAATACTGGATTCTATTCGAAAGACTTCACACACTGCTATAATTATGATACACGATTGGACCGACTTATGCGACTGACAATAATGCATTAAAAGTAAATAATAAACGAGTAAAACAAAATTAAAAAAAATGCCTGTTCTAAATAGACACTTCACAAATATGCACGCCAGCACATCAAGCTACCCTAAACTGTCAAATTTTAATTATCCCATTTTCTTAACACTTCGAACACATCATATTTGAACACTTCAATCATTTAAAAAAAAATCAAAAATGTATTGATGAAAAAACTCAACAAATGAATTGAAAAGTTGAACATTTACAGTTGGGGGACCTCTCAGCTAGCTATAAGGAAGTATTCCATAGAATATTATGACAAACACAAACTACAAACAAAAAATAACAAATCATGTAACATACTTATTTTACTTTATCAAAATTAAGGCTTTGAAACTAAAAAAAATAACCGATTTCAACTAGCGCCATCTAACACGACAAAAGCGAATTCAGATCAACAGCAGTTCCTTGTCAAACCTATAGCCTCTTACTAGCACTTCAGACATGAAGCCTTCTAAAGCTTGCGCTTGATCATTAGCAAACATTGAAGAGTTTTCACTTGCAGCTCATAGATGGCGCTGTTTCCCATAAAATCATTGGTTAGACAATATGTAATTACTTTGATAAAAAAGCTGCTTTGAGCTTTTCCATGCCAGACTATGTAGTATTCGGTGTCAATAATTGCCGGTGTTTAAGGACCGAAATTTATAATAAAGAAGACTCGATCCATCATGACCAGTAGATAGCCATAGAATATGCCAAAAATAAGGTCGTAGATAGCTAGTAGGTTCTGTTTTATGAAATTACCAATGGCACTGCAAAATCATTTAGACTAAGGGCCTGTTTCACCACCTACGAATAAGTTCCAGTTAGTTTATTTGGTAGATTATTTCATACAGGTCAATAATTCGGTAGATAGTGGCTATTTGGACATCGTGAAATTGGCCCTTAGCCTTTTTCACTGACAGTTGATTACTTAATCGGTCGATTAAACTTTTTAACAACGAAGAAAGCAAAGTACTTTTTGCTCAACCTTACTTTGGTAATTCATTGTTTTAGGAGCAAAAATTACCAAATAGTTAAAAAGTTGAAAGTTTTGATATTCTGTGATAACGTAGTGTTTACTTTTAAGCATTGGAGGTTCAAATGATAAACAGCTGATTGTGTTAACCAGACTGTTACATTGTTAAAAATAGCACTTAGCATACTAAAGTGAATAATGGTCATCTAAATAAAAAATCCAACATTGCAAATATTTCCAAAATAATTTTCCTAAAATTGCAAAAATAAAATAGTACCTTTCTATTTGTCTGCAAAAATATGTATATACGCCAGCACATTAAGCTACCCGAAACTGACAAAATAAAATAGAACTTTGAACCATATGCTTCAGCGATAAAGTTAAAAATCCATTATGGAAATTTGTCAGATTGTAGTAGCTTGATGTGCTGGCATCTGTATTTATGTAAGAAGGTGATAATCAATTACTCAACAGCTGTAATCGCAGTCGGGTCATTGTCATATATCATGTGTCAACATTCCTATTGTCATCGGTCAATCTCTTGTCTGACTAAACAAATGACTACTACAATCTATCAAATTTCCTTAATAGATTTTCAACTTTATCGCTGAAGAATAAGGTTCAAAGTTGATTGGGAAAATCTGTCAGTTTAGGTAGCTTGATGTGCTGACGTATATACAACCGTGATGTTTGATTACAAGCATTATTGTCTTTCACTGTAATTGCCTCGTTGGTCATAGTGGTCAGAAGGGTAACTGCCTTGCATGGGGTCCTGTCCTAGGTCGGGTCGAAATTACGCTATTACGAAGAAACCCGGAGTATGAAGAAAGTTGGTGGTGTTACACATGGTAAGCCGGCTCAAATGCCGACTGCGATTCTCAAATACTACTCAATAGATATTTGAAATAACTAACAATCAATACAATAAACTATTTTAATACAATTGATGCCTTAAAAGACCTGCCTGGGCTGCGGATTGTTATTACCGTGGCCCTGGCATACAGGGACCTTCAGAAGGAACATAGCAGGTTTTGGTCAGTAAGAGTCTGACAATCCCTCCAGCTGCACCCTCAACGGCAGGAGTCGTTTCGATGATTTCCCACAAAAAAGACCTAAAAGGTTGTTGCACCGGCCTCCCCTAAAAATGACTAACGTTTAAACACTAAAACACAACAAAGTTCAAGACTACTTACCTCTAACATTACGTCTCTGTCACACTTACATACACTCCTGCGACATCAATAATGTTAAGTAGAACTAGATGTTGAGTAAGTATTTATAGGAAAGTATATTTTAAGGACTAGGTACTCTAAAATCATTACATCTCTGTCACACATACCTAAATTTCTGTGACAGCGATAGGTACTGTAAAGTAGGACTTAAAATTGAGTAACGTATTCAATCCTTACAAACTCCTATCACACTATTTCAAATTAAAATGCCTGAAAGGCAAGTTGAAGCTAACCGCAAGAATATACAAGTGCCTAATTAAAATAATTTCGACAGAGCCCATCATAATATTCACGAATAGTAAGTATTACTTAACCAAATTGATGCTCGTTTAAATCAATGCAAACGATGAACAAACAAACTGTCTACTTGACCGTGCAATATTTAAGCCTATTCAATTCAATCATTCTGAACATCACTTCAAAATCTGTTCAAGTTAAGCCGCAGCTAGATTGTGAAAGTCACCGCGAGTCACTTCTTTAGATAATAAAAAAAATAATCTATACATATACTAATATTATAAAGCTGAAGAGTTTGTTTGTTTGTTTGTTTGAATTGCGCTAATCTCCGAAACTACTGGTTCGATTTGAAAAATTCTTTCCGTGTTAGAAAGCCCATTTATCGAAGAAGGTTATAGGCTATATACCATCATGCTAAGACACACGGTAGTGGAGCAGTAACCAAAGATGCGGGTAAAACCGCTGTAGTTACTTACTAGCTGTCCCCAGCATTAATGTCTTAGGGCCAGTTTCACTGTGTCCAAATAGCGACTATCTACCGAATAAATTCAGAAATTGAATAGAATTTGTATGAAATTATCCGCCAATTATACTGACTGGTACTTATTCGTAGGTGGTGAAACAGGCGCTTAAAGTCTTAGGGCCAGTTTGACGATGTCCAAATAGCGATTCTCTACCGAATAAATTTAAAAATGCAACAGAATTTGTATCAAATTATAACTGGTACTTATTTGTAGGTGGTGAAACAGGCCCTTAGACTGAGAGCCAGTGACTGTTAGACCTAGCTATTCTGGGAATTCTACTTACGAAAGGTAGCTTTTAGTAGTTTCTTCTGTATTGTTTAAGTCAAACTAATACCATTTTCCTATTATATACTAAACTGGTAATAGGGCATAAGACTACAATACTGAGAGAAGCATTATCGACTTGGTGTATTTTTTAGATAAACAATATGATAAATATATTATATCGGGACACCTTTTTCGAACACGGTTAGCCATATATTTTACACAGATATATTTATAAATACATATTATAACACCCAGACCACTACCAACAAGCATGCTCATCACACAACATGTCGACTGCACCGAGGATCGAACTCGGGACCCTCAGCTTAACATATATAATTATAATTATAATAATATGAAGAGGCTCTCGTTAAGCGGCTGGATCAAGAGACTGATTCAGAAGGCAGTACTCCATGAAACGGCACGTATTATGAGGAGGTTTCTGTCTCTGGGACCCTAACCACCGGTAGCTTGGACCCTGTTCCCGATATCGGTGGCTAACTGTTTTCTATATTTTTAAATGTTTATATGAATAATGTATATGAATATTATATACATATTCATATGAATAATATGAATAAATGTTTTTTTTTATATATAAATATTTTTTTATATATATAAATCCGGAAGACGCTGGATGCAGGTCGCTTCCAACCGGTGTATGTGGAGATCTAAAGGGGAGGCCTATGTTCAGCAGTGGACGTCTTATGGCTGAGATGATGATGATGATGATGATATATAAATATTTAAAAATGTAATCAATGTTTAAAAAATAAATAAATTTAATACCTATTCTAATAATATCTGAATATATTGCCTAATTTATTTAACTTTCAGCGCATGCGTATAACGATTATGGTAACATTCGACATTGATGATGGATCGGATCTAGATCGGCGCGTGATGCGTTGTCGTGATCTGTACGCACGTTGTATGCGCGCGCGCATTCTTCAAGTGGCGATAATACAAGGTGTTTTGATAATGTCATGTAAATTGTTTTGGGTGATTCTTGAATTGCGAAAGAGAATAACTATTACAAAATACTTCCATTATTATATAAATAAAGGAATTATGTTTATTTTGTATGAGTATTGTATTTGTAATTTCTGGTTATAACAAATACGCAAAATCCAACCGTAGTTATAGACACCAGCATATCGAGATACTACAATCTGTCAAATTTCCTTAACTTTAGCGCTGAAGCAGCTGTAGCAGCAGTAGCTAGATGTGCTGGCGTCTGTACTTATAATCATAAAAAATAACCACCCTGTATATACAATTAATAAACAAAACTAATTTGATTCTGTCCGCAAATAACACTTATTCCACGTAACTATGACCTCATATTCCAAAAACCATTTAACAATTTAAACCATACACTCGAATCTTATATTCTTTACATAATTTAACTGCTTCTTCTTACCAGTGAACATTTGAACTGCTGTTGTAGAAATACAGTAGGTATTTGATGATACATCGAGCATGTTAAATTTTATTACTTGATTAAGAATAACATATGTATGTAATGACCTTGCATTAAATTGTTGAGTAGGTATGTTGTTATTCATACACACATAAGTAAAAACTCACAAAGTATAAAAAAATGCAGATTATTAAAACTAAATTACATTATTCAATTTGTGTCAAGGATCCATGTCAAGCTTAAGCTGTGCAAGTACACAGCACTGATTTTCAGATTTCCCCTGACTATTGCACTAACGTTTATATTCGGACGCGCACACGAAACGACCATTTTTACGACAAAATTACCAAACTTAGAGGAGGAGCTCGTGGCTAAGTATCAGCCACACAGGTCGATTGTAAGGTAAGTGTGGCGCGGTGACCTCGTCATGATGAGTTCCTCCGTGTTTCAGAATGCTCGTTAAATTTCTGGGTTAATGAACATTACCATACATACACCATAGACACATGGGTAGATGAGGAACACCGGTTGGTTTTTAGTCAGTAAGAGTCTGACAGTCTCCTTCCCCCAGGACGGAGGGTACCCAAGAGGATTTTCCAGCACAATATCAAACAAAAATGTATGAGTTTATTGCAAAGGACATTTCAAACTACACTCTTAACCTACAATTTCATAGGAATGCGTACAAAAAATTAAGCCAAATCCATCTTAGTCACCTTGATTTTAAGTCCAAAATTAAAGCTATCACCTTGAAGAACAATACCATAGGTATTGATTGACGGCTGATCGAAAAGCCATCGCTCACTGATTGATGTTTAAAAACATATCGTTAATGAACATCACTATTTAAACTATCGTTTAGTATTGTCTGACTTCACCATGGCCGTACACGTGCCCAGGGATAACTACTTCACGCTCCTGGTTGATTATTAGCCTATAATAATCACCATGGATCAACTTATCTCCTTGCCAAAAATATAAGTAGTTTAGCTTTTAGTAACAAACTGTCTTTCACATTTATTAGGTTTACTGCCGCTTTTTTTTTCACGGAATCAAATGACAGCTCCCGCTGAGGTTGCAGCTGGAGGAAGTTTCTGACTCTTACTGACTAAATCCACTATGTGCCTTCTGGAGGTCTTCGTGTGCCAGAGCCGCGTTACTCTAACGAACAGCCCGCAGTCCCGGCATCGACCCTACGGGGACCTCTGATGTTGTTGACTTCTCTTCGAGGAGCGCATGGAACAGAAAGCTGCGCTGACGCAGGTCTGTCGTCCTTAGAAGTACGGCCGCCCGGCCGGTGAGCCAAGGTCTACTGCACCCTAAGGCGCTCTCAAACTAAGTTTTAAATGCATTTATTCCTCTGCCTAGTGAGGTTAGTCAAGACTGATTACGATTATTTAGAAATATATATATTTTGTTTGAAAATAATAGAATGATTATTACATAAGAAGACGCCATAGTCCAGTACCTAGTGTTTATAATTAGCGGTCGTGTTACATTACTTTATTTGGTAACGGTGTAAGCTAAAAGATGACAAGAATATCTATATTTTTTAATTATTTATGATAACATTTAAATTGAAAACCTGTTTCCTTTTTGGAAGTCTGTTAACGTTGTAGTGATAATTCCTTTTTGAAATTATAATATTTATAATTTTGATACAAGATAAAAATTACTTGTCAAACTCAGTTATACTCAGACGATGTTTACAACTTATTTACAAAAAAAAATATATGTGGTGATACCACTTGTCTTTGCACATTTCGTCACTTCTATTTTATTATTATTTTAAGTTCTAAGGCGATGTTTAAAGAATCAACGCGCTTCGCCTCACTCTTGGCCCAACCAGTAGTTCAAAGTTTAACCTTAAGGCAAAGTTCCACCGGTGCAGCGGTGTACTGCACTGTCATGTACACAAAAGTTTCTTCTGATCTACTCACTCTAGAGATCAGTAACAAAATACGTGCGAACATTTCTTATCCTTGGGTAATAGTGGGATGATATTTGAAAAGAATAATGATGACTTCTAAAAAGTCCACGAAATTCCAAACCTTAACGCACATGCTAGCTGTAGACTCGCGCCGATACGCGTAGTTACTTCTTTTTTATTCGCTAACAGTTTTAGTGGAATCTCGCCATTATGAATATGAATAGATACAATTAACAGGCAGTTATAATCTCAGTCACATTTGGCAACATTAACGATATCACTTGTACCATGTTTGTTTACTTTTACCATGAATGCAATAGGTTAAGCGGTTCTAAAGGTGGCGGCGGCCATAATGGTTTTTTTTTTATGTAATATTTTTTATATGATGTACTTAGAAAAAAAAATATGTAGGTGTATGTATACCTTTGGGCATTTCTTGTCATTTACTGTTTTTTGTGTTATGTAAGACTAACGCTATTATCAAAAACGTAAAGACAGCCAGCACATCAAGTTTCTACAATCTGTCAGATTTCAGTTTTCGGTATTTCAGAAAATTTGACAGTTTCAGGTAGCTTGATGTGCTGGCGTCTGTATGTACTTAGCCATGTTTTTTTCTTTGTTTCCAAGGTTTCTATTTCAATCTTCTATAGTTACATTTTTTGTATGACCTAGTAGGAACTTATTTTAGATTTTGAAGGTATCATAATTTAAAGATAAGTAATTAATAAATAATGGCGATCTAAGACTTATAATTATTGTGAGTATTGTTACACATTTTAATAGACTTTATTTAATAGAGTGTTCTGGGATGTACAGTCACGAGCAATACTATTACAATTAACAGAATTTAACAGAGATCGTGATATATGAGTTCAAACTTTGATGGGACTTGTAAAAATAGTAAGTAGAGTAGTAGCTTCCAAAAAATATATGCTAGTGAAAATAATGAACTTTAATCAATATAATCGCTATTAAATTTTGCTAAGTGTAAAAATAATTTTTGCCCATGACTGTACACAATTCGAGACTCCAAATAATTTTGTTTTTACATTTTCAATGGCAATCTCTTCTCTTTTAGCATGTATTAAAGTCTTTCTCAATAAACCCTTTCAATCATTAAGCCAGATCATAGAAATACCACAGCTTAACAAAATATCATTTAATTCCAAGGTTTAATAAAGTTTTCAACGGATAGAACGTATCGTTCCGGACCAACCTTATACTGGCATGTGCTCTATATCCTATCTAAAGTTCATCTTGCCAACCCACATTATAAAACCAGCCCTAATACTATAGCAACAAAGTACATTTTCTTTTGTAGGCTTAAGGTATCATCACTCATTGAATATAAAAATTATTGCACACGGGATTTTAGTCTTTAAGCATTAGATGTTGAAGGTTGAATTTTGCATAATCAAAGGGTCTGGTAAAAGGGTTTACTACGTGTAGTAATTGTTTAACTGCAAAACGTGAGCTTTTTGCCACCGAAGTTGTATGACTGTGTGGTGACATTTTTGATGATAGGAAAGCATATCAAGGTAATATCGAGTTCCAAAGCAATAGATAGCGTGTATTTAAACAGTAGTGTAATATGTAGTTAATTGCAGCTCTATAAAAAATCTGCAACGAAACTTTTTAAATGGCGATATTTTTTTATTAAGCTTTAAGATTTTATTAAACTTAATACTCAATTACAGAAAAAGTAAAAAATTCTTACTTTTATTGAAGTATAAGAAGCTACTAAAATCTGTCGAATTTCCTTAATAGATTTTCAACTATATCGCTGAAGGATATAGTTTAAAGTTGATTGGGAAAGTTTGACAGTTTTGATAGCTTGATGTGCTGTCGTAAAATTTGTACATATGGATTACCATCAAATAGACGAAAAGATTAATAAAGCTGCGAAAAAATTCTAATTCACAGAAACTTACATGAAATAAATAATATTGTTGAGTATCTTAGATACCTATGATTGACCGTGAAGGTATATATTGAGGAAACCTGGACTCCAAAGTCTAAAACAGCTAATTCGCCTTGAGTATGGTGATTAATGCCCATTCCCCATGACTTCAATCAAAGATATGAAAACCTGCCCTTTACATAGGGGAATATTACATTTGAAGCGTAGCCTACACTCCTAAAAATCGTGATGATTATATTGATATAGTAAATACCTGAACCTGCCTACTAAATGATACAAACTATTTACTTAACTTGTTACCTTTCGCATATCACGGCAATTGCAGGTTCGTCTCCACGAGCTGTCACAGAATTCATAAATTATTCACTGGAATCAATGATTTAGTAGTACACAATTTAATGTGACTAAAACTCAAACTCAAATTCTTTTATTCAAATTAGGCTGATAAATCAGCACTTTTCGAACGTCAAAAACAAGAGACAGCAGACAGCCCCCAAAACGCCCACCCTTCACCACTTCCTATGTGTTCTCGCTGGGAAGAAGTGGCGCAACACACTCCCCAGCAACACATGTCTGTCTATTAGGTTTGAAGAACCAGTTTTATATAAAACAAGTCCAATCTTAAATTATTTGAGAGAAATAAACATAATTATCACATGATATAAATAATAAGTTAGTTAGTTTATCATTTATCATTTAATAATAAATAAATAATGACTAAATACGCATATATAAAGTACTTAAAACTAATACACATTAGTGCACCAAATTTTTACAGGTCACCTAGTACATGCTAAGGTTCATGTTTACCACAAAAAAGTTGAATAACTTAAGAGTCAACGATAGAGCGAATTCATAGAGACCGGCGTTATGCCTAAGAACACAAATACAATTTGGCGAATGCGATATAGCACTACTAACTATGAGGTAATTTTTTGCGGTAAAAATTATCTTTTTGTCGTGAAATTCGATGCACACGCGGGCGCAGTCGCTGGTGACCGCTAGTATGAGATAAAAACATCAAGGTCTTTTTACATCCCACAATCCACAAATTGAGCATCAAACTAAACTTAAAACTCAACACGAGAAATCTTAATTTGGCAACAAAAAAATATATTTTTATCATGATTTATACAGTAATTAATAACAAATGAAGACTTGTAATTACGATGCAGCTTAAAACCTAGTTCCACTTCCCACATGCAAATTTTAAGTCCGTCAAAACGCGAATTGTGTTATTTATTTCATTTAGTAACTAACTGTGTAATTATTCCAATATTCTTTTATTGAACCGACTTATAAATGACAGGTATTATCTAGCTTATTTTTGGAATCTTATGTATGATGGCGTCCAGACCAATTGTCAGCCACGGCAGCCGTGCTCTCTAAGAAGATAAGCCAGCTGAGCAGGATATTATTGACCTCTTGAGTATTGTTATTCTATATCCGCATCCGCTGTTTTTGTCGAGGGAAATCATCAATCACCATCAAATTATCCCTCCCGCTGAGGGTGCAGCTGGAAAGAGTGTCAGACTCTCACCGACTAAAACCCACTATGTTCCTTCTGGAGGTCCCTGTGTGCCAGGCCTACGGTAACTCTTACAAACAATACGCAGCCCAGGCAAACCTTGGCCCTAAGGGGTTTCTATGTTGCTAATATCTCTTCGCAGCCCTTGGAACAGAACGCGCCCTGACATACGCCTGTCATCCTTAGACGTACGGACGGTAAGCCGCCCAAAACTAATCGCACACAGACCTTACTTTAAACATACCTTAAAATGGTTTCTGCACAGCCACGAGTGCAATATTCAATGACGACAAAAAGTTTAGCGAGAACTATACCAGCAGTTACACAATCCACCTAACTTTTGAATGACCTCATCAAATTAGAAACTAAAACACATAAAAGCTTCATTATTTGCAAAGAAAACACATGCAACTTAGTATCACGTACTTCTAACAAATTAAGATTGATGCTGCCTGCATCTGGTCCAAGGCCAACAGTTTATATGACTTGGTGAATTTCGAATATAATTATTATTGTTATAACAACGAATTGGTTCAGCTTTGAGCAGTTTGCAGTAATGAGGTATCTTCAAAAGTGTATGCTTTCTTGACGGTCTTAATATATTGTTTTTGAAGGTGCATACTATGGTCGGACAAAATGGTTTTGTGATAAGTTAACAGAAGGTATATGAGGCTTGCATCTTTTTTTGGAAAATCATCAAATGATCCATTCCGCTGCGGGTGCAGCTAGAAGGAGTTTCAGACTTTTACTGACTAAAACCCACTATGTTCCTTCTGGAGGTCTTCGTGTTTCAGGGCAGCCGTAACTATTGCAAACAACCCGGAGCCCCGGCAAGCCTCGGTTCTACGGGGCCTCTCTGATGACAATAAAATGTACCTCAAAGTAATTTTAATGTCTTCATTCAACTGAAACTTCAAACAAAGTAATTTTTTGTTAAACTTTTTAATTCCAAATATAATAGAAAAAACGAACTTGTACAACTCAAATATAATATCTATTAAGTCAACCCTCATTTTCATTAACATTCATTAATTTGCGTTTGAAAAGAATTTAAAACAGAGTCCATCTGATCCACCATGACCTTATGACGCGTTTAACGCAATTTCTTTTATTAATCTTCGAAAAGTAATTAATCATGTATTTCAAAACGTTCTATAAAACAATGCTACATAAGCATAATTTGTTAGTAGTACAGTCAGCAAAATATTGCCTTACAGAAGCATACGCTAAGTATAGTATAGTATATAATATTACGGTATTCCGCTGTGTTATACGCAGCTCCTTTAAATTATTAAAACAATAAATTAATACTTGTTCGCGTGTGTGTGCGTGCGCGTGTGTGTGTGTGTGTGCGTGTGAGGGTGTGTGTGTGTGCGCGCGCGTGTGTGTGTGTGTGCGTGCGTGTGTGTGTGTGTGTGTGTGTGTGTGTGTGTGTGAGGGTGTGTGTGTGTGTGAGTGAGGGTGTGTGTCTGTGTGTTTGTTACTTCTACAAGCGCAAACGTCTAAATAGATTTTGATGAAACTTGGCAGTACAGATAACACGTTTTGCGGAGAGCTTTTCTCTCAGAATCCGTGTAAAACTCTGTCACAATACACACAATAAGTATAAATCTATTTCACCGTAGATACAAATTCATTCTCATTTGTCTATTTATTCTCCTTATACCACGGTAAGTAATTTTTGCCCCTGACTGTACATCACGATACATTATGACGTATTACGTCACAAATCAAACGGCAATTGTGATGATGGATCGCATAGCAGTTGTTAGCAAATGACGTGATCATCATCAGTCAGTTGTCTTGATTGATCATTGCTATTTGATGAAGCGTTTTTAATCGCACACATGGGCTTCTGAAAGCATGACCGTGGAGCAATAATTTCTATGCTAAGTCATCAAGTACATACGCCAGCACATCAAGCTACTACAATCTGACAAATTTTTTTAATAGATTTTCAGCTTTATCGCTGAAGCATATGGTTTGAAGTTGATTGGAAAAATTTTACAGTTTCGTCTGTACATACGGAAAATCTTTGTAAACTTACTTTTTTATTATGCTCTTAAATCTTTATTTCTAGATATAGTTTGATATGTTACTTTATTTCTGTGTTTTTTTTTAAATTGAATTCAATATTATATATTCTATTTACCTACTACAAAATAGAGAAGAAGAAAAGAAGAGAGAAGGAGAAGTAAGTTGGTCTTATGCTACGATGGTATTAGTATGATGATCCTAATACCAATAAAATAGATTTGTATATGATTGATTTATGATTAGTGCCATTATGATTAGCGTAGGTACTAAAGCAAACAAACTCTTCAGCCTCAAAATATTACGATTGGTTTTTATTCTTTTTACTCTCAAAAGACTTTATGGTCCAGGTTTCCTCGAGATGTTTTCCTTCACCTTTAATAAAATTAGTCATTGGTGTCCAAGATTTACGCTCAACCCTTCTCCGTGGGAGAAGAGGCCTGTGCCCAGCAGTGGGACGATAAAAAGGCTGTGATGATGATGACTCTCAAAAGAATGACCGTCTAGACATTCAAAAAAAAATTAGACATGTAAATATAAATGCAATCATTTATAACATAACATCAATAATTGCACCGAAGATAAATAAAATTCAAAACAAATATTGAATCTATCGGAAGCCGAGCAATAAAATAGATTGATGCATATAAACATTTGTATCGAAATGTCAAGTTCGCAGTTCACAGGAGCAATTGAAGATATTATTGTATGTAGAACGAATGCATTTATAGTTAAATTACTAGTTTTTGTCGTCACGTGAAATACCCAAATAAAGATAAGATAAAAAGTCATTTATTCAAAGTAAGGTGAAAATCAGAACTTTTGAGGGCCAATTCTACAAAAGACAGCCTCAATTCGATTCTATGTCTATTCTATCAAGAAAAGACAAAGCTCTTTCTGTCAATGTCAACATGTCTTCTGCCCGAGCATGGCGCGACCTTTCAACTTGCATATAATCACTTGTAGGCTTATGTCGATCGAAGAAAAGAAAAATTTCTTTTCCACATGCCAAAAGAAATGTTTCTTCAATCTGTCATTATTTTCATTCTCCGGAAGGCAAAACTTGTTTCAACAGTGGTCATGTTGAGCCTGCAGTAGTTCCTTAGCATAAAGCGTTCAAGCAAGCATACAGACAAACTCTTCAGTTTATTTATTTCCATTTATTTATTTTTATACATATTTTTTTAATTTTTAATATAAAAAATAAAAAAAATATATATAAAAAATTGGTAAGTTTATTTTATTATTAGAATAGATAAACACGAAATACTCAAATCCTTTTAGCGCTATGTGTTGCAATACTTGTTGTATCGAACCCTAAAATATTAAACGTTAGTAAGCTGAACTTTACGTCATTGAAACTTAATTAAGTCGTGATACTCGTAATAGCTACTGAACATATATATAATTTGAATGCACTAATTCTTATGCATATAAAATTTGAAATGATTTATTATAGTTCACGATAAATATATTCATGTACATATTTGACTTATAAAAAATGTATTTCTATATGGAGTTAGGTGGGGATACTGAGGATGTACAGACGCCAGCAGAGTAAGCTACTACGATCTGTAAAATTTCCTTAAAAGAGTGAAAGTGGAACTAGGCCTCAATATTCTTAAAAATCGGATATCTAAAATAGGTATCCTTATACGATATAGCATTACAAAATATTGCAAGCATTTGATGACAATTAATCTTTCGATCGATCTGCAAACCAATCGTGAGAACAATCAGAAAGAATGCGAATACTCTTTTAAATGTTATCGATGCGCAAATACGCCAACTTCAATCGAATGATTTCGAAATCGTCACGAAAACTAGTAACTTATGTCATCTTAATTCGAATTTTATTGTGTAATTCGTTGAAGAGTTATCCTTAAACGGAGAAAGGTATCATAAGATTGTGATTTCTGACAAGCATACTAAGAGTCCCCGCACACTAGTGGTTAAACTGTCGGCCGATAATCGGTCCGATGCTTGAGGTTGGTTGAGGAGCAGTGAAAATAATGATGAACAATAATTTACAAAGATTTATACTTTCCTTCTTAGTACGCAACAGGCTGACATAAAGTTTTTCTATGTTTGAGGACTCTTGTAGTAACTAGTTCAAAATAAATATTCTTTAAAGAAGTGGGGTAAAAATATGAAGTGTGTATACATGAACCTTATGCAACTATATAAACAGATACAGTAGCGAATCGAACTTTAGACACAAATAAAGAAAATCAGGAACACACTACTATGTTGTATAAAGTCATAAATGCAATTAAAGTCCTTCAGGCTACTGTCAAAATATCTTCAACTGGTAATACTACTATGGCTATCGAGGTGACAAGGGCCATTATGGCCTTAAAATACCATCGAAATCCGCATCGCAAACTTAAAATCCTATTACCCAAATAGTTGAGACGATACTCTAGTATAAGGTAAGCCAGCGACGAGGTAAATGTTAGCAAACGCTATTTAGAGAACCCATTTATATTAGGCGACATTTGTGAGATACGATGCATAAACATGAGACTTCGAGACGACATGGTTTTAGTATCTTTCGTATTATTCGACTCGAATGCGATCGTAGAGCTAGTGTAAAATTTCATCTTGTAACAAAACGGGAACAGCTTATTAACAGGTCGATGTGCAAGGGATGTTGCGTTCAATTCCCGGGGCAGACTGCAAATCGTTTTGTTGGTTTTATGAAAATTACACAAAGAAGCTTGGATTCTGGAAGAACAATTCGGATTGCTGACCCATCATACTATGAATGTGCAGGAATAAAGAGTCCACCCGTGACTAATACTTGTGCATTATAATAAATGTTCTGCGCAACCGGCAGATCTCCTTAGAGAGAACCGTTACCTTAGAGAGAACCGTTGCCTTAGAGAGAACACTTTTTGGGCCAACAATCGGTCTGGACTCATTTTAAACATCCAAAACATAGGATGACGTGTAGCACACACAGATCAAAAAATGCAAGCCTTATTTTAAAGTGATGATTTATAGATATATTCAAAACATACTCGTACATTTTTGAAATGATCAAAATTAAGTACATTATAAATGTTGTAGGTCACCGCAGTATTTTTCTCAAAAGCTTTACTTCCCTGAGCTATAATTTTACGAATCACGTCCTTGGAATAATATTGATATATTGACGGATATTTTTTACAACAAAGCGCCTGCTTATTATAGTGTTTATGCGCTGCCAATGAATTATCTACTACAACCTTTACGTTAAACTTTTCAAAAACTATGACAGCATGAAAAATAAATTATTATTCGTCATTGTATTCTGGTAACTGCTATTATATTACAACTTTTTGGTGTAAGCAAATAGAACATGTTAGAACTAAATATATAACATAGCTACAACTAAATATGATATAGGAGTGTTTGGTTACTTTTAAGGCAAAAAGCTTCTAATCATATAAACAGAGATGGTTTCCGTATCCTTGTTCTTATACCCGATTGCCCAAAATAATTTAAAATAAACATAAGACAGTGCCAAAGCACCCTTCGCTAATTCCTATATGATTTTTCTGGGATGAAATAACACAACTTTTCCAACAACACAATATGTATACCTATCTGTGAGGATTTCATGTACAGACGCCAGCAGTTCTCAAATCTGACAAATTTTACCAATAAAAATATATAAAATAAATAAAATATTAACTTTCCAGTATTGTGATAAAGTTGAAAATCTATTAAAGACCTATTATGAAAATGATTATCTTATATTTACTACCCCTCACTAAAGAACGCAGAAAAACTGAGTTAAACTCTTATCTAATTGCTTTCTATCTAACACTGATATGCCAATCAATTACTTATTTAAGTAAATTTCTACGACAAAAATACTTTTAAGACCAACTTAAGTAACGTTTGAGTGTTTTGAAGTAAGACTTCCTTATACACCTAAACTAACGCTGGCATTTTAAATTAGTCACACAGTAGGATTAATTTAATTCAGATTGTATTCAAAGCTTTTTTTACGAAATGAATATGCAAGTACCTGCTCTTATCAACTTGTTAGGCTATTAACTTATATAAAAGTTACCTTTTTAACACTAATTGGGCTCGATCTTGACCCCAATTTGATTAGGTATAAAAAAAAGTTAAAGTTAAAGTTACGTTTGTGTATATGTATGTATAAAAACCAATGTAAATAATCGAAAATAATTTTTTTTCCCAAAACTGATATTGATGAAAAAAATTGAAAGTTGTAGTTTATTCAGATCATAAAAACAGTTGAAAGTTGTGGATTATTCTGAGATAAGATGGGTCTAAATTATCTTTTAATTCTACATATTTCTATGTAATATCTGATTTGCCCAAAAGCTTTTTGCTAATAATTATTTGGTTAATTTCGCTGCTCAGTAAATAAATTTTACCGTAATTAACGTAGTATTAATTTCCAGTGACCATTTAGAAATATTTTAACAAAAAGGTGCCATGAATATTGATAATATCCAAATATTTTAAAAAAATCTTGGTACTTAAGAGGTCAATATTATATCAGTTAATTTCTCAGTTATTTCTCATTAAATCCTAGACGATTAGTTCACAAATAAACAAACCTACACAATCAGTCATGCATAAAACTAATGAAACATTCGTTTAAAAAAAATGTATTGATAAATGTTTTGAACTCTCTTAAATACAATTGTATAGACAGCGTACAAGCAAACCAGCCAATTATGGAGACTAGATTACATTTAAAAATAACATCTTCATTTGTCAAAAACAAAAATCAAAACTAACCACCTCAAGGTCATACATGAACACGTACCAAAAACTTTGTTAATCAATAAAATAATTTGCCAGTTCTTGCAGATGATACGAAAAGTAAAATTGAAATCGAACTTTAATGGTTAAGAAATAACGTTGAAAGTTCTTTGGGACAAACAGTTGAAGAGTTGATCTATGAATGTAATATAGTAAATGTATATCACTTGAAATATTGTGCAGTGTAAGCACAACTATAAAATGCGGTGGATTCACTTTGCAGTCACATTTTACTATCATCCTCCAAATAGGACAGAGCAACTATGAAATTCGTTAGTATATTTGTTTGTTTAAGTTTAAGCAAGAAGTGAAGGTATTCTAAGTGTTAAGTGTGTGGACATCGTTATCAGTGATTTTGAAAGTCGCGGTTTTAGTGCGATATTACACTTTTTTTTTACTTTTCACAGATAATTTCATGAAAGGATTTACTATCATCCTTTTTCGTAATTTCGCTGAATTGTTCAATATTATCAAGTGTTAAAAGTTTGAATAATATATCATGAAATAATTCATTCATATAATCTAAAAGAACTATAAATAAGTAATTTTTCTAATAACGGAAATTATTTTCTTACCAGGCCACCAAAAAATGCAGTCGGTTGTACGTCAAAACTTAAAAAAATGATTCAATTTAAAAAGTACAGTAAATACTAATATTTTTTTCAATACTTTCTCTCCTAATCATTAAAAAATATTGACACGTTATATTTGCTTCTATTAAAACAAAAACTATATATTAATTTAGTGTACAGCGGTGCAATGATATTATGCAATGCGTGGGTGCTTTCAATTCGCATCATAATTATAATACCTTGTAAATTACATAGATCCGATTCGACGGTATAATTAAGTGCCTTTGCTAAAATATCTCATTATAGGCCCCAGCATCAATTAGTCAACCAAGTTACAAAGATTTTATTTATGGGTCATTCGAAACGTCAAAATGACTACTGAAATGACCCATGAAAAATTATAAAATTCCTGATAATTTATTTCAAAATATTTCAGTAGTTGCACATAATACAAATATTATGTAAACATTTACACAATGCACATTGCATTGTACAGACCGGCACATCAAGCTACCCGAAATTGTAAAATTTTCCTAATCAACTTTGAACCATATGTTTCAGTGATAAAGTTGAAAATCTGACAAAGGAAATTTGACAGATTGCAGTAGCTTGATATACAAAAATCATGACCAAATTGAGTGCAAAATCTTGTATTTCATGTCGCAGTCTGTTTTTTTTTTCATGTCTCTTGAAAGTTACACTGAAAACGTGCTATTGGGTATTATTTAACTTTTTACACGAACGAGTGAATGACAATGATGTTATTATTACATCTTGTCGCTCTATTAAGCATTTATTGCGATAGTTTTTATTTATATATAAAACATAATGTAACATAATAGCTTTACTTAATTGATATTTTAGGTATATCAATAGATTGCAAGTCATTCTGTATTTCGGATGGCTCGTTAAACTGTTGGTCCCGGCTGTTATTGAACATCCTTGGCAGTCGTTACGGGTAGTCAGAAGCCAGTAAGTCTGAGGCCAGTTTAACCAAGGGGTATTGGGTTGCCCGGACAACTGGGTTTAAGGAGGTCAGATAGGCAGTCGCTCCATATAAAACACTCAGCTAAATCCGGTTATACTGGAAGCCGACCCCAATATAATTGGGAAAAGGCTCGGGAGATGATGATAATAATTGATTGCAAGTCATAATATCGGCCATCGAAACCGCTACAAAAATTTAAGATACAATGCATATAGCATTTAGTATACTTAGGACCTGTTTCACCACCTATGAAGAAGTTCCAGCTAGTTTATTTGGTAGATAATTTCATACAAATTCTGTTCCATTTTTTAATTTATCCGGTAGACAGTGGCTATTCGGATATTGTGAAACTGGCTCTTAATGTTAACGTTTGAACAATATCAATGTCTGATTTTTCACTATAGTGCAATTATTATTATGTAAAATTGAATAAGCTACCGTTAAACATCGAATTATTTTCTAAATCATAATGAGAGATTTCAAGTTTAACTAACAATAAATGAGATCAGTATTTCTGCTAAAAAGAAAAGTCCCTAAAGGCCTGAAGCGCGCCTGACTGAACTGATTTCATTGATAATAAATTAAGTAGTGATTACCGTAATTCAATTCCTAGACTACTAGTTTATTAGCATATTAATATCCATTCCATGATTCTGAGAGCACGTAAAGCTACCTGAACTCAGGTCATGTCGCGTTTCTGATGTCTTTGCAAAATGTCTCTGTCGTGTCTAGTTTTTAGTGTCGAAGTCCAAATGGTTCTCGTGATTTTCTGAAATTCTTATGAAGTCATGACAATTACAATAACGAATACATAATACTTTATTGCAACAATAGGTAATATTATAAATTCGAGATTTGTATTTCTAGATCCTACTTTTTTTTTAATTTTTGGGATTTGTTTCTCATTATATATTTCAAGTCTTCTTAATACGTTTACGAATTCAGAAACTCAAGCTCAAAATCATTTATTCAAACTTGGCTGTAAAACAGCACTTTTTGAACGTCATATATTACAAAGACAGCCCCCAAACGCGCACCCTTCACCACTTCCTATGTGTTTTTTGCTGGGAAGAAGAAGTGAATCATCAGATCAAAAGTCACACTCATAAACAGTCTCCAGGGCTTCCAGGCATCACTCTTGATGGTTCAGCTCCTATGCCATGGCTCTTGAAGTCGGTGGCAAGCTCAATATTCGACTTCTAGAGCAAAAGAACATTTATTTTTTCCCTTCGAACTATTATGTGAAGTCGATTTCAATTCTTTTTCAAAATCTTTTTTTGTATCCCTAATATTAGTTACAATCTCAACCAAAAAATGTCACAATACCATAAACTACTTCCCCAAACGAATCTGTTAAATCCGCAACTGTATTTTACCACAATATTGCAGGTGTGACGGCTGTGCAAATATTATGCACTATGAAATAACCACAGACAGAGCCGCGAGGCGGAAGACTGGGTGCCATCTGAAAATTAAGCAATAGTTATATTAAATTAGATTCTTAGATCATCACAATTTTATTGCGGGAGTTACTGAAATGATCCGAGCTTAAAATACCTTGTATTTTTTTTATGTTAATCTTTTTTCGCAGAGATATGGTAAATACAAAAGGTGCTAAACAAATATAAGTCCCTTAGCTTATCTCGCCTTCAGTTATAGGCATGCGAAAATTGTTATGTTATAAATAAATAGGCTTGTAACTTATCTTCTAT
Source organism: Heliothis peltigera (assembly GCA_958496145.1). Taxonomy (NCBI): domain Eukaryota; kingdom Metazoa; phylum Arthropoda; class Insecta; order Lepidoptera; family Noctuidae; genus Heliothis; species Heliothis peltigera. The sequence goes on from OY292338.1 coordinate 1,745,624, forward strand.
AAATGAATTCCTCTATTTTGTATTAGTACTTCTAGTTTAGCCAAGATTTTGGTTTCTTTTTAAATCTTCCTATAGATATAGTGGTAGTGTGAAAAATTTAAAAACCTAAAGAATTGATGGTTTAGGAAAGAGACTGTCGCGAATGTATTTTCTAAAAACTTGAAATCCTTAGTAAGATCCGAAGGTTTAGTTTTATCAATCTATTCATTTGTTTTAAGCTTAGAGTGTTTATATAGCATTTCATAAATTTATTATTGCCCTTTTTCTGGTACCGTCTGGTCCATCAATCCATCTTTCCATAGTCCTACCAGATCTTTCTTTAGCTTTATCTCTATAGCTCCTTAGAAGGCTCCCATATTGTATTGATCGTGACCGAAGTTCCATGGGGTCACATTCAAAACCTTAGCCTTTCCCATCGCCGTGTTACCTTAACCTCAATCGTCAAACTTTACGTTTACTTAAGTAAATCGTAAATCTCGTATTGGTTTAGCCTTTTACGTTAATAGCACTAGAATGGGATGAATATATTTACGGGCCTAACAAAATATTTAGTTTTAAACTAGAAACTAGAACTAGAAATCGAAAATATATTTAATCAGTTAAATATCACTGATAACGATACCAATGGCTGTCATTTGTAAATCTTTGGCAGTTGTGACGGGCAGTCAGAAGCCGCAGTCTGACAACCAGTCTAACCAAGAGTATCAGGTTGCCCAGGTAACTGGGTTGAGGAGGTCAGACAAGCAGTCGCTCCACGTAAAACACTGGTACTCAGCTGTATTCAGTTAAGACTGAAAGCCGTCCCCAACATAGCTTGGGAAAAGGCTAGATGAGGTAGATGATGATAACGATACCAATGATAATGATGAATGTAAAAAAATACTATCCAATATATTAGTTTTTGGAACAGACACACACATACACAATTTCTATCGAAATAAAAATTGAAAAAAATATTGGCATTTATAAATATGCAGCCTCATCGACACTTAAAAATTGAACATCACAATCTTAACACCCTTTTTCTACATTCCAGTTCATCGTACTAGCCCTGGTGTCGGCAGCCTCAGCGGCTCGCCTAGACAACTCCGTCTACCTGCCTCCCAACGCCAGATCCTCTAGTGGAGCGAACGCTGGTCTTGAAGCCCCATTCGGAGGACCTGACCACGCAGCCATAGCCCAAGGAAGACAGGGTCCTGGTAGTCAAGCGGAGATCTTGAATTATGTGAATGAGATCAATGAGGAGGGGTACCGATATGCTTATGAAACCAGTGATGGAACTAAGGCTGAGCAGCAAGGTGAGTTTTCAATAGATTAATCTGGATTAAAGATAGAAATAGGAATTGAAAATTAACGTTAGGTTAGGAAGCAAAATTAGAGGGGAAGGGTAACCTAAGGGGATAAGGGCGAGGCTTGCCGGGGGGCTGCGTTATATTCGTAAGAATGGCTCCAGAAGGAACTAAGGCAGATTTTAGTCAGTCAAATTCGGACACTCTCCCCAGCCGCACCCACAGCGGTCTGTTGTTTGATGATTTCCCACAGGAAAAAGATCCAAATGTGAACATTAGCATTTTTAATTCTCAGCAACTGTCTTATAGAATAATAAATTAAAAGAAAAAACTGTTTTTACAAAAGCTTTTATGACTTCATATAACATTATCGTGCATTGTCATCCAAACTGAACGTGTATACAAAATTTCAGTTCAATCGGTTGAAGATATCTATTTCAAAATTGAGTTCAAAGAATCCACCGTAACATACATACACGGCAAGTTAAATAAAAGCTTTTAAAATTAACAGTTTTCCAAAATTTCTTTCTATTTCTCTCTTTTAAAGTTCAGCTGATTTTAAGTTTTGCACTTAGGAACACAGTTACAGCAAGCTGTTGCCTGCATTCTCAACAAGTAAGACTAGAGTTCTACGACTGTTATGTAATATGTATGTCTGTATGTATGTATGCTTTATTACCCTTTAAGCTTATACAATGGGTCCTTCCATCTTCGTGTCATCTAATAACATAGGTTTCATTATTATAGTTGGGCAAATTTGTTAGTGACACTCCCGTGATCCACGCTTGTTGGCCAGGGTTATAAGCAGCGAGGATGATGTGATTGTATTAATACTTTGTCTTTTTTTAATCACGTATGTAAGAAAGACCTTCCTAACTAGGTATTCCCTTTTAAAGTCGATCATCAGAATTAGTCGCACATAATAAAAAAATATTATAAATAAATAAATATATTGAATAAAGTCGTGGTGGCCTATTGGTTAAAGTGTGGGTTCGATTCCATGTCAGGCAAGTACCAATGAAACTCTATAGTTATAAGTACTTTCTAAGTATATCTTAGACACCAATAACTGATTAAAGGTGAAGGAAAACATCTCGAGGAAACCTGGACTATACATAAATCTGAAATCACAAACCCGCATTGAGCAAGCGTGGTGATTAACGATCAATCCCTCTCTGTTCGAGAGGAGGCCTGTGCCCAGCAGTGGGACGATAAAAAGGCTAATGATGATGATGAATAAAAAAATATGAACGTTCTCGTGTTCCAAACATAGATAATAATGAACTTTAAGTAACAAAATGCAATTAGGTATTTAAGTCGTAACATATAAGGACTCTTACCTAACTAACTAGAAATTAATGTCATATGTTACATCATAATGTAACATCTTAAAGGTTAATGACCGTTGCAAATTAACTGTGAAGTACCAAATGTTATGTGGGTATTGTTTTTACCTATGTTTTCTTTGAAACAGTGCACACGTCTCGAAATTATTTCTCGGACAGACGCCAGCACATTAAGCTTTTACAATCTGTCTTTCCTTATATAATTTTAACTTTATCGCTGAAGCATATGGATCAAAGTTAATTGGGAAAATTTGACAGATTCGTGTACCTGCAGGCTCAGCATGGCGATTCTGTCTGTTCTATCAAGAAAAGACAAAGCTCTTTCTGTCGATGTCAATATGTCTTCTGCCCGAACATGGAGCGACCTGTCAAATCGCATATACTTATGTCGGTCGAAGAAAAGAACATTTTCTTTTCTACGTGTCAAAAGAAATCTTACGTCAATCTGTCGCATATCTGTCGTTATATCCATTCTCCGGTAAACAAAACTTGTCTCTATGGTTGTCTTGCTGAGCCTGCTGGATGTGCTGGCGTATATACATAAATGTGTTAGAAGACTTTTTTCCCATTTCCAAAAACATTTTTTTTATTTCCACAGGCCGTGTAATCCCCGGTGCCCAGCCTGAAGAAGGCTCCCTCTCCGTGTCAGGATCCTACTCGTACATCGGCGATGACGGACAGACATACACCGTGACGTACACGGCTGACGAGAATGGTTTCCATGCTGAAGGCGCTCACCTGCCAACCCCGCCTCCCGTGCCTGAGGAGATCCTGAAGAGTTTGCAGCTCACGGATAGATCCCAAGGTTTGTTTCGTCGTTCTATCCATCGCATTTTTAAAAGCATTTTTCCGATTTCCTATCTGACCTCTTCAATCCAGTTACAGTTTTCAGACTTTCTGGCTTTTGACTACCCGTAACGTCTGACAATGATCTCAAATGACAGCCGGTACCCACCAATTAAAAGTGCTTTGAGAAACAATGAGTAAGACGTCATGAAAAGATAACTATCCACGGACCAACTATGCCAAGCGTTGACAGAGGCAACTGACTTGATCTTACGGTCAGTTTGGCTCGTATGGCTGTTACTTAGCCACGAGCTCCTCCGGATGAATATCATGTTACCGTACTTTGGGGCTAATGATGACCAGGGAGTAAAGGTCTTCATATCCCACAGAAAAGGGAAGACTCTGTTTGCGCGATGCACGGATTTATCATGTTGAACTAGATGGCGTTGCATGTAGTGTCGCTACAGTACTATATTATATAAATATTTTCTCTTTCAAGGTCAATACGACAGCAATAAAAGCAGCTACGACGCCGACGCGGGATACTAAAACTAACCCCAAAAACTTACTAACAAACTAAAACTAAAATTAATAGTAATAGTTACTACGACTTAGTCGTTGACTGTACAAGCCATAGTACAGTCGAGCACAAAATTGTATGAAATAAGTGTAACTTAGTCTGAATAATTGGACGAAGTGGCCAGTACCTGTTCTGTAGTCGTTAAAGTTATTATTTTATAATTAAAACTCTTTTGTAAATAATATTGTTTTTTTTTCATAAACCGTATATAGAAATAGTTCTAACTACCTTCACTTCTAAGAAAGAAGGAATAAAAACATTATCATATAAGTTCTATAAGAAATAAATGAAATAGTAGATAATTATAGTTTAGGTCGCGCTAAATAGTTTTTGTTTAACATCAATCTTCCCAACATTTATTATATCTAACTCATAAACTTTGTCTTTATCAAGTGTATTCGCAATAATTCCAAAGGTTGAAGAAATGCAACAGTGTGCGGTTTGTAAATCCGCAGGCGCTTACGACGCATTAAGATCATTAGGATACTGTACAATATGTAATCATGATAATTCGCAAACTGCAATAATCTAGATTGTTGCAGTTCTCGGTTTTAATGAGAAATTATTAAATTCAAAATAATAATTCTTAAGGTATTAATATTACTACCTTCCGCCAGCGACTTCACTCATGTTCCGTAGGGACTTCTCCGCGCATCCATATAAAAAGCCTTTCTCGATAAATGAGCTATTTAGGACTAAAACGGAACTAAAGTGGATGACTACTACTTGAGATTAGGGCGTCAAGCAAGCAAACCTATAGATTATTTATTAACGTCTAAAAACTTCAAGAGAGCATGGAATGGTAATTTACGATAGATGGCGTTAGTTCATCATCAGCCTTGCGGGTTGGTGATTTCTGACTTATTTATAGGTATATAGTCCAATCTTCCTCGAGATGTTTTCCTTCACCAGTATTTAGTGGCGTTAGTTACTTAATTGAAGTTAAAGTTCACGGCACAAAACTACCGAGCCTACTATCCAGGCGGCCAAAAAAATCGATCACCCCTGATTAAAATAGATTTTATTTATAAATTCAAAATAATTTTATATTTAAGTCAAACGTTGTTCGAACGTGGGAAAAAAACTTAATTTAACTCCACAATTTATAATAAATTACTATCACAATCTTAAAGTTTTTTTAAACTGAACCGTTAACCTGTAACCTAGATTACGTTAACCGATCTACGTAACTATGATTCATGAGATCACCCCAAGGTACAATTGACCTTGCGAATAGCAGTTATTTAAACATCAGTTAAGAATTCGTCATGAACAATCTTGTGGATCGCTGAGAGGCAAATTTTCTGTAGACTTATGGTGTAATTTGCGATGGCGATTGTTGAACGACCATTGCAGTATGATAGTAGATGATAGTACTGTGGATCACATTCCAGCATTGAGCAAGCGTGGCGATTAACATCATCAATCCTTCTTCGTATGAGAGGAGGCGTATGTCCAGCGCTGGAACAGAAAAAGGCTGATAATGACGAAAACGTAACTTCAAACTGTCAATTGGGTTTCGAGCCGTGGCTCTTAGGGATTGTCCATCAAAATCAGCTCAGTCGTTCTTAAGTTATGAGCAGTTTTGTTAACCAGCAGGTAATTTTTGTGATCAGTCATTGAACTATCCACAAAGAAATTATCACAAGAAAAGCAAAAAGATCATAAGAGAGACGGAAATCGAACAGCTAAGAAACCGCTCAACAACCGCTACACAACCAGTCGTTTGAAGCGGTTGTACGATAAAGCCTCCACGTATAATTTCACATTAACATGGTTCCCTAACGTTGCCAATCGCACGAGAGATGAACAAACATACATGTCATTTATGCATTATTAAGTATGACTAATAATTTGTGGTGATTCCTCACTTATGTGTTAACTAGTATTGATAGCTTAGTTTGGCTAAGTATATTTTTACGAAAATAGTTTTTCCTTTGTTTTTTAAATCTTCGTTGATTGGACCTGCTGTCTTTTTAAGACTATTAAGAAAAATAATGGAGATACACGTTTGTATATCTTTAGCAGTCATTACAGGCAGTCAAAAGTCAGAAAATATAGCAACCATTCTTACCGAGGGTTATCCAGGTAACTGCGTTGAGGAGATCAGTTATAATGATATAACGAATAAACTCAATATCATTATTTATTTAATAATAAAAAAATAATGTTAGTTTAAAAAGGTACTTTGATTTTCATTCGTAGATACACATACATATATTATGTGTAAAAAAATTGAAATGATTATTTGATTAAACATTTTCGCAAATTAAATTTTCTAGTACCTACAATGTTGTGAGCTCGACTGCTGGGTCTCAGGTTCGATTTCCGGGTCGGGCCGAAATCGCCTGAAAGTTGGCGATTGATACACGCGTGCATCGGAGAGCACGTAAATGTCGGTCCTGCGCCTGATCTCTCTCCGGTCGGGTTGCCTATAAAATATTTTAATATTTTTTGTCTTTGAACATACTGAAAATAATTTTTGGAGGGACAAGGGTATCTGCCCCCTGTGCCGTCTTCATCAAGAGAAACGTCCTACTAATTTGCCAAACTATAGGTAACTTATTCGAGGTCAATATAATAATAACCATAAAATTGAGCATCATGACTTAATGCTACAACATTGACAATTACTTAATGTTCAGAAATACATAGGTATATTTCATGTCAGTTTTTTCGTAATTAAAAATAATAAAAATAGCTAGGTACAGGAAAAATCGAATCAATTGAAAATAGAACATACATTAATTGTCTATTGTTTTCTAGCATAGGTAAATAAAATAATAATTATTTATTCATTCTGAGTACAGTAAGTAGTACAAAGTATTCTCTAAAAATACACTCGGGTCGGGCCTTATTTTTTTTTAACTGTCATAGGTAAGCACAAGTTGTGGTGGCCTAGTGGTTAAAGCGCCAGCCTTTCGAGTATGAGGGTGCGGGTTCGATTCCAGGTCGAGGTCAAGTTATACGTACTTTCTAAGTTTATCTTGGACACCAATGACTCATACGGAAAATTACATACGGAAAACATCTCGAGGAAACCTGGACTATAAAGTCTGAAATGACCAACTCGTTAAGCGAGCGTGGTGATTAACGCTCAATCCTTCTCCGTGGGAGAGGAGGCCTGTGCCCAGCAGTGGGACGATAAATAAAGCTGTGATGATGATGATGAGGTAAGCATAGGCATACATACTTATGCCTAATATAATATACATTTTATGGGTCAACTTTATTATTTAGTCTTTAATCCATACCGTCAAACTTCCATCATAATTCTATAATTTCTCTAGGACCCCTAAGTACAGTCGCCACCCCATCAAGCTGAAATCATACTACGATCTGTCAAATTTTCTTAACAAATTTTCAACTTTATCGCTGGAGCATATGGTTCAAAATTTATTGTGAATATTTGACAGATTCGGGTAGCTTGATGTGCTGGTGTCCTTACCTGAAAACACACACATACATATACCAGTCTATTCAAAGCTTTTATCATTTACGATTAATTAAATAATTTGCATAAACAACACACACAATGCCTAATTAGTTCTAATTGTGTCAAAATAATTATTTCAAGAACAAACCACAGATAGGGCCAAATCCGGGAAATATTTTGTTATTATTCAAAATATAGGTGCAATAAGTCCTAATTAGAACACAAAAATATGTCTTATACATATTTATACTAACAAAAATATTACATCACCCTCTTTAGTTAAACTACAACAATACTGAAACATAGAATACAAATCAGTCTTTCAGAAATTTATTCCTGCAATCCTCCTTATCTTACTTACTTATCCCAATTTTTATTTGGAGTCAGCACAGCATGTCTTAGGACCTGTTTAACCACCTACGAATAAGTTCCAGTTAATTTATTTTGATGGATAGTGGCTACTAGGACATCGTGAAACTGGCCCTTAGTCTTATACTTGTCTGTCTGACGTCATCTTATGAGTTATATTATTTGAAGCCATCATCGTTTTTCACACAATCCATCCACTATTTCTTTGGTCTCCCTGTTCCTCTATATCAATCCATAAACATGCTGAGAACCTACCCCGCAATTTCTGCACTTGTAATTTAGAAATGAGCTCATTTAATTAGTTTTTCTCATATATTACAGTAGATATTGAAAGAGATGTTCACAGGTATGTAGAGCATATAGTCAGATCATCTAAGCTGCCTACCGTTTTCTCCAGCTATGTTGGGATCAGCTTCTAGTCTAATCGGATGCAGCTGAGTACCTGTGTTTTACAAGAAGAGACTTCTTATCTGACCTTTTTTTATATCGGGTTGGAAATTCCTCATGGAGACCCTAAGCCCTGGGGGAAGGGCAAAGGGTAGTGTCAGACTCTTACTGACTAAAAACCAACCCGTGTTCCTCATCTACCTATGTGTCGGAATAACAGATTACTCTTCATGACAAAACGGTTCCACGGTATAGTCGATATTATATTCAGATATTCAATTAACACTTTTAGTCACCAATTCCTGGATAACCAATAACGTAATACCTATACAGTAATAACAATAAAATTCGTAGTACAAGAGTGAACAATGATGTCAGAAATTGTCTTTTCAAACCTATTAATCACTTATCAGATTTAATGATCACGTTTATGTAAAATGATGACAACCTAGCCAGGCCACTTGCGTCACTAATTCCAGTATTTTTGACTGACCTAAACGCTGGAAGTCAATATTTTAGTTATCTAGGTAATATATTATTTCATGGCTAAAGACGTGGTGAACTGGTGTAATGCCAGGCCAATGTAACTTTCCTAAGTTGTATGTACAGACGCCAGCACATCAAGTTACTACAATCCGTCCAATTTCCTTAATAGATTTTCAGCATAATTGCTGCAGCATACGATTCAAAGTTGATTGAGAAAAAATTCTAAGTATAACTTGGACACCAATTACTGATGAAAGGTGAAAGAAAACATCTCGAGGAAACCTGGACTATAAAGTCTGTAAGCATCAATCCGTATTGAGCAGGCGTGCTGATTAACGCTGTCTCCTTCTTCGTGTGAGAGGAAGCCTGTACCCAGCAGTGGGACGATAAAAGGGCTGATGATGATGATTAGATTCTCAGTGACCTCTAATGACAATTTTGACTTCACAAAATAATCAGCTTTAGATCGTTACTGCATGTAATCGCTTCCTCCGTAAAGTTGACGATAAACAATATAGTAAGAATTAATTGTTGGTTCCATGTGCCCGATAATTTACTTAGTAATAATACATAATACTGTTATATGGCCGACATACATAGTACACTGCGTAGGAAAATTCAGAAGTCCCATTTGATAAATACCGTCCCATTGCTGTGTGTTATCAATAGGAAAAATAAAAATTATCTTTTGCAAAACCATATTTTAAAATATGCCATGAGAAACGAAATAGCTTTACCAAAATGGTATACTTCCAAAACTGGTCAGTAGCATGATTATCGAGAATGGAAATCATTCTATTCAACTCTTATATCCCAATACATATAAGGATTCTTATAAGTAAATATTAAACATGCAGATTTTGCAATGACTCCATTACGATGCGAAGAAAAATTCACACCATTGACACAGCCTTTTCCCTACGTTGAGGTCGTCCTCTAGTCTTACCGGATTCAGTTGATCATCGGTGGTTTGCAAAGAGAGTCTGCGTATCTGACCTCCTCAATCAGTTACCGTTGCATTATAAGGACAAAAGTAAACTATTAAAGTACAAAAAACCAGCACATCATCACATTTATTACCTAAATTACCATAGCAAACGTAATTTGCGTGAATTTTTCAAGTTTGTACGGAGTGAGTTTTCTGCCATGTCTGTGCGCTGCGTACTTAATATGGCCGCATAGGACTTTGCGTAAAGCTTAGTTCAGCTTAGGCATTCTGGAGTTGCGGTCAACGAATATTCACAATGAGGTGTTCTGTGATTTTTATAGTGTTCGCCATTTTGGAGGGGAGTACTTGTAAATATGTGAGTTGATTTTGAAAACTTTTTAACCAAATTTTTTTTTTTTTGTTGTGGCCCTAAAACAAATTTTTCATAGATAATTCCTTATTGCAAAAATAGTTAAATAGGCAGTGTATTTTTCTGTTATTAAGAAATAATTGTTTAAAAAAGTAGTAGACGATTTCATTAGGATTTAACAGATTGACACTGCAAACAGCCTAAATACCATACCGTTATCAGCAAGCTCTGGTCAATTCACTACCTAGACATAACGTGTCTTCCATGGCAGGTAACAAAGTTGATCAGCTCTCTTCCTCTAGTCCCTAGTCTGTACCTTACAAAAAATATCGCGATATAGCGAAGGAATCACGCCATACAAGCTTTCGCACACTGTTTCGTAAAATTAGCTTATATCCTGCCTCATCATCACCATCATCATCACAGCCTTTTTATCGTCCCACTACTGGTCACAGGCCTCCTCTCTCCTCAATGCGGGTTGGTGATTTCAGACTTTATAGTCCAGGTTTCCTCGGGATGTTTTCTTGCCTGACCTTGAATCGAACCCGCACCCTTAGACTCGAAAGGCTTTAACCACTAGGCCACTACGACTTCACTTCACTTCTTATATCCTGCCTCGATAAAGGGCAATCTGAGACTGGAAGAATTTTACATGATATAATTCTGTCAGGATTCAAACAAACCTATTTTGGTGCCAGTCTATTTACATAAACAAACAAAAACCTACATCTCCAATCTCCTAATGAACGCAAACATAGTCTGAACTGATTGCGTAAGTGTCCATTCTGAAAGGTCCCGAGTTCAATGCTTGGCTCGTTAACGGTAATATCCATTTGTATTGCAGGCCACCTACGCGTTCCTGAAAAAGCGTGTCATTTACAAATGACTGGTTCTCAGAAAATGTTTTATGACGTGTTTATGCATGTTTCACGCTTCGTTTTGAAGTAAATATGTGGAGGGCCATTTTAATTATTAATACGTTAAAAATATAGTTTCTTTATTAAAATATTTCAAAACAAAAGAGTCGTCATCGTCTTGCTCTTATTTTCCTCGCTCGTTGTCCCGCTGTGTGTGCAGCTGGAAGCTGTGTAAAACTTTTGCTGACTAAAACCTACTTTTGTTTCTTCTGGAAGACTTTGTGTGCCAGGGCTGCGGTAACTCTTGCGAATAATTCCAGGCACCATCGTCCTGCCCTTAAATTCATTCGGGTTGACGTAACACGTCTTATTACACACTTCTCTGAAGTAATCACACAAGTAACTAAAAAAAATATATATTGTCAGCCATATCGGCTTTCATTCATTCTAATCATTGTTTCTTCTTTTCTTCTATTTCCATCCACGTTCAAGCTCTTGATCTTTCTCATTTTATATTTTATATGATTTCATTCTTTAAATATTTTTTTTGCTTAGCTCTCAGCTTTGTACAGTGCTTTGTTTACATTTTTAGTTTTAACTTAGCTGAAAAAAGTTTATTTTTCATAATATTCAGTGATTTTTTCATCACATCGCATAGATTTCGACAATGAATTTTTAATTCTCTGAAGGACTTTATCTGATGATGGCAATTTATATAAATACCCATTTCTTAGGAGTGCAAATTGACTTCGCAGACATGTAAAAAAAGTCTACAATGCGATCCGTCTAGACTTATTGGTTTCATTAACACCACAAGCCTAATTAAAGTTGCAGTATTGGATACGTAAATTGAGAAATATTTATTGCGTTAATACGATCATTTTAAAGCCTAGTGAAGACTGTATCCAAGCTATGAATGTTATAAAGGTATTTAGAATATAGAAGTATAGTATGAATGGCTTAAATATAATTAAAATCTATTATACAAGCCACACCTTAAGAACATGATGCATTAAATTGATAATTACTAATAAATCTTTGATATCGTTCCCCTCACTATTCAAGTAACCGTGGGTAGATCATAACTTGGCAATAAGATTGTAAGTACAGACGCCAGCACATCAAGCTACTACAATCTATCAAAACTTAACAGATCTTCAACGTTATTGCTGAAGCATATTATGGTTCAAAGTTGATTAGGTAAATTTGTCAGATTCGGGTCAGCATCTATACCTTTGATTAACATGAACTATTACGTTATAGCTATCCTTTATAAATACGGGCAAGATTTGACATTTACAATACATTATTCGACCACTTTCCTGTTCATGAGTCATAAATAGTTCAAGACAGACTAGACTAGCTGGGGAAAATTAATTTAAAATGACTCTTGATTATAAAACTACGATTGTTAACATTACGAATACATTTGATGATATTTTCAATGCCAGGGTCATGATATTTTAAAGGAAAAGAATCTATCTTAGAGTCAAATCTAACAACTTTTTATGATAAATGAAGATAAAGCTACAAAACAGCAATCCACAATCACTATAACACCGAAGAGAGCTTAAAAAAGAATTTAAAAAGTCTTCTATAAATTCCAGAACAAACAAACAAACGCGAAGACACCAAACAGGGAAATCTCAATCAAATACTACACGAAGCAGTCAGACATCACCATCCCAGTAATGATGCATCTAGACAAGGCACTAACGAGGATCCTATCAAAAGAGTCGAAACACAAAATACGAGAGAAATTCAAACTCCTAGCCAAAGACATATTAAGGGACGTAGAGGATCTATTCACTCGTCCAAATCTACAGCAGAAAGTGAAATTTGAACTGCTAGACGTGAAAATAATTAAAAATACGACGAAAAAGGTGATAATGAGTGAGAATGTGTCGAAATATTTGAAGAGTTACTGCAATTGGCAAGGAGAGAAGAAGATTTCTAAAAAGAGGTGGTTCTACTCAGTTCTGTTTACGGGATTGGACCTGTTTTATCTGGATCGATCGGGTGCTGAAGTTAGGAGTAGCACAGGTACTACTTATTTTGTTTCTTTTCAATGTATGGTTGAGACGTCTTTGGACACAATACTATTTATATTTTTTTAAATACAGTTTTTCATGACTGTAACCAATTTGTCTCCGGCCTATGTTGAGGTCTATTTCTAGTGTAACTGGATGCAGCTGAGACAGTCATAAAGTGACTGCCTATCTGATCTCTACAACCCAGTTACCCTGGCAAACCGATACACCTTGGTTAGACTGATTGTCAGACTTTCTGACCTGTGATTATCCGTGGCGACTCCCAAAGATGTTCAAATGATAGCCTTCTCAAGCTTTAGACCCTTACAAGACAAAAAACCAAATAAAAACACCTTCACAATTCTTCCTGCCTAAAATTTTTCTTAAAATACTGTACAATTTTACCATCATTAGCCACTATTATGATGCATTACTTACTCTTGAACTTAAACAACTCTTATCCAGAATCTAAATAAACCGTTTCATATCCAACCTGTTTCCATATCCTTCTTACACTTCAAGTCAAACCAATTATGGAAATAAGCTTGCAAAGTAAACGTAAGTATTAAATGACGGGAAACGAAGAAACCCTGTACCATCAGATGCTCTCGATAGTATTTAGTTTATGTAAGTTATATTACTGATGGATTATTTATTCTTGAAGCTATCTGCAGAAATGTGGACGGTGAGTCAAGGGTCAATGCTCTCAGGATGTGTGGTTTGCTTGTTCATTAAGCAAGTAAAGAGCACATTACTATCAGTACTTAATTGGGATTATATCAATCTGTATGCGTAGTGTAAAGTAGTTTTACTATTGAAGATTTGTTTGTTAGCTTGATCGCGCTATCTTCAGGCTCTACTCGTCCAATTTCACAAATTATTTCTATATTGCTATTTTGAACCACTAGAGAAAGCTAGTACATTGATATAAGAGGACATGAAAGCTAGTTTTAGAATACCATTGCTGGGGACTTGCTGGGGAGTTTGTTGCGCCACTTCTTCTTCCCAGCAAAAACACATAGGAAGTGGTGAAGGGTGGGCGTTTTGGGGGCTGTCTTTTGTAATACTTGACGTCAAAAAGTGCTGTTTTACAGCCAAGTTTGAATAAATGAGTTTGAGTTTGAGTTTGAGTTTGAGTTTGAGTCCATTCAAAACCGAACTAACTGTAGTAGATCTTCGTCTCTCATTTTTTTCAAAATAATACACGAAATGGAAGGAAACTTTTGTTCTCCTAAATATGGGAACAATAAGTGATGAGAAAACTGACTAGTTAGTACCTAACGGTTTAGCCAATTAGCGTTTAAAACTCACGCAGGCAGACGCTAGCAATCTCCGCGGTCGTTCGCACTCTAGATTCCTAAAAGTCGAAATAATTTATTTTAATGTAGGCAATGCTATTTTAAAAATTAATAAAAACATAATGGTTTCAGGTCGAGGCTACGTGAAAGGCATATGCAGCAATAAGAACAGCTGCACCCTGCTGGAGTGGCACCCTCAAAATATCGCCTACATACTGACGCATGAAATAGCACACAGGTAAACTTTCATTTATATGTACATAAGTTTTATGAAAAGATAGTTCAATTAAAAATACACAATGATTTTGAAAGGCAAACGGCCAATGAATACATCGTTAATTTTTTGCCAACAAGTGATAGAAATAATTTCCTCTACCAATCTAGCCAATCCTAAACAGACAGATGTCAAATAAACAGATGCTATATATAAAATTGTTCCAAAGTTACATAAATTGATCCACTGTCGTGGAGGCCAATATACATTGTGATGTCTTAGTGGTTAAAGCACTAGCCTCTCAAGTATGAAGCGTGATGATTAACTCTCTATTTTTTCTGTATGAGAGGAGACCTGTGCCTAGCCTGCAATGAAGAGCTGGTGATGAAACGCTAACATTACTTGATTAAATTAAAATATACATACATATATCTATTTACCTATCAGTAATTCTTTAAAACCATTCACATAAGCAAACTGTCACCAAGCCCTCAGTATGGAAATACAGAATTTTATGGTCAATGAATAGCGTATCTCCGCAATTGCCAATTTCCGTTGCCACACACAGATGGTCTCCCATGCAAAGATAAACCGTCTTGGAAAAGCTTTTTCTGGTACAGGCCTTTGGAAACAAAAACCTGAGTGAATATATTATTATCGCCTTATCGATCGAATATTACGAATAGTTCAATCCTATCTTCAAATTACGCAATGAATCATCACTAGTTTTTATACATTTTAAATTTGTCTTCAATCATCTGCCTAGCCTTTTTCCAAGCTCTGCAGTTGGGGTCGGCTTCCAGTCTTAACTGGAAGCAGCTGAATATCAGTGTTTTACGTGGAGCGACTGCCTATCTCCATGACCCATTAAATTAATTTTGTCTTTAACTTAATCGATAATAATAAAAATGAATCCCTGATTGTGTTTATTGAGAGTAGCTGTACCGATTTCGCTAATTATTTCTTGATGTACAAGGATGGTTCTTACATGGTTCTTACGGATAGAAGAAAAATAAACAATAGAATGAAGCTTATCAATAAACGTATGTCCCCATTTCAAATTTCAAAATCCATTTATTTAACATTAAATTAATCAATATTAAAGTCAGATTAAGGTACACGTATACCATTTAACTCAAAACTAATAGAGACTCAGTTACCTCAATACTGTAATAAATAAATGAAAGTAAATTAACATTTAGCGGGTATCTGTTGAAATAGACCATTAAGTTTATGGCCTATTCATTTGAATAAACTCCTTTGAGCTTCGGTTCTCGTAATAGTAAGATTTCTAGCTGGCTAAGGGCTTTTAGCGGGATACTTATAAAGTCTTTGAAATACATGCTCATTGGTCAATTAGGACTAATTGGATATTATTATTGGTAGATGATCTTCTAAAGTCTTCTGCCTTATTACGACTTTCAAATATTATCATAATGCTGCTTAAATGGTAGGTAGAGGCACAGGGGAGGCGCTCACGGTCTACGTGCTGGAATACCTGGCCACGTTCACCGTGACGCGGGAGACTGGCATCGTGCACCCTGCCGATAGCATGCGCAGTACAGACGCCAGTACATAAAGCTACTACAATCTGTCAAATTTCCATAATACATTTTCAACCTTATCACTGAATCATATGACTCAAAGTTAATTGGGAAAATTTTGGGTAGTTTAATGTGCTAGCGTCCGTACATAAATTTAACTGAATACTGTATCACGGTCTGTCTAAAAAGTACCTAATTAGTACATAATATAGGACACAAGCCGTCTCCAGCGTCAATCAAACCGATAGCCATTTATTTAGTCTATTATTATACATGCGACGTGTGACTAGATCTAGCTGCTAATGAGATACTGGGAATACTAGTTGATAAGTGCGAAATACTTAGCTTACTTAGGTAAGTGCCAAAATAAAGTTTGTTTAGTCAATTTGTCTTTGGTGTAGAAATAGACGCACATAAATTTTGATTTAGAACAATATTAGGGATCCCGTAGGAACTGATAATATATGCAGGTTAGGTAATGACATAACCAATACAAAATTGAAACTGTAGCTATTATGTTCTATACGTAAGAATGTATATTCTTACGTGGGTGTAACGGAAAGGGATATACATCCGAAGGGAGGTCAATGTACTCGTAAAACTGAAAAACTTTCAAAAGAAAAAAAATCGGTAAAAAAATATAGGACATTACATAGAAAATTTTACCTTGCCACATAATTTTTAAAATAAAATTTGACAGATTATAGTAGCTGGATGTACTGGCGGCTGTACCTTTAGGAGTCGGGTTTTTTTCATTCCAATATTTCCATGCGACATTTCAACTAGCTCATATTTTTTTTTGTTTACAGTCTTGGCATGTCACACGATGGTCCGCCGAACAACGAGTGTCGAGGCCAGAGATACATCATGGATGCGAAATACAATCCCAAAAATCCTGCCAAGACTTGGTCATCATGCAACAGGAGGGAACTTAACCATTTCTTGAAGTAAGACTAACTGAACCAAATATTTATATAAATTTGCTTTTGCCCGCGGTTTCACCTACGTCCTGAGGGAACTACCTCTTGCACCATGTATAAAGTAGTCCATTTAATTTTGTTGTTATAAATGTATAATGAAAGACAACTGCATGCAGCAGAGATGAGAATGTTAAGAGGAATGTGTGGTGTTACGCGAATGGATAGATGAAATGAGTATATAAGAGAAAGTTTAAAGTGGCACCCTTAACCTAAAAACTATGTGGGAACCGGCTAGCATGGTATGAGCATGTAATGCGGAGGAATGAGGATCATGTTGTGAGAAAGGTCTTGAACATGAATGTGGATGGATATAGAGGAAGGGGACGACCAAAGAAACGATGGATGGATTGCGTGAAAGTTGATATGGCTAGAAAGAATATAACTTGTGAGATGACGGCAGATAGAAGAGCGTGGAAGACAAAAACATGCTGCGCCGATCCCAAATAAAACTTGGGATAAGGGCAGGATGATGAAATGTATAAGCTATGTTACTGTAAAGTTTTTGCGTGCCACGGTAATACACATCGATAATACCATCAACATATACATACAAACTTTCTTCCTTGCATTATTATGTGATGCTATTTATAATCAGTATCGAACATAGTGCTGAAAAATTGAAAATAATAAGATTTAATTTATAGATTCTCAGTCATCTAAAGAGTTTAATAATGCTTATACTGAAATGTTTTATTTTTTTGCATTACAGGAGCAAAAAGGCATGGTGCTTAAGGCGAGATCCGAGCACAATATAATTAATTATTATCTATAGTATTTATATAATTAATAATATACAGTATACAAAGTGTAAGTTGTGATTAAGATTAAAATTGAAGCGCCTTTAAAAATTGTTAAAGCATCGCTCTGTTAATGTTAGTGCTATTATAAACTGTTAGGCGTTATGAGTCACTTTTAATTAATAACCGATTGAGGCTACTTGGTCACTGTAAGATCGTCGTATTTAAGCAATTCAATTGTTGACTGATTAATATCTAGCCTTAATAAATGTATAACTCTTTACGAGATACTAAGTTCTTTGACTTTGATTTCAAATAACACCTATTAAAAAGTAAGCATGGCAACTTTTTATTTTGAATGTTCTTTGGAATGGAATGTTTTAGGAAATATCTCTCATTTTGCAAAATTAAGCTCAATTTGGTACTTCGATATCTTAAACTGACGTTGTTCTAACCTTATTTCTGAGCTGGATATAATATGTATAAATTATTGGGTAGCATAACTAAAATTAATACTCATAGCAATTCTAATACCTTATTTCCTCTCATATCTGTACATACTCGGCTAGCAAAAACTTGATATACTTGTAACAAAAACCAACAAGGTGAATGTGTAAGGGTTATCAAACATCTGCGTCCAATTTTGCTGTCAAGTATCTGTATTCTTTTTGAAAGATTACTCTTTGTCAGTTTTACTAAAAAAATTAGTGAATTTTATAAATTGAAGGAATATCTAATGTCCTCATCATCGAATCATCAAAGGGCTGTCGAGCCAGGGTTGTGGGTCTGTCCGCAAGAATTACCGCGGCCCTGGAACACAAAGACCACCAGAAGGAACAAAAATGAGTTTTATTCAAAGTCCGACACTCCCTCTAGCTGCATCCACAGCGAGACATTTACTGATATCCTTCTCAAAAAATAACAAAAAGGTCTTTGGATCGGCCAACATATTTGACAAGTGTAATACCACCCTGCCTACCACCGTAAGCCACAGGTTTTTATTAATTAAAAAATATTATAGCCAGGTTACCATTTTATATGTTACCTTATCACGGTTAGCTTACTGAACACTTTTGTTTATTATTCTTCAAGCACATAATATATGATATTTACGTGGGCGCCTGAATATTTTTTTAGAGCAAGTAGCTTACTTGTTACACCGTTTTTTTCTGCTAATAGGAATATTTTGAACAATTATCGGTGAATAGTACCTAAAAATTAGTCCAAACCATTTGCTCCCATGCGCACTTTCTTTTAATTTACTATGCAAACCCTGTGTCAATTTATAATAACTCAGCAAGCTAAATAGCCATGAATATGCAGATTTTCCCATAAAATATGCCGATTACTTTCTGTGTACATTTTCACCATAAGTGGCCATTAATTGAGATGAGATCACAGAATCCAAGCAGAGATAACATTGGCGTTGAACAAAACTTTCTTTTGAGATTTATTGCTTTTAAATAGTACTGGGAAAATACATAGTACGCACAGACACTAGCACATCAAGCTCATCTCCCGAGCCTTTTCCCAACTATGTTGGGGTCAGCTTTCAGTTTAACCGGATTCAGCTGAGTACCAGTGTTTTACAAGGAGCGACTGCCTATCTGATCTCCTCAACCCAGATACCCGGGCAACCCTATACCCCTTGGTTAGACTGGCACATCAAGCTACCGAACAATTTTCCCAATCAATTTGATGTGCTGGTTTTGATGTGATGGGCCAATTTGTAGATGTAACGGATAGCCACTATCTACCAGATAAATTAAAAAATTGAACAGAATTTGTATGAAATTATCTGCCAGATAAACTATCTGGAACTTATCAGCCACCTGTGAAACTGGCCCTTAATCTTCCTTATGTTTATCCGTGTCAAAATGGTTCGATAAGTAACACAAATCTGAACTGTGGAAGGATTGTTGCACATCAAGCTACTACTGTCTGTCGAATTGCCTTAACCGATTTTCGACTTTATCGCTGTAGCTTATGGTTAGTATATGGTTCAAAGTTGATTGGGAAAATTTTACAGTTTCGGATAGATTGATGTGCTGGCGTCTGTACCTTATCTAGTCCAATTCACGTCACAGATATGATACGTTGTCGCGCTATAGGTAGCTAACAACAGCAGTATCTACCCGATATCCGGTAAGTTACATAAAATTAAAGCAACTAGTAAACTAACGAACTTATTTTTTATCTAAATCGATGCAATGTTGCCATTGCGCAGCGCTGCAGTTCTCACGCACGCCCCGAAATCTAGAACGGTAGGTAGGGTTGCCAATATTGTGTCAATAAGAATAACGAGATCTAAATTGAATTTGTATGCCAATTTAGTAACTACTCGTAAGTCGTGATGGCCTAGTGGTTAAAGCACCAGTCTCTCAAGTATGTGTCGTTTCGATTCCAAGTGAGTTCATCATTGGAACTTTTCTAAGTAAGACGTACTTTCAAAGAATATTTGGACACCAATGAATGATTAAAGGCGAAGGAAAACATCTCGAGGAAACCTGGACTTACTAAGTCTAAAATCACTAACCCGCTCAAGCGTGGTGATTAACGCTCTAACCTTATTTGTGTGAGAGGAAGCCTGTGTTCAGAATCGGGACGATAACGAATCTGATGATGATGATGATCCAGTACTGTTCTAATACTATTGCTATTCCAGAGTTATATACAAGTTTCAAGTCATAATGCACGAATAAGACACTACTGCGCAGGCGCAAGTTAATAATATTTTTTGAGAAGCTTTGCGGCGTTTTAAATGGTGAAGTCCTCGCATCAATCTCAATTACAACAAACGTCTCTAAAGATCTGGCTTCCCCTACTACTAAATCTGACATTGTGACCAATAAAGCCATTCCATCATCCACTTATATTTCGGAGCCAATTCCATATTTTACGTAAATGTTTATAACGAATAACGTACCTAACTGATTTCAGAAGGTTTAGTCCGAACTGCCAACTCAACTTACCATCTTATCAATTCGTCAGCAAACACAAACTTTCGCAGTTTACCCAAGAAAGCGTAACAAACATACAGACAGACATAATTGTTTACATATTAGTCATTCAAACAATAGAAGCACTTGACCTCGATGTGGACTGACGCTTCTTTATATTTCTCGTCAATAAAATTACTTTATTACGAGAGTAATTTGCAAGAATATGCACTTTCTCCTACATACGGATGTGTGACGCTCTGTTTTTGTTCAGCACTAATGTTATACCGTGTTGGGTTCACCTGTGAAGAGTGTATTCATAATTGTAACTAATTATGAATTACGAGTTCAGAGCGATTATCGTCCACGGCG
This sequence comes from Heliothis peltigera, assembly GCA_958496145.1. Taxonomy (NCBI): domain Eukaryota; kingdom Metazoa; phylum Arthropoda; class Insecta; order Lepidoptera; family Noctuidae; genus Heliothis; species Heliothis peltigera. Next base: position 1,766,572 of record OY292338.1, read on the forward strand.
GCTGTACTCTCTAAGGAGCAGACTTTGTTTTTTGGCGCTGTGAAAAAATGCTACTAGTGAACTCATCTAATTCTGTGACTCGCCTAATTCGGTGATATTTGGTTTGAGCGCTATCATAGGGCTATACAAGTGAAATCAATGGTTTGAAATACAACCTTAAGCCTCTTTGATAAAGGTAAAATTCGTCTGTAAAGTTTGGGGATGCTCGACTGAGCGAGATAGGAACAGCTAACGGTTTTGTCAGATCGCGCGCGAATTTCGCCGGTTTCGGCAGTGCTTGTGAATTGGTGGCGAACTTTGCTGTATTTATGTAAGTATTTAACCGATTTTTTAGCTTTTTTCTAATAAAATGGATTGTAATTGATATTTCCTTGATGTGGCAGTAAAAAAATCGCCATATTTCTCCGTCTTTCTCGTGTTAGAGCTTATTTTGTTCGTCAAAAATATTAGCGTTTTAGCGGTTGAGTGGTTTCTGTGCTATCACGGAATTATAGTAGTTATGTACAAATATTTGTGGTTTTAACTGAAATTATTGAATTATTTTGAGTTTAGTAGACAAGATTAATGTCATTTTATTACTTTTATCTGGTCTTAATTAAAATGACGACTTTGAGCCAATATTATATTTTGCTATCACAGAATTGGGTGACACTTTTTTTGCACTTGTCACGTAATTGCGTGAGTAATTTACCAAATTTCGCAGCATTTTTTATTAATATGAGCTCAAATTTGAACCGTCGCTAAAATCTAAGCAGGTAGGTACGTATTTATTATTTTAATTTGCTTGATTACTTTCAGATATATCATGAATGACCCCAACACGAAGATCAGAAAATACTCGGAGACCGATTTCAAAACCGCTGTTGAAAATATTTCGAGTTCAACAATGACAGTTTACAGAGCTTCGAAGGTGTTTAGGATTAATTTTATTATATTAATATGGTAATACTTAAATAAGGTTGACTTGCCTAATTCCGTTATATCAGAATTAAAGTACTAGCTATCACGGACTTAAAGAGGTCACCACGGAATTAGGCAAGTTGACTTGGTTTAGTAAATTTGGTATAACTCTTAGGTTTCTAGAAAAAAAATTGATTATATGTGCAAATATTCCTCATAAAAGACTGATTAAAACTCATGCTGAGAATGAATTAAATTAATTAATAATTTATTGGTGTTTTATTACTCAAATGCATTTGTCACGAAATTAGATGAGTTCACCCTACTCATCGAGGGACGGGACAGGGGTACGTGGGACTCCCCAGTAAAGTCGTTGCCGGTATACCCACTAAAAATACCCAGCAGCCACCAGCAGCCCTCCCACGTCGCCTGAGTGGAGGGGGCCTGAGAGTCTATGGCGTCCAGTCCCCCGCTGGCGAATGCCCGCCATACGGCAGGCCCCTCACGTCACCTCTAAGGCAAGAACAGCCTGGCAAGATATTATAGTGCACAAGCTATTGCGCAGACACACATGCACTCGTTATTCCTTTACTCTTCTAGCCCGATGGAGTGGGAGTGCAGGACCGAGACGTTCACATGCTCTCCGATGCACGAGTATCAATCATTATTTGCCAGACTTTGGACTGCTTTCTGTGAAAATTTATTACAATACAAAACAATTTCGGACAAACCCGTGAATCGAACAGCGTTATGCGACTACTAGACCAAACTTAAATACATACACTGATCCAACCATTTCTTCCATTGTAACTTGAATCCTGATTATAACTTTTCTGTCAGTAGTATGTAATCCATTCATTGAACTCAAGAATTTCAGCGAATTGTGGAGAGCTTATTCAATAATCGGCCGGTTCTTGTGATTTCCAATTCGACTTGGCAATAGACCTGATATAGTATTTAAACAAAATACAGACGCCAGTACATCAAGCTAATACAATCTGTCTTTCCTTAATAGATTTTCAACTTTATCACTGAAGTGAACATATGATTCAAAGTTGATTAAAGCATATCTGACAGTTTTGGGTAGCTTGATGTGCTGGCGTCTGTACTTTCTCACAGAAATATTCACAAGGTATTACTTCCAATTCGATTACATTTGTCAATCGACACAAATTCAGGCCACGTCCTGTACACAACGATATCTCGAAAACACTAAATTAGTATTCCGAGTATACACGAAACTGAAAGTTACACTTTTAAGCGAAAGTAAGAAGGCTAAGTGAAACTTTACTTCGACGGTAAGTTACATTTCTTTATCGATAAAACGAAGATTCGATTACTGCATGCGGTGATGCGTTATAGATTAATTAAGTGGAGTTGAAGTTTCAGTTTAAGGAGATAAAATTAACAGTACGCAGCCTTTGTACCATTTGGTATTCGTAATGATTAAAATAATTATCACTAGACATTTCATATGCCTATGTTTTGTTACCCATAAGTGAATTTATTATTCTTTGACCTGAAATTAACCAACTTAATTTACAAGGGAAGTTATACCGCAAATAAAAGCTTAAAAAAAAATTAAGCGCCGCCGTTAGAGATCACGTTGTAAAAACAACCGGGTAAGTGCGAGCTAATGGTTCTAATTAACGGCCAAAAAATCATGTCTATTGTATGGGAATATTATTTACTTTAAAAACTATACTAATACTATAAAGTTGGAAGAGTTTGTTTGTTTGTTTGGTTGAACGCGCGAATCTCAGGGACTACTGATCTGATTTGAAAAAATATTTTCTAATTCCTTCTTCCTCCGGGTGCGCGGAGTTGTTCTTACGGGACTCGGATGGAATCACTGGCGGAAACTAGTTAAGTAATATAGGTAGGTAATATTCTACTTTCTTCTAGAATTTTACCCCTAGTTATCGCACATAATATAGCTACAATATTACATCAAACCATTGAACTATCTCGTGTGACATAATTTGCACTAATGACTGTCGTTATAAATGTAGGTATTATAGTAACATATAAACATAATGAACCAACCATTATGTTACGTGTAAGCAAATCACGTTCGGAACTATGCTAACTACATAGTGTAATGGCCTCTCTTGTTACTAAGACTATTATGAAATAGATACATAACATTTTTCTCGTTGGAAATAACCCCTCAAAGCTCAAATGAGCTCCTCCCGCTGTGGGTGCAGCTGAAGACATTATCATACTCTTACTGACTGACTAAAACCAACTTCTGGAGGTCCTTATTTACCAGGTTTGCGGTAACTCTCGCAAACAATCCCGCAACCCAGGCAGGAAATAGATGCAGAAGGTAATATCAACTAATCTTTTTAGTTCCTTCAGGACATGGGTGACAGGTGACGAAGGTAATGGCAGGTATTTGTAAACAACCAGCCTTCTCCCTTTATCCTTACCTGTTGACCTACCTAACGAGCAATTCACAATCTCCTAATTTGCTCTAAAAACCAAAACCCCATGTCTGTATATTATACAACAGGCTTTTGTTTGTACTGTCCCACTGACACACAGTCGGACGAAACAGTTATTTTATATTCATTAATTCATTAGCATGTGCCTTCTACTCGCGATGAGACAAAGGAAACCAGGAGCCAACGGTAGATGGTCACGCTCCGCCAGTTGCTTCATACAGGGCTTGTAATGTTTTGGGAGATATGAAAATATCTTTTGGATTCATACAGAGTGGTATTTTGTTTACTTATCCAGTCACGTATATCCTTAAGAGGTAGGAATTTAACTATTTGCCTATCATCATCATTAGTCTTTTAATTAACTGGTAGCTTCTCCTGACGTGTATCATTTTGCCAGATCATCGGTCACTGCAGGCTGAATGCAGGCTGCGGCTCGACAATTCTTTGGGCAATCATATACATATTTCCATAATTCCCTAATCCCTTTCATATTAAATGAAATATCAACACATACCTATCCAGCATGGATCCTCCTATAAGGCATCATGAGTATGATGATATTTGTAAAACTTATTTCTTTCGGACCCTAGATCGACTTTTTTTGCCCCAATTATTATCTCAATAAAAATAAAAGTCGTGGTGGCCTAGTGGTTAAAGCACCAGCCTTTTGAGTAAGAGGGTGCGGGTTTGATTCCAGGTCAGGCAAGTACCAATGTAACTTTTCTAAGTTATACGTATTTTCTAAGTTTATCTTGGACACCAATGACTGCTTAAAGGTGAAGGAAAACATGTCGAGGAAACCTGGACTATAAAGTCTGAAATCACCAACCCGCATTGAGCAAGCGTGGTGATTAACGCTCAATCCTTCTGCCTATATCGTCCCACTGCTGGGCACAGGCAGAGGAGGCCTATAGTGTGGAGTTCTGCAGTGGGACGATATAGGCTGTGATGATGATGATTATCTCAAACTACGTGAGTCCCGTCAATAAGGTAAACGGTCCATCCAGCTTAGCAGCACATACAAATTTCTCTATAGCATCCCATCTACGCCTGCCAGAGCAATAAACTAACCCTTTCTCTTTTACACAGTTTCCGCGGTGCACAATGGTATCGCAGACGTGTGCGGAGAAAGCACGCAACAATAGCATGCGAGGTGACATATCGAAACCAATCTGTAACATGGACTACGAGTGGGATAGAGGCGTGGCACAAAATAAATGAATAAAATAATATTTGAAATTCGAATTTGTTATTTGTTGCCAGTAAATATTTATAGTTGGTTGGTAATATATGACAAAAAAAGTTGTGGTGGCCTAGTGGTAAAAGAGCCAGCTTCTCAAGTGCAACTTTTCTAAGTTTGTATGTACTTTCTAAGTATATCTTGGACATCAATGACTGTGTTTCGGATGGCACGTTAAACTGTAGGTCCCGGCTGTCATTGAACATCCTTGGCAGTCGTTACGGGTAGTCAGAAGCCAGTAAGTCTGACGCCAGTCTAACCAAGGGTATTGGGTTGCCTGGGTAACTGTGTTGAGGAGTTCAGACAGGCAGTCGCTCCTTGTAAAACACTGGTACTCAGCTAAATCCGGTTAGATTGGAAGCAGACCCCAACATAGTAGGGAAAAGGCTCGGGAGATGATGATGATGGTATAATATGACAAAAAGCAAGAACTAGTTATAAAAGGTTGAAAATAAATTATTTCGTGGTATTATTATAAATTCATTTTAAGTATAATAAAAATTCATTATTAAGAATAATTCATTTTGGAACTTGGGATTGCTGACACAGGTCAACAAAAAAATGTATTAACTTTTTTTTTTTTTGTTGCAAAGGCGAAACGTATAGGTAATATAGTATACCTACATTAGGTATTTGAAGCGGAATTCATGTAGTCTAGAATTATCTAGTTCATCTTTCACTATCTGAAAGCTATACCCGAGCAGTATAGGCTACATTTTATCCGGATACAAAAAGAAGGCTCACGCGTTGCGGATAAACCCACGAGACAGCTATGGTGTGCAGGTCCCAGGGAGTATTTTCCCCAGGACCGGGATGAACTCGCGTGTAACAATTATAAAGGACACATAGCTACTGCATTGTATTTTCTGTCCATCTGTTCCAATCTACAGAGCGGCGACCGAAGCGGAACTGTTGCCTCATAGCGAACACATTTTCACTATTCTGCTTAATTCTATCGCTATTATTTATTGTAACTGTAAGTATATATTTATTTATTTATATTAGTAATCTTCCTGTCAGTTTACACAGTCTGTCTACATCTCTTTTATTCTAACTCTCCCATAGCGGGCCTGCTGGAAGAGATTTCTTAAGAAATAATCTGCGCCTTTGTACTTGATTGTTCTATTTTACCTCTTGTCTTATTTACTATGTACATAAACTGTTAAATAAATAAATAAGTAAAATAATAAATTAGTAGTAGTTTTTGTTCATGTTTTTCTGTGAGTTTTCGTTCGTACTGGTAATTTTAAGAGTATCGAACAAAATAACCACACTAGTCCAGGCTAGAGTCTGAAATCGTAACCTGCATCTACACCGCAGTTAACTTTAGCGTTTTTCTACAAAAAGTTACTGCTAAATACTTGTAATTTAATTTATATATTTTTTTTACTTCCTAAACAAGTACGTTTGAATGCCATTCTAATCTTTGAAAAGTTTAAACAAGTAAATAATATGTTTTTATGGAAAAAATATACTATAACATTTGCCAACTTGCAAGACATTGCACACTTTGCATTATTTAGTTATTGATTTATATAAAAAATAAAAACACCTTTCGATCTGATAAAATTTAATACACAAACACGGTAACATGATACAAATACAATAATACAAATACAAAATGTTTTATTTCTGTACCAATATGTTATAAATTACATTGTGATTGGAGCCTCCTTTTAAACGTAATGCCCTGTGTTAGGAGACTCCAAATGTGACTGAATTATGTGACTTTCTATAATAATTAACTGTCGAATGTTGCTGAGAAACAGAAATGCTGATCTACAAAAAATGTGCGTTGTGGTTATGGATGCACGGTTCTGATAAACGCTCTTTAAACCCTTTGAGTTCGATTCGTGGCGACCACTAAACTTAATTCGTATATTTTCTTCTCCTGATTACAGAAAAAAAAAACTGGGAATGAGCCCAATAATACATTTGATAAACGTCATTAAAGTACACAATTATCATAAGAAACTAAAATAAAAATCAGACCCAGAAAAATACCATACTGTACGCAACAACGTACTATATTGTAAGGTTAAATAAGTTAAATTCGCTACGCTCCGTTCAACGTTACACTCATCGAGCGAGCGACTGCGGCACAAAACATTATTATTATCGACTGCGGTGTGACGACGCCGGGAGGAGCGGTGTGGGTTGCGGGACGCGGGTAACGGGACGAGGCGTGTGGTCGCCCCGCGCATGCCCGCTTCGCCGCATACCGTTGCGACGCCGTCACCGTCGAACGTGGCGTAGAGCACGCTATTACTCATAATAAAAATGAACAGACAGTTCGAAGACGCTTTGTTGGAACAAGTGAAGAAATTCCCGATTCTGTATCGGTCTAAAGTCAAGAATCCATCCAATCAGAAATCTATGTTTAAAAAGTATGACTGTTGGATCAAAATTGGCGCGGAACTGAATAGGCCACGTGAGTACTTTTAACAACTTTATGCACGTAACTTTTTTACAACAACAATGTAATTCCTAAATTAATTAATACTTATTACTTAGTTTCTTCTACTTATATAATAATATTTGCTGTCAAAGCATTGTATTTATTTTGTGGCATTGACGTTCGTGGCGTTGTCAACAAGTTATCGTGACGCTTGCCCGCGGCAGCCAATCAGAGACTAGTATTAGTAATGCTGGCTAGGGACAGCGAACCACGTGACGCACGGTTCAGGTAGCAATTGAATTACTGCCGTCAAACTATTATCGACATTTTGTGTACGGGGATAGAATCCAAAATTATTTATCACTACTGTGGCATGTATTCGATGCACTTCAGGTGACGGTTGCGTTAATTGATTTGAGATTCTATTTCCATTGCAACAAAGTGGATTATAGATCTGTAGTGGAAAATGCTGTGAACTCCGATACGTCATAATTATCTGTGTTGATTTTGATATGTTTAATTTCAATTGAATAGGTAATTTAAAAGCTAATGTTTTTTATGAAATAGGAATTTTATCAGAATATAAAATTTATTTATCTAAGTTTTGCTAAACGATACGATTTAGTAGATAGGTACTATCAATGATTGCTGCAGTTCACCATTACTTATCCAGTTTATCTTGGACTCACTTCAAATGGGCTTTCTACAAATTAAACGGTCAGCTTATACTAGTTTTGTGTTACTTGATGTGTAGCCGTGTGTACGGTCAATAAACAACGACGGGGATGAATTGAACGATGCTTTATAGTTTTTATGTTATACTTGAATTATAATATAATATTTTTTATAACTTTGTTAACAAGTACATACAACACAGGTTTGAATGTAAGTCTAATCTTTTGTAAATAAATATATTTTTTGAAATATTATATTACCATAATTATAATTATTTACTTGACTTGTACATTGCACAGTATTGAATGACATAATAAATAATTTATATGTTAGGTGCCTTCGAACTAGGAAATTTTTGAAACTTGAATTTGACGACCTCTTTGGTAACCATGCTGGACTGCCGAGCTCGGTTCCGGGTTCGATTTCCGATACAGTCGACATTTGTATGATGAGCATGACTGTTGACTGTGAACTCTGGGTGTTATGAAAGCACGATGACATATTGACAAAACCTTTCTAAACCAGGTTATATTTTACTAAATTTTCAACAAAATGTATAATATTATTATTGTTCCAGCTGACGAATGCAAATCAAAATTCCGTAACATACGAGACAATTACATAAAAAACAGAAAGAAAAAGATCAATGGCGGTGCACCATCCGTCTCCAAATACGACGACGAAAGACTGAACTTCTTAGCAGAGTGTTTTGAAGAAGACCAAAGCAACACAGCAACTGATAATAATCCATTGCAAGAAGACTTTATTGTTTACGAGATAACTAATAATAATTTTAAAGAAGAATACGACTCATCCGAAGAAGTACCTTTGTCAGAATCTCCATTTATATTAGGCACATCAAATGACGGAATGAACACAGAACAACCTCAACCAACTACATTCGTCTCCGAAGCCATGACGAGTTTCGAGCCCAATAATTTAGTACAACAAAATATGACTGTCCAAGACCAGACTTTAACGGGCCAGGATCTTCAAGTAGTCCCAAAAAGAGCTTTGAAAAGAAAGAGAGATTCGATAATAGATGAATTAAGGAAAGACAGAGAGGAAAGAAATTCGATATTACAACAATTAGTTAATAAAGCTACAGGGGCTGCACAGACTCCGACGCATAGTTTCTTTGCCTGCATGGCTGATATCGTTAGCACCTTCCCGCCAGAGAAAATAGCTGAACTACGGAATAAAATCTGTATTATGATCAGCAATGTAGAACTCTCTCTTTTGAAGGATAGAAAGTCTGGTTCTCATAGTTAAAGATGCAAAATATAAATTACCCGTAGGAAGGGCGAGACCTCTCCCAATGAACGAGTAAATAAATGAATAAATGGAAATTTTTGAACTGATTAAGTATAAGTGATATATAAATATGTAGTTATTTAATAGTTACTTGACAAAACGTATTTGCAACCATTACTAGCGTCCGCCATTCGCTTTGCCCGCATCCCGAAGGAACTACAACTCGCACAACTACAAAAATTATAGCCTATATGTTATTCCAACATTTGAGCCATATTCCTGCATAGATTCATCAAATTCTGTTTAGCCGTTCACATTAACAAACTGTAGCTGTTGAACTATTTTAATTCTGAACTATTTGTTAAGGTTAAGATATAGGATCTAAAATGTTATAATAAGCAATAAAAAAGTAAACTTTATCACTTGTTTTTTCATTTTTATGGCTTTATTTTTCACGTGAGATGTGTTCTACTTCTGAATTTTCTTATTTTCACACAGAACACAAACAAAGGTGACCTCTATGGGATATGGTAAACATGATATCCATTTTGTGAACCTGTTTCACCTATCTGTGATTATCCGATATTTTCAAACGTAGAAAATAATGTTAAAACATCCTCCACAGTATACTGCTACACATTAGCAAAATGCCTCGTATCCCACTTCGTAATATCCAACCTTATAGCCTTTCTCGATGAGAGAATAAATGGGCTATCTAACCCTGAAAGAATTTTTCAAATCGGACTAGAACAAAAAAACCTGGTATGGTACTTTTTTTAAATCACGTTTTATAATAAGGTGTCTTAAGATCAGCATGTCCTAAGATTAGATCCCCAGATTAGCGCGTTGAAGTTAATAGACAAACTCTTATGCTTTATTATGTTAAGTAAAGATATGACGACAAATCGAATCAAAACTCTTTTTTGTAGAAAATCGTCAAATTAAATTTAAATGATCCCTCGGTTGTATGTGCAGCTGTAGACCCACTGAAAACACCCTTTTTTACCTCCCAGAGCCTTTTTTGTGCCAGGATCACGGTAACTCTTACGAATAATTCCGCAGGCCCAGTAGGCACGAATCACCCCTTGCCAATAAAATTGAACAACAACGTTAATAGTTGCAATACTAGAAAACTTACGACAGTAGCCTCATTGCAGGATACATGTGCCAAATCCCACGATACCACAGAAACCTATGTAATAGAGCACTTTTTAATGCCTAACATTATTAACATTTTAATTGAAATGAAAGTAAAATCCGTAGCTAAAACAAACAGCTGACACAGTTTGGGAAAATAGTTTTTACAATTCCGAATCGCAATAGCGAAGTGATGTGGTGGGGTCGATAGAATTTTATATCGACAGTTTTATTGTTACCTTGTTGTATGTACCTATACATAACAATTTTACTTTTGCGTACAAGGCACAAATATATTTTTTTTATAACTAGGATTAATTAAATAAAGATTTTTACTAGAGTATATTGATTTTTTTCTATTAGAGAGAATGACAAATAAATATTCTTAACTTGCACTCATCCACATGTTTATACAAAAACAACTTCAAATCTAATATTTTTGAGGCCATACCCTTAAATTTCAAACATTGATATTTATAATCGCAGTTAAGTTAAAAACAGGCAAAATTATATCGATAGAGTGCCAACACTTCTAACACTTTGTTCTGTATCTGTTGCACTAATCCGCGCAGTCGCATGCCGCGAAACCACGCGAACTGCCGCTCACTGCCACGCGGTGAATACCGTTAAATACGGCATTACTTTAAAAAATAATAATAAAACTCCACAAAAAAGAGGCTGAAAGCATGCAAATTCCTTTGCCTTAAATAACATCTGTCACTTACGCGCGGGAAAATTGAAAACATGGCGTACTTTTTTATAAATTTAATTTTAATAATTTAATGTTTTATTTTTTAAACAAAATGTGAAGTTTTTTTTAATTGTTAGTTAGTGCATTTATGTAAATATGGTGATTTATTGGAGGAAAGTGATTTTAGCTGCCGCCTTGTCGTCTATTTTGGATGTTAGCAGCGAACAATTTGGAAATGATGTAAGTGGACAATCATTTATTTTTATATCGTTAAAAAAATATAGGTCAATAGATTATAAACTACTTTTCATTTGATATAGTTTTGTTATAATGAACTCAAAATAATTATTCATGGTGTTTTTTTTTTATTATTTTTGTATTCGTTTTGTTATTTATGTGCGAAAATAAATGAATAAGACCGAAAAATTAGATCTAACGTAAATAATAATATAAGACCGGTTCACATTTATCAACAATTTTGGACTTTTCTTTTTACTAGCGTTTGTTTACTATTTGTAATAACCTGTTTGAATGACTAGTTCCACAACTACGATCGAAGATAAGAAAATTAAATGCTCTAATAAATATTCTAAATAGACCGTTGTACATACGTAGGTGAAATTGTACGTCCATTTTTATCAACTGTATATACATTTATTTTTTATATAGAAACTGATAATGTATGTATGTATGTGTATGATTTCTTTTTATTTCTATACTCAATATAAGGTATAGGTTATTACAATAGGAATGTATCGCTGAACGTCTGCTTGTTTGTTTCTGTTGGTCTCAGGAAGGTTTTATTAGAAAATAATTTCAGTTGTAAAAAGCCCATGTATCGATTTTCCTATATAAAAAGCTACCTATATTTTACCATTTAATTGTTACCGGTAACATTTAGTTTATAAAGGAAGATTTTAGAAGTTGTATAACTTAGGTGTGCGAATATTATTTTATACTGCCAGCGATTTCATCCACGTCCTGTGGGATTAACTCCGCGCACATGTATAAAATGTAGCCTATAATAGCCTTTCGGAAATATGACAGCGTTAGACAGGTCGTATATAATCATATACGACCTGTCTAACGCTGTCATATTTTCCAAAATCTATTAGTAAACTTTATGAGAACAGCAGGTTCTAACAAACAAACTCTTAAGCTTTATAATAAAGTTGGTATACCTACATACATAGATCAAACTGCCAAAGGCAAGTGAAGTTTTTGTTAGACCACTATTACGTATGTACTTACGTCGCTATGACAACGTTGTTTATTCACGTAAAGCTTTCGTTTATAAAATTAACGGTACTAGGTGTAAAGCATACTTTGCTGTTAGGTAATAATGATGTCCAGACCGATTGTCGGCCATAGCGGCTGTTCTCTCTAAAGGATGATTCCTTTTATTATTTTATGTTCTGATGATTATTATTATCAGCTGGGTGCTCCCAGCTGGGTGCTCCCAGCTACGCAAGACATATAATAGTGCACAAGCATTTGCACAGACACAGGTGAGACCGGAGAGCGATAACAACGAGGACCGACATTTACGTGCTTTCCGATGCACTGGCATCAATCACCAACTTCCAGACTCCAATATCTAAATAAATGTGAATGAAAGTGAAAAATCTTGATGAAAGCTGGACTTTACAGACTTACATGACCTCGCCAATCCGCCTTGGCGTGGAGATTAACGATAATTCCTTCTTTGTATGAGAAGAATCCTGGTACCGTGGAGTAGGACAATGAAGAAATGCTGACGATGATAATGACAACTGCCCATTGCAGAATATTTTTAATTCAGCTTTTGAGACATCAAAGAGTCGAGTCCACAAGAAATTAATATAAAATAATGAAAATATAGATAATGTAATTAAATGACATAAAACATATTTCTTCTTTTTAGTTCTTAGTTTCTTATTCTAACTCTCCCATAGCGGGCGTGCTGCAAGAGATTTCTTAAGAAATAAGCTGTGCCTTTCTACTTTATTGTTCTATTTTAATTCTTATGTCATAAACTATGTATAGGTATAAACCGTTAAATAAACATTAAAAACAAGTTTACAAAACTTCTAACTTTATATTGTCTGGGAGAAACAAAATGAAACATCCATTGCGACAACAAAATCCTAAGCACGTTCAAAGTTTATCCGTGGAGGCATGCACAATAATACAGACAGTAATATTCCCTTGTACCTCGGTCCGGGACTTTCTCGTAGTAATGTAGTTTATTATTAAGCCCAGTCACGTCGTGTATTACGTAATACTAGTCGTTTATAAACCAGCCTTTATCTCAGTTTATTGCAATAATTTTGTTTAAAGAATTTTAAGATTTTTAGCTGAAAAGAACATGTTTAAATTTTAGAAAAAAAAATGGTATGTCACCTCATCTCATTTTTTTATAAAAAATGTATTGACGTGTAAAAGTGTTGATTTCAACCTATTTGCAAAATAAATATCATTTATCATTTAACCTGTTTGCTTTTCACAAAGCATCCAAAAATAAAATTACTGGTGAGAAATAAAATTGACCTATATTTTTTTTTCTTTATCACCACTATGGGCATATCCAAACATAATATCATCATAACCTAGCTCTTTTGTCATCCCACTGCTGAGCACAGACCTCTTCTTATACAGAGGACTGAGTGCGGACTCAATGCGGGTTGGTGATTTTAGGCTTTTAGTCCAGGATTACTCGAGATGTTTTCCTTCATCTTCGGTCATTGGTGTCCAATATAGACTTAGAAACTATGTACGACCTGGAATCGCACATTCATACTTGAGAGGCTGGTGCTTTAAGGCTTTAACCACTAGGCAACCATGACTACCCAAACATATAGGGCTCTTAAAAACTTGGTCATCCAAACTCCTCTCCTTGCAAATCAAAGACATTTATTAATCTTATCCTGTTATAAACCTCACGTAGGTAGCGCTTAGGAACTCCCAACTCCTAAATCACACTTATGTAATCTAGTTACTATGTGAACAAAAGTTAAATTATCCTTAATCGTATGTAGGCAGATATTAATACCAAAATCAGGACTGCTAACATTGAATCACCTTAAAGCACTGCAAACAGGGGTCATGGTCATTGATAAAACTAGTACCTACTTCTCCGCGAACACGTCTGTGTCAGGACTGTCAGCCGAGAAATACTTCGCGTGCCAGGGTAAATAGTTGCTATTTCGTTCCATCATAATATGGGATAATATAATGTTTCTATTGGATCCAGTAATTCTTAAGACCGTTTAAGCAAACGAACATATGTATATACAAACTCTTCAGCTTTCTGTTATAAGTACCTGCCTATGGATGTAATGAGAGGAATTCGTACAGAATTTGCTATAGGCAACCTTGTTAGGATCTTAATACGTTAGTACGTGGTCTAAATAGCTGATGAGTATGAGATTTCTATACTTGGTCGGCGATGCGTCTGTTTTACATATCGGGATTTTTTAAATTTTCTTCGTAGTACTCACGCAAAGGGTCCAGAATGTGATGAATGATTTTTTTCAATGAAAAACATCAAATGTTTATTTTATCTATCTGATTGATAAGAACTTATTGTTTTTTTTATCCATCTGATAATTTTTTATTATTAGTCATTTAATCTTGAGTGGGAAATTATCAGTTGTCTCCCGCTGTGGGTGTAGCTGGAGGGAGTTTCAGACTTTTACCGAATAAAAACAACTTTTGTTCCTTCTGGAGGTCTTTGTGTCAGGGCCGCGGTAACTCTTGCCAACAACCCTCAGCCCCAGCAGGCCGTTGGCCCTATAAGGCTCCACCACTTTTGCTGTCTGCTCTTCGAGGAGCACGTGGAACCAAACGCCCCATGAAAGAAACTTTCGTTGTTATATTTTATCTAGAAAAATCCCACTGCAAATGCTCCTTATTATCATCATTTGCTAATTGTCATTAACGTATTACCAAACGGTTTTCCGACAGCAAAAAGTCTGAATCAGTCGACACTTTTTTACATCACTGATTGAATCAATTAGCTCCACTCAGCTTTCTTTGCCTTGGGAAGCCTTCCGTATAGAAATGTCACAGCATTACAAATTTTTGCAAGCACAATTAGCAATTCTATTGTTTGGCGTTAAATGTTAACACTTCTTATGAAAATCTTATCTTTAGTGATCTCACGTTCAATTTGTTCGTAATGTGCAAAATATTGTTATCGAAAGGTCATTCAAATATTATGTTCATTTTCTTTGCTGATCTTTTCCTTGTTATCAAAAATCATCATCCTACTTGTACTTCTCAATTTCGGGAGTCTTATTATCTTCCCATACGTCTCTGTCTGACGTCTTCTCCAGTAACATTCTTTCCAGCTCTATCATCTCATATTCCGCACATTCCATCCTTTTTTTTCTTCTATTCTTTATTATTTTCAGTCTTCTTAAGAGAAACTAGTTTTTGAAATCGGTTTACCAAGTTTGAACTCGTTAACACATGGAACTAGACCCAAAGATACGTTTTAATTATGATTTTCAAATATCCAAACTAAATCAGATTTAATAGATACTGTTTATATTATGTGAATTTTGTACATAACCGTTTTTATGGCTCAGTAATTTTCGCAGGCTATTGCAATCGTATAGGTATGTGAATCCATTCATACATTATGTTCGGCGTTTTCTGGGTTACAGAATAATCTGTGTTCTAATCTGTGTTCATTTGTTTCAAGCTTGGTTCTGTGAATTCTAACTTGAAGTTTTTATTGGTGTATTGGAATGACATTAAATGCAATGGTACTTTTTTGAACTGAAGATAAAATTATACTGCTGGGCTGCAGGTTTATTCGCAAGAGTTACCGTGGCCCTTGAACACAAAGGGCTCCAGAAAGAACAAAAGTGCGTTTTCGTGAGTAGAAGCCTGAAACTTCCTCCAGCTGCACCCACAGAATCAAGATTAAGTGATTAATAATTAAAATGACATTTTAACACAAAGTTCTTATCAATCAGATAAATAAATTTACAAATATTTTTGTTAAAATTTTCAGTACATAATTTTCACAAAATACTGGATATAAATAATATTATTTTGCACAAATCACAACTTCAAGCAAAGAAGATTTTTCTGTTTATAAAATCGTCTTATTATACTACTTTATCCGAGCAATTCGTAATAGATATAAAAGCTTTAATACGATGCTAAACGGTAATTGAAGGCTATCTTGCAAATCTGCATGAAAAGTTATGTCATTCTAATAACCCATGGCCAATCCATGATAGCACTTTGAGAAGTATATTAACATTAAATATATTGAGAAGGTAACTATTTAACTAAAAGGTGTATTTTATGTACATTGGTGTCACAATATATTGGTGTTGTAAGTAATAATATTGTGTTGTGATTTTAAGTTACGATATTTTTTGGGAACCACCACTTGTTATGAAATTAAATGCTTGGAAAACAGGACTTTCTTCTCTTGAGTGACTAGCTTCACTATACCAATATTTCTATTATAAATTAATAATCTTCTTAAATAAAATATAGGTTTTTGCAAACATTTATAAGACATGTCAATTTCAAACACCGAGTTCCGAGTTTTAGAATATTTTTGTTTCAGTAAACAAAGATTTATACAATAAACTTGCCTGTTATGCTTTATTGAACACAGACAACTGTAACGAAACAATTTCCTAAAACGTAATTCCAGGGTGGCTATTCTCTTTAGGGAAATCAGCCAGCTATGCAGGACATATACACAATCATTTGCGCAGAAACCAGTGCCATAACTATTCCTTCACTCTCTTAGCCCAATGGATCGGCAATGGGACACGACCAGAGAGGAATCAGGCACAGGACCGACGTTTAAGTGCTCTCCATGCACGTGTTTCAATCACCGACTAGCTTCTGGGCTGCATTTTGCGAAAGTCTTTTAAACCCACAAATGAAATTCGGCACTAAATTGAGACCCCGTGCTAAGCTGTCACACCATGCGTTTATTAGACCAACGAGGCAGTCACTAGTGACGATGAATATAGTCCAAATGCGTCAACAAAACACTGTATTGCGAATACACGGGGTATCAAATGCTGACTTGACTTCAGATCGGCAGAGTTATCTGACAAGAGCTATGTATAGGTAGGTACCTTCTTTCAAAACATTACTAGATCTGTCCTCTAGCTGCATATTTTGAACAGTACAGTTATAATTAGAATTGAATTGTAGTGTTGAAGCAAAGTTGAAGGTCCCGGCCGCTTACATTTGCAAATTACTATGCATGCTGTCCATTTCTAGGATCCAAGCTATCTATCTATAGGTTATGTATAAGGAATGACGGTATCTATCTGCAATTCATTTATGGAATTAATTCAGTATTAGTCAATTTTGGGAAATCGAATCCAGCTTCCACAAGTGGCTTTACTGCGCCTCCAAGGAAATACTTCACACAGCCAAAAAAAGTATCCTATAAGCTTCTTCAATGGTCTACCTACTTGTCTTATCCATTCATCTCCATCCCTAATCTAATAATGAACATATTTCATTTAAAATTTGACCAATAATTTCTTAAATTAGCGCGTTCAACCAAACAAAGATTACTGAATGAAGCATGAAGATATACTTAATAGACGCATGACCTGGACATACCATACCTTTCGCAATTGCTTGACCCAAAACCAGTTTTGCTTACCTAGGTAGTGGTAGGACATTCCCCAGAATATCAAAGACAGACTTAGCATTCCCGACCACACCATTTCCGATGGCTTATCAGCTTCAAGTCGTAACTTAGTAGTCTACACTCTGCAGATCTCACAACAGACAACAATAATGTACGAACATAATATGCGCGACATTTACGCGGTCTTACTTCGAAGTGTTTTTAAATGACCAAGTTTTAGATAACTCGTCGAGAAAAATATTGTGTTTGTGTTTTCACGGATGGAGGGTGATGCTAGCTTACACTAAAAAGTTAGGTTCGTCATTGAAAGGCTTATTACACCTACCTATCACAGCCGTTTATCTTTAAGTTTAGTTTTTAAGCATCGCACTTGTCTACAGTTTACGAACCCAACCCTTATGTCTTCATCTCTTCTACTTGTTAATGCTTTATAATTCTTATATGATCTTCGGTGCACAATGCACCAATTGTGCACAACTACTATAATATAGGATTTTCTTTTTTTTCCTTCCCAAACTACCTATCTCATTACTCAACCTTCCATAATACCTTCCCAACCCAAAACCATTCACGAGAGGGGTGCAGACATACCATAAGTGTTACCCCCTCTCCTCAAAGTACAAAAAAATACCTATCACGGCCGTTGCTCTAGTAGATACTAATCTCAAAATTAAAAGATTCTATACTTAATATTATAAACCTGAAGACTTTGTTTGTTTAAACGCGCTAATCTCAGGAACTACTGGACTGATTTGAAAAAAAAATTGTAGCGTTAGATAACCCATTTATCAAGGAAGTCTATAAGCTTTTTATCCGGATGCACGGATAAGTTCCCAAGGAATGCAGGTAAAACCGCTGGTGGAAGCTAGATTTAAACATAAATCCACAGCACGTCCATAAAAGTAGGTGTATCTTTACTTTATTATCCAGCAACTGTTTTCTCTATACACTTATGAATACAGTAAATATTCCACGGTATTAGCAGACGATGTCACGGGTAAGATTAAGTATCGAGTGTAAAAATCTCGGCCGGTTACTGCGAACGTGCGAAGCGTTCACGGTCTTGAACTAGCAGCTTTATGGCTATTTTATTCCAATTATTTTACTAAAGTCACGTTTAGATAGGACAAATACCTTGCCTACTAAAGCTGCTGTGATTTTCAATCAATTTTGTATCTCATATTTCGATCATTTTGTGAGAAAGTTATGGATTCTTACTTATCATTTAATTCGAAGTATTAATATATTTTTACTACTACTATACTACATATATTCTTTACGGCTAAAAACTACTACTATATACTAAATATTTTTTATAGTACAGACGCCAGCACCTTAAGCTACCCGAAACTGTAAAATTGTCTCACATGCTTAAGCGATAAACTTGAAAATCAAAAAATAAAATTGGACAGATTGTAGTTGCTTGACTTGCGTCTATACCATACCGTTTCCTTATAGTTTGGTAAGGTAGTCCTATAGATGTTAAGCAAATAACCACCTAAAAGTTTTCTAAAAACTTTTAACTACCAGTTTACCCCCGCGAATTCACACGCGTCCCGCGAGAGCTACGTCCCGGACATTGATATAAAGTAGCCTATATAATATTATACTGATATATAAGCTGTATTACTAAAAAATTTCATAAACACCCATCCAGTAATTTTAGAGTGAAAGAGTAATCCATACATCAATATATTAGTCTTAGTGACATTTGTCTTCATTAGGGTGCGTTTAAACCAAACGAGTGTAGAAGTAACAGCAAATACTTTAAAATAAAACAAATGCAGAACAATTTTTCAACGAAAGTTTATTGTTTTTCAGCCAAAGAATTTCTCATGTTCTAATAGAAATAGCACTTGCTTACTTTAAACACACCTTAGGTAATGTAGCCTACGAAATAGAAAAAGCGATTCAGGCAATGACAGCTGAATATATGTAGCGTCAAATTCTCTAAATGCCTTTTAATGCTAATCAGATTTCGAACTACGTGATAAAGTTACGAATTTTGCGGTTTTTAAAGTTATCAAGCGTTCTTTTTCTAATTAAAAAGATCTATAACTCAGTCACGGTGTTAAACCCTTAGAAAAGTAACGGTTCCTAAATTCAAACGGCATTTTAATGTCTTGTTTTCTCTAAAAGTGAATAAAATACATAGCTACTTTGAAAATATTCACTTCTTTTAAAGTGAACTTGAAGCTTTGAAACATCCTTATGAAGTTAAAAATTGCCGGGGGATGCGGATTGTTCGCAAGAGTTACAGTGGCCCTACCAAACAAAGACATTCAAAAGGAACATAGTGGGTTCTATTCAGTAAGTCTGACACTCCTTACAGCTGCACCCACAGCGGTTCATTTGAAGATTTTCCACAAAAAAGGTGCTACAGAATAAAAAGTAGGTATCTGTGACCATGTTGTTCCAAATATTTCAAATGGTTCACCTATATAATTGGCAACTGTATAAGTCCATTTTTAAGTCCTTATCCTTTTTATGTAATTTTTATACAGAAGCTGTTGGTGTACCTTTTTAAATTAAATAAATAAATAAATGACAAACCATTTCTTTGTAATATAACAATGTGAATAACATCCAAAACAAAGAAAATTGCCCAATTTCCTAGTCACTTCGCCTGCTTGTATTTTAATTTCTATAATAACTATACTATAACTGTATCTAAACATTTTGTCATAACAAAAATTACCCAATTTGTATTAACTCAAAAGACATTCGTAACGCGAGGAAAATTTCTCAAAATTATTCAAAATTCGTGTCGTTGCACTAAAAAATCGTTGTCAGGGTTCAAATTAATCATCATAGTCACGAGCATGTCAACGAAATGGTTTGAAATTGCGAAGTCAACACGACATGCCCTGGAGAATCACGTTTTAGTTTGAGAATTTGAACGTAAGTGGTAGGGAAGACGGTTCGCTTCGGAAGCAGAGCGGTCATCAATGATAACGGTTTAATTGTAATGGCATTTAATTATTTAGGAGGGTTACGTATCTCATGGATAAATTAACATTCGTGTTGTTATTGGATTGAAAATGATGACAGCCAAAATTTAAGAATTTTCGCATAATTAGAGAATTTCATGCACCTTTACAAAAGCACGACCTTAAGTAATTTTATCTTTTATAATTTCTACCACTTTACTGCAATATTGAGCAGACCTAGTAATTTTTGCTCAAATAAATTGGTCTATTTTGCATGAAATATAATTAATATTGCTGTATGAAATATAAGCCTATGAAAACCAAATTCTTCATTCAATCTGTAAATGGCTGCTGCATCGCTCATTTAATTTCAAGGCTATTTTACTGCCGCATTACCTTAAAAACTACAACAATATGTAGCTGTTCTTACGTAAGTAGCATATCAAATTAATTAATCATACGTAATCAGTTAGATAATCTGAGAAAAAAATATGAATACGCTCCTTATCGTCACGCGAAGCCTCAAGGATCGAGGGAAGCTGACAATTTAAAAAGCTAGCATTTAATGACCATAATAAATATACATATAATATATATATATACATATATAATAATAAAAAGGTTTTTATTGTTTTAAAAACATACATATTTTAGGATGGTTTAGAGCTCCAAAATTTTTAGCCGCTAGTTGAAACTTTGACATGTGACAATATACAAGCGAACCGTGTACCCCAGCACTTATTTCTCACACTTAAAGCCAGGGAAACCCACATGACAACCGGAGCATTGAGCCAGTCGAATTATCACGCAAACAATGGTAGGTGACTGATATTTGTTGACGGAGGCGTTAAACGGGTCTGGTGGCAATGTGGAGCGTTTCGACACGGTTCGGTACTAGGTTAATTTTAAAACTAGCGACCATTTATTTGAAGGGATCCTCCGAAAAGAAAAATACTGTTCATGAGCAATAGAGGTCAAGGTATAGCAGATATTGAACGGAGAAAGTTGAACAATGATTGTGATTGTGAACCTAACCTAACATATAGATATGTGTTGCTAGAGAGTTTGTTGCCCCACGTCTTCTTCCCAGCAAAAACTATGGAAGTGGTGGAGGGTGGGCGTTTTGAGCATTTAATTTCATTTTATTTCATGTGATCTTTTTAAAATTCTAAAATATCCACAGTCATCGTTTTTATAGTAGGTACCTGTTCAAAGATATTTTTTCCAATACTCCTATTGGATATTGTACAGACACACAGAGCACATTAATAGACCCGAAAATGACAAATTTTCCCATTAAATTTTGAACCATAATGCTTCAGCGATAAAGTTAAAAAATTATTAAGGAAATTTGACATATTTGCTTGATGTGCTAGCGCCTGAATGAACTTCTATTTCACAATTTCATTACTATTGTCTATTTTATTACCAAGGCTGAAAGTGTGAAATTCAAAAGCACCTATTTATTGATTGCCAAAACAACATTGAGTAAGGTTTGTCAAGTAATTATGACATAGAGTTTAAATTATATTGGTGTCTGAAAAATCTAGTCTATCGTGTTATATAAGATAAGTATTACGTAAGTCACGCAAAAATTGGCACGATGCTCTGAGCTAAAATCTTAGACAAATTTTTAGTTTTGTAAAAGCATATTATTAACATTTTCATGAAGTTCTTTTTTGTTCAGCCTGTGTTGTCCCACTGCTGGGCAAAGGCCTCTACAATTTGTTTCGACACCTCTCAATTTTGAACGTATGCTCACCAATAACGGTGGTAGGCGTCGTGTCCGCCATCTCTTAGTGAAAAAGTTAATAATATTTATTTTAGCTTTTCTCACAAATATATAATAAATTAATGATCTTCCCACTTTATATTAGTATACTAATATACTAATATTATAAAGTGGGAAGATTTGATTGTTTGTTTGGATTGTATAAGCTCCGACACTATTTGACAAATTCTTTCGCTGTTGGGAGGCTACACTATCTACGGTGAAAATAAGCTAGGAAGAATTTTCCCAGAGACGTGAGAGAAACTTCATACATAAAATATTATGTTGTAGTATATCTTAAAAGTTTGTGACCTTTCTGAACGTCATGAAGTCATGTTTACCATACAAAATGTCAAGGTTACTTTTATTATCTTTCCCATTAACAATATTTACGATTTGTTTTGACAAAATTATTGGTAGTTTTCTTTTATTTGAATCTAAATTCTTTTTATCGAGTTGTTTAGAATCAAGTTCAAATCCGATTGCAGTGACCTTGTTTACATCATATACGTTAAAGAGTAAATATTAATTGATAAAAATATTTTAAGCTTTTTTATGTGTTACAAAGTCATGGTCGTTCAAATCACGACCACTATTTGTAAGCAAAAGAGACTACAATCTTCTCAAAATAACAATATTACCTTATGATGATGATATTTATTAAATAAAATACATTGTTTATATTCGATACTATAGACATTCACATAACTAGAGTCTGGGACGATGTTTGGCTATCATTGGAGGCTACTATTTTGATAGCACATAGCTGTTAACTAAAAATTGCATGTAGCAGTAATGAGAATTTTGAGATGGATGTGTGGAATAACCAGGATGGGTAAAGTGAGGAATAAGTATATCAGAGGAGGCCAGAAAGTAGCGCTAGTGACAGAAAAAAAATAGAGGTAAGCGTTTGTCGTGGTATGGGCATGTCATGAGAAGATGTGAGACACATGCTACAAAGCGTGTGTTAAGTATGAATGTGAATGGATGAAGAGATAGAGGTAGACCAAGGAAGTGATGGATTGATTGCCTGGAAGACGACAAAATCAATCCCTATTTCCCTTGGTCACGCCATCGGTAGTTACTACGGGATGCAGGTGACACCCAAAGCGGAAGGTTGTATTATTATATACTTACCCAAGTAGGTAGAAGTAGGGCCCCAGTTTTTGTGACAACATGAAGGAAATATCGAACAAGGAAATCCATACACCATTCCGACCTGTTGGATATAAATTGTGACTGACAGGTTTCTATGTGGAAATATAGCGCATTTGACATCTGTTTCAATCGGACTAGTGATCAAGCGTTGCACGACTTTTAAATGTTGTTTCAATTTCGATGCACGCAGTAGATATAAAGTTTTTTTTTTATAAAAGTATATTATTAAAGGATTGTCTCTAGATATTTAAAGCTGAAGCGTTAAACGCGCTAATCTCAGTAGCTACTGGTCTGATTAGAAAAAACATTTTAGTGTTAGATAGCCCGTTTATCGAGGAAGGCTATAGGCTACTTTTCTACGAGAAGTTCCCACGGGACGCGGGTGACACCGCTGAAGCTAGTAGCTCATAACACGTGGTGCCGTGACCCAGAATAAATACTCTAAATACTTATAGACTATGAACTCATAAATTCTCTATATATCAAAAAGCTGCTTTAACCATTTTCTAGAAGAGAACAAGATGTTTCACACCTCGTTTTTATGTCGGTCATGTAAGTACTGAATGTTCTAAGAAGACCTTGCATCTAAAACAAACACGCATCGCTCTAGATGGCACAGCACTAATCGCTCACTTGCTCACGCGCCGGTCAGTGTCAACGCTCGCCTGCAAGCTGTGACTAATTGACAAAACGGTAGGGCGACTGCCGCTATAGATAGAACCATGGAAGAACTGTCATAGTAAGCGTTTGAGCAAATTTTAATAAGAAAATCTTGTTAATCTTGTTTGTTATTTGTTTTTAAACTTATTTTAATAAATTATTGTCATTTGTTTGTCTCCTGACAGTCATAGCTCGTTATTAATTTCATCCTTAACTCGAAGTAATTACTTCACGTGCCGGGTCAAAACTAACTGACTAATGACCCCAAGGTCCAATCTCTATGCCAAATTTTACCTCCGTTGATTAAGCGGTTTTTCTGTTTAAACGTAACAAATAAACAAACACACGATTGCGTTTATAATATTTGTAAAAATGTACGATATCTTAAACCACTGCACATAAAAGCCAAGAACTTAAACTAACCTTGGTACCACAGAAGATAAGATCCCACATTCTCAATATCTGCATTCTTACTTTATCGTTAAACATGATACGCACTAAACCTAGGAGGGAAAGTAATTATATGCCTACTAATGCAAAACTTTCTTCCGAGAACATAGAAATAGCGAGATGTGAAAATGCACTTAGATAGCTATCCCACCAATCATTCGTTTCGCTTGCGGACGATAGCTCTCATGTTTATTCTATACGTCTTGTTTAAAAAAAATACCATCCTTGACATAGGAACCAGGCATAATTATCCATGATTACTGACTCTAGCTGCTTTTCCTGTTACATAGAATATTTCATGACCTTTCTCATTGTTCTGAAAAAGCATCCTAACATCAAAAATATGGCGGACAACACGTAAGTACCTATGAGAAGTTTTTCATTTATACTGTACGTGCTCAGTAATTTGATTTTAATTTTGATATTAATTCATCATTATGGGCATTATGGCTAAAGCAGATGAAATTTAAACTAAGATTCTTCTCTACTACCTCCACGACCTCAAAAATCGTAGCACCAAATTCATAAGCCATAGTAAAAATATTGTAAGTAACTTTAATGATACAAGGTCACTAAGTATCCAGATGGATACAACTACACGCAAAAGATAGGAACGGCGAAAATTATTCCGTTATTAGGTCCAGTTGAAAACCAGCGTCAGGCACTAGCTGTCTGGCATAATGCGTACTGGACCTATTTGGCACGCACATTTATATTATTTTTTATGTGTACCTACTTTATTTTTCCTTGTATGCTTGTGCTGTGTCAATAAATGTTTTTTCTTTCTTTCTATTCTTTCAAAAATAAACCTGCCGTAAATGGAAACTTCTCCAGTATAGTCAGTGCCTTCCAAATATATATCTCACATCAACAATTATAAAGGCTCAGGAAAATTTAATTGTCCTGTTTAGTAATTGAACCCGCAACACACCGCGCAGCCTCTCTAACATTGC
Source organism: Heliothis peltigera (assembly GCA_958496145.1). Classification (NCBI taxonomy): domain Eukaryota; kingdom Metazoa; phylum Arthropoda; class Insecta; order Lepidoptera; family Noctuidae; genus Heliothis; species Heliothis peltigera. The sequence continues at coordinate 1,791,864 of OY292338.1, forward strand.
CGTCAATCCCGTTATTCGACGATGTTGTGACGAACTCGTTGCGATTCTCTCGACCGTGCATTATGGCACCTTCTGCGACTTTCGTTGATACGCAACGATAGCTACCGATGAGATGCGCCGATAACATGCCTACATAGCTACATACATTTACTTCCCTCTACATGACACGCGTTCATCGTAGAAAGTCGACATGTTAGTGATACCGCATCATATGTCTCGATCCTATCATACTTTATGTGCTAATTTGTATGGAAATCAGGTATTGTTATGTTTTCAGCATTGTTTATTATCAGTTGAAAGAAATGTTCTTATTAGATGTGGCTTCCTTATTGTTAGTTGGAGTTCTTTTTAGAAACTAAACAATAGGACAATTTCACTATCTCGTTGGCGCATGCTGGACTGGCTAGCTTAGGTCCCGGGTTCGATTACTGGTATGGTCGACATTAAATTTGTGTGCTGAGCGTGATTGTTGGCAGTGGTCTATGTGTTATAATTTGTATTTATAAATATATTTGTGTAAAGTATACATAAATATGTAGTTTATCAGTCGTGTCAGCACCCAGAACACTAGCTATATATAGCTTAACCGTGTGTGAAAAAGGCGTCCCGATAATATTAAATTAAAATAACGCATCAAAAAATCCACCCGCATCGCTGTCAGCGGGGATCGTACTCAAAAGACTGGCCGCATTGACACGTTGGATGGCAATGCTGATTCTTTGGCCAAGGTATTGGCCAGCCCCTTTGACCACGTGTGTTTTTTCAAACCAAAGATTTATCAAAGCGAATGTGTTTGAATTTAATTATTTCCCACATCAAGTTCTTGCTAGTTGAAGCCGGTGTAATAAAACGTGAAAAGCTAGAAAACTAAACGTTAGCGTTGAAATTTTGATGACATCTTAGAAATGTGGTGTGAAACTAACACTTTTCTTTAGAGATTTCTTTAATAGCCACTAGAAGCCACTTCTTCCCAAACATAGGAAGTGGTGAAGGGTTGGCATTTTGTGGGCTGTCTTTTGTTATTTTTGCTTTCGTTCAAAAAGTGCTGTTTTGCAGCCACGTTTGAATAAATTATTTTGAGTTTGAGTTTGAAGAAAATTAAAACACACAGAACTGTGTCCGTAAGCATCAAGTTAGTTTTTTTGCCGAATGCGGATTCGTCTCAGAAAATATGTGAAGTTCTGACTAATATGTTCTCTTATCTTTCTGAAAATAGACTAACCATTGAAAACTTATGTGTAACAACAAAAAAATTATATGGCTCAGATGTTGACACCCACAAAATCACAATATATTGACAATTGACAATGAGCAAACAAAAAATATCAGTTCTCCGAGTAATTCATAGGTAGTTCATCGACCTCTTATATAACTTTAACTCCAAAAACATATTCGTAATGTGGTCCTAAATGGGCAAATGATCAGCAATTATTTGCCCACGCGAAATCATTACAATCCATATTTTGAATAGATTCTACCGGAACGAATTGGTTTTGGGGCCAAATTTGTATGGTAGTAAATTTATGAACGTTTATTAACATCAGTCCATATTTTTCTACGAGCTACTAATTGTTGGGCGAAAAATAATAATTATTACCTTATAGAGGTCAAATCGCACTAAGTAAAGAGAGATTTCTTCAATTGTCATCTCTATCAACATAATATAACAAATATTGCACTTCTTATAGGACGTCGATCCCTATGCTAACAAGACATACAAAAACCTACAAGTTCTTATACTAAATCAACCTATACATATGTGCCCAGTTACCAGGGCAACCCAATACTTCTTGCTAAGACACCACTTCCCAACTTAAAGGTAATAGAAAATAAAACCTTGAAGTAATTGCAACCATTACATAATCCCGCACGTGGTAGCAATACAGATCTGTTGAGAGAAATTTCTTTTTTTTTTCTGCAACCAACCGCGTGACCGACTCTAGCGTTGTTATTATTAAAGTTTTTGTGATAAATTCATTGAACCAGCACATTGCTGGCACACTGTATTATGGTGTGTTTGTTTCTTAATGTTATTGGTAAATTTTATTTAGGTAACTCTAATTTCCGGCATATTACAGTATAAACTCGCGGTTTCTTCCGCGTCCCCAGGAAATTCTTCCTGTACTCATAAAACATAGCCTATTTTCACCGGGGATAGTGTACCTTATTCATTTATGTACTTGATGGTTAATCTAGGTACGCAGTTTATGAGATAATTGGATAGTATATATTAGATAGAATAATCAAGGTTCCAAGGTGGTGGTCAAGCAGTTTTGAGCCTATTCAATGCAATAAAAAACAATAAAAAATCCTCTGTATAATATAAAAACAGTACAGTAAATAAAAAAGCACCTAACTTTTACTTGGTGCATGTTATATTATGGGCTAATAACCCGCCTACTAGGCGTCTTTTGGTGAGAGACCAGAAAATGAGAGTGAATATTGATTAATTAAAATACACTGTGAGCTACACAATTATTGAGACTTTCAATAATAAAATAGTGCAAATCTCACGATAAAGATTCAAAAACCTTCTAAACTTGAATAAAACTGACAAGCTCTGTAATGCGCTTAATAAGTCATTCAAAGTATAGATAAGCAAATACAATACAAGAGACAAACTCAGAACTAGATCAAGTGGGGGTCAAGTTTAAACATAAGTTGTCAAGCTATTACCTTATTTATATAACAAACTCAACAGGTTGCTACAAGTTTATAGCGTAAGTTTAAATAAGTGCAATCTAATGCTAACAGATTATTTACAGTCCCTGAATTACTCAGATACGGAAAAATTGCTAGAAGTGTTAAAATAAAGTGCTCACTTTAGTAAATTACTTATATATCTTGTATACTGTATATTGTACTTGTATATTTTTGCTTAATCATTTAGGACAGTCTGTCTTTGCTTAGTCTTTAAATTATGTAATACAATTATTATTTAATATTCTTTAAATTAATTATTTTCCTTGATAACTCGAAACACAGGTTTATTTAATAAACCTAGTTCGGGTAGTCCCTATATATTTAGACTTAGAATGTTATTTCCTCGCATATATTGTATTAGCCTAGATTAAGTTAATTATTAGATACGATTGTTAGTATTAAGACTTTTTATTACTATAAAATCTAAGCCATCTGAAATTGTAAATGTGTTCTATGTTTTTTTAATAAAATTTTTATTATTTTTATTTTATTTTATTGTTTTACGACAAGTTTCGTAATCGCGCTTGAAGGCAGGTCAATGGATTCGCAGTACAAACAGTGTGGCAACTACAAGTAGGTACCATGTTTAAGGGTAAAAGTGTCGAAATGTGTGTACTGGTTTAAGAAATATTATTAGGTATGGATTTTTAGATTTTAGTACCTAGGGAAGAGAAAAGTGTAGTTAAAAAGATTAAAAGTGTAGTAAACTGTAGTTTTATTTCTAGTTGTGGACTTTTCATTAAAAATTAACATTTAGCTACAACACTATTTAAAAAAACTAAAGAAAAATGGCTTTTTGATGTCTAAATTAAAACAAAAAAAAAACATTAAAAAATGGAATTTCAAAGAACGTCGAACCAGATTGATTATAACTGATGTCCTGTCCAGTTTTGAATAAAAAAATACCAAAGCTAGCAGGAATACATTTCACTAGCTTCGTTACAAAAAGATGAATATGTTCCAAGTTCAATGCCTTTAGTATCCCTTAAAGCAGAAATCTAAAGTGCAGTGCCCGATGCAGTAGAGCTCGGAATGCCAAGAGCGGTAGTTCTTGCTCATCCTCGTAAGATTACCGACACGCGCTGAGGAATACTTGTAGATATGCGCACACGCAATGATGCCACGATACAGGTAAGCGGAAGAAGTTCAAATTAGGAGTTATTATTAGATTTACTGAGTTGTTATCAGGGGTATTTCTTGGTTAACGGACCCATAGTTTAAAAATGGAAAGTCTATTTGATTATAAATAGAACTGATTTTTGATGTTCAATTTCACTGCGGGCATTGCGTAATCATAAAAAATAGCTTTTGAAAACTATAAAATAATAAGAAATGGAGCAACTTACGTCCTACATCTAAGATGATGAAGTAAATATTGATACAAATCAACCTAAATACTGACCCACACAGACGCTTTTCATTATAACCAGTCTTCTACGAATATTTTTGAACTGAGCCATCCTTAATAACAAGTTAAAAAATATGGTCCAGAGTGGAACTTCTTTCACCTAACTTTAAGTTACGTTTTAAATTTTATTGGGGAAATGGATTTGTAGCAGTTCATTATGGTGACAATTTTTTTCCGGTAAACAAGAAATTGCGAAAGTATTTTCTACTACTATTTACTACTTACTTTACGTGCAATGCTTATCCAAGTGTAGAATTGACTGTCTTATTCAATGGTGTAATTTCTTTTTACATTCAACTTCATTATACTCGTATGACAGAAACCTTTAAAGACCCCTGCTAGGGAGATCGTTAGTTCATGATCAAAGATGAAAGGTTGTATAGACCAGACGCTAGCACATCAAACTACCTCAATCTGTCAAATTACATTAAAAGATTTTCAATTTTTTTTTTGAAATTTTTTATTTTATTATACAGATTCGGGTAGGTTGACCTGCTGGCGTCTGTACTTAAAGGATTTGATGCAATTATATTTCACACAGGTAAAAATTAATACGTGATTATTTAAGAAGTCTTAATGTTTTTTTTCTTTGATTTTAATTATTTATTACCCTGAAAATAATGAATACTGGTCAATTGCGTAGAAATAAAAAGTGAACATAGCGCGTTGTATCACAAACAATCAATAATCGATATCTATCATCAATGACAATAGCCGCACAACTAAACACAATCGAAATTCAAATTAGGCTACATTCTGTTACCAATATTACAGCTTGAATTTTAAAAAACAAAAACAATATGGCCGCGACCCACAGACACTTAGACACGCCTCTTATATGACAATGAAAATAAGTAATAGTTCAACTGTTATACAAAAGTATTGATGTCGTAATCGAATTGCGATCGTGACTACATGTCTGGTAGTTGGCTGTAAGATCAAGGATACCTGGTTATGATGAAGTAGCTTCTTCAGGATTCAAGAAGAAAAATCCGAAAAAGATGTTTTTTTTTTTTAACTTAAACAACAATATCTGTGACTACTTGGAAAGTCAGTCGTAGTAGCCTGGTGTTTAAAGTATGAGTGTGCAGGTTCGAATCCAGGTCAGGCAAAAATAAGTTTCATGTAACTTTTCTAAGTTATAATTATGTACTTTCTAAGTTATACGTACTAAGTAGTAATGCTAGACAGGAATACAAAATCCTTCATTTAGGTACTTATAGACACAAACCATACCTGTATATAAGATTTAGAATACAGTTTATCGATAAACTCAGAAACGGTTCCGCACCTTAGCTCTTGCAAATAAAATTCCATATTCATTATAATTATTTCAAGCACGATTGCTAAATTAAAGCAATTTCGACTGTAGTTTAATAGGCATTTACGAAAGAACAGTTTATGAAGATAAATTACGAACTGACTATATTTTCTTCCTATTTGAGACGTTATGAAAATTCATTTGAGACCATTTTGAGACGTTTCCGCCGAATTCGGAGAAATAGAGGTAGCGTACATGCCTTTATAATTTTTCATCGCGAATAAGACCCGTGTGTTGTGTATAATATTTGTACAAGTCGCGAAAGTCTAAAAATATTAATTCAAGTGTGTATGAAGCTTTTGACAAGTCAAATCTGAATTCAAGTACACTCATACATATGTTATACATATTGTTGGGAGAGGTTCTCAAAAATCTCCATGAATGATATTTTTTGCTTGGAAAATGTTCCCGCCTACTGAACTGTTTCTTTGTAAAAGACAACACTTCCCTAATCGTTATCATCTCCTACAATCGAGCGTCAATCACCACGCTTGCTCGAAGCGGGTTCATTATAAAGAAAATCAGGAATATGCGATGGACCCAAGATTTTTTTAATGAAGTTAATTCATTTACCCGTATGTTTAGTAGAGCTTGTCTGTGATAAGGTTAATTTAACGTTTATTTCGTGGTCCTAATTTTACACTCAATTAACGGTTGTTTAAGCAGTAATGGAGGCAGTGAAATAGGGTCTGACCCATTTGAAATATCTTAAGTCTGTATTTCTTTAAATTTGGGATATAACTCTTTAATAAGTAATATACAATATACAGTTTTATAAAATTGCTCAATAAAACGCGTCGCCTATTTGACGAAAAAGATTCATGAAACATTTAAAAATGTAAAAAAACGTCGATAAAAAAATGGAAAAAAAATTCAAAGCTGGGCAGTATTATTTCAATGCAATAGTAAATCAGCAATTAAAGACGAAATGGAAATCATGTGTGTACCTTGTGTTGTAAGCTAAGGTTTTTGCATAAGGCGAGGTGAGACCGCAAATAAAGATGAGCTTAGGTTCGCTCCGGGTAGCCTTTAATACAGCTTAATAGTAGAAGCAAATGCTTCTAATTACCTATATTATTGAATTGAGATGAGCCTATGAAAAGAAAGGTTCATTTTGTGTATAAAACATCTAAATTATTAACCTCATATTTTTTAAATCAGTTAAAAAGATAGTAGATACATTCTGATCGAAATATCAATTAGATGCTTGGTAACTTTTGTCTATTTATTCAAGTACTAAATGAAAGATACAATTCAAAACTTGAAAAAAACAGAAGTTCTTCAAAAACTTATTGTAGCATGCTTTCAAATCAATCTCCATTAAAGTCTTAAATATTGTTATCGATCAGATTCAAGCAGAAGCTCTGCCCTCCATACTGTCGTACACACTGAAAATACAAAACGACAGTCTGACGATCTTCCAAAAAATCTTTGCAACCTCAAAATCAGCTACATTTACGTAACAGAGTAATGTAAGGCATCGTTAGCGCAAAAAATGCCTTAGAAAACGCCACAAAACAGATTATTCGATTATTTCACAAAGAAAGGCGTCTTACCAATGTATTGTGTCTCGTTAGGTAATTTTGTTCGTCTCTTGCTTAATATTTTGAGATTAATGATGGTTGTAAGGGCTTACGAATACCTTGCCAAGCTGTGTGTCATACTGCCTCATAGGTCTAGTAGTCGCATAGCGCGATTAGATTCCCGGTTCGGGCCAAAATCGCTTTGTGGGTTTTAAGAGACTTTCATGAATCAGCCCGGAGTCTGGCCGTTGGTGATTGATACACCCGTGCATCGGAGAGTACCTAAATGTCGGTTCTGCATCTGTTAGCAACAGTTACTGAAATCCTGGCACAGAAAGACCCCCCAGAAGGAACAAAAATGGGTTCTAGTCAGTAAAAATACAGCAGAAGGGTAACTTAATGATTTCCCAATGAAAGAGAATCAATTCCTTCAGGATCTTAAAGCTTTAACAATCAAAATTATATTTCAAATTATTTGATTACGATAATTGACGTCCGCTCCTCTCTCACAGTATCGCCAAACCCTACCTTGGTATCACGTTTTTAATTATCATGTACTTAATTACGATAGATATGTTCAAAATGCGGCTAATAAGGCCTCGAGCTAAGGTCAAAATTACTAAGAATACGCTCGTTATGTTACACTTTATTGTTATGATGGGATGTTGTAGTTTTCAATGACAATATTCTAGTATGAACTGTAGAGCGTAAGAACATGTTTTTGTTAGATTAAGGCAAGAAGTTTTGGATTCATAATGTATTGAGTAAGATATAATTAGAATTAAATATTGATTTGATTAATGCTCAATCCTTCTCTGTGTGAGAGGAGGCCTGTGCCCAGTAGTGGGACGATAAAAAGACTGTGATGATGATGATGAAATATTGATTCCAATGCCGCTGTCATTCTTTGGAGATCTTTTTCTAAAATATGGGTGTGGTAGTCAGTGGCCTAGTAGTCGCATACTATGACTGCTATACACGGGGTTCCAGGCCAAGCAGCAGTCTGGAATCGTAGCACTCTACATGGAGCAGTCTGCGCATCGGAGAGCACGTAAATGTCGGTCCTGCACCCGATTTCTCTCCGATCGTATCACATTGCCGTCCCATCGGACTATGGGTGACGGAATAGAGAGTGCAGCTGTGTCTGCGCAGATGCTTATAGGTACACTATAATATTCCTGCGTAGCTGGCTGACCCAATCTTGTTCCTGAGGATGTTATATCGCATTCCATTAACAATGTATCTTACAGAATACTGTTACTCAGCTGCCTCCAAACTGGAGAGAATTTAGTACAATCCTGCACAAAATATAAAATAAGCCCTATTTATCTATCAATCATTAGAAACCTTGACACTACTCACTTCGATCATTTAAAATGTAACACATATGTATTGCAGTGACAGTAGCATTTACTACATACATATAAATACATAACATCAATCATTAGTTTAAACGACCTTCAACCGCTCACGGTTAATTTTAGCCCGACAGCTAAATTGTGGTGTGTTTGGTTTCCGTCATCCGTGTATGTTGTTAAGGATGGCATTTTCCAAAAAAAACTAAAAATACGAAAGTAACTCTGTCTGTTTGTCACGCATTCACGCCAAAGATTCTAAACCAATTTAAATAAAATTTGGTAGACACATAGTATGGAGTCTGAGAAAGGACATAGGCTCCTTTTTATGCGATTGCGGGGAGGACTTGCCTCGGGCCGCGGGTGGAGCTGCGGGGATCAGCTAGTAATATGTATAATTCCTTTTAATAAAGACAGAAGACTGGGGATTGTACGATGTGTCCATTGCCCCCTTAATACTCTCAACAGATGAATTCAGTTCCCGTAAAGTCAGTGGGGATTATCGTCTGAAAAGAAGCCGTGTTAAAGAAAAATTTATAGCAAATGAATGGGCCAAGCAAGCAATATCATTCATGGTTACTGATTAATGGCCTATGCTAAGGTTATCAGAGTATCATAATTAAAAAAAAACTAGGTATAAATTTAAAAAAATCCATAGAGAGTGTAGTCTGACAACCCTAAGTCATTATTGTGTGCTCTCTATTCGAAAAATATGTACCTATTATTATAACTCTTCCGAACAATTTCCAAAACCTACGTATTGTTCATAACAAACCTCTGTCAAAGTATTTTGAAGTGTGTTCAAGATACTTTTATGAACCATGTTTCTTGTTGTAAGTTGTTGCTTCTGAATGCAATTTCTTAGTTCAAGATGTAAGTTCTGAAGATAATGGGTATTTTTGGAATTACTGAACTGGTTTTATAAATTATTTCATTTAAAGAGAGCTATATTACTTTAACTACTGGAAAGTGTATTTTATGAGCATATATAACACGGGTTTAATGGAGCCCCCGCTTAAACTTAACGAGTGTAAACAATAGGTAGGTACAAGTAATTCAAGCAACCTTAGGAGCAAAAACTAGTGTTACCTATTAGAAAGTAAAATATACTTACAAAATTCCTAATACGAAATCAGTTGATCCGTTTGAAAAGAAATTCAGTGCAGAGATCGTAACCCCGGAACAATATACCTAACCTACTTTTTACAGAAACAAACTGAAACAATACACAGAAGAAAACAGCTGATAATAATACATTTCAGAAGAACACCATACAGAACAGTACAGCACAATTAATTTCACTACACAATGAGAGGTGGAAAGTGTGGCAACATTGCGGAACGAATTAATATTCATGATGTTGTTGCGAATGTAAGCCCAGTGTTGCCAGTTACGTTTTGTGGGTAAACGTTAGATTGAGAGATAAGGTTGTTACATAGATTTGTCTAGACATGATATTAGACTACATGACTATTTTGTTAATGAAGTTATTTTAGGTACAATTGTCTAAATCCAACCCACTCATCGTGAAATGTAGGATATTTTTTTTCTTGTCTCAAATTACTTTGTTACAGATAACAGGAGTATCAAAATATTCCTTAAAATAATATAAGATAATTAGAGCTAGATAAAATATAGAAGTGGCAAGGCTCGGACAGCTGTGGCTGCGGCTTGTTCGGAAGAATTATCGAGGCCCTGGCACACGGGGACCTCCTCCAGATCTCCATTTTGGGTTTTAGTTAGTAAGAGTCTAACACTCCCTCCAACTGCACCCACAGCGGGAGGGATCATATGATGATTAAACCTTTTTTTTTTTTAATTGCAGACAGGTTATTGTCTGCAACCAAGTCTTTTTAATTTTAATTAATGAAATTCATTAGCAGACAGACACAATAAAATACATCTTGCGAGTTCTAAATTAATTATCTACATCACAATAACATCGCAAGTATGAATAATGAATCACACTATTATTATGAAGACGAAAGTATGTTATGTCTGTACTGAACCCGGGACCCTCAGCTCGGCAATCCGGCGTCAACAAAGAAACTGGCGGTAGCTAACAATGTAATAATTCTCCAAGTACTCATTTGTCAATTCCACACGCATTGACAACTAATACACAAACCAGTTCAGTTTGAAATCCCATTAACATACCTAACACTACGCAAGTTTGACCGACTTTATTAATTGTCTTGGCAATGCAGTCTGGCTAATTGAAGAAAGCATTGCATAGTGCTCCAGCAATTACATGTGGTTATCAAACCATGGCGGTGTGCAATTGTTTATGGTTATCGCAACCACCAAGGTTAATGGTTCAAGAATGGTGGAGTCGTAATGATGGAAGGGAAGGGTTAATTTGGGCTGCTGAAGGTTTTATACATATTAATGTGTATCTTTATATACTAGCTTCCGTCAGCGATCTTATCCAATGGGAACGACTTCTCGTAGCCTGATGAAAAATATCTCCTCGGTATGTCCTTCCTCGATAAATGGGCTACAAAACCCTGAAAGAACTTTTCCAATCAGATCAGTAGTTCTTGAGATTAGATTTAGATTATATAAAAAAAATGGTTATGAATTTTGAGAAAAATGTCATCTTTAGTCTTCAAGGTTCTCGGGCTGCGGGATGTTCCCAAGAGTTACCTCGGCCCTGGAACGCAAAGACCTCCAGAAGGACCAAAAGTGGGTTTTAGTCAGTAAAAGTCTGACACTCCTTCCAGCTGCACACAGCAGTAGAGAGATCATTTTGATGATTTCCCACAACAAAAAGTCTTCTACTACTGTGAAATTTCAATATAGGTAAAATTGTTTACTGTAGGTATAATAAATCTAAGCTAGCCTGCAGCTCAATGTAGAAGCAACGCCCTTTGAGTATAAGTTATAGCTATCTGACGGTAGGTGCGGTCCTTCAACAACGGTTTGTTAATGTTGTTTGAGATTGATCGCGCCAATGTGAAGTACTGTGTTGGACTAAATTAAAAAAAAAACGATAGCAATTTTGAAAAATACAATTTAATAAGACAGAGCTGGTTGAGTTGTTAAGAGGGCTATCACAATTTTTCGTGAATTTAAACGTTTGATAAGAGTTTTGATGCGTCATTATGCTTTTGATATAGTCACAAAAAATATATGATTAAGAAAGTTTGATCATTTATCTTGGGAGTGTTCAAAATAAATATTTTAATTTGTCCACATACATCAGTAAAATCTTTGTCTCTGCAAAGGATGTTTCATTTCATTCATTAATGAAAAAAAACCTAGTTAGGTACGCTGTTGGATTTTTTTATTATTAAAAAACCTGCAATTGATTATTACATAGAAAAAAAAATTACAAATCAGGGACATTTCGACTCTCGTTATGACCACGTGCCCAAAACCCAAGAATTGTGTTATGGGTAGTAATATTGAAGCTTTGATCCAAGCAATAATTTTTTATTTTTATTAACGTCATTATAGAAGTCTTGGTATCTGTATTTTCAATTCAATTAAATAAAAAAAAATCAATTTTACTGAAAATTTGTAATGTTATTGTACAAGCACTAATCAACAAACTCTCTCAGTTCACAACTTGCGCCTTAATAAATATGCTCAATGTATAATTATTTTGTGCTATTGATGTACTTGTAATATACAAGCTTTTACTTCAGACTGGTTTCTTCTCTCCAGATAAGTAAGTGTTAACAATATTTTCTAACATTTCCCTTCGATGATTAAATTACAAAACCCACTATATTTCTTCTATAGGCTCTCTTGTGTGTCAGAGCCGGGGTAACTTTTGCGAACAACCCGCAGCCTCGGCCCTCTACGAGTCCCTTCGACGTTTGAATTATTTGTTACGAGAGCACATGAGTACGGGTTACATGGCGCTTGCAACAGCGCCGAAATATCGGGAACTTAATAAAAAGGTACATGGTAGCAATCTCGTAACAAATAATTCAAATGTTAGTGACCATGAAAGTTTAAATCAACCCTTCAATGTTGTTAACTTCTCTTCGAGGAGTGAGCTTAAAAAGCATCGGAGTAAAAATATTTTCACACGGCCTCCTAGGCTGAACTGCAAGAAGTCATACAAAAAATAATATTTGCACTGACTTGGCGTTCCATCATACGCATACATAGGACCTCGTTTCATGTGAGCACGCGTGCAAAATCCGAGATACATACATATAACAGCGCAGTCAAACAGTGTAGGCGTAAAAAACTACGCGTACATTGGAACGCGTAGTCTATACAATACTCAAAGCTGCCAACTATGTAACTTAACCTATCCAAGAATCGAATCCCCGTTCAGAGTAGCTTTTGCAGCCACTGCACCAACAAGACATCATCATCATCATCTCCCGAGCCTTTTCCCAACTATGTTGGGGTCGGCTTCCAGTCTAACCGGATTCAGCTGAGTACCAGTGTTTTTACAAGGAGCGACTGCCTATCTGACCTCCTCAACCCAGTTACCCGGGCAATTGCACCAACAAGACAGTTACGAAATAAAAGTCCATGTCATAAGTCCCATAATTACAAAGACATGCCTTTAATTACTTAATTATATAATTAAGTATTAAGTGATATAATGGAGTTGCTTGTCCCAAATGTTTAATTGAGCCTCGCAACCCCTTATTAAGATGGTCACTTTGACGATGCTATCTTTTTTAGTCGCGTTCTATGTACGCCATAATTGTGTAGTTACATGTTACATGGATGCAATTTAGTTGCGTGTAGAAGTAAATATATTTATTTGTAATATTATCACATTATTATAAACGCTAACATTATATATTATACACTACATATTATAAATATAAACAAGAATATTTTGCAAGAATTGATAAAAGGCATAAGCGAAAGGTATCAAATTAAAAAAAAACAATATTGAGTGTCGACTTTGACATCTCAAACACTTATTAATTTGAAAAAAAAGTACAGACGGCAGCACATCAATCTACCAGAATCTGTCCAATTTTCCCATAATCAACTTTGAACCATAAATGTTTCAGCGATAAAATTGCAAAATCTAATAAAGAAATTTGACAGATTGTAGTAGCTTGGTGTACTAGCGTTTGAACTTTGCTAAGTTTAACAGAATTCCTTGCAATTACTTCGAAAATAACAACATTAACATCAATACATACATTAAGATGGCAATCGTTACTTACAGAACCAATTATACGAATGTATTGTCACGCTACCGTTCAATATTGAACATATACCCATAATATTAATCTAAGCTTATAGGTAAATATGAATAAAGTGTCTGTTTGTTATGTTGGAACATAACAAACAGACACTTTAGTGATATGATCCCGCAGTATTATGGCGTCCAAACTGCTTCTCGGCCATGGCGGCTGTTCTCTCTAAGGAGATCAGCCAGCAGAACATATCATAGTGCAGAAACATTTGCGCAGTCACACCTACTCTCTGTTCCCTTCTGTGTCATTTTCATAGACAGATTGGACGACCGGACAGAGATCAAGGGTAGGACCGAGATTTAAAAAAGCACCGGGCTGCTTTGTGAAAGATTTTTAAAATCCACGAAATTATTTCGGCCGGACCCGACAATCGAACCCGACACCCACCAACACAAGACCAGCAGAGCGTAAGCATATATACCACAGATATACACATACATTACTAGATTCATAATAATATTTTTGCCATACTGTTTTGTTCTGGGGTATCTCCAAAACGCCTGCTTTGTATTTGAAAGTTTTATCATTGGCATCTGCCAATATGTATATACATATGCTATAATAATTGATAGCTGATGCTTCTACATAGAGGTTACTTCAGCTATTTATCCTATCCTTTAGAATATAAGCTATTTAAGGGTATATAGAAGACATTAAAACCCTTGAAATTTCACAAGACAGACAACGCCACGGGCTACTGTTAGTGCTTACCTAAATCTAGGTTAAACTCAGTTCACTTGTAAAATCCAAGTCAAGTACTGCGTATCCAGTTTCTTATAATGTGTAATAAGTGGTTTGGGAGAGGTGGAGCGAATTTAGAGCTTTGAGTCGCAATGTGGAATATTATACAGAAGGGCCACAATTCAAGTAGAGTATTTTTGGAGATACGGAATAATCTTTTCAAACTCTAGGTTCAAAAAAAATAAATTACATTAGAAAGTACATCTTCTAAGAAAAGAAAACATTCAGAGTAAAAATTACATAAATTATATTATGGTCAAAAGTTTTATTTTCAACGTACTTAAAAAATAAACTTAAATTAATCTCTAAAGTCTACTTTCCAACTTATTTCAGATAAAAAAATTATCAAAACCTTACTATGAACATTAAAAAGAATTGCTATTTTCAAAAATATCTGTTCAAATTCTAAACAAAATAATGTTTCAACTTCACCTTCTGAAAATTAACTACAAAATGTTCCATTTAGGTTTACACAAGCAAATGTTACGCAAGCCGAATTCTTGAAGTAGGTAATCTAGTCGCACTAGTTAGGGTACCTGCGTTTATTGTCAAAACCTAGCCTAGATACTAGAAATAATTATATCGTTACTACGAATTATTGTTACGAGTTTCAGTTAGCAAAGCGTTGTGTAGGATATTCTGTATTGGTAAGGAATTCGCGTATTTCAATTGTAAATAATTTTAGTATTTCTTAGGCAGTTTAAAGTTTATTAAGAAAGAAAGAAGATACATTTATTGTACACATAAAACAACGCAAAACAAGTAATACTAAGGAAAGAATAATCTGTGAACGTACAAAAATTTCTAGTTGTGCCACGCTTCACGCGTTGCGGCAGCGCTCAGTTATTTTTATTTTAAATAAAAACTTCAAGAGTAGGCTGAAAATCGGCACTCTTTAAAGGTTAATTTTATAAAAAAACAGCCCCCAAAAACGCCCGCTCTTCAACACTTCCTAAGTGCTATCGCTGCGAAGAAGACATGGTGGAACAAACTCCCCAGCAAAATATGTATAAATGCTGTGTGTCATGCTACCAGGTAAAAGACAACAGCGCTGTTTTCAGTTTTCAGCGCTGACCCACGTAATTACTAATCGTATTGTTTGATTGAAACCTATGTATATCTGAGTTATGGAAGTTATAGTTGGGAATTGTTACAGGCCTTGAACTTCATGGGTGATGAAAGGAAAACGGATTTGATAAAACCCCCGGCTCCATCCACAAAAGGAGGAATTATCTAAACGACGAAGCCACACATTTCTACTGATATGTAGAATTTGTGAGGTTAGGGTCCGGTAGAGTTTGACCTTACCTCATGTGGTCGTCTTGGCAACATTTTACATGAAATGTTTTTGGTGGGAATATAATATCATAAATCACATAAAACTCAGAATAAAATCACGGGTTTTTATCTTTCTCGAATCAAGATAAAGGTTCATATTCCTCACACAATAACCCTTATCACATAACAATTCACATAAAACTGTATTTTATCTTAAAATCTTAGAAAAACTTAGTTACATGCAAACATAATTCAACAAATATCGTGTCATTACAACAGTTATGTAATCATTGTAATCCAAGTAATCGCATGTCGCGTCATGAAAACCGTTCGCTTGACGTCGCACGCGCAGATGTCACATGTATGTAGATAGATGACAGTTTAATTTTAACAGTTATCTCTGTATTATATGTAATTGTTTGTACATTTCTATCATAACTAGAAATTCCCTCGGTTTCGTCCGGTCATTTCAAGTCCGAAGTCCGAATTTGTGAAGTCTCATTGATTCAAGTCTCCATGTGAATAATAATTATCATCAAAATAGGTTGAACCATTTTCTCGTCAATTTATACAATGTCGCGCATCTTAGGAGTTATTGAAGTATAGGATGAAAACTACGCCTAAATATGCACACACGATTATACCTCCACAATAGAACAAACCGATACCACCTTATAAGACGGATAGTTGAACTTTCTAGGTTCTTTCTGACCACCCGTAACGACTGCCAAAGATATTCAAATAACAGCCGCGACCCACCAATCTAACATGCCTTCAACAACTTGAAGGAACTCGTACCAAGATGGTCTGCAAATAGCTCCGCATGCTAAGCCAAAACACAGCAATAAGACTTCAATTAAGATTAGGAAGCATAAAACCGCCTTGATGATGAACTTCCTACAAATTACCCCGAAACAATCAGCGCTCAACCTTTGCAGCCTCACTCAGAGGTCATCAACATTAACAATGTTATGTTTAAGGTGTTAAGACTAGCTGTGTTAAATGGTTTCACCCTCCTCCTAGCACCAAACTCACCAAACGTTCATGTTATGAGTAACAAAAAAGTATGCCATTCGGATTACCCATATTTACAAACACCGCACCTCAAAAATAAGGTAACACAACTGACCCATACTTTCATCAAAACTTGAAATATAGCAAAACAGCGGCATTTGATCTATGCGAAGCCTGCCGGGATTGTGGGTTGTTCGCAAGAGTTACCGCGGCACTGGTGCATGAGCACCTCCAGAAGAAACATAGTGAGTTTAAGTCAGTAAGACTCTCAGATCCTCAAGCTGCACATACAGCGAGACATTTTGATAATTTCCCACGACAAAAAAGTCATTTGACCATTTGGTACACATAGTCTTTTGAAATGAAAATACTGAAGATGAGATGTGCTATTTTGATGCGCATTCAAACAGACAAACACTTCATACATTCTTATTTTACAACCACCATTTGCGTGCAACCGTGCATTCAAATTTTGGCAATAAGCAGTTATGAACAATTGTTCGGTTTGATTTTTATCTCGATACTTATATTTTGTTTGTAAATAACAAAGATGTCGACAAAACGACATGAACCAATATAACTAACATTAGAACAAGTAATAAAACAATTAAATTACCTACTTATGTAAAACGATTAGCTTCCGCGAACGGTTCCCTCGCGTCCCGTGGGTATCACTCCGCGCAACCGTATAAAAAGTAACCAATAAAAGACTTATAACATGGAAAGAATTTCTCATCGGCCTAGCAATTCCTGAGATTAGCCCGTTCAAGCAAACTCGTCGGCTTCAATGTCGTCGCTATATCAACCTACCTCAATATTTCTAATTAATTTAATAGATTTTCAACCTTATC
The DNA here is from genome assembly GCA_958496145.1 of Heliothis peltigera. Lineage (NCBI taxonomy): Eukaryota > Metazoa > Arthropoda > Insecta > Lepidoptera > Noctuidae > Heliothis > Heliothis peltigera. The sequence continues at coordinate 1,809,244 of OY292338.1, forward strand.
TCAGTAACAGAAGGTTAAATATTCGATTGGTAAAATTTTATAGATTTAGTTAGGTTCACCTGCTGGCATCATTCATCATTTATGAATCCTATCCACATCCCGTCTTGCCTAAGTACCCGATTTCCTATGAAAATATGCATCTATCGGACGTTATCTAGATGTACTTGCATACGTACATAACATAATTTTTAACACACATGGAGAGGTTTTATTATGATGTTTATAATATATTCAACCTTGTAAGTATATTACTTCCCCTAATTTTACAAAGATTTTCCTACAAAGATTGGGACGGTCAACTGGTTTCAAATAGAATTATGCATTTATTCATATTTCAGTCAAATTAATATTCAAACCAAATTAGAAAACATTAGATTAGCACTTAATTCATAGCTAGAGATATTCGGTTTCCCTATTTCTCACTTCAAGTTAGTCCAAAAATGACAATTTTCCTAAAAATAACTTCAACTCTTACATTCCTCATAATTTATTTTTTTGAAGTACAATCCTATTAAAGGTAAAGTTCTCAAAGAATAGCAAGGCTGCTGAAGATATTATCCGGCTAATATAACCGACAAATTGCTACACTCGCCGTCAAAAGTGCAATGTAGTTCAAATTACGTAAACGACTTTACCGACTAGTCTAGTGGCAAGAAGTAGACAAGAATAGTTACATTTTGGACCAAATCTTGGTCAGTCATTCTTATTCGTAAATGATGACACCCCAATTACTATAAGACTTTGTCAACTCCTTTTACAATAGCGTCTGCAAACCCTATAAAGTGTCCCAACTGCGAGTCTTTTAATTTGGAAATCACTAGAAACGCTTTTAACCTATTGTATCGTCACAGTTACGTACCTATAGGTGACAAATCAAAAACTGTCCAGCACGCCACAGTCACGACTACAATACAACTTTTAAAATTCAAAATTAATAGTCAGTTATAATCGATGATAGGGATGCGGACAACTAGTCAAATTCAATACTTTTATTGAACTGTCAAAAACGGTTACTCTCTATGCAATTTCTATGAAAAACCCACATATGACGTCACAGATTTTTCACATCAATCCGTATACTTATTTCGATTATATTATAAATAAAAAAATAAAAACAGTTTTCGATTCAAAACGATAAATTAAAATGACATTATTTTAAGATGCTTGACAAAATGAATATGATAAAGTATTTTATTTATGACCTAGTCCGCATCCCTATTCCGAACTCACTACTATTTTGTAGATATTTAAGGATGATTTCTTAGCTTGGCGCTGAGGGCACGTCTTTAGTTTTTTGACGCGGCGTTCATAAGGTTAAAATAAAGATGCAGATTTTACGCTAAATAAAGCAAGTTTTATTTATTCAGAAACTTTATTTTTTTGTAAGTAAACTGCAAAATTAAGTCGTCCTGTCTTCTATCATCACCGCCACAGCTAAAACAATGATATATTTATCCTCAAACGGCTAAAATTATCATAAAAACCCGGAACTCAAAGATAAGCAGTTGTCTGTCCATCTGTACGTCTTTGTTCCAAACATTATTGTGTGGGTAACGAAACATCTTGGATTTTTCGTTTCGCATCGCCTCTCGGCGTTTTAATTGCACCTTTTGGCTTAACAAAGGTGGATGTTTGCGTAGTTGCTTGCTGGATTTCCTTCTGAGAAGTTGAATTGTCAAGGAATTAAGTAGTTGGTATGATACATTGTATACGCTTGCAACTGTGCCGAAACAACGGGAACTCAATAAAAAGCTACTTGGTAGCAATCTCTCAATAAGTAATCCATGACCTATAGTCGAGTATTTCTCTAATAGAAGAATAATTTTTCGTCTTCAAATATTTGGCAATTAAGTTAGAGCAGAATAATCTGCAGAATAATGAGAAAGAAAAATATATAAATGAAGTCTTATCGACTGAACGCCAGGACATCCAGAAATCGAGGACTTATTAAGAGAGTTTATCATCGTTGTAAGTCCGGATAGGTCCTACGCCTCATAGGCCTTTCCCATTGCATGCCAATTGGCTCAATCTTCAACTCTCTTTTTCAATCCTTGTTCGTAGCAGATATCAACGCCCCATCTTAAACACGGTATCTAAAAAAACGGCAATAAAAGAATCATGCAACAAACCGCAACTGCCTAAAATAAGACCTTGCATCTCACTCCTGTTCAACAAAAGTCGTCGACTATCACGTTAGGCGTGACGGATCGTGAATGGGCGTCATGACTGTATCCTTGGCAGATTGTCAAGGCAGTTCAAACAGGATAATGCCAATCAAAGCTTTCACTTGCATTTTTGACCCAATTTATTAAAGAGGTTTTGGGTTCTTCTTTTTCAAGTAATAAGAAAAGTTGTCCTGCTTTTCCATAAAAAAAATATATTAAAAAATTTGAAGGCATTAAAACTCCTCACGTATGCAGTTCAGATATATATGAGGTGTAACTAAACTAAATAAGTTGTTGTCTAGATAACGGAAAACTAGTCGGTAAACAAAAAGTGTAAAGAACAAAGCGCTGAATAATGCCAGTCTGCAGTTTGACAGAAACGCGATAATAGCATGCAACGGTAACGAGCATACATAAAAAGTCAGTTTAAGTCTACATTGCTAAGAGATATTACCAAAAAAAAAACTGTATTTTATTCAAATAAAGTCGAAAGGCCTCATTTAAGTTCGTAATTTGCCAAAAATGTCGTTAAAAAGTTGGCGATAAAAATCTATGAGCCCAGCAAACACCCAAAACAACTCCTCAGACAAACCAATTATAGTTACGTAAAAAGAAGAAACACTGTAATCAGACCAAGATGCCATGTCCAATGATTTCATTGTAATACCAAACAGACGCTTCAAAACTAATTATACACTTTCGCGCTCAAAATCAGCGACACGGAAGCAAGATGAAAATTTTGATGATTAAGTATAATTGCTGAGGAAAGTGAACTACTATTTACATTTACAAGATTGTTCTCGTAAAACATCATAACATAGAAACTGTCAGCTTGTTATGGTATTTAGCTGTTATAACTGTTCTTCCCTACCTGGGAAGCTTGAAGGGTTCTTCAAACATGCCAGCGGCAATGCCGGCGGGTTTTACCTGTACGCCTATGCTCCTATCTTATAGCTCCTTTGTTTTGGAGCCTTTAGATTAAGGCACAGTTATAGCCTATATTTCTATGACTAGTCATTAAAGTGATGTTTGTGCATTCATAGGCGCACTCGTAATTATAACACTCTTATAGCTTATCCCATATGCGAAAATGTGATAAGGTACAACTTAAAGAACACTTACCTACATTTAATCGATTAAGAAAGATTAACTATGTAAGTTTGAGATAATAGTATTCAGTTTAACAAATAAGGCCTTAATAAAAGAAAATAAGTGACAAACAGCTAATAATTAAACTCTTATTTATTAAAATTGAACCTTTCATGATTGAAGTATTCAGTTTCATAAACAAAATCCTCTTCCTCATACAAAAGCCGAGGAGAACGGTTGTCCTATAAAAGTCAAGATCATCACAACAATGACATTTAAGTATTTTAAAATTGCATTGCAACAACATAATGCTGCAAATAAAGTTGAAAAAGACATCCTAGCGTCTACTAAACCATCGAAAGAGACAGTATCTAATCGCATAATAAACAATACTGTTCACAACATGGCTCGAAACATAAGCGAAAGCGTTTTAATATAATTCTTTAGTGTTTTGATTGCGTTTATAATTTCGATTTTTCTACTACTCCAAAAAATACCCGTCTATTAATAGAACAGTCTATACGCATTTTTTAAATTGTATGATACGTTATGCTTTATTTCTATATGTAAATTATTCACTCATATAGTTTACCCGTTATAACTAAAGCATTAACATGCATACAAATGGATTAACACTATAGATAGCGACAAATGCGCGCCTACCAAGGTATCGTAATCATCATCATCAGCCTTTTTATTGTCTCTTATACAGAGAAGGAATGAACGGATTTAAAGAATTTAAAGTCCAGTTGTCAATAAGTTTTCTTCACTTTTATCAGTAATTGGTGTCCAAGATATACATAGCCTAGAAGCTGCACGCTTGAATAACGAAAAGTAGCATTGGAACTTGCCAGACCTGGAATCGTACCCACACACTCGTACTTCAGAAGGTTTAACCACTAGGCCACCACGACTACATCCTTTAAGTCTCTTATATGAAACTCGTTAAATACCCTCTTTATCTTCCCACACTAAAATATACCCCATTCATTCGCTAATACGATTTTAATGTCGCCACCGCCTTTTACTTAAACAGTAATTAAGTTCCGTTTAATCGCAAAACTCCGTGCGAAACCCATCTATTGTCAAAAATAAGGTGTCGAGGCTGCGCATGCGCAAACAATAGCTTTTAGCTAATATTATTTATAATGCAAGGTTGGATGGAAGTCGCGTGGAGAATTTACACTTCCTAGCACTTATTTGAGATATTTCTTCTGTCATTAGGTCAAGTTTCTTTGGGTTATATAAATAATGCACTTGCTGACGGCGACGGTAGAATTTTGTCAAGTTTTAAGTGGCAACTGGAATTTTATAGAATTTGTATTTCTCTATAAATTTGTATTTCGTTATAATTTGGCTCGTAGATTTATTAATTCAATCTATGTGTAAGGTACAGGCACCAACACATAAAGTTACGACTATCTGTCAAATATCCTTAATGGAATTTTAACTTTATCGCTGAAGCATATGGTTCAAAGTTGATTTGGAAAATTGGTCAGTTTCGGGTAGCTTGATGTGCTGGCGTTGGTACTATTAGATCATTATTGATGTACTTAAGATGACCACTTTTAATGGTCGAAGTCCTTATTCAGGCAGAAGCTGTAAAGAAGAAAATAACCTAAATGTTGTAATAAATATGAATTTTCTTCTGTTTCAGGTTCACTCAAAACAACTACTAGAACATTTAACAGAGTCTGAAAAAATATTCCTATTCGGTGCCAACCCTAACGGTAAGAACTGCTACTACTTTAGAACAAATCTCCCACAAATTACAACTAATTAAAATTAATGAAACCAGACGGACTATTATAGATAATATCTAGTCAATATTGTTATCTATTTAGTACTTGTTGCAACATCGTTTTCAAGAGCAGGTAGTATTTGAACTTGAGAAGTTGAGCGTGAGAAAATTAACAAGAATAAAGGGTAGTTAATGATGAATATACAAAAAATATGTAACTGAATGATATTGTAAACGTGTTTTTTTCTTTACGATCGACGAGAGATAGGTGCAAAGAAGCGTAGACAGTACTTGGCACGAAATACCAATAGGTTCGATGGTAGGCAGAAAGAAAAATAGTTTATATTGCGCTAGCGCACACACAGACGCCAGCACAATAAGAAACTACAATCTTTAAATTTTCCCTAATAGATTTTCAACTTTATCGCTGAAGCATATGGTTCAAAGTTTATTGGGAAAATTTGACAGTTTCGTGACAGGTAGCTTGATGTGCTGGCATCAGTGTATATAAAGAACAGCGATAAAAAGAAAGCTAAAACAACATGGTCTATTACTAAAACTTAAATAATACAGGTGCCTACAATCTCAAACCAGCATCGTACACATTTAAAACAAGCATTTTCTGAGCAAGCATTTCAAGACCAAACACTAATTATTAAAGAAAATAACGATGTGTGCGAAGAGCAACTAATGATAATATAAAAACAGCGAGTATGCTGATCATTATACCGCGAAAGCTGTACGGTATAAATAAGGTAAATTAAAGGTGTCAAGCGACAGGCCATGGGAAAAACCACTTTTTGATAAACCAGCTGTAGTTGATACCGTGGATAACAGACTTACATTCCTTTGAGTAATTCTATGTGTAGAAATGGGGATATCAATGACAAAAGTTGTCTGGTTATAAAGAGAATCCCCCGTGCCTGAAAAAGATAGATTGATAGATCTCAATGAAATCATTAAATTTCTAAGATGTTGTTTATGTTCTAAATATCATTTAAGACGACGAAAGTCGCAGCATGGGCGGGCCCCCCATTCAGATCTAGTCAAAATCGCCGGGAACCAATAGATGCGGGTTGCTGAAGATCGCGCAAGGCGGCGAGCCTTGGGGGAGGCCTTTATCCAGCTGTGCACGTCTTTCGGCTGAAACAACGACGACGAACGACGATGAAATATAATTTTTCATCACCAATGAAAATTTCTTGCCTTTCTTCACCAGTTAAATTTTAGGACTGACACTAAAGTCACCTCGCTTTAAAATATCCAATTTCCAATAATAATTTATTTCTAATTTTAATTTCAGAAGCACAATTTGAAGTAGCACATCTCAAGCAGCCAAAACGTCGTAAGCGCTCACTCCTCTACGACGACCAAGACCTAGTCGGACTGAAAAAGCACCTAGACATAAAGCTCAGTCCTAGGAACAGTTTCCTAGACCCCCAGTTCCTGCTGATGAGAAGATGGTCTAACAGTACTGAGGCAGTACTAGACCAACATAACGATGAAGAGGTGGATGTCTGTTATTATAGAAGTGATAATGCTGCTCTCTATGTTTGTGATGATGTGGTGAGTATCAGAATCAATTGATGTCTATTGGAATTACTTTTAATTAGCACCATACCCTAACTAGAAGAAAAGGGAATAAATGCTTATTAATAATGTGTTTTTCCCAAAAACGATGACAAAATAGATGAATAGGTAGAAGTCTGAATTCGTTCCTATTTAATTGGCAAAGTTCTATCTGTCCTAGTGTGATCTTTTACTATCTCAATCTTATAGATAGGAATATATAAATACATTTAAATATGTACGGTAAACGAGCCAATACGCAAGAATAGTGAAATCGCAATAAAAATTGAATGCCTCGTCAAATTGCAATAAAGCATGAAGATGCCTTTAAGACTTAATAATACATAAGAAAACGATATAAACTAAACGAACAATAAGCTGTAAAAGATGTTATTATACACGTCCGTTGTTAAATACGTAGTCTCCATTAGTGTCCGAGATATGTAGGCCGAAGAAATTTTAATACCCGACAGTTAATTCTGGGCACAATCATGAGAGATTTTAATTACACTTTCCTTTCATTATAACTTTTTTTTCAGAGGGGCTTAGTCAGGTCTAATGACACCTACTACTTTATACACCCACTGCCAGACAGGTTTCACGATGACCATGCAAAAGCACATGTGATTGTGAAAAAACAAATAGACAATATCGATAATGAAGACGAAACATGTCTAGAAAGAGAAAACATAATACCTAATGAACCAGAACCTGTTAAAACATGGAAGAAACACAGAAGAAAACGAGAAATACCATCCAGCTATGTACATTATAATTTAGAAGGATTCAAAATTAATTTAGCACATAGGAATAAAACTATATCAGATTTTATACAGAAACTTTCACTAGGATCGAATAGGCAACGAAGAGCGATTTTACCAGCAGTGTTTGTGGAAACAGCAGTATTTGTAGATAGAGATTTATATAAGCATATGACTGTAAACTTTCCTAAAGATACTGAGAGAGAATTAGTAAGATTCGTCCTGGCCATGATCAATGCAGTACAATTGATTTACCACGATCCTTCGCTGGGAAGACCAGTGAATTTTATACTGAAAAGACTGGAGATACTGCACGAAGACCCAGCCAATTTGAAAAGACCACATGATATTGATCGGTTCCTTAGTAATTTCTGTACGTGGCAAAGACTGGAAAACCCTCCAGGGGACAACGATCCTTTGCACTGGGATCATGCGCTAATATTGACTGGATTGGACCTGTATGTTGTCAACAAGAATGGAAAAGTTAGCAGTCAAGTTGTGGGTAAGTTATTCTATGATATATCATCATCTGTTTCCACGCTTGATACTTGACTCCTAAGGACTAAATGGCCATGATGCTTATTTTAAAACGAAATTCAATTCGAATTTTGAAACGACCAATGAAATGACTTTTAAAGAATGCATGGAATGCGTACTAACGTACCAGCGTAAGCTCCAATCCAACTTATCAATAACAAATTGTCCATCAATCCAATTGTAACACATTAAACGATTAAATATCGAAAATAAAATGTGAAAACTTTACTTTCACAAACGATTACATACACGTACATAAAAACGAAAAATTTCTACATGTAATAAAAGCCTTTTACGTATAAAAAGTAAGACAAAAGATAATATTGTTAAGTAGTTTATAACGACACAATTAGGCTTATAAGTTTTGTAGTTACAATTCGAGACGCTTTCATGAGACTGTAATGCTCTATATCCAATTGATGTGTCAATGTGTTACATTGATGTATTATAGGCAATAAATAAAATGTAGTCGTGCGTGTTCAACATAGTCATGTTCTGACCATGTTATGCTAATACATCATCTCATTGCACTGGAAACTGGTCTACAGTAGGTAAAACTTTGACTTAAAATCAATATTAATTAACACAATATAGATGTATCCAACGCAGTATCCCTACACACAGAGAAAACAATATTCTTACAAATAGTTGTATAACCTCAAAAAAATGCGAATCTGTAGCAAAAATTTGGATATCTATCATATCATGAAACAAGCTCCAATTCATCAGCCTTTTCTCCTTCTAAATAAAACAAATGTCTTATACATGTTAACAGGATTGGCTCCAGTGGCAGGAATGTGCACTGTTACCAGTAGCTGTACAGTCAACGAGGGAAGGCATTTCGAGAGCGTCTATGTAGTTGCGCATGAGATCGGACACAAGTTAGTATTCATGAATTTCGTTTTCATGTTAAAAATGGTGAAGCTGGTGGGAAGGATGATAAATTTGGTGCCCAAGTCTGGATTCTGAAATTAAAACAAAAACAAGCAAGGATGTGTATATGTGGCAAACAACCTATTAGAAACGAAAGTAAATTTTAATTGCCTATCGATATAAACATAACGGACGGTTGTATGAATACAAATACGTGCAATCATGCATATCGCACAAAAGTACGTACATTTACAGATGTTCAGAAAATTGATCTACCCGAACTTCATTACGATTAAAACAGACGAGGCTGCAAAAATCATTTCCTTAATCATATTTAGCTGCGTAAGTTTCTAAATTCAATCAGATTTCAGCAATCATTGCGGTTTCCAGTCGATTGGGTAGCAATTGCTTTGGTATTTTTAGGGCATTTCGACATTATACAATAAAATTAGTCTTATTTTTTTCCAATGGTAATAAACTTATCCATTAAAGTGCTTTAATTACTGAGGCAGTAAGACAAAAGAAAAAGTAAAATGACAAATTAAGTGGTAAAAAAACGAAGTAGTAATAAAATTGTGAAGGCAGATTTTATAAGATCATAGCTTCTGATCTCCGACCTGCAATTACGAACAAATAGCTTGAAGTTTAGATAACCTTATTAACAAACGCTACCGTGAAACTAGAAGAATATTACGTTGAGCTTGAGCGGTTATATCATTTGAACCAAAGCGTGAAATTAAGATGTTATCAGATGTTTTGGACCTGATGATAGCGAATGATTGATTAATAATTTGGAATACTATCGTTCTAAATCTTGGTTTAACTTTCTAAATGACGTAATTTTATGAAGATGTAATTATTTCGGTATCGCCGAAACTGATCTATTGAATATAGAAACAAACCATGATGATGATGATGATGACAAACAAAAACTTAATAGCTATCGAGCCACAGATCATCGGTCCCTTGTACCACATCTATGAATTCGAAGCATCATCAATAAAAATATTAGTCACTACCATAATCTACACAAATGTGTTTGAATCCCCCTTCTAAATTTAATTATTCTAGAATATCTTATCATTAATCTCTTCCACATTCAGCTTGGGCATGCGTCATGATGGCCCGCTAGCAGACAACGGCTGTGATCCAAGCGCGTACATCATGAGTCCAACCCTCGGCAGCGGAAAGATTACTTGGTCACAATGCAGCAAGAATTACTTGCAAAAATTTTTGGAGTAAGTCTCTTCAAACATTTGAAACCCAAGAACAATAAATTCGATGAAAAGTGATGCTCATAGTTAATTAACGACAGTCCGCTGCTGTAGATCCAGAAAAAAAATTGTGAAAACAAATAGACTCGTTCAAAATCACATTTACTAAGATTCTCATATTCACACTCAATCCTCAGTAATGAAGTCTTCTATCTAAGGTATAAAGTAGGTATAATCCCTTTACAGCACCGTTCAATCACGATGTCTTTTGGACCATGGCAACTCTGCAGGACAACTAGACCACAGCGCTGAAGGCATCCTACCTGGAGAGAGATTTGACGCTGATCAGCAATGTAAGTAATAAATAAACAAAAACAGGGTTAGAGTAAGCAAACATATTGTAACCAAGGAGAGTTCCATTAAGGAATGTAGGTCTAGCCTAAGCTAATATGAGTAATTCTGAATTTTCTAGGTATGTTAAAATACGGACGAGGAAGTCGACATTCAGGAGCCCAAAGTTTAGAAGATATTTGTCGAGACCTACATTGCCAACGCGAAAGATATACATGGACATCGCACCCTGCTTTAGAAGGAACGAGATGTGGTGAGGATATGGTAAGGTCACATCAACTAGTAGACAGAACGAAGTTCAGTCGGGACGGGGACAAAGTCGTGGGAAAAATCGAAGTCAAATTAAAATTGATCATCAATGTACCTAAAGAATCTGTTACACTTGTTCAGTTGCTACCAACACATTCTTTTAGGAAATAAGCTATGTGTAAAATCACAGGAAAGACACAAATTCGCAAGATTATGATTCTTTTGAAAGAAGACCCATTTGAATTGAGAATATCCTTTTTTTGGAACTTAAAACTCCATAATTACACGTTGCTTACAGTACTGTCGCGGCGGCGAATGCGTAGAACGCGAAGGGTCTACAGTGATCCGAGGATCGTGGGGTCGCTGGTCGGGCTGGTCGGAGTGCGCGTCAGCATGTCTAGTAGACGACACGCATGCTCCTGCAGCCGCGGGCGTTGCAGTCGCTACTAGGCGGTGTAATAGACCACGGTAGGTGCTGATTTATTCGTATTCTGAAGAAATTTGTTAATCGCTTTGATCGGTGTTATGGATAAGAAATATACAATCAATATCTATTTCTTTAACAACGGCGAAAAATTCAGTTAACTCTCGCTGCTTGAACTAGGTCTCTTCCGAGTGCGCTTTACCCTTGGTAATAAGGATTACAGAAGTAGACCTACATATCTTCGAAATGTGGCAAGTCCCTTAACAATTCTATCCTATTACAGACATGACAACGGCAAAAATTACTGCGTAGGACATGACAAGAAGTTCCAATCGTGTCATGCGCAACAGGTAAACGAACATTACCTTATTCTTCTGCGTCATCGTAGGGATTTGTTTCAGAAACAAACTTTATTTTTTATAATAATTTCAGTGTAGCAATGTACCGAGGATGACAGTGAGGGAATTCGCCGACCAGATCTGTTTAAGAGCTCGAGATGTTGATCCTGATCTCATTGGCACTGGATTGCAGAGGATCGATTCTGATGGTATGAATGAACCATGATGTTCCATTGACAGATGTTATCAATTCAGGCTGTTTTTTGTCTTCCAGTAATTTCGTCAGCATCTTTCAGTAAGGAAATGGACGCGAGTGATATAAGTTCCCCCTAAATTAGTTCGGCTAACAACAGCGTAATGTCGATAAGGGAACTCTCTTAAAATTTTATGACATCTTGTAGTTGTAAAACTTACCCAGATGTTCAGTCCTTCGTTCTTCAAGTTCCTTATGAATGAGATTTGTCTGGCAGACGTGAGCAGCGCATGCGCAGTGTGGTGCGACACGCGCGGCGGGGGGTACAAGTCGCGCGGCTGGAGCCTGCCCGACGGCACGGCGTGCTCCACCGCCTCGCCCATGTTCTGCATCGCCGGACTCTGTCAGGTGACACTCGCTATACACTACTCCTGTAAACACCCTATATTTAACCCTTAGAAGATTGAAGATTTACGAACTATATTTTTGTTTAGAAATTCACCTGCTCCACAAACCCTGACACGGAGTTCTCACTGAAGCCAAGCGAGTGTGAATGGGAAGCGCTCAGAACTGCTACACCGCATACACCACCGTCAGTATACATTTACTTTTATGCTTAATATAATATTTCCGCTTTTTTAGGCTCAATAACACTGGTCAACACCAAAAAAAAAACTTAATTAAATTCTGAATATTTTTTTCTCAATTCTGGATTATCCTTATATGTATCTCACCACTTGATGCCTAACAATCGACCAAAACAATCATATGAACCAACAAAAATTGTCATTGACTCCAAAGTTGCAGCTTAGTCGATTTTTTAAAGTAAAGTGCACCAAGATTCAATCTCTGCCAGCTGGACTTCAATTTGACAACTTGCTAGCTAAAAATCAGCCAACCTAGACAAGAACATTACAGATCAAGCAGAATGACAATATACTGAAAATATCCTTCCAGAACTAAATCATCCGGCACTTGGCGTCGGGCAGTAGGTTCCCAGTGGACGGCAGCGAGCGGCTGCCACTACCACTGCGTGTCGGGCGGCGCGGGGCTGCGCCTCGTGCGGGCGAGGCGCGCTACCACGATACAGCTGTGTGAACCGCTGGCTAGTGACACCGTAAGTATAAAGAACCTATCATCATTTCCGCTATACGAAGTTCACTACTGAACATTGGCCTTCCACTGATCTTAAAGGATCAGTTCCAAGCGACCTGCATGCACTATCTACAGACAGTTCCGTGTCTATAGGCAGATCAGAGAGTTCAACCTTCCATCGTTGCAATGCTAGAAATCAATCCAAAATTCAAAAGAATGTTATGGTATAGGCATGTCATGTGAACACAAGCTATAATACAAATACTGTGTTAAGTATGAATATGATTGGATGGAGGCATTCCACTGCCTTTGAAGGGCCATGTCTCGATAGGCAAATGGTTACGCTATAGTACCGTATACAGCATTCTCGTCAATTTATGTCTAGGTACATCAAAGAAAATTAGTAAATTCTTCCTAAGTTCACAAAAGATTTATATTATGATAACAAAAACTATGTTTATTTGCAGGGTTGCACTCAAAAGAAGTCACCTTACCAGTACGCGACCATGGTCTGCACCAAGTACAAGGACAGAGTGAGGAGACTGTCTGGACTGGGCATGCAGATATCACCGGCTTTAGGTAAGAACTCCATAAACCTGAAACGTTAATGAGATCTGATGTGACCAAATCTAGTCTACAGAAGATTGTATGACAGTCCTCTAACATCTGCAGAAATTCGTTGAATCATTGAGGCACCTATGTTTCGGCTAATTTGCCGAAACAGACGGACATGTCTGTTTTCTACCAAAACCCTTGAGATACATTTCCTAGATTTGATTTGCAGAGGATCCTGACCGGCCATGCCGCATCGCCTGTCAAGACGAACGCGTGTCCCATCGCTTCTACCTGGTCAATGGGCAAGAAGGCTGGTTCCCACTTGGAACATCTTGTGGGAAGAGGAACTCTTCGTATTGCGTCAGCGGCAAGTGTTTGGTAAGCTGGCATACAGAAATAGCAGGATTTCCTAAGAATTAAAGACCTAAGGCTTTTAATCACTACTTTTATGTCTTAGTATAGTTTTGGTTAGTAATCATATATGTATGTATATAAAATTTGTGTACTTACTTACCAAAAATATGATATTCCACCTTTTTCTCAGTTTTTCAATCGCGACCGACATCCAACATTTTGGTGTAATTTTGAGTTGCTAATTGTTGATCTTACATTTTTGTATAATAAAGGATCCGAACATCAGTATCGCATTGAAAACCAACGTCTTCCTTCTGAACAAACCCCTTATTTATAAATCACTCAGCGTCCTTCAAAATATTTCCCCCTACCAAACATACCCGAATATCAACCAAATATTTTTCTTCCAGGAGTTCGGTCCCGACCACACACCCCTATCGGAGATGGTCTTCACGCTCCCCCTGCTGAGCCGCTCCACCAACAGCACGAGCCGCGTGACGTGGCACACCAGGTCCTCAAGACATAGGCGCAGTCTACGCACTGATCGGATCACTGTCAAGGCCACGCTAGACCAGGCGCATTTGGACGATATTATTGCGAGGTTGAATTTAACACGTAAGTTTTGAAAGATTCTTCCTTTTGTTTCCTTTCTTTCCTTTTTTGTCTAAAAATTAAAAACATGCAATCACATTATTACAAAATATTTCTGTCATTGTCCTTTGCCACTGCAAGCTGACTCAAAATTGCAAACAGGCACATCAAAAGTTACATTTGTACTTACCTGACCTGGAATCGAACCTACACACTAGTACTTAAGGGCCTGGGGCTTGCACTAAAACACCTGTTATCACTACATAGTATAAAACAAAGTCGCTTTCTCTGTCCCTATGTCCCTTTGTATGCTTAAATCTTTGAAACTACGCAACGGATTTTGATGCGGTTTTTTTTAATAGATTGAGTGATTCAAGAGGAAGGTTTGTATGTATAATTTTGCACCCGTGCGAAGCCGTGGCGGGTCGCTAGTATACTATAAAACCAACAGCTATACACAACATTCTCATATATACTCTTATCTTTACAGACAATTTAAACGACCACATAACCTACTTTGACTCGATCCCGGATCACATTGAAGTGGACTTCAACAACCCCATACACATCGCGCCAGAAGACACGCTGCTCAGGAAACCACCCAGGCCTACGTGGGACTGAACTATGGTACAGAAGCCAGAACATCAACCTGTCAAATTTCTTTAATAGATTTTCAACATTATCACATTACCAGAAGGTTAATATTCGATTGGTAGAATTTGACAGATTCCACAGACAGGTTGACGTGCTGACGTTTGTACCTACCTAGTTCATTTTATGAGAAATCTGCTAAGGATGAGATGTTGGTGAAACCTGGCATCAAATTGTAAAAAATCGATAAAATATAATCGATAAAAACAAAAATAAGTATTTTATCAGTATTGGAAGTTCGCGTCGATTAGAGTTTAGTTGTCCTTTGTTCGGTTCAAGTGTCTTACAACTGCGCAAGGCGTACTTTGGAGAAAGTAATTTGACGGGAACTGCAGACTATGGCGAGCGGGCCGCCATATTTAAACGTCTGTCAAATTTGTAAGGTTTAGAAGTTCAACCCTATATTGCTGGTCGTTTCTTCAACAATGGATAAAATGTTTGGAACTGATTACCGTAAAGTTCAGTGCCCTATAATGCTTGGAAGACTTATTGAAGTACACGTAACATAGTTTTTTTTTCTCAGTTTTTTTAAGACTTGCTGTTAGTAATTTTGGTCGATTTCAAGATCAAAAAACAATTTTGTCACGGGACTGTCATTTTTTATGTAAGTATGTCCAAAGTCAAAGGCATTATTTTTTTCGTAATGAACCCAAAAAAAAATATTTTGGACTTGTTTCATTTAAAATATGCCAGCGCATCAAGCTACCCGAAACTGTCCATTCTTCCCAATCAACTTTGCATCATAATGCTTCAGTGATAAAGTTGAAAATCTATTGAGGAAATTTGACCGATTGTAGTAGTTTGATGTGCTGGCATCTGGGTACCTTCGTATGGTGCAACTACGAATTTTTGGTGAACAAATGAGTTTTTGAGAACAAATATAATTATTTATAAGTCATGTACATATTTCTCCAGAATTGTGATCAATTTAGTAATTTATTTATAGAGAATTTTATACCTTTGTTAAATAAGTAGGTTTAAGTAAATAAAAAAGATATTTTATACAAAAGTACACGTTTTATTTGAAAGGCACATTCATTTTGTAACTGGGTTTTACATACAACGATTAAAAATAAATTACTTTGTAAAATTAATCTAAATGTATTTTCTATAGGTATGTATTCTTAAAATATCAAGAATATATTTTGGCGTATGTAAGTTAATCATGGTTAAACTTCTTCAGTAAAAAATTAATTCAGTAAAAATATTTCCAATACGAAAATATTATTATTGTTTGTGAGTATCAAACTTGCTGTGTCCTATAATATTTTTTTACAGTATAATATAGTGTGTACATAGAGATTACGTAATAATGCGTATAATGAGTATAAAATGCGAAAGTTTACAAGATTTCGTTGAAACTTAGGCGTAAGATAGCTTATATAGCAATATTACACGGTATAAGCTAGAAGCTAGGTGTATAATTAAATTGAATAATAATAACACCATTTTAGTAGGTAATCATTTAAAGAGCGGTAGCAATTATCAACATTTTCAATGTTAATAACATTACTAAGCGCCAGTTTCACCGGTTGCTGATAAGTTTCAGATAGTTTATCTGGCAGATAATTTCATACAAATACTTTTCCATTTTTTAATTTATCTGGTAGATAGTGGCTATCCGTAACTTGTGAAACTGGTCGTAATACGCGTATATTCGTTGAATAAACACCACATTAATTAGGGACTGCGTCACTTAAACTTTCCTTCATTTAATTTATATAGGTTTTCATAATTTGACGAAAAGTTCGAAACACGAAATTATGAATATCAATAAATTATTGGTGTTGACGCATCACGTCACCAGCCAGGAAGTCTGACAAGCAGTCTTATCAAGAGGTATCAGATTGCCCAGGTAACTGGGTTGAGGTTAGATAGGCAGTTCCTTCATTTGTAACACTGGTATGAAGCTGCATCTAGTTAAAACCAAAATACGACCAAATGGCGTGGTGATTAGTGAACCTGCCTGCCACGCAGGTCGCGAGTTCGATTCCCGCATAAGTCAAACATTTGTGTGCATTAACATTGGTGTTTGACTTAGTCTGGGTGCTTCTATGTATAATATGTATGTATTTACAAAATAAATATAAGCATGTTTATCAGTTGTCTAGTACCCATAGTACAAGCTCTGCTTAGTTTGTGGCTAGATGACGTTGTGTGAATGTGTGAGGAATATTATATTATAGCTTGGGAAAAACTAGGCAGATAATGATACACTTAATGAGATTACTTGTTCTAGGAATAAATCCTGCTGTTAGCATTCTTCAACGCATGTAGAAGTCGTGCGGGATCCGTCAAGAACCATTGCCATAGTTTTCTGAGACCTTGTTTATCACCATTCTGAAAATAATAATACAAATTAATTATTATTAGACCTTTATATCTCTTACATGTCCTGTGGAAACTTTGAAGTTTCCTCTTTTGGGAACTTACAGCTTTATAATCATCTTTAGCCTTTTATCGTCCCATTGCTGGGCACAGGCCTCCTTTCACATGCAGAAGGATTGAGCGTTAATCAACACGCTTGCTCAATTCGGGTTAAGAGTAATTTTTATTAAAGCCTTTAATTGGCAATCATAAGATGTTTACAGTCTTAGTAAGCACATAGACTGACTATACAAATAAGTATAGAGCTGCCAAGGCAGGCAGGCTTGACGGGCAAAACTACTGACTATCGCGCGTACATATATTAAATTCCTTTAAAAAAAATGATAATTGCTCACATAAAGAAAGCCTTCTATGCAAAAATTGAAAACGCCTTCCATTTGACAAAATGCATTTATAAAAATAAACCATTTATCAACATACCTTGACACTGGTGAACAAATTACTAGCATCCAGCACTTTCTTGTCGACTACCTCCATGTGCTGCTTCAGCGTATGCGCGAGCGCAGCCACCGTGCGGTCCCACGTGTTGGGCTGGCGCGTGCAGCCGTCCCACAGGTAGGAACGGAGTGGTTGCGATGATTGTTTACTGATAAAAATAGATTAGTTTATACTTTATTAAAAAACCGAAAAAAAAAAACATTTTAAAAGGCCTGTAATAAACATTTAAAAAATACACAGTCATAATACTGAAATCCTACTAATATTACAAACGGGAAAGTTTGTGAGTTTGGATGTTTATAACTCACGTTTCGCTTTTAGGGCTAAGCTAATTTTGATGAAACAAGTCTGTTTTAAACTTAAAAAACCGCGTTCAAATCTGTTCATCCCTTTAAGAGATACGGTGTCACAGACATACAAACACCCCTCTTTTTGCGTGGGGTGGGTGGGGTTAAAAAATACTTACAATTGTTCTGTGAGAGTCTCTCGTCTCCTACACCCGTCGTCCACACTGTCAGCCAACTCCTCGACGTGTGCTCGCGTCTCATTGTACAGTTTGACTAAAAGACTCGGGTCTCCAGACTCCGCGCCTAGTATATGTAGTAACGCCTGAATCAGTACGTCAGATGTTTGTAGCTTCTGTTCGCAGGCGTTTTGTTCGGAGCATATCTCATTCATGGAACCCTGTAAAAAAACAATTTTAAAGTTATTGCGAGCCGCCATTAAATTTGGCGCCAACTAGGTACGTCTCGTCACACAAATAAAATGCGAATATTTGTGTGTGGATGTTTGTAACTCGTCTACTGATCGGATTATGATTAAAATTTGTAGCAACATGAAATATAGGCTATTTCAATCCGGGTAACAGGTGGTACGATATACTCACAATCCTGCTGAGCACGGCAGCAGCATCGGCGACGACGTACTGCCTGAGCTGGTCGGCCAGCTGCAGGAACTGCTCGAGCGCCGTCAGCTCGTGGCGCAGCGCGGCGTACAGCACGCGGTCCAGTGCGCTCGCGCGCTGGCACGTGCCCAGCAAGTGCGACAAGTCTGCGTGGATCTGTCTGTAATGATACGCTATTAATAATGACCTGCCTCGTTGGTCTAGTAGTCGCAAGGCGCAACTGCTGTGTACGGGGTCTCCAGTTCGATTCCCAGGTCGGGCCGAAATCGCTTTGTGGGTTTTGAGAAACTTTTATAAAGCAGCCTGGAGTCTGGAAGTTGGTGATTGATTCACCCGTGCATCGGAGAGCACGTAAATATAGGTCCTGCGCTTGATCTCTCTCGTTCAGCTGAGCAGAACATTATTATAATGCACAAGTATTCGCGCAGACACAGGTGGCCAGGTGCAGTCTCTGTTCCGCCAATCTCCTAGCCCGGTGGTCGGCAACCCAACAGGTCCAGATAGATGGTCATCCATCCTTGGTCCACCTGCGCCTAGTATCATCTATTGAACTGTGCAGCTGCTAATTAGCCTCTAGCCATCTGAAGATCAGTAGGTACCAAATCTTACGCTACAATGTATACTGAAATCTTTTTAACTCACTGTCTAACAGCCAGAGCACAGCAAGCCGCAGTCTCCACAGCGAGGTTGGTGCGAGACTCGACCAACTGTCTGACTGCATTGTGCAATTGCTGGTACAAAATAGATTCTTCTTGTTCTAGTAGGTCCACTTCACTTTGAGCTTCCAGTAGGCATGACCTGAAACAGAAAAAAAAATTGACCAAAATGCTTCCAATAGCCGCTTAGCCAAGCTTAAAAAACATGGTTTTTGTTGTATTAATTATTGTATTTACGAATACTTAAGGTGAGATTCCACTAGTGTGCAGCGTGCGGACATTTCAGAAGTGTACGCGAAACTACAACTTTTGTCCGTGAGCAATCATGATAGCTGTGGACTCGCTCCGACGCGTACATATTTTTTGTTCGCGTACAAAATTTGTTTTCAATAAGTAAAGTTTTACGTATGTAATAATGAGATGAGTAGGTACAGACAACTCCTTGTTACTTTTTATTTTTTGCTGCTGATGACTAAACTCTATTTGTTATTTGAGATTCACGAAGTAGAAATACATTAAATTGACTTATCTCCTTTTTACCGTAAAACTTTATAATTTATTTTATCCAACTGTGAAATTAACTAATTTTTCAAAATTTATGACTCATCCCCTTTTACCTACACCTTTTACCACAGAAATATGCGCGAATAGTTTTAGTGAAGTCTCGCCATGCCATTACAGTGCATTATAAAAAGGTGGTAAAAACTTGTATTTTTAGTTCTTTGATAAATACTGGTAGATGCAAAGCTTGAAACTCTCAACTATATTCTTCTTCTTCAACCTCTAGTCACCCAATGCTGAGTGTAGGTCTCCAAAATCTTTCCACTTCTGGCAGTTTTGTGTATATTACAGCTTAATCATTATTATTGATTTATTTGGATTACATAGCAATAAGTTTCCTGAAGTATGTAGTATAAATGAGTTTAATTGACAAGTAAATAGAAAGTTTACTTACGTGACTTGACTAGGGTGAACATCCTTGTAGTTGGATACTAACGCCAACTTAGCTTGCTCCCCTGACAGCTCTGCCTTGGATTCAATGTAAGAGCACATTGCATCCGACAACCTGGATATGTAAAACTTGCTTAGAATAAAGAGATTTCTTATTTCAATAAATTCAAACGTAACTTAATTTATGAAAACCCAATTCAGATAAAAATCTTTTAGCTATACTGACCTCAAGTCAGAGTAAACAATATGTACGTTTTATATGATGTATGTACGCGTATACGTAAGTTCTGTTTACCACGCTAGAGGTCGCGGGTTCGACTCGCGTATAAGTCAAACATTTGTATGCATGAGCATGGGTGTTTGACTTAGTGTAGGGGTTCCTATGTATACAATGTATGTATTCACAAAAGTATATAAGCAAGTTTATCAGTTGTCTAGTACTCATAGTACAAGCTCTGCTTAGTTTGGGGCTAGAGGTGTTGCGTAAATGTAAAGAAAATAAAATCCTCAAAACACAGTTGAAAAATCTGGGATGCATCCAAAGATATTAGAAAAGACGAATATGTCATAGACCGACCTTTCCTCCATATTTTTGGCTTCAGCAAGCGCAGCCCTCAACTCCTCATCAGATGAGGTATCATTGATTCTCTTGGAGAACTTCTTAGATGTGAACAGATCAAAATGTGACCTGAATAATGCCTGTGACTGTCTGTATGTTTCGAATGGACCGAATGTGAAGAACTTCTTTGCAGTTTCCTAAAAAAACATAAAAACATAAAAAAACACAGATTATGTAATTATTCAAGGGAGTATATTTTACAAATACCAAGCTAATTACTAACAAAACTTGCGTTGGTCCTTTCCAGCTACTAAGAATGTCTCACAGTCAAACAAATAGTACCTTCTTTACACCTGACGATGGCACAGTAATCGGAAAAAAACGGGCCGATACACAAATTCCAAAATTAAAAAAAGTATCTGGCTAAGTGACATCTATACCTATCACTTTAAAATACCACCTAAGAATTCAATAGAAACCATTTGGTGTTAGGATATTACTAAATAAACCAAGTTAAATAATAATAACTACAGCTATGGATTTTTAATTTTAAAATATAAACTCAAATCCAAAATAAATTCCCACTTCATGTTTCATTTGGATCTGTGTAAGTCAATCAAAATAACAGTTTTCATTATTTTGAACAACAGTAAGGGGAAATGAGAGTACCTTATCAAAATGAGAACTGCTGTACATGTCTAAAGTATCAGCAATCACGTCTATGACTCCATTGGTGACAGTCTCCACCTCCTGCGCGAGGGTCAGGCACTCTTCACCAGCGGCACTCTCGTCATCTTTCCATTGTAGGTAAGACGAGTTTAGTTTAGATATCTCTAGAGATAATTCTTCTTTTGTGAGCCTGGAAAGTAGAAACATAAAAATATTGTAACTTTATTAATTTACTAGCTGTTGCCAAGTGCCGCGTGGGCATTAGGCGATTAAACATTCCCACCTCCCCCCCAAGTGATAGCGTGATGTAGCCTATACATATGTTGACCCGACCTCTTAGCTATATTTATGCAAAATTTGAAGCAAATCCATGCAGTACTTTTTGAGATTAGCCCAGACATACATACAGACAAAAATTCTAATTTGGCTTCAATATTGAATCTAGATCATGCCCAATTGTTCTTTTAAAAAAATATTCAATTCACATACATCACACATATTTTTTTGTTTCAACAAAACATTAAAATAAATACCAAAATATAAAACATTGAAGTTTGGGAATAAGGCGTCTCACAAGCCTCATTCCTTCATATTCAAGTAAAGTTAGTGCCTGAGAATGACAAAACTCGATATACAACATGTTTTATTCTTGTCAGTAAATGTAATTAAGTTTGCAGTAGAAAATAAAAAAAAATGGTTTTTAATAGTAGAAGCTAAGCTAACCGATGCTCATGAAATTTTTTTATCCATCATACCTTTTACAGGATACAAACGGACAAATAAAAATGAAAGAAAAGCCTTACTTATTCTGTCTCTTCAAGTCGCTCAGCACCATTTCTTGCTTCTCCAACATAATTAACCTCTCTTGTAACATTTTGATGTCCATTTCTACATCCTCTTTAGCTTCCTTGTCTCCTGGTAGACAGATACCTTTGTACTGCTCCTGTAGGCTCTTGGTGGAAGCTTCTAGATCTTCAGCGGAAAGAAGCTGTCCTTTCTTTTCTAATTCTATGTAACTGTAAATATTGTCAAGTAAATTATTAATAGTGTATTTGTGGGCTTTGGTAAGAATTTCGTCATCACGTTGGTGTAAGTGTACTTATCAACTTTCAGTGATTTATTTTTTGGAAAATATAAGTGATACATCGAGGAAAATGGGGTGTTTTATGAGTCAAACGTCAACATATACCTGTCGTGAATGCCAGATTAACTACAACTGAATGAAAAGGCACAGCAATTTTTACTTTAGTGCGGACATTACAATTCAAAAATGGAACAACAAATCTGGCGTCTCGTGTTTCAATAATCAATATTACAAGTTTTAACCTATTCTGCATAAGTATGCTGCTAGTATCTAACTAACCGACATTCCTCGCGGGCACTCAAAGCATTGTTATGGTCCAAATTGTTGTGAAGCCATCGTAAAACACCAGCAAAGTCGCGATCGGTCAACATCCATTCAAACGACTTTTTGTAAGTGTCTACACCCAAACTATGCAAGAATGGCACAAATTCTTCATCACTCATGTCGTTTAGAGCGTTCATTTTGGAAAATATATTTGAATTTCAATGATAAAATGAATATAACATAGACAGGCCGTTAATGTTTTCGAAATATCAAAACATTTATGTTTGACAATTCAAAAATAGAGTTGCCAGCTCATGATCATGAATATTACCATATTGGATTTTGACAAGGGTAAAAATTTATATATGGTTAATAATCACATATTAATAAAAATCACAGATTAACATCATTATTCTGCAGTCCTATTATAATTTAAAAAACTACCACGCCATACCAATAAATAAAATTTATTAATTTGCAACTCAAAATGTTTGCGTTTACGGAGAATGTTTCAAGAGGTTTCAAGTAAAGCTCAAATAACAAAAAAGTATCGTTTTATTTTCTCTTTTTAATATTATAATTTTCAGCTTACACAATGAAGACTGTCATATGGAAGGAAAGCTTTTTAACCAACTTCTAAGAAAGGTCAACAGGCCAAAAAACTTTTGTGTTCGATTTTTTATTTCATCTTATTCCACTATCTACTGTACTACCTATCTATTATAAAAATGTAATGACTGCGTACCTAGGTACTTTTTATAAAACAATAAGCTTAAATGAATTTGCTGTGTGTGCGTAGTGTGCACAAGTTACTGCGTCCCTCCAGCTGCACGCCACAGTTGTAGGAATGATTTGACTTTTGACTAAAAAAAACTGCATAGGTATCCGCTTCTAATGAGTATATTACAAGATAACCCATGAAACTTTGACACACAGAAAGATAATAGATAAGCTGCTTTGATGCAATAGGTGACGCTACCTATCCTAACAACTTAAGGTCCTAGAACAAACTATCATCCTCATCATTATCTCGATACACGTGCCACTTAAACCCAGACACCCAGACACCCACATACAACCACTCAATCCAGAACATACCACTGGAACAAACTCCCGCGTCCTTTCGCTCTTGACCCTGAACTTGTCCACCGTTCAAGTGCGAGGATATGCCAAAACAGAGGGTCTTGATTGGGTAACTACGCGCCAAATTGTCACTTCCTTCGTTCTTTGTGTCACCATGATGAAATGATATATCGAATGACGCAGGGTATTTGTGTTCTCTTTGTTAGTTGATTGTAAAAATTGTTTATCTTGACTTCATCAAAAACAACAATGTAAAAAAATCAAAGTTACTAGGTATAACAAATAATTTCAAAGAAAACCCATAACGTACATAAAAAGCAAGTTAAAAATAATACAAGGCACTATAGTAGCTGCGGTATACGTACATACAAAAACAAACTTATTATAATCATCTTTGTACATTTTCAAATAATTTTCCGATTGAGGTAGGTATTTTGGACAAATAAGAATTTTTGAATCGTGTAAAATTTAAAAGCGCCTTTTAATAGCCTCATAGCAATAAACATTTCGGTTGCTATTTTGCTGAGATGTTTATGTACACAATTCAAAATTATTGTTAGGTATCTTCAGCGGCTAATAGTGTTTTCTCATAAAAAGAATAAGCATAGGGTACACATAGGTATCGGATGCTCAGAATATTAATTTAATATAAAGATTATTTGATCGTAAAAATACTTCTATATAATTTTAATCAAGCTATACGTAATTAATTATGATGCATATTCTTTTTAATCATTTTATTACTCAACCATCTATTCTGCAGTACGTCGCATCGATTCAGTTGCTTGTCCATATAATGAGCAGTCCTCCTTTTGTAGAACTATGCGAAGAGCTGGTCGCTGCTCGTGCAGTGTGAAGACTACTCGAGCAGTCTCCTCGATGTGGCTCGCTTCCGTGACACTACACGTTCCTATGGCTTTCTTGTATGTGTCCACTGTCCCACGGTACGAGAATAACAAACAACTACTTGATTTGAGAAATGCATGAATTTTTTGGTAAGGTTGAGGAACTGACTTTTCAGAGGTTTGCACTTCAAATCTGGCTAATTATACAATATAGCTTATGCTTAGTAGGTAAAGGGTCTATAAAGTAAAGTACGTAAAGTAAAGTAGGTAAAGAAACCAGTATAATACACAAGGACAGAGCGTGGATTAAGAAGATTGCATTTGAAGCTAACGTATGTTGATTAAAAAACTGCAAACATCCACTGAGATTAAATATAATCTTAATACCAGATGTTTACGAATCTAGGCAGATTTTGTATGGATGTTTTGTCACTGGTTTACGGTGAAAGAAAAATCAAGAGAAAACCTTAGATCTGAAGTCTGAAATCACGACTTTGAGAATTTATTTTATTTTTTGTGTGTGACTTTGCATGTAATTTCTCTGTTTGAGAACGTATTTTACCCAGCACCTCAATATTATATTATACTAGCGACCCGCCCCGGCTTCGCACGGGTGCAATGCTGATACTAAAATTATACATATAAACCTTCCTCTTGAATCACTCTATCTATTAAAAAAAACCGCATCAAAATCCGTTGCGTAGTTTCAAAGATTTAAGCATACAAAGGGACAGAGAAAGCGACTTTGTTTTATACTATGTAGTGAAGCCGTTATTTTGATTGAAACTAAGGTTGACGCTATCTTCTAATTAAACCAAGCAACAATGGAAACAGACATTTATTGCCTACATAGGAAATAGGCGACATGAAGCACTCTCAACATCTCAGCGTTGTCCTCACAAAGAAAAACAATGCAGTCAGCTTGTTCAGGCACCCAGCCGATACTTTCAAACATCTCTATCATTTTCTACCTTACCGCTAGCTGTTAAGGTTCAAATTTAATTGTCTATAGATGTAGGAGTCGTATTGAATGGATGTCAAAAGTCCTTATCGAAGTAGAGGGCCACTAGACTTGTTCGTGCGTTATGAATGCCTGGTACCTATTTTCTATTTAACTTGATTTTCGCTGCGCTTGCGGAATGCAATCGTACCATGTCGATGAGCTTACTAACTAGCCTTTTACTGCGATTTTACTAACAGGAAATTCGAATGCAAGGAAATATCCGAAAGTCTTTTGTTTTATTATTTCATCTCGATTTTGTTTGATGGCATAACTTTTTATTCAGATGTACCTAAGTAAAGTTTTATTTCATTCATTATCTATCGTTGAATCTAATATTTCTATATCACATTAGCTACATAAACACTTTACCCATTAAATTACAACCAAATAGGTTGTATTAGGTTATTTGCAAACATAACGATAGAAAGGGACAAATAAGTGAGGCATCAAAAAATTCATCCGCATCGCTGTCAAAGGGGATCATGACCAAAAGGCTAGATTAGCTGAACTACCACGTTGAGAAGGTAAATTTGAAAAGCCTGTTATGATCTTTATTGATGGTACTTTAACAGTAAAAGATTGCAGATAGTAGGTAGATATTATAATTTATTATAAGTTTCATGCATCTTAATGAAATGCAAAAAACTTTCTTCTTTTATCAAACTTTCTCTCACTATTGTTTCATTGCCGACAATCGGCAGCTTTAAGCCCACTCATTTTAATTAACACGTAGGCTGATTGGAAAGTTTTTTACTGATCTTGAACCTTTGAAGTATCTACATATTATGTAGTTGCGTAAGTACCCACTTACTTCGTAAGAATCCGCTAAAGAAGACAGATAGTACTTTTATTAAGGGTCGGTTGCACCATGCACACCAAAAAACGAAACTACTAATTGATGAAATCGGCTATTTGACGGCTGGTTAGCGTTCTCAAGACATGGTGCAACTCACTCTAAGGTTGTAAACTTAACAATAAGTTAACTTGATGAATTCATGTTTTACAAACAATACCATAAGTGCCATCTAAGTGCAGCCTGCCGACAGTATTTTAACAGGCGCTTTGTACATTATAGAAAATCAAAACTATTTTTACGCGACTGCCAAAAAGTTAGTTCAAGTTTTTATTTGATTCGAACTTTGTTTGCTATAAATGTAGGTATTGTAATTTCAATCAACAAATTGTTTCAAGAGAGTAGATACTTTAACCAAGTTTATGACATATTTTTTTTAGGTAAATCCTAAGATTGACTATAAATAGAATGATGGTAAAATATCGATTTACCGTACTTTGAGCTTTTACAGTATATTTAAAAAAAAATTAAAATCAAACAACAAAATGTGTAGCAATCAAGGGCGTCGCCAAGGGGGGGCAGGGAGGGGCAGCTGCCCCCCCCTAGAG
This sequence comes from Heliothis peltigera, assembly GCA_958496145.1. Lineage (NCBI taxonomy): Eukaryota > Metazoa > Arthropoda > Insecta > Lepidoptera > Noctuidae > Heliothis > Heliothis peltigera. The sequence continues at coordinate 1,836,239 of OY292338.1, forward strand.
ATCCTAAAAAAGTTGCCAAATATAATGCAACCAAAGTCTTTGAGTTGATTTATTGAACAATAATTCCTAATAGGATACTATTGTTATTACAATCGCTGTAGATGCAAGGCTCGTAGTACAAGTGAAAAGCTTCATGTGCTGTCGACTTTACCTACAATTCATACCTTTGTAGTAGGTAAAGTCAACTTGCCCCCCCCTGGGCCATCGGCTGGCGACGCCCTTGGTAGCAATCATAAAATGAGCAGTAGGTATGGAGACGAGTGTTAGCAATACTGGAATTGATTAACCGGGAAATAGGTACCTACTTCCTTTAGGAGGGAAGAAAAGCCCTGGAAAAAAGTCAGTAAGTATAATAATTAAGTACTGATTTTCTAAACCCAAAGAAATGGAGATATCTCGTAATTTTGCACTTCTAATTAATAATTAGTACTTAATAAAGTTAAAGCCCCCTCCTTTCCAACTCTTTGAAGGGTTTCTTTGCAAGAGAGCACCCTACACATGTTACAGTAAGGGTTGTATACAGGGCGTGTCTAATTACGGCAGCTATAAAAAGAATCTATTTGTGTTCGTAGCCTGTGTCTGTATATGTCAGTTTGTTTGTTTGTCTAGGACGCGGCTTCGAGCGGTCTGTTCTGATGTACATATTATGTGGAATACCGAATGTAATGGAGTAAATTTTGGACACAAATAATAATAAATACCTACCTGTTTTTTAAAGCCTTATAATTAGTTTATAGTCTGTGTTGTCTGGATAGTCGATTAACTAGATTATCCTGCGATTTTCTGAAAACTTAATCTATCCTTTATTTGACTTAATCCAGTGTCTCTTCCCAAGTGTCAACTCTCATCTTAAAAAAGAAGTACCTACCTACGGATCAGATTAAGCACACGTCCATAAATGTGTTACATTCTTTTTTCAAATGATTCAAAAAAGAAGAAGACAATAGATACTTACAACACAGTTTTTTATTTATCAATGAATGTAGTCTATAATCTAGAAGTAGCTCACAGAAGCGCTAGCGAGACAAGTTAGACGCTTTCTTCACTGATTGGCCGTGACAAGTTTCAGACAGACATATGTAGATGGAAGACTTTGAGGGAGGCCTTTGCCCAGCAGTGGGACAATTATAGGCTAAGGAAAAATATACTTGTAGGTATCACATTTTTTTTTTAAGTTTTAATTTGAAATAGATTAAAATAAAACGTAGAGTACTTACTCCATTGGTTTTCGTGCTCAGACAATACAAACAAAATCAGGATCATTTCGTTGGCGCCCGTACAAAAGGACCAGCGTATAAAGAAACGTAAATAAAATGTAAATAAATAGCATGAGCGCCACTCTTGCCCGCCCCCTTGCGGCCTAGCATAATAATAGCACTACGAAATAATTAGAAGTTCGTGTTGGGATTTTCTTATTTTAGTTCTAATATACACTAGATTTGCATAGTTAATGTAAGTGCCTTTGTAATATCACAGATTACTGAATAGTTATGGTAATATTTGTAAATTATGATAATGAATATTTGGGATGCTAAACTTTTAGTCAATTTCAGAAATTTAAAATTACGATCGTATTAACGGTCCTATAACTGGGCATAGACCTCTTCTCCAACAGGATAAACCTAGGAATAAGTCACCCACCATCGATTCCTACTGCATATTTTTGACAAGTTTATGATAAGTTATTTTTATTTAATTCCAATTTTAAATACTGGTGCCCTCAGCCTCAGCTACTAAGCATCTAGGAACAAAATTACTTAATTTACGTAACAATAATAAAAATCCTTGTTTATCACGGCATTCTTTGCTTTGTCTAGTTTTAAATATAGCCGTCAGTTGTGACCAAGTGTAATCTATGTTTAGCGCCATCTATCCGTCAACACTTTAACTAATTAAGTGTTTACAACCTGTCAGCGGTGGACACGGTTGATTTGACAGATCGAAGCTATTTTAGGCTCGTAGGACCATTTTTTGAACTGTGAAAAAATGGTAGAACTTACTTGAGAGGAAAGTTTTTTAATAAACTAAAAGCGTTTTGAGTTCTTATCTCATAGAATAACATCCGAAACTAGAAAAAAAAAGTTTAAGATTATGTTTTGTTTAAAAAAGTTTGTTAGGTAAGAAAAATCCTGCTCCTCTGGGAGAAGTGACTTACCCGCCACTAAAACTTCACCATATCTGCTTATAGTCATAAAGACTAATAAAACTTCGGAAGTGGTGAAGGGTGGGCGTTTTGGGGGCTGTCTCTTGTTTTTGACGTTCGAAAAGTGCTGATTTATCAGCCTAATTTAAATAAACGAATTTGAGTTTGAGTTTAATCGCATAATTGGAACAGAAAAAAAAAGTTTTGTTTAAAAATAAATTAAAAGAAAAATACTTTTTTTAAAAAGCTTTTATGGTCCGCCATATTGGATTTAGAATAACGTCAAATTATTTTTGAAGTCACTCTCAATAAGTCCTATCATTTGATACCCATATTCTTGAAATTCATTAAAAATAACTACTCTTGAGTAGCCCACCATATTTAGAATGACGTCATATAACATATCGTGCATTTTCATCCAAACTGAACGTGTATACAAAATTTCAGCTCAATCGGTTGAAGATATCTACTTCAAAATTGAGTTCAAAGAATCCACCGTAACATACATAGGTAAATTGCAAGTTAAATAAGAGCTTTTAATAAAAAAACGCAATCATAAAGCAAGCAAGACCTGTATAAATACACAAAGTTATATATTTGTTCTATATTAAGCCCTGCAGGCCAGTGCATCGGATTACAGCTAATGCATATCTGACACGGGATTACCTTTAATATCTCATCTAATAAAACATGGCCGTCGTCTGGTTATTTGATCGGTCTTTGAGACCGACGGTTGCGTGGCAGGAATTCGTATTTTATGCAGTGATGAAGATCTGAAATTGTTTTTGTACATACGGCAGCTGGTCTACCTACCCGAATCTGGATCTAATCAAATTTTCCCAATTAACTTTGATCTTTATGCTTCAGCGATAAGGTTGAAAATCCATCAAGGAAATTTGATAGATTGTTTTAGCCTGATGTGCTGGCGTCTGTACATACCTACGCCAGCAGGTCTACCTAACAAAACCGGCCATATTTTCCCAATCAGCAATTTTTTTTATCAGTAAGAAATTTTACAGATTGAAGTAGCTTCATATGCCAGCTGGTGTCTGTACCGCGTCTTTGCTCCAATGCAATTTTTTTCGACTCAAAGCTGTCGATAGAAGTCAAAACCAATATCTTTTGTACAGACATCAGGCTACTACAATCAGTCAAAATTCCTTAATAGATTTTCAACTCTATCGCCTGTGACCTGCTTGCTGGCGTCTGTACGGACGCCAGCACATTAGGCTACCCGAAACTGTCAAATTTTCCCAATCAACTTTGAACCATACTTAAACTACACTACCACACTACATGAAGCATAATTCAGCAATAATGCTGAAAATCTATTACAGAAATTTGACAGATTGTGGTAGCTCGATGTGCTGGCGTGGCTACCTTCTAGTCACAAATCAAGACCAATAATATAAAAAATCTAGTAAAGAAATTTTACAGATTGAGGTAGCTTGATATGCTGGCGTGGGTAACTTCTAGTCACAAATCAAGCTGACAAATGCTAATTAATTTCCTCTCATAAACGAGCTTATGCTGTTGGATAGATACCTTTGTCAAAATGTGAGGCGTACCGTAAGACCAATCTATAGCGCCTGATAACAAAGTGAACGGACTTCCTCATTATCACTCACGACGGACAGACAGTTTTGTGTGAAGTAGGTTTTTGTTACCTACAATGTAAAATTAACAAGTTTCTTTTATTTAAAAAAAATAAAAGTTTTTTTTTTTTAACTTGGCTGCAAAACAGCAGGTTTTTAACGTCAAGAATTACAAAAGACAGCTCCCAAAACGCCCACCCTTCAACACTTCCTATGTGTTTTCGCTGGGAAGAAGAAGTGTCGCAACAAACTCCCCAGCAACACAAACATGTCTGTATGTAGGTTTGAAGAACCTTTAAACATTAGAATACATCTGACGTCTAAAAAATATGTACGCATTCAATTTCTTTATGGTTAATTTAAAGGAAAAAAGTTTATATTGTTTGTGGACTACTAGCGTTAGCACAGATTACTGAATAGTTACTGCGTTAGTTAGGTACAGCCACCAGCACATCAAGCTGCCACACAATCTGTGAAATACCCTTAATACATTTTAATACACTTTATTGCTGAAGCATATGGTTCAAAGTTGATTGGGAAAAATTGTCAGTACCTATCGCTTAGCTTCATGTCGCATTCAGTTCACTTTGTGAAAATTGCGATAACTTTCTAAACAATTAGATTATTAAATATCCAGGCATGTAATTAAAAAATCGTGTTAAAAACACTCATGATTTCCTTATAACAATACTTCAATGCCGAGCCAAAACTGATCTAATCAAAACGTCATTAGTGTCACCTACACGTTGATCGACATTAAGACAACCAAACCAGTAATTGTATGCATGTACAATGGACATTATAATTTTAGAAATGATCTAAAACAGTCTAGGAATTCAACAGTAAAATGATAACGTACATATTCGCGAGAAATGGCCAATAAAACAGATGTTTAGCCCAGTTCGTTGGCCCTATTATGTCGAACGAAATCCTGTTAAAATAATCAAGTGTACATACGCAATGATTGCTGTAATCTAGTTCGTCACTCGTCACACTGAAATGGAAATATTTACCGTGGTATCTTATCTTATAGTCAGATCATTAAAACAGTATTTGAATAGAAAAATATATAGAAAACTCCTTCTATAGCTTGTATAGAAATGTTTTTTTTTTTACTTATGGCATTCTGCCCAAGGCTATGGCAATTTCTTCTAGTCTCGCGTGTACCTAATGATAACTCATGGGTTCATGAAGTACTTAATAAAAGTAGAAAAATGTTTTAGATTCAATTTCCTCATACGCGTGTGACATTTACACACACACACACACGTGTGACATTTTGGGAGCAACAAAACCTACCACGCCCTTTAAAATCAAATCACAAAAAAAGTTAAAAACATTTTCACTAGACGTCTGGAAAAACTCATCATAATATATAGAAAACCCGACACTGCATGTTCGGATCCCATAAACGTTTGAATTTCATAACTTTCATAAAAAGAATTCCACATAACATGACAACTTTTTAAAATAAAAAAAAAAACAATTGACAACTACGCAATATGCCATAACGTCTACTAGATCACTATCAACAAAACCGTTGGTACAAAACACACATTGCGAAAAAATGTCTTTTAAAAAGAGGGCGTCGCGGTGAACGGGTTAACTTAATTGCACTCACCCCACCTCGTGTGTGAGTCATGCATACTGGGCTTCCCTGCAATTAGTGTAGCAGATCGCTGCACTTTTACATTTGTATGAATAGTAATCGCTTACCTACGTAGTTTATTTAAGTTTCAGTGTAATATAGCCCATTTGTGGATTACGTAGTGAGTTACATACTTATAAGGTGTATTTGTATACTTACTTTACAGTATTTTTAGTGTGTAATTGTTTGTTTTCCAAAATAAAATAAAAAATAAATGATATTTATTTTGCAAATAGGTTGAACTCAACACTTTTACACGTCAACACATTTTTTAAAGAAAGAACGAGATGAGGTCGGCATTTCCTAATGACTACCTTGAGAAGAAACGTCGAAACAAACTCAAGAGTCACAGTCTCTTTTTTCAAAATTTGTAGAGGAAGGCTATAGGCTACTTTTTGTCCGGGTGCGCGGAGTCGTTCTCACGGGACGCGAGTAAAACTGATGGCGGAATCTAGTCATTTGCCTAGCCTTTCCCCAAGGTATGTTCATAATATGTTGGGGTTTACTACCAGTTTAACCGGTTAAGAAATTTGACACATTGATGTAGGTTGATATGCTGGCGTCTGTACTAGATATTTGTTAGGTACGTTTCCAGCTTACATTTCAAAAAAAGATTTTCAGCACTTTTCCTTACTACATAAATAACAAATAAACCACTTCAGCTTGCCTCATCAACTATAGCGATGTTTGACGCACGGACCGTTATAAATTATAATTTATGGTCATATTCCCTTCCCCTGCCGCCAACGGAAAAATAAATTACTTACAACTATAGCCGTTTCATGGGGATTTACACGTGCAACTTATCAACGTTGGAGGGGTTTTTTGTAGTGGAAATCGATATGTTTACAAGTTTCAGTGATAGCGTAGGAGGACCAATACTTAGTTAATTTGATAGATACAGTTTTTTTGTCCTAAATTTATGAAGTTATAATAAATTTATCACACATTCACACAACGTCATCTAATCCCAAATCCAAACTAGACCAGAGCTTGTACTATGGGTACTAGACAACTGATACTTTTCTTTTGTAAATACATACATATAAACACAGACTACTAAGTCAAACACCTTCATACGTTTATACACATAAATGTTTCACTTACGCGGGAATCGAACCTGCAACCACCAGCGTGGCAGGCAGAATCACTTACTAGATACTATACTTTCTGCAGGCTTAGCATGGCAACCATAGAAACAAGTTTTGTCTACCGGAGAATGGACATAATGACAAGTGACAGATTGACGTAAGATTTCTTTTGGAACGTAGATTTTTTTTTATTTTCTTCGATCGACATTAGTCTACAAGTAATCAAATGTAATATGCGAGTTGACAGGTCGCACCATGCTCGTGCAGAAGACATGTTGACATTGACAGAAAAAGCTTTGTCTTTTCTTGAAAGAATAGACATAGAATCGCCATGCTGATCCTGCTCGTCGTTAGTTTTTCTCTAGGTAAGCTAGATTTTTTAAGAATTTAGACAAAGAGCTCCTCTATCACCTAAGTACCACTAACCTGAATCACACTTTCAACGAAAACTAAATCTATCAATCACAACCTATCATAGTCCAAGAGTCGACAGCCATACAAGACACATCATATTGACAATTAATTACGCGCTCCTGGTCTACATTCGAGAGCTGAGATAAAAGTGACGGGGCGGATCAAAAGTTGCATTTAAATGTGATCTAATGAACTTAAGACCAATTTCTTGTTGATACCGTATGTATATTTATGTACATGTTTAGTGTATTGTTTAACATTTTTGGAACATCAACTTGGCTCTTTGTGCAGCTCTTAATAATTCCTTGAATTTGACGAATGACGTAAATAATTGAATGTTGATTGACGTTTCTAAATTTGAATTACAATTTCATGTATTGGTAGTTACAAATACTGAAATGTGTTGTCCCAAATTTATCTAATAATAAAAAGTTATTCTGTGGATGTTTTTTTTTTTGCACTTCGATTGTATAGCAATCTTAGCGGCCAGTTACCGAAAAGCAACGGTAATGTGAATTCAACAAACACCTTTCACGACAAAAAGGCTAAATTTTGTGTCTTTTGGAAACATTTCAAACTAATCTCAATACTTTAGGACCCTAAATTATAAGCACTCAAAACCAAAAATTATAATTTCATTAAAGTAGTCAGTATGTGTAAATGCCAGAATTACTTCGTGTTCGAATTCTTACTATTTACATTAAAAAATGCACAGCGCAGCCGGCCCCTATAATTTATTAAAATAATACCCAGAAATACCTCGAAGCATCTTAATACACAACAATTTTCCACGACTTATAGTACCTACGTATCTCACACGGGATCGAAGCAATGATAGGCAGCATCCTTATTTCGGTAATAACACATAATGGAGCCAAGCTTATGCAATGCTATCATTATGACCCCTATTTTGGTCCTATGCCCTAAGGTCCTTTGGTACAAAGGGACTGTAGGGCTCCATTGCGCCTATCACCTATATTGCGCAAGGTTAAATATTGTGAATGTAGGTACTTTATGATAGAATATTTATATAGCATTGTGATATTATTGTTTGTGTTGAGATTTTGAGCTGTTTTGTGGAGGAATCATCATCATCATCACATCCTTTTTATCGTCCCACTGCTGGGCACAGGTCTCCTCTCCCACGGAGGAGGATTGATTGGAGGAAATGTAAATAAAATATGTATAGACAGCACATCAAGTTACCTGAAATTGTAAAATTTTCCCAATCAACTTTGAACCACATTATGCTGCAGCGATAAAGTTGAAATACTGTTAAGGTTTGACAGATTGTAGTAGCTTAATGCTGGCGTTTGCACTTCAACTTACCCTCAGTTAATATTATAGGTACTTACAACACGTAGAGTTAGGTGTTCATTTCTTTTTTTCATTTTGGTATTAATGGCACTGCCCGAAGAAATAGTGCTGTAGTGTGATTAAGGATTAAAATAGGTAATACAATAAACACTATGCTTATTAATTTTATTCAACAAAAACATAACAGTTCTTAGTTATTATTAAATAATATACAGCATTATTCGTTTAATAAAACGATTTTACTTCTACATACACGAATTCATCGAATCCGTTGTCTTTTCTACAACTAATTCAATAATACTGATGTCTATCTATTTTCAAACATAATAAATAGGACCTATGTAACGTTGCTAGTAGGTTACCCATTTATCTATATACCACGTGTCAGTGTGATATTACCATGTATCTAGCTAAAGTACTGTTAAGTCATGATGCATTGTCACAATATAAACATAATTGACGACCAGATGGCGTTGTAGTAAGTGAATCTGCCTGCCATGCCGGAGGTCGCGGGTTCGATTCCCGTACTAGTCAAATATTGGTGTTCTTGTGTATGTATTTACAAAAGAAATGTATATGTTTGTTAGGTATGTTTATGAGTTGTCTAGTACCCGTAGTGCAATTTCTGCTTAGTTTGGGACAAGATGACGTTGTGTGAATGTGTGAGGAATATTTCATTAGTATTTAATAAGGTTTGCTTTTTTTTTTAGGTAATATTTACACTTTATTTACGAAACTAAATTTAAATATTTACATAAAATATATATATATATACAAAAAAATAAATAAAAAAAAAATATATATATATTTGACGCCATTTTTTAGTTATAAGGTTTGCTATATACTCAATCAAATTTTATAAATTACAAAATGAAATTTTTATTAAAGTTTTTCGAGTAAAAATCGCATAAAAAACGAATATTAATCTATTGAACCGAAAAAAAACAATAAAAAAAATAGGTATCCGATGTGTGTCCAAACAAATTATATGTTTTGCAAAAAATATGCTTATTATATAATAATATAATATCCCTCACACAACGTCATCTAGTCTCTAAACAGAGCTTGTACTATATAAACATACTTATATACTTTTCTTTTGCATTTACATATTATGCATAGAAACACCCAGACTAAGTCAAACACCCATTTATTTACATAGGTAGTAAAAATTCACAAGTATTATGTAATAATAAATAAAATAACTTAGCAAAACCAAGATCGCGATCTGTAAGTTACTTCATAGATATTTTGCAAGAAATCGGACGGCTATTTTGTATATAGGCAATTTATATCTCTTATGGTGTCATACAAAATGCATTCTGACTCAAAATTGTATACCTGTCATACGGTGCTTAATAAATAACTTATGTCCACAATAGTATTTACATGATAACAACTTGGACATATCATGCTTTTCACTTAACAAAAACTTAACTATAACTTCGTGTGTCTAAATTTATGTCTAACTGGTAATATGGCGGATATTCGGTTGCAATTTGTTAACACGTTAAGGGCCTGTTTCACCACCTACGAATAAGTTCCAGTTAGTTTATTTGGTAGATAATTTCATACAAATTCTGGCTATTGTATTGTGACTAGTGGCTATTCAGACATCGTGAAACTGGCCCTAAGTGTTTCCTTTTATTTTTACAATTCTTCTTTATCGGGCTCTTTTACTGTCCAGAAGATTTGAGTCCAAAGAACTTTGCATAAAAACCACAACATTATAAAAATCATGAATAACGATATTTTACAAATACGCAAAATTACGATAACCATGACCTTATAAGAAAGCCTGAGAGACTGAAAAAACAAATGATGACAACATCATAATTTTTTTTATCAATCATTTGAGTCCCAGAAAAAGAAAAATCTTGGTCCGTCTATTCGCAAAGTCTTTGCTATTTCAACGTCATAATAAAATGTTGACGTCAATAAAAGAGCTATTTTGTTCTGGTCTTGAAGACCTATCATTGCTTCTATAACTTTAAGTACTATTTACTATATTTTGTCTATAATTTGATAAAGTCTTTGGAGTATTATGTTCACGACACTAGGGCACTGTCACCGGTCGTTGCTCGTCGTATATCATAGTCCTCATGGTCCGCCTACTTTCCTCTGACTTCGCATCGCTGGCTCTTGAGTGGTAGTAGGTAAAATTTGAGCTGATGATGACCTGTGAAGAAAATATAGATATTAAATATTGGTTAAATATAAAAAAATATGTGGTCCGGGTTTTCAGTGTCTTAATAACGGTAATCCTATCTTCGAAATTACAATACTAGTACATTATTTGTTAAAAATTAAAAAAGATGAAGATAGCTTTGCTGTAGAAGTATTTTTTACTAAACACGCTCACATCACAGTCTGAATCTTTGTTTCTCTTTCCACGTAGATGTTATTTATCACGGTGACCAAAAAATATTCAAACATTCTTTGTCCATAGAACCAGAATGTTAACAAATAATAACTCTATCTATATTTATATCATCCCACTGCTGGACACAGGCCTCCTCTCACATTGAGAATTATTGAGCGTTAAAAACCACAGTTGCTCAATGCGGATTGGTAAACCCTTTATTCTTCAGGATTTAAAAAGTACCTCAAAAGTTCGGAAACTAAATCTAAAATATCAACTTACAGCATAATAAACACTTCCAACACCAACGATAGCACCCACTAATACATCCCACCAGTGATGTCTGTGGTCTGTGATCCTGGTGAGGGAGCACACGGCCGCGTAGGAGAGGCAGAGCAGCTGCAGCACGGGGACTAGGAAGATACTGCGATGCCGCCAGTTGAAGGCACGGCGTTGGAGATACCACTGCAAGGAGGTTGATTGTTAAAAAACGTAGTTAGGAATGAAACTATACGAATAGGTACGAAAGAATACAGAAATAAATTGAAATTCTGAGGAAATTTATTTTTTTGCTGTAAATGAAGCCAGGTATAGTTTATTTAAGTTAAATAGTGATCTGCATTAAGGTATCAGAGTGTAATAGTTTGCACAACAGATTGTGGTTAGACGATGTGCTATTTATTTGAATATAAAAACTAATACATAGCAACATATTGTGCAGAGCTAAAGTCATTTAGGAGTAGCAAATATACGAGAGTAAATTGAAGGAAAAACACCCCTTTATGTCCTTTTTCTTCATTTGTAAAAAAAAACTAATGAAAATTTGTTAGTGCTTACACCTTAATCAAAATTAGATCGTGCGCCAAAAATGGCTTATTATCAGATGGCTTTAAAACTTACCGCAACAAAGAGTCCACTGTAAACAGACATAGAAGTGTGTCCTGACGGGAAACTACGGTACGAGTCCAACTGATACCAGCTTGAGAACCTCTGGGAGGTGCACGTGAATTCGGCCACGAACTCAGATCTGTAACAATGAAATCCATATAAATAAACACGAAAAAAATAATACATTAGTGAATGAGTTTCGATATGCATCTGAAGAAGAAAAGAACCAAATATCTTGGGGAGAGGACCAAAATCCAGATAGATCAAAATTGACCATTTTATAAACAGTCATGTCGTATGCACAAAGCTTTATTTTTCAAGACCATTTATAGGCTCGATTACTTTTGAATTGTCAACAAATGGTCTATTAAATGATAAAGCTACAATTCTTCTTTAGGATATAAGATGATTGTCACCCAAAATTTTATTATCAACAGTTAAGCCCATAACTGTCACATTTCCTTCAATTTAGGACCGATCCTATGGGACTTTACGACCGTACAGTGTCAATACTCTCATGAATTTCCATCTTGATTGACAATTTGATGGGTTCACGCTAATCTTATGATTAGATAAGTAGTCTGAGAGTTGGTTCAAGATCACTCAATGTCAGATGTGTTACTCCTACGGGTTGTATGTACGTATAATATTTATTGCTGTTTAAATGCGGATGTTGTAAAATGGACAGTCAGTGACCGGACCCTGGGACGACCTGTCGTTTCTTTTTGTTAGTACTTCAAGCACGATGATAAAAAGTGTATCTACAGTTCTATCTATTGCTTTACCGTAAACGTAAGATCAAACAAAAATCGTGCTATGTTTTTTTATGTTTTACTATCTTTCCTGAAGTCATAATGAACTCTGTTTCAAATGTTTGAACAGATTTTTTATTTGTGATAAGAACCAAACGAACGGACGCATTGCCTGGTGGTGATGATGACCATCATCATCACCACCAGGCAATGCGATTGTCACATCACTGTGGGCATCCGCAACAGCAGAGGTGTCATTTCCGTCAGCCATTTAAAAATATATATTTTTTTAATATTTAAAAACTACCTTACCCTTTACAAGTCTTTGCAGCATCAGGCTCGCATAGATCAAAGAAGGTGGGTCTAGGATTGCCAACCAAACCCTTCATGACTTCTACTATGCATAAGTTTAAGAGAAGACCGTAGATGAAAGTCCTGTAGAGATAGAAGGTATTCTCGAAGGTCTGTCGAATTCTTGAGTAAGAGAATTCGGATGCTAGGAATATGTACTCCGTTAAAGCAATCTGTAATGAAAAGAAAGGACTTTTTAATTTGGAGAATAATAATTACTACGTAAAAACGTCTCACAAAATTGGTGATTCCTCAAATTCCTAAGGTCATGGCCACATAAAGGAGCCAATGGGATATCTTTCTTAATATCAATTGCTTTGTCTTCATGATAAAGAATTAATTAAAAAAAAAACTCATAGCAATGCAATGTAGATGCATCAACATTTTTTTTAATGATATTGAAGTAATCTACCTAATTCACTTCAGATTCCTCGTACCAAAAAGAAAATAGCAAAAAAAAATTTACACAAATATTTTAGGATTTTTACCGCTGCAACAAAACTACATATTAGCCGTGTAAACGAAAGACAAACGTAACGAACATACACAAAGACAAAGAATGTTGTACTTACGAAGATAATGGGCATAATCAGCAGAGTGGAGACGAGCACTTGTGTGGTGACAGTGTCCCCGTTGAAGGGGAAGCTGAGAGCGGGGTCGTTGCAGTAGAAACCAGCCTTATGGTTCGGGATCACCCCCATCTCGAATAGTCCCACCAGGGCCAACACTGTGGAAGAAATATAATTATTAGCTTTTTATTATAAACTAGCTACCGTCAGTGGTTTCACCAGCTTCCCCTGGGAAACTGGAAACTACTTCGCGGAACCGGATAAAAGCTTTAGCTTTAGCTACTTTCTAAGTATATCTAGGACACCAATGACTGTGTTTCGGATGGCACGTTAAAGTGTAGGTCCGTCCCGGCTGTCATTGAACAACCTTGGCAGTCGTTACGGGTAGTCAGAAACCAGAAAGTCTGACGCCAGTCTAATCAAGGGGTATTGGGTTGCCCGGGTAACTGGGTTGAGGAGGTCAGATAGGCAGTCGCTCCTCGTAAAACACTGGTAGTCAGCTAAATCCGGTTAGCCTGAGAGCGGACCCCAACATAGTTGGGAAAAGGCTCGGGAGATGATGTCTTTAAAGTAGGTAAATAGCCATTTATTATTAGTAGTAACTGGTAGGTATATTGAAGCTGAAACCGTTAGTTCATTCATAACTGTACAAGGAAAACGAGATCAAACACGCGTGCGCGCCGGCTGTTTTAAGATAATTGCAGTTTTACGTCAATAGGTGCCTGTTACGACTCCTAATTGTCCGTTTTCGTGTTTCAATTGATACTATTATTCAAATAATAAACTATTTATATACCATATTTCTGTTATTTTATTGGAGTTTAAATAATTAATTGAGTTAATGTGAAATCGGTAAAAAACAATGCATGTAGGGTTAATTTAATTTGATCTAAATATTTTCCTGTTTGTCTGAAAACGGATAGTTTTGCGAGGTTCTGCCAAAAAGTGTAAAAATGTACAATATGCTATAAGAGTGTGTACGTGGTAAATGTGGATGGATGGAGAGGTAAAGGTAGACCAAAAAAGAGTTGGATTGCTTGCCTGAAAGACGACATGAATGAGAAAGGAGTGGATGTAAGTATGAAGGCTGAAAAATGGAAGCGGAAAATATATTGTGCCGACCCCAAATATCTTCGGAACCGGGCAGAAAGAAGACACAGGCTAAGTAAGTATATAGAATATAAACACACAAGCTAATGACTTTTCAAGTATTTTCAATAGGCAACTTGTATTACCGCAAAACATTCAGCCGACCACGTCACTAACCAAAGTAGAAGGAAGCAGGAAAACTATTAATAAAGGAACCAGGAACGAAGCTAACATCTAGATCTAGTGTTACCTAACAAGCTAACACACAATTTCGTGACATTGCAATGGCCGTCGCCCTCCTCCGTGCAATATACAAAATTAGCCAATCCCCCAAACGTACTGATAGGTTCAAAGTCAATGTCATACCACCAGGAACAGGCTACAACCAGTATACCCTGATACGTACAAAGGCGCTAGTAGTTCAAGCTACTGTCAAAATCTTTCAGGTTAAAAGTAGTTCCGAATTTTGTCGTGGATCAAGTTATGCTGGTATGTACTGAATAGTGATTTTATTGACGTAATGATGCAGGTTTTCAAGGTGTTGAGATGACTACTGGGATTTAGGAGTTCCTGGCTATTATGATGCGGACGATTTTATTTTGAGAGCAGTGAAAAAGATTTTTTTTTAAATTAAATTATAAAAATAAGCAAACTTTTTTCTTGATAGACAGTCATATTACACGAGTTGCAACTATTAGATAATCCGGACTCAGATCACGATGCACCTCATGCAACATGCACTCAAGACTCACGGGATCCTATTACAAAGAGTGACGTAACTGTACTATTAGACCAATTGTGGTACATCCGACACGTTGGGCCCCACGTTGGGGCCCACGTGGGCCCATTGCGTGGTCCAGCACGTTCTAGTGGCCGGCCAGGCAAGCCATGTGCTTCCAAGGGCGTAATTGGAAAATTGGAAACGTTAGCAATACCTACTATGAATTGAGTATCCAAGGTGTTATTGTGGTCATTTGCATTTTGAGTTATATTGTAAATCTTTATACTATCCGTAAATTTAGATGAGATATCAAAGAGACTACAGAATTTTGGAATATTGTTTCAAACGTTAAAGTTTCCGCTACTCGATAACAGATGGCGCTATCTGCCCATTCACGTGTTAATGAAAAAAACTCAGCTATGTAAGAAAATAATAATGCATAAAATTAATTAATACTAAAATGAAAAATCGTTATTAAAGCTTATCTTTAATCAAATTAATTTAAATTATGGTATCGACGCCTCAGTTTCACGGTGAGAGCTATAATTATCAGCACGATACCGAATATTGCATCAATTAACCAGTAATCGATTTCAGTCGATAATGACCGCTAAATCGAACGCCCATAAATAGGTATCGATTAAAATACCACCTGAACGTCGAGTGAGCAGCGGGCGACGCAACGGGGTGTAAATATAAAAGGGTGAAGGTGACTGTTCGCTTCTGTGAATAATTAATTACTAGGTATCTTAGAGAAAATAATAGATATAAATACCCAGTATCTTCTTTAAATACAAAGAATTTATTCGAATGTCAAAATAACAACAGTGTCGATAAGGTAGGTAGGTATTGAAAACTAGTTGTTCTCCGCGCACCCGGGTAAAAATTAGGTAGACTAGTAGATTATGTGTCTACAAAATTTTATTAAAATCGGTTCAGTCGTTCACGCATGGTATGATCCAGGCAAATAGTGATTAATTTTTATATAATATGCATAACAACAACCATTTTAAATAGTATTTTAAAACATTGCCGATTAAGTGTGCGGAAATTAACGAAATATTTTTATTACTTAGTTAAAAAAGACGGCATGTGTGGCTACAAACGTGGTGTTTCTTATCCATATCGGGGTTTGAATCCCGATTGGGAACATTCCGTTATCGCCAACATCTCATCGTAAAAAGCCGCCAAAACTTCTGCTGTGAAAAATTTAAGATGCATTTTGTCTTTATAAAAATTTTATACACTTGCATTAAGAATTAATTGTAAATTGACTATTTCAATAATCCAAGCGTTTTATAGTTTTTTTTTAAATAACGTGTTCAGTGCATAATTATTTTTTAAGTGTTTTTTTGTTAAATAATGGAATTTCAAAATATTTCATGCATTTTATTTGATGTAATTTTAATACAGTCGGCAATTGTACCGCTCACCTCATAAAAATAACTCAAGGGCCTTTAACTAGGCACTTTGTTAAACAGTTTTATCAAAACAAAAAGATTTTATTTTTATGTAAATAAGTTTTTTTACATTGTTTTGTGTTGCAATATAAAAAAGACGGATTAAATCCTTATTAGATAATTATGTAAATATTTTTCTAGCTACGAAAATAACAATACATACCTATGCATCATTATGATGTGAAACTAGAGCAAAAAAATACATAATTTCTGATGTTCTATTTTTAAAACCATGTTCTCCATGGCCTAATGAACGATCATTTTGTGTCAAAAGGTCGTTGACACCGTTTTTTTTCGTATTCATAAACAGTGACTGCGATTGCGTGCATTCTGCCACATGCGGCGAGTATTGCCAGCTACGAACTTGTAATTTTATATTCATTGAAACTTTTTAAATTTCTTTCTTCGATTCTTGGAATGATAGAGATGTCAAATTATGTATGTACTTACATATGTTAAGTTTTATATTTTATTCTGCATAGCTATTATTTGTAAGATGGTCTATACCAAGCTAGTAAAATTAAATCCATAATAATATAAGCTACGTTTAAAATGTCAAGTTTCAGTTTAGGTAATTGTATAACCCTACAATTATTTTTAATGTAAATGTTGTCATATATTCATTTCTGTCTTCATACTTTGAAAATAAATTGCAAACACAATATAATTAGTTAACTTCGGAAATAATACATTTATATAGTGACAACCCTAAGACCACACTGTGGGGTGAACCACGTGTGTTTCATGAAAAAATATTTTTTACCTTTTTCTGTGATAATTAGCTATTTTTATTGTTATTTTGAAATGTTTGTCATTTGTTGGTAACGGGTGACAAGTTCTGAGAGTATTTTTATTTTTGTTCCCAAAATGTGATGTTATTTTTGGTCTTTGTCAGTGAAAATTATAAATGACTCAGTTCTTAGTTTGTGAGGTTTTGACCATATTGTTATTGTGCAACATTTTAACACTATTAATTGGAATAATTGCTGAATATTTATATGTAAAATAGTTATGTTATTTGTTTGTAAAATTCGCTGATTTTGTTAAAACATAATTATGTACAAAAATTTCAAGATTTTTCTTTATTATACCTACATATTTACAACAAAATATATAGACTTATTACTAAACTAAATATATAGCTACTTATAAAATATATGCACTAAGAGGGAAAAAGGATAATATTATTATATTTTTATTTGCATTATATTTTATATTATATACTAACTTAAAGCTGTATTTACACAAACAATTTACGACTAATAAAGGGCAAACGATGGACAATTAATGTATTAATTGATTTCTTAATTATTACTGTATTGTCCCTATGATGACTAAGTTTCACAATAATAACGAGAATAATAAAATTTCCTTACATATATTCACAATAACAATCAGTGTTGTTTATTTCAATCAATGCCAGCTCATACCCACTCTCACTCAAACTTATAGGTTTATTTTATTTAAGTATTTCAGAAATTACTGAAATACTTTTACCTAATAATCATCATCATCACCATCCTTCTGCTCTTTGGGATCGGCAAAGTACGTTTTATTCTTCCACACAAATTGGGTATAACTAAGTTTGTAGCCAATATTTATTGGCAATACATAATAGAGTAATTATGTAATTATTGATATAATAAATTAATTTTAATTACCTAATCATTTGTTTACTTTAAAAGAGTTAGAAGAGAGTTAATAATTATGTTTACTGAGGTTTTCCTGAAGCAATTGTTATATTCCGTAGAGGTAAATAACTAGTTTATTTATTTATAAAATTATTCCAATTTTGGTGGAATCTTGCCAATAAGACATTCAGAAACATTACGAAACATATTACTCGTAAAATTAAAATCTAACTCTAAAAAAATATGCAAAACCACATTGCAACAATTGAAAAAATAAATAAAATGTTTCAAGTTAGTGGGGTTTTTTCTTCACGTATAATTGTTATGGGATCATAAACTTGATTAACTTGGATATAAGGCTTAAAATCATTAACAAATTTTCATCCAAGAATAAATCAGCTCAATTTATTATTTCAGGCAACATTATATCTGTCTTCATTGCAATGAAACGGGAGCCATTTTTGGTAGTCAACATATTAAAGCCGTTAAATTTTATTTTATTCGCGTTCGTTAATTATTTTCATCCGTTATTAGTACAATATCAATTAATGGAATAATTTATTTTATTAATTTGGGACCGATATTTCTATGGTCACTATATGCTAATTAACAGCCACACGGGTCGATAAATCATACGTTTACGGAACGTTTGGCGCGGTCAGTCCGGGAATGCTGGGGACTTTTTTACGCCACTTCTTCCCAGCAAAAACACATAAGTGGTGAAGGGTGGGCGTTTTGGGGTCTGTCTTTTGTAATTTTTGACGTTCAAAAAGTGCTGTTTTACAGCCAAGTTTAAATATATGATTTTGAGTTTGAATGGGTGACGATCTTGTCATATTTTGTTAAGTAATTTTCCCTACCAATAAAAGTTATAGCAGAATATAAAATCCATATTAAGTTCTTCATTGCCTTATAGTACCTACGGTTGAAAGTACCCAATGGTTATAGGGGTCAATGTGACTTGTTTATTTCAGTAAAAATAACCGTTACTTCTTTATACGTTTACACATTGCTTATTACGGTCGTAAAGCGAATATCAGCCTTTTTCTACTTTATATGAACATCGTGTGTGGTACTAGAAATTTATTCACTTTTTTTATGCAGCTTAGTACCAGTGTGACATGGAACGACTGCCTATCTGACCTCCTCAACCCATGACCCATATCCCTCGGTAAATCTGTTCGTCAAACTTTCTGGCTTCTGACTGCCCGTATCGCCTGACGAAGAAGTACAATGAACACGGAGGAACTCGTCATGACAAGATGGTCACCCGTCCACGGACTGACTGCGACAAGCGTTGCTTAACCTTATGATCGATCTACCCGTGTGGCTATTACTTAGCCACGAGCTCCTCCGAATGTGTTAACGTATAGAGAAGTATAAAATAAGTCTATGTATCGGACATTGGTTACTTACATATCACAAGCAGGGGTATATCAATGCCTAAGGTCCACCACACACCATGTCTGTTCCTGAAACTGGTTTTCGTAGACTGGGACTCCACATCTCTTCTCTGGAACAAAGAAATTGTTCGTTAATTAATGATGCTAAACCATCAACAAACGAATTGTTATTAAATAGATAGTATTAAGATGAAAATAAAGTTGTGCTGGCCTAGTGGTTAAAGCACCAGCCTTTCGAGTAAGCGGGTGCGGGTTCGATTCCAGGTCAGGCAAGTACCAATGTCACTTTTGTAAGATATACTTACTTTCTAAACATGGACACCAATGATTGATTGAAGGTGAAGGAGAACATCTCGAGGAAAGCTGGATTATAAAGTCTGAAATCACCAACCCGAATTGAGATTAACGCTCAATTCTTGTCCGCGTGAGAGGAGGCCTGTGCCCAACAGTGGGACGATAAAAAGGCTGCGATGATGATGATGAAGATGAAAACATTAATGTACCTAGTCTTTTCTAGAGCTAAATATTGAACTACTAGCATCCGCCAGCAGATTCACCTGCTTCCTAAAGGAACTATACTTCCCGTATCATAAAATGTAATCTATATGTTATTCTGGTGTATAAGTTATATTACTTTAGACTATCTGTGTACAATATTTGTTCAATATTAATTCAGTAGCTTTGGTGTGAAAGCGCGACAGACATACAGAGTTACTTTCGCATAAATAGTATTTAATGAAACGAAACGTTCATTTTGTTGTCCGTGGCTGTAGACATCGCGCATTGAACAAAATATAATGTTAAATGGCGGATGTTCAAATTCGATATAAATTATTAAAAGAGAATTGAGGAACCGATATCAATAAAGTTTTAATGTCGTTTCTATGTTTTCAGAGGAACTATTTGTGGTTTATTGCAAATCCTCAATAATATATCTTAAAAATATATTAGTTAGCATTTTTTTACAACCAACTGCAAAAAAATCAACCCGAATATAATTCTAATGTTGACGGGAAAATATTGCTTACTCCAAAAAAATCTTTCAACATGAATAAACCAAGATGTTACTCAACTTAATCCTAAGTGGAACTCTGCTAAGTCAACCGTTAAGACAGGATTACCTCAGACCCTTTCAGAGCAAGGTCGGCGTGACCTTGGCGCTGTGACCTTGAAAGGTCGGAGGGCTGGCCTTCAACGGTTGCTAGGATAATGACCCTTAGCATAGAATAGATCCGCAGAAGGCTAACTTGAAAGAAATCTTAGGGATATGAACAAAAATAAGTAGTGCATACCAGCACGCGTGGAAGAAAATATAATAGTTATAAAATTTATGGAAATATTTTTTGAAGGAGTTAATGATTATATAAGGAATAACAGAAAAATATGTAGACTGATTAAGGTGTTGGAAAATATCTTGGGGAAACCTGGACTATAAAGATAAAAATCATCAATCCGCATTGAGCAAGCGTGGTGATTAGCATTCAATCCTTCTCTGTGTGAGAGGCCTGTGCCCTTCGATGGGACAATAAGGCTGATGATGATAAGTGCATCATTTTAGAAAGAAAGAAGAAGATGAAAGAAAGAAAGAAATCTATTGACACAAGAAGAAATTAAAAAATTAAGGTTGTGCCTTTACTTTTTTATCTTCATCATAACGCGTTGCAAAGTCGTACAGTCTAGTTCTCGTTAGTAAGTTGTCGTAAGTTCCAGTATTTTCAAAGTGAATTTTCTGTGTAATTTTTTTTACTATTTCTATACCAGACGTTACGACATTAAACGAAGTCTACCTACACAGGCTGTATGCTGTATTTAGCTTACATTTGCGGTTCCTCTCGACTGTTTATTTAGGCACAAAGTAAAGCAAAGCTTTCATTGTATTTTAAACTGCAATAATGTACAGACGCCAGCCCTCCAAACAACTACAATCTGTAAAATTTTCTTAATAGATTTTCAACTTTATCACTGAAGCTTACGGTTCAAAGTTGATTGGGAACATTTGACAGTGTGGGGTAGCTTGATGTGCTGGTGTCTGTACAATTGTGGTCGTTTTGTGGTCAGCATTAAACGTGTAATTTTCAAGTTTGTTTGTTAAGGTCTGAACCTAAGTTTTCAAAGGATGTAGGGCATGTTTTGTGTGCTAGTTAAGGTTCCCACGCAGTGAGCGGTTTTTACTTCGTCCTATATGGAAGTTTAATTTAAATTATGAGGTCTTTGCGTAATAGGGTTTTAGGTCGCAGAACGCTGTTTAACGGAAACCTAATATTCTGTTTCTTGCATTTTGAATGTGAATAAGCGAAATTTTGTTTTAGGCATAGAATAAAGAGATATGAGCTTAATTATATAGACTTTTATTTCGACAACTGGTCCTAATTTTCTTGTTCTTAATGATGTTTCAGGTGTATGAGAAAACGAAAAAAGGTACTAACTAGATCCTATCGCTGACTTCCTGTAGCCGAATTCAGGCCCTTTTGGTTATTTGGACAAAATTCTATATTAATGAACCGTCTATACTAGCTGAAGAGTCTATTTGGTAGGTCGCGCAAATGTCATGAAATACTCGGCCGATTATAGAGTTTGTTTCGGTGTTCAATAGCCAATGTAGCGAGGCAAGCTTTACACTATTTGTTTTCTGGTGTTCGGAGAACATTTCACGGGATTTGAACAGTTTCGTGACTTGACTTGACGAATTTATCTCTAAATCTACAAGACAAGAGCTCTTAAACATCAGCCAAATACTAACTGCTCATAAGCCGTTTTGAACTGTTGGACGTTTAGCTACTTAGACCTTCTGATCATGAAGGAATAATGTAATCAATAACCAAAGCACTTTTCGGTACACGTGAATGAAGGTATTTGAGTTTTATGGGTATATAGTACCTACAAATAACAGTTTAACAATGATTCTTATCATAAATGTAGCATTAAGGCTAGTGGTAGTAGGTAATAGAAAATTGGTCATTTTCACAATTTCCTGATTTAATCTTGAATTTCGTCTTTTACATATATGCTTTTATATATACTGTCCCATTATACCAATTTGTGTTCTAAATTAATTTTCTATGATAACTGAATTGTACTCTTGAACTCTTAAATTCGTATATTGAATTGATTATCAAAATTGTAACGATGTTATTTTTCCAAGTTTTGTTGTACAGACACCAGCACATCAGGCTACCCGAAGCTGTCAAATTATCCCAAGCAACTTTGAACTTTATATTTCAGCGATAAGGTTTAAAAACCATATATACATATGTTGTATGTGTTTCTTTTTGTTTTTATTATTTTTCTCTTATCTTGCCAAACCTTCTGTCAAACATTGTCTTGTCAAACTTTTGTGTAACTAGTTTTTAATAATAGCGCATGCGGTTTCCTATAATTGGAGGTAGTCGCAGTACCTAATCAGTTCCTGTAACCATTTACATATAACCATGTAATTGTGTAACCTCATTTGGAAATCCAAATAATAAATTATTAAAAAAAAATATAAATCATTGACTGATTATCAGGAAATAAACTGTTTTAAATGTTAATTTATTGATTATTTTAAAATATATGCTCGTTTATTTATAAAACTGGCTTATCAGTAACAATCTTAAAACCATGATAAGCTCACTCTAGTTTATTAATCGTTCCATTAAAGTAATTAAACTGGTACATTTGACACAACCGGTCTGCCTGACACGTGAATTTTGAAAACGTGTTCAGGCGTCGTTTATATTTTGACAAGGAGATTAATCGATCGATCAATTTTATTAATCTCTTGTTAGTAGAAATTCCTGAATATTTAGGGACCGGTTTAGATACATTTTACATCCTACAACATTTACGGCTAGTTTCACCGGTTACGGATAAGTTCCAGATAGTTTATCTGGCAGATAATTTCATATAAATTCGGTTCCATTTTTGAATTTATCTGGTGAAACTGGCCCTTAGTCGCTTATTTTATTAAATATATATAAGCGATTAATTTCTAATCATTTATCAATATATTTTTCAGTGCCTGTCTTTAGCATTCTAAATAAGAAAGGGTTATTTAAATTCACCAGAATTGCCTTATTTTAAATAGTTTTTTGTGTTCGTAAAATATCGCAAAGAAAATGAAAAAAAAAATGGTTATTATTCAAAAAAGTCTTAAACTTTTCTCTATCTGCAACATAAGATGATTCAACATCCCAAACAATAGCCCTGTAAGCACTAAGTATATTAATCCAGCTTAAGACGTCGCTTCAAGCATTTTCACGGCGTCGTTTTTGCGAATATTTTACTTGTAAATGATGGCCAAAATATATTGACCCTTCTGTTTACACCACAATCTCTCTCCTCGAAGAAATTAGTAAGAAAATTGAACGAACGGGGGTCAAACTACAATGGCCAGTCAAGCGAATCTTCCTCATCGTGTTTTACAATTTTGAACTTTATACCCGAGAAATAAAGTTGGTTTTCATTTGTGTCAGTGGTATGAGATTCAGTTTGAATTATTGCAGTTTCCTTACGACCGTGAACTCTCTGACCGGAGCGTGACATCGATAAAAGCACAAAAAATATTAAGATTCCTGATTAAGCATGGTTTAATGTGGTCGCTTTTGTTCGCTGAATTGTGAAGTATATTGTAATTTATGCATCCGATAAATTAAACACACTCATTATCTGCATTCAAAGTTGGTCATACATAGTACTACTTAATTAGAAAAAGTCAAGAGAAGTACTGAGTTTTTTGATCACTCTAAAACTGGGGCAAATTGGAGCAGCCTACAGACAGCTATCCCATGCTTATCATAGGATCTATTTCATTAACATCGGTTTGCTAGTTTTACCTTGAAAACCTTACAAACAGTCCGAAATCCTAATTTTCATATGTTAGGATATAACCAAGTCTGTTCGCAAGATTTACCGTAGCCCTGGCACACAAAGACCTCCAGAAGGAGTGGGTCGTAGTGGATTTTAGTCAGTAAGTCTGATATTCCCTCCAGCTGCAACCACCGCAGGAGAGTACATTTTATGATTTCCCAGGGAAAAAAAGCATAACCAAGTCTTTTGTCGGAGCTTAAGTAAGCTTGTCTGTCAGACTTAATAGTGTTGAGAAATACCCATTTTCAAAAAGCTGATTATGAAGTAATAATCATAACATTATTGTAACAACAATACGCTAACTCCGTGCTTTTGAATATCAAGTACTAATCAGTACTAGCATAATCAGCAAAGCTTTAAAGATAATGAGCTTTATATTGTTGAAAGCTTATAAAAGCATAAGATATTTTGTATTTCCGAAGATTTATGTGCCGTTAACACTTAGTAATAGGTTAGACTCTCTGTTAACTTGAAGCAAATTTTGGTGCTGAAACGCGACCTATGAGGTAACATTGACTATTAAAAAATGATATTTGTGAAATTAATCTCGGAACAGTTTATAATATTTTTTTTAAATCCTATTTTGTCTTTTTATTTTCATGATCATAATCAGCCTTTTTATTGTCTCACTGCTTTGCAAGAAATTATTATTTACCTTTAATAAATAATAATCACTACATAGTATAAAACAAAGTCGCTTTCTCTGTCCCTATGTCCCTTTGTATGCTTAAATCTTTGAAACTACGCAACTAATTTTGATGCGGTTTTTTTTAATAGATAGAGTGATTCAAGAGGAAGGTTTATATGTATAATTTTAGTATCAGCATTGCACCCGTGTGAAGCCGGGGCGGGTCGCTAGTAAATAATAATAAATAAATTATAAAGTAGGTAGTATTGTGACAATAACTGATATTATGGTGATCCTAAATGACCTATAATGACCCCGATGACGCAAATCAGGACATGTTGAGTCAACACTTAGTTTTATTCTTATCAAATACCTTTTTTATGGATAATGTTTAGTCATAGTTAATTTAGTTCTGTGTTACATGTAGGCAGGATGTATGACGGTAGTATTTTTTTCAACCGGCTCCAAAAAAGGGGGAGGTTCTCAATCATTTCAGTTCTCATTCATATTATTATGAAAGGGCATAGGTATGTACTCGCCGTTTGGTCCCACAGGATCTGACGATGGAAACCCTGGGAAATAGAGGGCTACTCTCGTAAATTGTAGGCAAAAGTATTTTGTTCTCCTTTAAGTGTTTTGTAAAGTTTTTGTCAAAAGTTTTATTTTACATTGAAATGGTTTAAGACCCTTGGTCAACATAAACAAATTAAAAGCAAAAATTAAGGCATAGATCTTTAGTATGATATAATTCAGTATTGATACCACGTATTTAGCTCGGAAGGTGTGTCATATCGCAAAAAACCGCGTCAGTAACTTGTTATTCAAATATTTTATGATATGTAGATATAATATAAAAGCTAATAATCATAGAACCCCAATCATCGATTTTAGCGGAAGAATTACACCTATCTCTTACTCATATATATAAAAAAACTAAGGTATTATTATCGATTTTTTGTAAAATCATCATGAACTAGTACATTTAAAAAATAAGCCTGCCAGATAGGTGTATATGGACACATAGTAATATAGATTAAAACTGATTACTATTAATATAATCGTGATAATTGTTATAGTTTGAGTAACATAAACACGTGCTTGTTTTGCATTTAAATTATGTAACTGTGTGCCACGGTATTGATAGATAGATTGATTCATCATCTCCCGAGCCTTACCAACTATGTTGGGGTCGGCTTCCAGTCTAACCAGATTTAGCTGAATACCAGTCTTTTACAAGGAGCGACTGCCTATCTGACCTCCTCAACCCAGTTACTCGGGTAACCCAATACCCCTTGATTAGACTAGCGTCACCTACAGTTTAACGTGCCATCCGAAACACAGTCATTGGTGTCCAAGATATATGTATTTAGAAAGTATGTATATACAAACTTAAAAAAACTTAGAAGAGCCACTAGGCCACTTATGGGCCACTTATATTTCAAAATATCTGCTTGTAAGAATGTGAATTCATCACAGTTTTTCAATATTGCTGCAATTGTTATTTCATGAAATTACAGTGCAATTTCCAATGAATTGAATGACAAATCCTTTCAGGCGTGGATACAATAGTAGCCTTTGTTGATATTGATAATATTTTAAAACGTTATCATAAAGAAATTCAAGCAGTTCAATCACGATCATTCGGGTATTAAGTTCAATAAAAAAATAAAGTGCAGACGCCAGCAGGTCAACCTACCCGAATCTGTAAAATTTTACCAATCGAATATTAACCCTCCTGTATTGTGATAAGGTTGAAAAGAAAATGGACAGATTGAGATATGTTGATGTGCTGGCGTCTGTACAATATAATTACTGCCTCGTTGATCTAGTAGTCACATCGAAGAGTGAGCACCCGTCCCGCTAGTGCAGCTGGAGCGAGTGTCAGACTCTTACTGACAAACTCACTATGTTCCTTCCGGAGTTTTTTATGTGCCAGAGCCATAGTAACTCTTGCGAACAACCTGCATAATATCTCTCTTGGGTTAGATTCCCGGGATGAGTCGAATTTGGTTTGTGGGTTTCAAGATACTTTTACAAAAGTATAACATAGGACCTAAGGCTAACTAGCGGTTTTATAGGAGACCCAATAACACATTAACATATATAAAAATGATAAACATTAAGAAGATCGCAATATAACACACTATCGACTATCACCGATATTGAGTGGGTACAACCTCAACACATTTACATAATTAATTGAATTAGTAGACACTCGTGCGCAGACTTTGAATAGACAGATTGCTGTGGCATTGTCTATGACACTCAGGTTAAAGTACCTCTTTTGAGAAACACGCAGAAATATGAAATTTACAATTAAACTAGGATTTCTTTGCTTTTTTTTTAATTGTGATGTGAAATTAGACGCTGCAACTTTCCCAATCGAAGATCTAGAGGCGGCCCCAAAACAAAAGTGCCAGTTGTCTGAGAGCAACGTCAAGGGTACAGCGCAGCGATGTTGAGAAGAAAACTTAGGAAAGCTGACTCCACCATTATGTGGGATAGCTGGAAAGAGAGCAAGAGGAGAAAGGCCCAACGCAATCCAGTCGCATGATACAGTCGCGCGTCTGCTCGCGTGCGACTCGCTGATTCGCTTTGCATGCCATTTTCGACCGCATGTCATAAGTCTCAAGGTTTATTTCAAATTGATTTATTCTCGGTATCTCTACCTGTACCTGCGCCGGTTTGCCAACTACTTCTAGATGTGCCGTAAAAGTTACGAGGTTTTTTTTCTAATATCACAACCCTTACTCTTTTCTACTTAAGGTAATAATCTTTTGATATGTATGGTACCCCAGTATTATTAAATACCAACTTCAATTTTAATTGCATCTAAATATTTTCATAAAAAATACATACATATGTGCAACACAAATAAAATATCAATATAATTATGCAAAATACCTGAACAGATTCGTATGACCGTCGTATCATTTCGAAGTTCACTTAACACACAACAAGTAATCAAAACAATACCTAATTCGTTTAACCAAAACTACGAGATCTATTGCGAACTAATAATCGACACGAACTAAATCAAACATGTCAATATATGGACATTATATTTGCGACTGATAAGAAAATTTACGACACACACGCTTATCTTGAAAATGTACCGTTTAAAAATACGCCAAGTTCGTCCCTATCTGTATATGAGTCAGTTAAGCCCTAATGGGTGTCAATAGATAAAGATATGACGTTGATCTTGGTAACATATGTATGTACACTTATACTAGTTTCGTCACACGATGACCGGTAAGCGAATTCTTGAAATTATGTTTGCATGAGCAAATCACTTGCCCATTCATCCTTCTTAAATATTTTCCCTTTTTTCTTAGTTATTTCGGCTTCAGAGTCATATTCCTAATGCCGAATTTCGGCTAATGTGGATATTTCCATTTTAAGTCATTTATTATGGGTGAATATTTACAACTTATTATTAAACATTTACATAGCAAAAAAATGCATAGGTAATTAAGAAAGCAATAGCATACAACAAATTCCTCCTCATTGCTGCCCACCGGGAGTGTACCTTGCTGCTGCCATCGCTTTTGCATCAACAAGCACACTCTTCAGCTTTATAAGAAAGTTTGAAAAGATTTCTGTATGTAGGTACGTATGTCGGTATGCTTTTCCCTCGTTCAGGCTAAAACTAATGAATGGATTTTGATGAACTTAGAAGTAATGTAGCTTGATCATCAGAATAATATATTATTATGTATAGGATATTTTTTATTAACGTCTGGGGAGCAATTTCCTGGAGACCCAAGGGAAACCGCAGGATGACGATAGTATTAGTATCAAGATGTAAAATAGTATAGATTTATACAAGAATTGGTAACTCCAGCATAGTAACTACATTTCTATTTCCTAATGATGCAAATTTAAATGTCATTTATCATTTATCAACGTTTAATAAATAGTTGGAGACCAGGACATTGTTTCATCATCATCAGCCTTTTTATCGCCCCTCTGCTGGGCACAGGCCTCCTCTCACACGGAGACGGATTGAGCGTTAATCACCACGCTTGCTCAACGCATATTGGTACATTGTTTACTTCAGTGCAATCGTGACGTAAATAATTCCTGTTCGTG
This sequence comes from Heliothis peltigera, assembly GCA_958496145.1. NCBI lineage: Eukaryota > Metazoa > Arthropoda > Insecta > Lepidoptera > Noctuidae > Heliothis > Heliothis peltigera. Next base: position 1,865,244 of record OY292338.1, read on the forward strand.
GTTTTTCTCAGTACTGTTTTGTTACGTACAGTACAGGTTTGGAATTATCTCAGCTTCAACTTTGTCGCTTCGTTTCGGGTAGGTTGATGTGCTGGCGTCTGTACTTTAATAATGTACTAGCATTGCTCGATTTTTTTAAAATAAGCAAACCTATTTTTTTTTACAATGAATTTGAATTTAAATGAACAGAATACAAAATAAGTAAGGATTAGGCATTAGGCATATTGCCAAATTCTTATGAAGACTTCGCTCTAATTGATAATAGATAAGATATAGGGACACACACTCCCCACATGATAATCTTTACTCACGCGTGCTTGTTTAAAGATAAAATACCAATAATAGTATTTTTGTATTTATCTATTCTTTTCAGTAGATGAGTCAATGTTTATCGAAGAAATGGATTATATTTCAAGAACCTTGTCTTGTATATCTACTCTGATAAGGATGTCTTAAATAATATAACCGCTAAACTAAATTTAATCTGAACATTTCCCAGTGAATGGGTGCAGCTGAGTGATGGCATCCAGGCCGATTTTCGGCTACGGCGGCCGTTCTCTTTTATGAAAATCAGCCAACTGCGCAGGAAGCGCAGACAAAGGTGAACTCTCTATTCCCTCACTCTCATAGTCCGGTGGGACGGCGATACGACCTGAGAGAGATCAGGCGCAGGACCGAGATTTACGTGCTCTCCGATGCACGGGTGAATCATTCATCAACTTCCAGACTCCAGGCTGCTTTTATGACACTAAAACCCACTTTGTTCCTTCTAGAGGTTCCTGTGTGCCAGAGCCACGGTATCTCTTACGAACAACCCGCAGCCCAGGCAGACATATACTTTGAAGGGATATTTTACAATATTACCTACCTTTAGACGTTATTCGCCTTAGACTCAACGTCAAAGACTATTTTACAGAATAATAATCGTTGCTTAAGGGATTCCCGTCTACTCGTAATACCACAGAACGTACTTTACAACAAACATACCTCTTTCCTCATATTGACTGTTATTGAAGCTATTCTCTTGATTTCTTGCACACTCGAGCGCAGCGGTGAAGCAGGCATTTTCTCACTTATTAATTAAATTAAAACTTATTTTAATTTAAGTCCAATTGTTTACACTAACTTCAATGTAATTGGTTATTAATTTGAAAACAATGTGCACTTAACATTTGATAAATATTTTATATTATATTTTTATAAATATTAAAGTCTTGTTAATTTAAATTACAATCGAACCACACTATTATACGGTTAATAATTAACTGAACGTCGTACGTGACAGCATTTAACAGTTAATATATAAAATACAATGAGTAACAGAGTAAGGTTAAGGAAAACCCTACCCGTAACTGCATACGTCATAATACCCCAATTAACGTAAAAATTAACATTAAATCTATACTTTTTTATTAAGAAGTAAATAGTCATTTGGTTCCGTAACTTAACTGACCTATATTTGAGTGCAAGTCAAGTAGAGGTCGGTTGAAGCATCGTCATGACGATTTTTCGTTAAAGGTGAGTCCCCATCACGACTACTCATGAGTCATTTAATGTGGTTATTACCGTAAAACTGTGAAGGCTTCAAAGTTCGAAACGCAAGGCTGTTTCCATCAAGCACAGTTAACATTAAAGATGATTATTGATTTTTCGTCGTGGTGGCCTAGTGGTTAAAGAGCCAACCTCTCAAGTGTGAGGGCGCGGGTTCGATTCCAGGTCGGGCAAGTACCAATGCAACTTTTCTAAGTTTGTATGTACTTTCTGAGTATATCTTGGACACCAATGACTGTGTTTCGGATGGCACGTTAAACTGTAGGTCCCGGCTGTCATTGAACATTCTTGGCAGTCGTTACGGGTAGTCAGAAGCCAGTAAGTCTGACGCCAGTTTAACCAAGGGGTATTGGGTTGCCCGGATAACTGGGTTGAAGAGGTCAGATAGACAGTCGCTCCTTGTAAAACACTGGCACTCAGCTGAATCCGGTTAGACTATAAGCCGACCCCAACATAGCTGGGAAAAGGCTCGGAAGATAACTCGACATAGATAATGATCACCTGAGTAAGCAAGAGCGAAAGGAATTACCTACCTAAATTACTTACCTAAATCTGAATCTAAACAAAAAATATTGGCTATGCCTATAGCTACCATAGAACTGAACACTTTTTCTAGACTATAAATTTAAATAGTCAAGGAAAATAGAACATATTTTTGCCTACTTGTTAAAATTCGTTTAAGAGAAAAACAATTGAATGAAGAGAATAACCATTGAATTCCGACGTGGACATACAAACATGCCAGCACATCAAGCTACTACAATCTGTTAAATTCCCTTAATAGATTTTCAACTTTATCGCTGAAGGTTATGGTTCAAATTTGATTGGGAAAACTCGATAGTTTCGGTAGCTTGATGAGCTGGCGCCTGTCGACGTATACATGCGTAAACCATTGTTACAATGATAGAGGAAAATTTTATTGAAATCGTTAATTGATGTGGTTTAGCTAAATAACAAAAGGACTCATTAATTCATCTCATTAGTGTTTATTGTACATAGAGTAAATACTGTTAATTGCTTGAATGCGCGAATCTCAGGTACCTACTGCTTGGTCGAAAAGAAAAATTATGTCATTGTTAGGTAAACTCACGTATTGAGATCGGCTTTAAGCTACGTTTTATCCGGTTGTACGAAGTTTTTTCCATGGGACATGGGTGAAACCCCTGGTGGAAGCCAATTGAATAATAAACGCGTAATATGGCGTGAACAATATCCCTTACAATGAACAAGATTTTAAATATTATTTATGAATAGTTATTAAATACAAAATACCTAGTTATTTGTGAGAAAACTTTGAAGCTAGCTCATAATAAACCTTTTGACCGCCAAGAAAAAAAAGAAAAACATGCCATCAGCGCTAAGCTAAGAATTCATCTATAAATACCTTCAATATACCTAGTAGTATGTTCGCAATTATATCGATTGAAACTGACTATTAATTTTGAACTTTAAAAGTCTGTCATGTAGTCGTGACCGTCGCGAGCTGGGCACTTTTTGGCTTGTCATCTATACGTGACTGTAGCGGTCAAAAGTTTATAAAACATAAAATATACCAATTGTTTATAGGTAAACAGGAATTGATGTAACTAAAACCAGCAAACAAACAGAATAAATTAATAAAAATGTTTCACAACCGGCCCCACAGCGGCTTGAGAACTGACAAGCTCATACATAACAAAAATAGAAAATAAATAAATCACCTCTGCTTTATCTCAGATCATTAGTCGGGACACCTAGCCCTCGACAAATAGATTCTATATATTATTTCACCCCTTTAGGCTTTTCTTACACTGTTGGCTGTGGTGTGTGTAATGTGTTAAGTATAATTATGTAGTTTATCAGTTGTGTTGGTACCCATAACACAAGTGAATCAATAGCTTACCATGGGGCTAACCAACCGCGTGTGAAAAAGGTGATATTAATATTATATTGAGTGACTGGTAATTAGTGACCGATATTTAAACACGTGATTGTACTCATGATTACTAACAAAGTAACTAAGTAATTTTGTTAGAATGATCAAAAACAAAGTTTCTTTGGGAAAGTTGTTTGTAATCATGAGTACAATCACGTGTTTAAATATCGGTCACTAATTACCAGTCACCCAATATATGTATTTAAAAAAGCTCTCTGCTATTTTTTTTGAGTCTGAACAAGCCATAAATACTCTTAGTAGATTTGGATAGTTTGTTTGTTTATGATGATTTTGACTTTTTTTGGGACAGAAGATTGTATGTTGTGATTCGAATTGTAACTATAGACCTATCTGAGGTAAAATCCTTTAAATATAGTTATGAAAAAAAAATCCAAATAAACAATGTAAATTGTCTAAACGTATTAGGTTAAAACGTCACAAAAATAATAAAAATCACCAACTTTTAGACGGTGATTATTTGCTAGTTTGTAAACGGCCTTAACTACAATAAATAAGCGGGTGGTGATAAATAAAGGCTCTCTTCGCGGCAGCCGGTCACAGGTCGACTGGTTATCTGTTATATCTACGAGTGAGTGTGCTTATGCAAAAAAGAACCAGGAAATAATATGTATTATCACTAAATATCATATGTAAATAGTGTCTTAATTAAGAGTACGGTCTAAAATGGTCATTTATTGAACAGTCTGAAATTGCTAATCCGTTTTGAGTAAGCCTGGTGATTAACGCTCATTCCTTCTCTGTATGAGAAGAGGCCTGTGTCCAGCAGTGGGAAAATAACATGAAAATAAGAATTCTGATGATGATGCTATAACTTGATCGTTTATAAAACGCTTGGGTTGGGCTTGGGTACGTTTGAAGATTGACAATATTCTTTATATCAGGAAGTTGGTAAAAATAACTAAATTAATTAAAAGAACATTCGGAGATCATCATCATCTCCCGAGCCTTTTCCTAACTATGTTGGGGTCGGCTTCCAGTCTAACCGGATTCGGCTGAGCACCAATGTTTTACAACGAGCGACTGCCTAGATAGGCAGATGGGTAATAGATGCCTAGATAAGGTTGAGGAGGTCAGATGACCTATTCAACCCAGTTACCCGGGCAACCCCATACCCCTTGGTTAGACTGGACATTCGGAGATACCGACTGAAAATATAAGAAAAACAATACAAAAAAAATAACAATTAAAATTCACAATAACAGTAGGTACTAACAACACAAAAATCAATAACCGTCTTGCGTCCCCACCGCATAAAACCGTAAGCGCCGGCGCATAACTCAAGATACGTCGGATAATCGAACGGCACGAGTGATAGCTTTACCGTCAAGTTAACGCGATAAATTACTTTATTGTTTACGCTGTATTTATAACTTAATAGAATACAGTAGAAAATATTTATTTGCTCAGGATATAGGTAGGTATCATATACAATAAGGTGGTACACGAAATAAGGACTACTAAGATCTTTCCTTATATTTTCAACTTTAATGGTGGGGCATATGGTTCAAAATTTATTAGGAAAATTTTACATTATCGGGTAGCTTTATGTGCTGGCGTCTGTATTTCTGGCAGCAGGGACGCAAATATGCAGGAAATAAAGAAAAATCTATAGAATTGGCCTTAACTAGAGGTATCAACTAAAAATTATTTTACAGATAAATAATACGTATATTTTAATATTTAGTCATTATTTATTTTGAATATTGATATGGCAAAAAAATACATAGTTAATACTCGTAAATAGCATAAAAAAAAACTCGATCGATATTCCTGGTAATTCTAAAATTATACATTTTTATGGAGTTAACATAATGACCGATACGCTTTGTCCAATAGTGGGATGGACAATAGGTATGTTTCTTATTATAAAACATTATAATGTATGAATATAAAAAGTTCTTTTCTAACAAAGTCTGTTTGATTATAATATTACTGTTGAAAAGTTGGTAGGATTGTAAGTTACATAATATGCGTTTCGTAGATTTGATAAGAACAAAAAAAAGCTGATTAAAACTTTTTCTCCGAACTCCTTACTGTTTATTGTTGAAGTTTATCTAGTAACACAGAATATGGCGGGTTGAGTTGTTCATAAAAAATAAGCTTAAAGACATTGTATGCATTTGTTGCTCGATTGAGTAGGTTCATACATATTTAGGGTACAATTTTTTTTAGTCAGTATTTAGGACTTTTTTAATGGGAAATTATCAAATGACCACTACCGCTGAGGGTGCAGCTAAAGGGAATGTCAGACTCTTACTGTCTCTCCCTGTGTGCCAGGGCCATGGTAGCTCTTGCAAACCATCCAGAACCCTAGCAGACCTTGGACCTATGGAAATCCATCCATCCAACAAAAATCAATTCAAAAGCGCAAAAAAATATTCGACTACAGCGCCATCTGTTATCGAGTAGAATAAGTATTCAAATGTTATCTTTTCACACTGCGGATTTCATTATCATAATTATTTGAATGTTGTTATGCTACATACAAATAGAATTTTGGCATATGTCTATACAAGTAGGTAGTAGCAAATTCCTATCTTTACTAAGCAAATCAACAGATAGACAGGTTATTGAAATTCTCCGTAAGTGTGTCTAACATCAAAGATGGATGAATCAGTTTCTATATGGGTTTAATAACACTTTCTTGCAGGTCACATAGACATACATATTAGTTCGTATAGTATCCAAGGTTTGATTCCCAAATCTTGTTATTACTTTTCTAAATAGATACACACGCGCCTGATTGACAGTAATAGTAAGGTATTACGGTCATAGTTTCATAATTATTTTCTTCAATATTGTATTCTTGATGCTTGTTGGCAATATCTGTTATTTACATTGTCTAGGTTAATACATAAACGTCTAAAGACTGCAGAAAGTATGCTCCCGGATCTCGCTCAGTTTTATCTAGGTGGGTATTTGTTTTAATTCTAACATCTGGATTTCGTAGTTCTAGACTAAAACATTGTTATTTTTATTGAAACTTCGGCAGCATTACGAGAATAATTCACGGATGTTATTAGCTAGACAGATATTTATATAATTATTTCTTAGAATCGAATGTTATTAGGAAAATCTATGAAACAGAGGCTTAGCGGATACTGCTGAAGGATATGTGATGGTTATGAGTCAGAGTAATGTCAATAAAGACTGAAATTAAGGAATTTAAGACGTGTCGTTTATAAGAATAAAATATTTCGGTTTTTAGGTATTGAGTTCATTAGATTATCATGCATTTTTAAATCTACAATGTAAAAGAAACATTCAATACTCATTACGAATTTGCGTTTTCTATTAAACTTTATCGGTTACCTGTTGTAGTCAGTTTCCACTGTATTTGAATTACAGTATTTCATCAGAAAGCATGAAAAAGAATACATTATCCTCATCATTTTTATCTTGAAATCTAATCTTTGGGCTAAATACTTTGGGCTAATACATACATACATGAATTGAAAGCTATGAACTTTATTAGCTTTAAGCGATGTCCACGATGTTGACGTACCTACTGAAATCAGTGCAAATGGTCTAGAAGAATATGATTAATTTATATTAAGAATGTCTTTAGATATATACCTACATACTATTCAGGCTTTGGGTAAGTCTTTCAAAGCGTGTTTGAACCAATCCTTCCCAAAATTCCTCTAATTATTTTGAAAAAATACGAAAGACCTTCGCTTTAAGAGTAAATTAAACAACATTGTTGAAAATATATTTCAGTACTAAAATTGTCACTTACATTTTCAGGTCTCAATTGCGCAAAATTAGGTTTAATTTAGTCCATCTCTCATGCTAATGTGTGAATGAGTAATGCGATGCTAATCTGTCTTTCTGGAGCATAGCGGCGAACAGCAAATTGTTCACAACCAAATTATTTGGCGCTTCAGTTAATCAACATCGCTTTAATCGCACACTGAAATTAGAATACAAGCGAATTCTGTGCAAAAGTCGTGTGTAGTGTGTTTCGGATGGCACGTTAAACTGTAGGTCCCGGCTGTCATTGAACATCCTTGGCAGTCGTTACGGGTAGTCAGAAGCCACTAAGTCTGACGCCAGTCTAACCAAGGGGTACTGGGTTGCCCGGGTAACTGGGTTGAGAAGGTCAGATAGGCAGTCGCTCCTTGTAAAACACTGGTACTCAGCTGAATCCGGTTAGACTGGAAGCCGACCCCAACATAGTTGGGAAAAGGCTCGGGAGATGATCTGTGCAAAAAGTCTATGTTTAAATACTTGCTCATTGTATTTTACTTCGCTTTATTGATAAAGCTTCAGTTTCACCTTTGACCTCTTTTTCTGTTGGAAATCATCTAATAATACCTCCCGCTGTGGGTGCAGCAGGAGGTAGTGTCAGACTCTTACTGGTTAAAACCTACTGTGTTCCTTCTGGAGGTCTATGTGTGCCGGGGTAATCCCTGTGAACAGCCCGCAGTCCCGGCAGGCCCTTCAATGGTGTAACTTTTTGTGAGTCATGTATTTAATAAATATATTGTTTCAAGATATTGATTTAGGTACATAATGCGTCATTACGGTATTTAATTAATAAATAAATAAAAAATATTGTTGAGATGATATCACATTTTTTTTTATTTTGTAATTTTGTGTGCCGAACTTAAATAATATAGAAATCGTCTTGGTAGGGGCACGGTAGTGCCCCCAGATGAAAAGACAGTAACTAACTTTTTATTTTTCTGAGTCAGTCGACCGTCAACCGCCTTACAAAACTAAACAGAAAGTTTAAAGTTCAAAGAGTATTTTCATTCCTACTAGCCTTAGCGACAACCTATATCATCTAATCTACGTACGGAGCTCCTTCGTGTCTACCTAACCATCATCATCATCATCATCAGCCTATCGCAGTCCACTGCTGGACATAGGCCTCTCCAAGTGCACGCCACCTAACCATACATGTAATTAATCTGAAAAAAAAAAGATTTCATTTTCAACCTTGGTAGGTATCATTATGACCTTAATTAAATATTTTGTTGAACGCACATCGCATGCATCACCCGCATCCAACAAATTATTGGGATGACGTCACAAAAACACGTTTTACGTACATTAGTTCCGAAGACTGATTACGTTAACAATAGAAAGAACAATAAAATTTATTGAATGAAAAAGTATAATAACATGAAATCACATTGTTTATACGAAGCGTTTGGCAGTACATCAAGCTATATCCCAGACTTGGTCAGCTTCTTCAAATAGTTCAAACAGAATTGCATGAAATTCTTGAGATAAGTATGTTGACATACATATGTACCTATATCAATTTTTCGATCTATATCTAAAACTGAAGAATTTGTCTGTTTGCTAATCTCAGGAACTACCAGACTGATTTAAAACAATTCTCTAATGCTAGAAAACTCATTTATCGAGGATCTTTAGGCTACTTGTTATCTGAGGGGCGGAGCAGTTGCCATGGAATGCGGGTAAAACCGCTGGAAGAAGCTTGATGCCAGAACATTTTATGTACCTTTACATAGACTCTAAAACTAATAGATAGCACACGTTTTCGAACGAGCGAAGCAAATTATACTCAACGACGAATTCACAAACAATAAGCATATTTATATCTAGAGAGACAACTCCATATTATCACACTGATAATGTCCAAAGTTATTTATTCTATAAATTAAACATGAAATAGCTTTTTTTTACAATTCACGTGGTATCTTCTTTGTTTAAAATGAAATTGCCTACAAGATAAGAGCATTTACGAGATTAAATAAACAACATTGTTTATCGTATTGTATGTGAATTGTTTACTGGCATTTACATAACTGAAGCTATTCTCCCCTTGGTTTTGATCACAACTTCTCTCTCAGTAACCCCGTTTGGTGTTAAAACTATTTCGTAAAAATATTTTTAGAGACAAAACATAGATGATGACTCACCGTGGATTTCAATAACCTATCTATCTATGTAAAAGATATCCTCTCCAAACTGTGAAGTGTGTGGAGTTGTAGGAGATATACATCATAATATATTAATGGAATGTGTTCTATATGAGGCTGATAGCAATAAGTTGTTCGGGGTTTTTAAGTTGAATAAGAACAATATCGGTACATTCCACCATATATTAAGTAAGCCAACTTCCGATGATGCGAAGTTTTTTTCGACTTTTTGACCCTGATCCATTGATCTCAATATTAGCTCATAACTTGTCTTAGGGTACGATGGGACTGACATACGCTGTGCGTTATAAAACTCCCTAAATTTATAAAGAATAAAAAAAACCTATCTATCTGTTGATTTGCTTACTAGAGATAATAAATTAACATACATATATGTATAAAGGCCCATTTAGTTGAAGAGATTTTCTCGTACGTTTAGGTACGAGAATATCTCCGCGACTATCGCAAGCAACTATAGCCATAACAAAATGTTTACATTCAGTCAAGAACTAAAATGTCGCCAGCGAGATTCGTGTATGACATATACGAATTTAGCGAAATGGCACGCAGCTTGTCGCCCTTAGCAACGGGCGAGAAGAGTAAATGTTTAGACGAAGGAAATGTTTTATATTCCTTCAATAATTGTATCTTCTAGACGAGAAACTTTCCCTCCTCTAAATGGGCCTTAAGACTACTGTCAAAATTATGTCTCTAATAAACAAATCGACAGATAGATAGGTTATTGAAATCCAAAATTAATGACTAACATGAGGATAATGTACATATCTGATGGTGATTTTAATAAGAAATGATATTTCCCGGAACTGAAACAGCTTTTGAAATATTTTGTAGGTATATGGTAGGTATACACCATGATGACTAATTTAAAAGTTAAGATGGCCTAGAGGGCTGAATCACTGTATTCCGCAGCAGAACCTTCATTAATTTTAAATACCTGCCAAGGTAAGTAATCTAGCAAGGAAAAACTTAAGAAGATATGAAAATATACGGCTGATCTAACCTCGTGGTACGTGATCAAGATAAAAGATTAAACCATTTTAATAAATTAAACATGTCGCTTCATTTGTTTAGTAAATAAGTAAGTTATATATAAATGAATTATATAATATATATATTATTACCACCCTATATTATTACCCTATTTTCTCTGGCTATTATGTGTGAACGACTGGAAAGATTTTGCTTAATTTACATATTTGTTGTGTTTGTTATAGTCAGGAGAAGGATCTTATGAAAGAAAAAAAATCAAGACAACGTCTATCGGGCCAGCTAATTGTTTCATAAATTTTATACATAAGTAACTTATATTTTTCGAAAATTCCATCGATAACGCTAACCATTTTAATCAAAAATTTCGTTATCGATTCGAAATAAATTCCTCGATCCAATGACGCGCATCACCGCATCTAACATACTAACAATTACCTTTTTTACTGCAACACATGAATTTTATAGCAAACAATACACTTTCATACCATTCCTGTCATTAATCGAACAAATACCTATACATTAAAGTGCAAATATTTACTAAAAAAACGTCCAAGAATTTGTTCGAAATGTGAGCTCCGAGCCTCCGGCGCGCGGCGTTTAATCGTACGGCAAATATTATCATACTTATGTTGATACCACATAGCAGTCATCCGATACAGTTTTTATGCTTATCAATACATTATTCAATCGATTCGCGATCATGACTTTCTTTTATTTTTTAATCTTGGTTGGAAAGTACTTAGATTGTGGTCAGTGATTAGCGCTGTTCTATGTATATTTGCTGACGTCATTATTATTCTTCCCTGATTTTGTGGAGTTTGTTGTGCCATTTCATCTCAACAAAAACACATAGGAAGTGGTGCAGGTTTGGTTATGCGGCCTGTCTATTGTAAATTTCGACGTTAAAAAGTGCTGATTTTTAACCAAGTTTGAATAAAAGAGTTTGAGTTTATTATACCTCTATTTCTGATTACTAGGTAAGTAAATTACTTTCGTACAGAAATACCTATAGTACTGAACGATTAAACCATCCAGCTCCAATTTTATTTAGAATCAGCGCAGCGTGTCTTGTTCCATAATCCTCTGACAACACTTGACAAGTAACGTTCTTTTCAGCTATATCGTTCTCTGCACTATCCATCCGTCATTTCGATTCTCTACATATATACATCCACGAACATGCTCGAACTTCAAAATACTGATAAATATAGGTACTTCAAAAATCGTATAATTAGTGAATACCTGCAAATTAATGAAAAGTGATTTATTTGCAGCATTGCAGTGCGGAAACATACGTCAACGGATGATATGATTAGGATAAGATACCGCAGTGACGAAAATCGTCATGCCTAATTAATTGTTTAGTCAATAAATCAATCGTTCATAATCGTATTGAAAATAAATTTGCTAGCCAGAGGTTCTTATGAGGCATCCAGGCCGATTGTCGGCTACGGCGGCCGTTCTCTTTTATGGAGATCAGCCAGCTATGCAAAACATATCATACTGCACAAGCATTCGCGCAGATACAGGTGCACTCTCTATTCCTTCACTCTTATAGTCCGATGGGACGGCAATCCGACACGACCGGAGAAAGATCAGGCGCAGGACCGAAATTTATGTGCTCTCCGATGCACGGGTGAAACCATCACCAACTTCCAGACTCCAGAGACGCTTTATGAAAGTTTCTCAAAACCCACGACCCGAGAATCGAACCCGAGACCCCGTGCACAGCGGTCGCGCCATGCGACTACTAGACCAACGAGGCAGATCGCTTAGACAGACTGCCTTTAGTGCTAACTTAACTTTAGGCCTAAATCTAGTACTAAAGCCGGTACTTTGTAAGACCACGTTTAGTCACATAAGGGGGAGTAGGATTAATAAATTAATGAATGGGACTGTACCAGAACTTTAGGTCGTATTTAAACAAACTTATTATTATTATTTATAAACTCGTAAAGTATGACTAAAGCAATTAAACATCCTTAACTACTCGTTTTGTGATTCACAAACTTAATTATAACACAGGACAATACAATTATTCATGAGAATTGTTATTATTTATAGAAAAAATCATAGTGTGTGAATTACTGTTATCTTTTGTGACCTAAGTGTGGCGAATATAGGCCAGTGTTATATTGGAACGTGGACAAAACGTGTTATCAGTTATGTACTGCAAAATTGCGAATGTAGAATTAACAATTAAGTAAGAGTTAATTTTAGAAATAGAAGTTGAGCTAGGTATTTTAGTGTTTGTTAGTGCGGGGCTGCGGAAGAATCTGAATTCTCGCGGCCCCGCGCGCACGTTTGAGGAGACACCGGGGTGGTTTTAGCCGGTAAGCGTCCGGCACACCCCTCCGCCCCTCCCCAGGCGGAGGATAGTCCATGAGGATTTCCCCCCGATAAAAAAAAGTATTTTAGTGTTAAGTAATGATGTTCTTAGAAAATATCTCACTGTGAAAGGTACGGAATATCAATTTGTGTATTTTTTTTCGTAATACAAAATGTAGGTACAGACGCCAGACGACATTAAGCTACCTGAAACTGTCAAAATTTACCAATCAACTTATCAACTTTATATCATTATGCTTCATCAAAAAAGTTCAAAACCTTTTACGGAAAGATAGATTGAGAGTAGCTTGACGTGCTGGCCTAACCTGGAAAAACTATAAAGAAATGTAATCCAGTCCATTCTTAAATAAAGCGGATGTCTTGACACATCTAGCATAACATCCTTATATGTATGTATAAGGGCACTCATTGTACAATCGTTAGACATAATAGTTCATACATTAGCCTTGAACGATTGTACTCTCCACACTCCATTCATTTCGCTGCACGCTCTTATACAGGGTTGCCAAACCAGTTTATAGCAAGATGGTATGTCTTATGACGTCATATACTAGCTATCCGGAATATTTTGTGACGTCATGTACTATCCAATTGATTGCGAGCTGAACAGCTGTGTACCGCGGTGTTATGCACATGATTTAATTAAGGCTTTTTTGTTGTGCCCAATTTATAAAAATAATATACCTGATATTCGTCACACATTCACACAACGTCTTCTAGTCTCAAACTAAGCAAAGAAGAGAAGAAAAGAACTAAGAGAGAAGAGCTGAATATGAGTACTTGGCAACTGGTAAACTGACTATGTATTTTTCTTTTGTAAATACGTAAATATTATACATAGATAATATATAGCCAATAATGTTAAAAGACAGTGAAGTAACTTGTCAACGAAAGCATTTAAAAAGTGAGTCTAGTAGTGTTTGATTTATATCGTTACAGACATACTTACACGTCTGTTAGGGTATGTTATATGGATATTTTTTTATTGTATGTAGATTATGGATTCACCTTTGACAACCCTGATAGGCACAATGGTAAAATGACATGAAAGACTTTTGTTTGGCATTCAGAATTATTGATATTCATTATCATTGACTTACCAACTAGTAAGTATAAGTATTTCTCGGATATTACGACTAATGTTGTAACTAGATTCAATAAATTCATGATCTTTTTTTAAAAAAGCTATATTTAATACAATGAAACTAAACTAATTAAATGTTATAAAACCAAAACTAAACCTAGTCCCCCTTATTATCTTTAGCTTCAGACCATTTTTTCGAACAAAGTTAATGGTCTAAATCTAGTACAAAAAGCCGGTAATTTTATAATATAAAGTATGTTTACCTAAAAAAAGAAAAACCTTTAAACTAATAAAGGGAATCAAAAATCTGGCCTCATCCGGTGCCAAATATGCTGGCGGCATTGCCACGTGGTATGGCAATGTTTAATCATTGAAATGAAAGCTAGCCTCTCCATTAATTAGCTAGTCTATTAATACCGTTAAAGGCATCCTAGTTTTTTTGCATGTGTATATACAATATAAAATTTTCCCAATCAACTTTGAACTTTATGCTTCAGCGATAATGTTGAAAATCTATTAAGGAAATTTGACAGATTGTTGTAGCCTATGCTGGCGACTGTACTTTTGAATAATACGAATACAACTATATCATGTCAGTATGATTGTACTCATAAAACAGGTTCACAGTCATCGGTTTGCGATATAAAAGTTTGGAGGTCATTGAACTTATTTCACGAAACTGCACATGATTTTGTATGAGGAAAAAGGTACCTTAAAAATGGTCAATATTAAAAATAAAATATACTTAAACACCAGTAAATAATTAATACAGTAGGTAATTTATGTTATAATGAGTTTAATATACTAATTATTATGTATACAAAATTATCTTAATACCTAAGTGTACTTTAACTAACAAATACCGTTAAGCGTTCTATTATATACGAGTGTCTTAATTATGTCACGTCATATCCATGATAATCTTATTTACAATATACAGAAAGGATGTTATTATTGTGTATAATCATATTATTTGCATTCCATGTGAACACACATGAAGGCGATGCAATGTGTTTGTGGCAACATATAACAATCAATAATAACAATTATAACATCTCTGAATAGGGTAATTGACAACTAGTCAAATTCCATACTTTTATAGAACTGTCAAAAACGGTTACTCTCTTTGCAATTTGTATGGTATGAACGCAACCTGATGACGTCACAGATTTTTGACGTCACACATCAAGCTGCAGGTATGCTTATTTCGATTATATTATCAATAAAAAATTTTAATCAATTTTCGGTTCAAAACGATAAATTAAAGTGACATTATTTTAAGATGCATTACAAAATGAATATGATAAAGTACTTATTTTATTTTTGACCTAGTCCGCATCCCAATTCTGCGATCTTTCCAAAAAGTTTGAATGACAGGCTTGTCTTAATTGCAAAGACAAATAAGGCTATTTACCTCCTTTCTCTTCAACTTTAAGAACTGTTTTTTCTGACCGAAAAACTGGTTTAAATGCTAACCGATTTATGACTACAAAATGACCTTTTATTCTTGTACAGTCAAAAAATCTTTGCTTAAAAATATCTACCTATATCGAGATCACGGTGTTCCCGCCAATTCAGCATAAACAGTTAACTCTGATAAAATTTATCTTATCTGTGACACTGACTAGTGAATATGATTTAAAATTAATTTTAACAATAATAAAATGACTTACCAGTTGCACAGGTCCATTTAAAGTTTCGTTCGAAGCCATATTTATTGTGAAAACCTCCGTGCTTTCAGTAGGATTCATTTTGCTGGCCACAACACATTCTAACACACCCATAATACAAATTAAGAACACCAAGACAGAAAAAAACGTTAAAAAAGTAAAATTCGATTTTTGAATTTAATTTTTAATACTTTGAATTGTTTTTCTTTTTTTTAAAGAACACTTAAATCTCAAGTGTTCCAAGTTGAGATATCGCGGCGACTGGCTGTCAACGTGTGCGCAACGGTGGTCGTGCGCTCAATGATATATCGCGACTGGAAGTCTTATGAGCGTAGGTGCTGTACTTAAAGGTCACTCGGTAGACTGGTCTAGAGTGAAATGGAATTTAGAGCAAAGATGGGATTTCCTACGTGGTGTTTCTATAGGATAGACAAAATCGAAATTTTAATCGATTTTTTAGGATGCTTTTAAGTAAAAGTTACATTAAATAAATTTTATTTATCAAGTATGAAATATGTGTCTTATTTTTGTAAACAACCTAAAAAACCCCTGCCATTAAGTGATTATCTAAAAGCAAGACAAAAAACAGCTACTTAAAAAAATATAAGTAATACAAAACTTATATAATTGCGGCCATTTCTTATTTAAGATCATTTTATAAAAAAAAACATTTAGTCTTCCACGTGTATTTTCAAGAATTTTGTTATTGACATATGTTTTAATATCATTATCATATCCAGTAAATAACAATCAGCAAAATAAACACAATATCTCCTATGATTCATTCACGTAAGCCTAGTGAATACTAATCAGAACAAAGCGAGACGTACATATGTCAGTTTGTGGGTCACCCTCGTATGTATAAGACGTTTGTAAGCATGTGTGTTCTTTGAAAGAGTTCCGGCTTTAAGAAAACGAACTTACGCAAGAAACGAGAGAATAGACAGAGATAGTTCTGTTATCTGTCTGTCTTGAATGGAGTTTCCGTTCTTTTTCTGTATTATCTGATCTTTGACCTGTGAGTCTGTACCGGTATCTTAATTGGGTTGGGTCATACGACAGCTGCACTGTTTAATCTATGCGCCCACATTGTGCATTTGAGATGACAAATTCCTGGAATTTAATGGGAAGGTACAGAAGCCAGCACATCAGGCTACCCGAAACTGTCAAATTTCCTCATTCAACTTTGAACCGTAATGCTTTAGCGATAAAGTTGAAAATCTATTAAGGAAATTTGACAGATTGTAGTACCTGATGTGCTGGCGCCTGTACAAAAAAGAATGGTTAATGCATGAAAGTGTGAAGGTTCAAAAGGTGAATAAAATTAGGGATTTGATTATAATCACTATTTAATAACATAATATTATAATTATTTTGACGAGCTACGCCAAACGGCAGGATTTTAGAATCAGACACAAACAACCAAGATCATAAAATTTACCACAGATTACAACAGAAATATATATATTTCTGAAATCAGAATTACCTATTCATGAAATCAGAATAAATTTTTATTTATTGTTTGATAACCCTTTTTTTTTGTAAACAACAAACCGTGATGAAGACAGATATAAGTGCGGTTGAAAATGTTTTGTATATCTCAATTATATTCAGATAGTAGGGTATCAAATATGTAGGTACAGACGCATGCACTTTTTACTTAATACAAGTCAAAATCGAAATTTTTTGACCCAAAAATATTAGTGATTTTTTTTACGTCGTAAAGACAAAAAAATACTTTTATAACTTTTTTTTCGTAGAGCAATGTTTGACATATAACATTTTTCATATATGTTTTCCGTTCGAAGTTTTACCGACATTGGTTTATGTAAGTATGGGCATGACTTTGCCCATATAAGCATAGGTACAAAGTAATGGTAGCTTATTCATCATCAAGTAAATAACTAAGCAAGATAAATGTCAATTTATGTACGCACGCATGCAAAATAATACTGTATATTTATATAACAAGAATTCATGTTGATATTTTCAGAAATGAATCATTTTTGTTAGTTCAACGGCTTATTAGTTAAGTAAAGTTCAACTATGGGTACTTAACTATAAATTCGCTAAATTAAGGGGGTATTTCCTTTATTTTTGTCTAACATTTCTGTTTTTTTTTTTTATTTATAATACGGTAGTTGACAACAAACTAGTCACAGTCTTTCACATTAAGCTGTATAATTACTTATTTTGCTTATAGCTTATAGCAGTAAGCGATATATGAAAGTAACATTATTTTAAGAACGAAAGAAAGTTTTACGAAATCAATATAATATTATGATAAAGGGTTTAATTTTTTTAATCTAGTCAATGCACAATGTATATTTTTTCAATTTTCAAATTTAAATCAGAACACGACGGTCACATAGGTACAGAAGCACCAAGCTACCCGAAATTGTCAAATTTTTCCAATGAACTTTGAACTATATGCTTCAGCGATAAAGTTTGACAGATTTGACAGATGGTATTAGCTATGTCCAGCATCTACAGCAGCAATCTAAAATTAAATCAGGCTGATCATTATGATGTGACGAGATTGGGATACTCGCGTAGACGCTTACTCATACTCTCCACTTCTTTGAGTATCTACATCAGTATGTACTCACAGGTGTAAATACAGGCTAGTCCGATAAACATATCTCTTAGTAACACCGTATCTGTAAGATGTAATGTACAAGTAAAAAATAAAGTCTAACACGTGCCAGACTAAGCAGATTTGATTGTATGGCTAAGCTAACAAGCTATACAAAACCAGTTTCTCTTGGACTCGCTTTTATATGGTCTTTCTACTAATTGAACGGTCAGCTTATACTAGTTTTGCATAACTTGATGTGTAGTCGTGTGTACTAAACTGATTGTCTCGTTAGTCTAGTAGTCGCACGGTGCGACTGCTGTGCACGGGTTCTCAGGTTCGAAATCCGGATCGGGCCGAAATCGCTTTGTGGGTTTTGAGAAACTTTCATAAAGCAGTCCGAAGTCTGGAAGCTGGTGATTGATTCATCCGTGCATCGGAGTCGGCGTGTCGGATTGCCGTCCCATCGGACTATGAGAGTGAGAGAGAGCACCTGTATCGGCGCGAATGCTCCTGCGTCCTGCGCAGCTGGCTGATCTCCTTAGAGAGAACGGCCATTGTAGCCGGCAATCAGCCTGGACGCCATCATCTGTACTAAAATATGTTTTCCAATTTTATAATAAGAAGGTTAATATTCGATTGGTAAAATTTTACAGATTCGGGTAGGTTGGCCTGCTGGCATCTGTACAACCTGCAGGATCAGCATGGCAATTCTATGTCTATCAAGAAAAGACAAAGATCTTTCTGTCAATGTCAACAATATGCCTTCTGCCGGGGCATGGCGCGACCTGTAAACTTGCGTTTCTATGAAGACAAAAACACTCCATAGTAACGGAGAAGTAGATAGTAATAATTATAGTCATTTTGCATAAACTACGATTTACCTTTTACGTTTAGTTAGCCAAAGAACTGTGTTAAATGCACTATTTTTAAAATCTACACACATTGTAGACTTGTGTCGGTCGAAGAAAATAAATATTTCTTTTCCACGTGCCAAAATAAATCGTACTTCAGTCTGTCACCCATCTGTCATCATTATGTCTATTCTCTGGTAAACAAAACTTGTTGCTACGGTAATTGTCATGCTGAGCTCGCAGTTAGTGTAAACCGTGTGTAAACATTTTGACATTTTGGAAAGCAATAAGATATTGAGCATAGATTGATCATCCTTATAGGTACATGTATTGACTATTAAGAAGATATAAAAAGAACAGGACAGCGAAATGTTTTATAAGAAACGAAGAATTGGGTATTTGCCTGTGTTTGATTTTGTACAAAATTTTTAACAAAACAAATAAACACATGCACAATGAACATTTTTCTGAAAACAGCGTCAAAATTGGTTGATAAATGGAGCAGCAATCAACATTTTTCATATTTGTATGATGAAGAGTGGGATCATAGTGGGGACATCTTGCTATCTGTTTTGTACATGCGTGAGCAAATAGCGTTGACGCCACAAGCTTGTATATGCATTGTTTTTGTGTTATTTAACTGTTTGACTTTTGAAAGGTTTATAAATTACTTATTTCTCAACGGATTCCAAAAATTATTTCTGTTTTTTGTTTTGTAAAATGTTTCTCTTGATATGAATGATTAAAGAAAAAGAGTCAAATACCCTAGTGTGCTCTTAGAATTGGAATATTTAAAAGAAGGGAAATATCTTATTTAAACAATAGACCAGAAGTAGAAGTTTAAAAGTGATATTTGACATCGATATCTGAGAAAATGTGTAGAAGGTGGTTGGTGGAGACTGCAGGTCCCGGTTGTCATTGAACATCCTTGGCGGTCGTTACGGGTAGTCTGACGCCAGTCTAACCAAGGGATATTGGGTTGCCCGGGTAACTGAGTTGAGGAGGTCAGATAGGCAGTCGCTCCTTGTAAAACACTGGCACTCAGCTGAGTCCGGTTTGGTTTTGTTAAATGTTACTTTTGATATGAATAATTAAAAAAAGAGTCAAATACCCCATCCTAAAAAAATTTACTCACGTAGATATTTACAGAAGTATCAGTGCAATCTGATTATGTACACACCAAAGGCTTACATTCGCGAATACAACCAGCATTCTTAAGAAGTTATGGAAGTGACTCATGCGGTATTTACTTTCGCGATGACGCATATAAAGTATATTGTATGTATGTAGTAAAATCGGCGCCTGCGCCGCTGTTGAGTCACAGTACAGGCGTTCGAGGTAGAGTTTAAACTTGAATGACTTCTAGGAATGACGATTGTAGCCTGGTTGATGCTGTAGTAACCATGAGCTCTGTGAATGAAGATCTAAATAAAAAAAAAAATATAAAAATAAATTTAATATAAAAAATCCCTGGGTCCTTTGAGAGTTTTTGATTTAGGATTAACTCTTCAAGGACGACCAAATGGCGTGGTGGTTAGTGAACCTGCCTGCCACGCTATAGGTCGCGGGTTCGATTCCCGCATAAGTCAAACATTTTGTGTGCATGAACATGGGTGTTTGACTTAGTCTGGGTGTTTCTATGTATAATATGTATGTATTTACAAAAGAAAAGTATATAAGTATGTTTATCAGTTGTCTAGTACCCATAGTACAAGCCCTGCTTAGTTTGGGACTAGATGACGTTGTGTGAATGTGTGAGAGATATATTAAAAAAAAAAAAATATTATTAATATATTTGGCTCTCCCAAAAATTCAGTACTATACAAGAGAGGCTCACGCATTTAAAATATATAGAAAATATTATTTATTATTCACACCATACATTGCAAAGCAAGCTAAATATAAAAGTAAACGGTGACGCAATGGGAGGTCTTATCCGCTGAAAGCGATCTCTTACAGACAACCTTTGGACTTTTGTATCGGTTAAGACTATAGGCAAATTTATCTCCATGTGAGTGACTCAATTCTCTCAGAGCGCGTGCGCGAAGGCTAATAAATCATGTTCATGATGGTCGGGAACCCGTTTGTATTCTTATCCCCGATAAGATTATCAAGATTGAGTTATCACGTGCGATATTTGTGAATAATATTAGTATGTTTATTTACGATGTATAGACATCGCAAACTTTGTTACTGAGATGATAGTCGGACGGACGGATTTGTCTGAGCTCAGCATAAATCAATTTAACACTACACACTGACAGGTGGTGCTCCTCAAGTCACAGTTGGTTGCTGTATGTATGGTTGGTATGGTTAGGTGGTTTCATTGATATCAAATATATTATTTCGATGAAGACAGTGTTGATAAGATTGAAATTTATATAGTTTTATAGCTTTCTTACTAATTGTATATACATTAGGCCTCTGTCTCGAATTTTGCGGGCAGCGGGGCGGCAGCGGGGCGGCAGCGGCGGCGGCGCGGCGGCGGAGCGGGCAACGCATACCTGTTCTCCAAACTAGCGGGCAGATCGCGCGGCACTATAGCGGTGTAGTG
The DNA here is from genome assembly GCA_958496145.1 of Heliothis peltigera. Taxonomy (NCBI): domain Eukaryota; kingdom Metazoa; phylum Arthropoda; class Insecta; order Lepidoptera; family Noctuidae; genus Heliothis; species Heliothis peltigera. The sequence goes on from OY292338.1 coordinate 1,886,725, forward strand.
TTGTCAAAGAGTAAAGTAATATCGTGGGTAAAGAGAGCCCTCTTACGTCTTTATAGTTTCTATTTGTGCTTTATCAAACAAACTATATATGTTCTATATGTTCCTCATACTCTACTATTTATATTATTAATAATTACAAATAGTATTTTATTATTCAGTAACATACGAGAAATCAATTTAAAAAAATCATTGATAACACTTAATCCTACTACTTTATAAAGGCGAAAGTTTGTAAGTATGGATGTATGGATGTTTGTTACTCTTTCACGTAAAAACTACTGAATGGATTTGAATGAAACTTTACCACAATATAGCTTATACATCAGAATAACATATAGGCTACTTTTTATCCGGGTATGGAAAGTACTTCCCTCAGAAAGCGGGTGAAACCGCTGGCGGAAGCTAGTATAACATAAAATAGTATGGCCATCTCTCCCGTATGGCCATCTCTAAAGAATTCACAACGCGGCGGTCACCGCTTGACTGGAGCGCACCGCTCGTTGCCCGCCGCCGCGCCGCTCCCGCACCGCTGTATTCGAGGGCCGGTCCATTTGATTATACGCGTAAGATCTTGCCGCTCCCGCGCCGCCGCCGCCGCCGCCCCGCTGCCCGCTAAATTCGAGGCAGAGGCCTTACGATGCTTCTAAAAGTGGGTCCCATTTTACATGTAATCTCGCCATACTCCTTTAGAAAATCTGTAAAATACTTAACGTAGAAAATAAAAGGCATGACAGCTCTAATGTTTAAATAACAGTCATACTTTTGTTATAATTTGTAACGTAAGTATCGAAAGCTTAGCTTCTGCTTAATCGGCTTATCTAGAAAAAGCAGAAATACTCAATTTTTAATTAATGAATTGCGTCAATTGTTTCATGCTAAAAAACAAAAAACTTATGATGACTTCTAATATGGTGATAATCACGCGACGAACTCAAGTGATACTCATAAACAAATGATTATGATATCGCTGTTATTTAAATTCATAACATTTGCACCTGCTTCGTCCTTATCGTTATCAAGTCAGGTGTTTGTATTTCGATTGATAACATTGTAGTACTTAACCTCAACATGAAGTTGTTCACATATGTTCAAAGAGATATGAGCCAACAGAAAGTATCTGTCCAGACTCGCATCCAGTAGGGTATTCTCTGCAAGAGGAGAGACCTTGTACTGTTTGGTAACTTTTCTAAGTACTACGTACTTTCTAAGTTTATCTTTTATACCAATGACTGATTAAAGGTGAAGGAAAACATCTCGAGGAAACCTGGACTATAAAGTCTGAAATCACCAACCCGCATTGAGCAAGCGTGGTGATTAACGCTCAATCCTTTTCCGTGGGAGAGGAGGCCTATGCTCAGTAGTGGGACGATAAAAAGGCTGTGATGATGATGAAAGAAAAGATGATTCATAACGCCATTTGATCCCGAAATATCTATAAGCTACCTTTGAAGTGTTTGTTTGGTAGAATCACGTTGCATAATTGACGATGAAGATGGTGACGACATTTTCGCTCGATAAATACTTGATAAAACGCTTTGCGACAATCCAGATGGCTTTTCCACGTCTGACTTATAGGTATAGCGTTTTTCAAATGTTATTTTTTTGTAGAGTTAAATGTCTACCTTAAAGTATTTCTACGCTGAAATAATTTAAAAAATCGGTCCAGTAATTCTTTAGATTAGCTGATTCAACCAAAAAAAACAAACATAGTATTAATTTCATAATATTAATGTTCAAACTTATGTTTTTCTCTAGGGAAAACAAACAGCGATTTATGTTTGCAAACAAGTTAAAGTTTTTTTAAACAAATCGACAAATTCACTCACATTCCATTCGGACCATACACTATACCTATTTCTCAGCATTTGTGCTGTATTATGAGATCTACACATTTGTCAATATTTTGAGTAAAGGGTACCAATTCCTCTTTCCAACTATCATGTTCATCATAAATGGTTTAAGGTATTATATAAGGTGTAACAAAACTAGTGCACACTATTTTTACAGGTCATTTAGTACATGCTAAGGATCATGTTTATCACAAAAAAAGTTATGAAAATAATAACAGTTTTTACTAAATTTATCATCTCAGTCGCCAAATTGTACGTATAACGCCGGTCTTTATGAAGGCGCTCGGTCGTTAATCCTTTGGCCATTCAACTGTTTTTGTGGTAAACATAATCCTTAGCATGTACTAAATTACCTGTAAAAAATGTGTGCATTAGTTTTGTAACACCCTATATACTACATAACTATTACGCCCTACCAGGGTGATGGAACCTAGTAAAACTGCTACTATCTCTTTTACGCATACATCATAATTATTATCCTTAACTATATCCTATTTCTCATCTTTTTTCCCATTCATTATACAATCAGAAACATTAATTATAGCTTCAAAAACAGTAGGCTGACACACGTGACGATAAACATGTAAGTACTTATAACTTTCTAAAGTTTAATTTACACAAAAATTCCCACAACCACGGAAACTGCCTACGTGAACCATAACAGGAAACTTTAGCGTGTGTTGGAACGTAATATAATAAAGTTAATAATGCTATTGACGTATTTATGAAGCCTAAAGCCGCGAAAATAAATTATCCAATAACGTTGGAAGTGGTAATGTACAAGGTAGGAAAAAGTAGGCATGGACGCCATAGTGTGACGTAGCGAGGTTTGTCAGGTTCGTTTCCTTAGGAACAGCAATAATTACCCATGATTTAGGGCCAGTTCCACAGGTTACGGATAGCCACTATCTACCAGATAAATAAAAAAAATGGAACAGAATTTGGATGAAATCACACACAGATAGTGAAAATGGCCCTTATTTTCCCAAACCGAAAATCTGAACCAGGACATTATTACTGAACACAATCCATTTAGTTCGACCAGACGTCGTGGCTAGGTAATCATTTAATTACGGCAAAAATAATGTGTTATATACAGACAGAAAATACAGTATAGATGAGTGACCCACAACATTTATTAGAGAAAGCAAAAGCCTTCTTTCAACTCCAAAACAATACAACCATTAAGAAAAGAAAAGGAAAAAAACTGTCACAATGACTTGACGCAACCAAACCCGTTTGTCATAAACAAAAATAATTATAGTCGAAAAAGATCTGAAAGCCCCAACATGAATATTCCCGAAATAAAATCTTATGAAGAACAGGCTATAGACACCGTGGTATCTGTGTTAAACCGCGCGAAGGAGAAGCTAGGGGTGCGACAGACTTTGAAGCAGCTTGCGAGTGAGTACCAGAACACGGTCCGGGCAATGCTGCAGGCATTAAACAAACGCTTATGTTGCTTCCCTGATGAAAATCGTCCCACGGTATTATATTCATCATTTATGATCAACTCGCACTGGCAAAGGCGTTTGATTGAGTTCACTGTTTAGGTGTAGGCAGCAATTTAGTTTCTGGATAACTTAATGTTACTTGTAATTGAATAGTTTTATAAAAACCCTAGTCCGTGTTTTTACAGCTAATTTATAGTATGGCATTCACTATTTTCATAGTAGAATACATTTTAGATTTAAATTATATATCTAGGTTGTTAATCTTTTGGCGTAGGAATTCCTAAGTATTTTTTAAGTTCGATCCTCAAGTCTAGTTTTGTTTTGGAAAATTCTCAGCAGTTGCAGCTTAGGGACGAATTTTGCGCCCAAACAGTGGGATTATGCGCGTCCCCTAAATCTTGGGATGTAGAACCTTCTTTCGCAAGTTTCGGTTGTATGACGGTACCGAATAATCTGCCTACCACAACTGGGCCTAAAGGCCTGGTAGTTACGTATGTATTATTTCAGTTGTTATCCCGTAATGAATCGACATACATATTTCAGAAGTCTGCAATATGTCTTATTTAATTTCAGTTACAAGTCACAATGTATACATGTTCAAATTGACTTTACTGCTGAGAAACTTTTTGCAAATTGATGGTGGTAGCAGAAGTGATAAATTGTCCGCGCCCTGTATTTATTGCACAAGCTATATCATTCACGTAAGTTGATGTCGTCAGGGTTTTAAATACATCATCATTCCTGCCTTTTTGTTGTGGGTACAGGCCTCTTTTCATACAGAGATAGAGTGCTTGCTATTTTCAAAAACAACAAAAGGTTTGAAGTACCAACATTATTAATTAGTAATATGGTAACTTGTCGCATTGCAGGTGATCATTATAAATTCTCACTTTATCGCATTATAGAGTATGTACTTATTTCATAATTATCTGAAAAATCATCCGATCCAACGTCATAAAGATTAATATTCTGCCTTAAGTAAAAGCCTACCTATCAGTGCGAGATAATCATAATGATGACCATTTCAAATCCTCATAGAAACTGCTTCTTTGACATTATCTCTTACTTGCTTTGTTATCATTTTAAGTTTTGTAAGCCTGAACTTATTATTTTCAATATATTTTTCAATAAATTCCCAGACAGTCGTGATTTCGCCTGCAATGCCAAACTCTCCTTGAAGGCCATTGGTCCGCCTTTCGCGATCACCAGTGAGATGTTTATCAATTATACTATTGAAAAGAAATGGAAACTTGGCGAGACATTTATGTACGTCGTCAGGTATATGGGTGGGTCTAAGGATGAAGTATCTCAGTATTATTATTTTGAGGTAAGTTCTTAAGACCTGCCGCGGCCTTGGCACACAAAGACCTACAGAAGGGACATAATGGATTTTAATTAGTAAACTTCTTACACTCCCCAGCTGCACCCTCAGGGAATGATTTCCCTAAGATTGCTGAAGAAATGAAGATCAATAAATAGCGTTTGAAAGAGTTTAATGGAAATTTTAAATTTGGTATCAACCATTGACATAGGGAGTCTGAATATTTAAACCACAATAATTTTAAAAGCAATGACATCACAACTTCAAATTTTAAAATGCTTTATGGTCTGTTCAACAGGCGATCTTTAGTCAGCCAACAGTATCATACCCCATTCCTCAAGCCCAAGTTTCCGTATTCTTTAGGCTGGAAGATAAGCACATCGAGCCCCCAGATGAGCGAGGCGTGCCATTGGTAAGTGTACCCTATGATAAAAGATGATAAGGTATCAATTAGTATCTTGACCTATCAATTTAAGACTTTTGTGTAAGCAATAAATGGCTGTGCTATCTCTGCAGTAATGTTGATATAATAATATAATCTTTTGACAAGGTCAGAAAAATATGGAACACGCGTTTTGATAAAAGGTTACTGAGAGATTTTTGCAATCTCTTCTTCTTCTTTTTTTTAATCAATGTGAATAATTGGTAATATGTATTGTGTATTTTTTTAATTTTGGTACTTTGTAGATACCTTCATTGCGGTTGGTATGCTGGAACTAAAATATTAAAAGAACATTCGGTGATAAATACGTTACTACCGAAAGTTCTAAATTTTTCCCTTAAATGGGCAATAAATTGTGGTGAATATTAATTTTGAATGGAATATACATTTATGAAGGTGTGATTTATAAAATACATACAATGATCATGTATGTAGTGGTTTGTTTATTTATGACAATGTTTTATTGTTTAACAAATTGTGTTTGCTTTAACATTTAATTTTGTTACCTTTACCTACTCTTTTACTATAATTTCTCGCATGGGTGAATTGCACTGCACTTTCATGGAACTGTTACTTACAACAAAATAAAGGTAGCTGGTTATTTTCCCCGATTTAGGATGTCTCAATTTGGCAACAGTAAGTAGCACTCACAATATTTATCTCAGTAGCAACCCAAACTCTGCATTGACCTTTCATACTACCACACTCATCTATCAGATTAGGCTTTGAATGACTGACGTGCTTGTGTGGCTTGTGTGTATCAAATAAGGTAAATACAAATTTTCCTATAATTGTGGGGAAAACATGTAGATGTGTGATGTGGCGACTAATAGGCAAAGTATAAACCTACGTGACAAATATCATGATAATAAATTATGTTAATACCTAATACTCAAATGTTTTCACTGATTAGGTTTCACTCATTAAATGTAATATAGGAAATGTAGTAGGAAATACAAAGATTGCCCAAATGAATGTTGTATGGATATAGTGAGAGATGAAAGGGAGTTTGATATGAGTACTAGTGTCGGAAAAAATGTTAAAACAGGATTTGATAAGGTATAGGCATGTAATGAAGAGGAATAAAACACATGCCACCAAGAGTAGGTAAGTTAAATGTGAACGTCGATGGATGAAAAGAAGAAGGCTAGAGAAAAGATTGATTGATTAAGGTGAAAAAGAGGGAAGTAAATGCCAGAGGGAAAATTGGAAGCATAAAACATGTAGCGATGATCTCAAATAAAATTGGGCTTAAATAAGCTTAAATGCTACGGGCGAATGCAAGATACGGTGACAGATAGATGGTGCACTATATACATATAAGACGATCGGAAAATATATACATACGTCTTTATCACTGATGCGTACAATATTGGTGTATGTTAGAAGATGCCGTAGCCTTTTAGTGGGCCAGATCATGTAGTAAAGAAAATGTTAACGGCACTGCCTGATTTGGGAACACATCCACAAATAGCCTTGGATACAAGTAGCATACGCTAACCAACATTTTGGCAATAATGTCTGTGACCTACCTACTACATATTCAATGTTCGCTTATACTAACGTAGCTAGTTATATCATTCATGGTATTCAAACGCCAATAAAACCGTGTCAACGACACAAAACAGTAGGTACTCCAACAGGGAAATTAAATATTGTGTTAAGGTAATAACATTTTGCTGCAAATACTATTCAAGAATACAGTGACATAACAATGACACCTCACACGTATTTAACGTAGAGAATTGACGCATAGAATGAATGTTCAACTTGCATCTGAGTAGGTGTCTAGGTAGAAGTAGTGGGTAGTCTGCGGACCATGACGCGAGTTGGTGTGTTGTCATGTGAATATTAATGTTAGGTGCATTAAGATACAGTAAATTTGGTCATAGATCCTGTATTAAAGGTCCTTGATGTAGGCAAACGCGTTCGTTATCTAGAAAGATCAGCTTATCCACTTGTTGATTATTGGCTTAGCGCAGGAGTTGAATCTGACACTGCCTCCAGCCGCACACTCGGGGGCCATTTGGTGATATCCCACAAAAAGAAGTGTTTTAGAGAACCAGTCAGTCTATTCCACAGGCGCCAATAGCCAATAGCCCAAAAAAACTGCTAATAGCCCAAAAAAACTGTCAGAAGCCCAATAAAAATAATTTATACCCCATTTTGAGATTTTTTTTAAAGAAAATATCTATTACCCCGATGCATCATATCTTTCCCATTACCATTCTATCTGTATTGTATGGAGTTGAACTTGAGATGTGGAGTTGCTCCGCCGAAAACACTGGAACTCAATCAGCTGCATTCTGTCACTTAGAAGCTGTCCCCGACATGGTAGATGGAAATAATAAGATATCAGCTACTAATCAAACTTTTAATCATTTTTAATTCACTAATCTTGTTTTTAAAGCGCTTTTTTTCTTCCAGATGTACTTCAGGGTTGAAGGCCATTGCACGGAACACGATATGCGCTTTGTAGCGCTTTCCGCTGACTGGATTTTAGCCATGATCAAAATGAAGATCAAAATGTTTCAAAGGATTGAAGCTATACGAATATTTTAATAGTTTTTGTTAATTGTAACTATTATATCCGTAGATTATTTTTATATGTTTCTAGTTTTTTTTTCTTCTAAATGATCAGTGTTTCCAAAACGAAAATTGCATTTAAATAGGTATCTATAGATATTTTGTTTTTTGAAGTAACTTCAGCGTTTCTGTTTTGGACTAAGACTATTTATGTAATAGCCATGCGGTTAATCTATTCTTTCTCAGAATTGCTCTAGAATCGAATCATTTGCATTTTTAGCATCAATTTTTTTTTATTATTATATCCAATCTTTATACATAGTATACTTTTTGTTGTGATCTTTGTAAAATTCCGTGAAGTATCAAAAATATATCAGATAGTGTTTTATAAACTTGCATAATTTATTTAAGCCCTCTAAAATATTTACAATAAATTAAAAAAGATAACAATCAAAACGTTAAAACAATAAATAAAGGTTTCCACAAAATGTACCACCACATAATCCCTAAGATATGCAGATGCTATCAACAAATCTACAAGAATTTGTGGTTTCTTCAATCTTGAGAGAATTTACATCGAGAAACACGAAGTTGGGAAGCTTTTGGTTTGAAGCTATATCCTGGTGTTCGACCTTGATGATTCATGACCTAAGAGACCCTACATGTATCTACATGAAAACCATCTCCAGGGCTTACCTACCTTCATGACAAAAATCTCATACTTTACTTGACCGTGAAAACCAATGGATACATAATAACTAGCGTCCGCTAGCGGTTTCGTCTAAATCCCGTGGGAACTACTTTGCTCACCCGGCTAAAGTATAGTCTATAAACTTTCTCAATAAATGAGCTATCTAACACTGAAAGAATTTTCCAAATCGGGCCAGTATTTCCTGAGAATAGCTCGTTGAAATAAATAAACAAAATGTCCAGTTTTATAATAATAGTTTAGATATAGTTCAGGATTAGGATACACAGGAAAACGTTCCAGTTGAGTCATTCATTGATAATGCCTGTTCTAAGAAGGACGTATGTTAATTTTGGATCGATGCTGTTTCGCAATACTCTGCATGCTCGAGGAACTGGTTCTGAGGTGTTGCGATCAGATATTTAAATACGTTACGATTAAGAAATGCCAATCTCTGGTGGTCTTCGAATTCTTGGTGTTTATTTAATTCCAATCCATGTATCATGTATTGATTATTTTTTAAGAAATAAAATACTTTCAAAGCTATGTATATTATGCAGGTATGTTGTTCTTTCTTGCTATTTTTTTTTTTAGGGTCTAGTCTGAATGTATGTATCGTCATATTGTTTCAAGTTAAATAATCAGATAATCGAGGTATGAAAACATATGCATATTATATAAAAATGACGAAAGTAAAATAGCTATAGCGTCTAATATTTCAAGCGAATACGGTTTATCAAGGATGATATTTTGTGAACGTAGGTTTTGCATCTCTCTCTAAACTTGTGGGAATCTCGGATGCTGATTAAGCCCTGCTTAGCCTAACGAACTCACCTGTATGTTATGAAGTTAAGGTTTATTTTTTTTTCTGATTAAATAGGCATACTAAGCTGACAGTAAGAACGAAAACTCACTAATATAATGTAAGCTTTCCCATATCCCACATCTCCATGCTTTGAAAATAGTTCATATGGGATCTGCGACTCATTGCCCAAAAATTCGATTGAATATCCATACAATTTGAAGTAGGTATACATCCAAATTGATCTTAAAGTCATTGACTAAGACTAAGCTACCTCCGTTTCTAGACACAGCACCTCCAGTTCATTGTATCCGATGAATCATTGAGCGGTACCCGCGATCAATGTCCTTGCGCAACTACTTTCACTTGGCAACACTGAGATTAAAATGCAAAAATGGCAAGTCTGGCACGCGACGGTGTTGCTTGTTAACAAAACTTGCTTTTGGATGTAGACACTTATTGAGTTAAGGCTGTAGATGAAATATGGGTGATATGGTTAGTTATAAGTTCGATCGACTTGGGTTTCGATTTCGGTGTGTTGTCAAATACTTTTATGTGGATGCCATATTTTTAATAAGCCTGTGGGATTCGGTATTCATATTTACAATCGTTCATGATATATTATCGATTTATTATATGTCTGTGGGATGAAAGGGAAAAGAGACACAAGCGTCCGTAATTATCCGTTTATTGAACACAAATCACAAACTCAACACTTTTCTTAATATTTAGTCCGCTCAAACATCACAGTCGTCCATCTTAATTTTCAGATATGTAAAGAAGATTTTTTGACTTTGGAATTCCCAATGATCAAGGTTAATAATTATCTCAGCTAATGTTATTTCGATATTGTTTAATTAACTGCCATGCTTTCACAGTTCTCCTTACAAAGTCCGATAAAATATATTTATTGACCTATGAAGGTATACTGTTAATAAATAAGAAGTTTAAATGATATTCTGTAAAAATCCGCATTCAAAAATAAACAGTTCCACAAAGAATCAACATCGTGGGAATAAAAAATACGGGTTTACAATACCCCAGGTTTCTCGAACATCACGGTTGGGAAACAATGCAAAAAAAGGTTTATCGCCAGTCCATCAAGTTCCTGATAATAGACAAATCTACCTGGCCTTACTCACCGCCGCCGTTCGCGCCATAATGACCCAAACTGTCATTCAAACGCGCATGCGCGGACCGTTCGCACGGCCATCGTGTTTTACCGCCATATTTAATTTATTCGAAGTGTAAACACAACTGTTTTTGAATTAAAAAAGTGTATTTAGTGTAAACAGTGATAATGGTGCGTACTTTCAAACTAGTGGGGTGCTTTAAAGTGCCAAAACGTGGTTCTAAAGTGGTACCAGCATCGAGTGGCGAGGGGATTTTCACAATCGACATGTCGTCTACCTCGACTTTGGATGTTGTTGTAAGTTAATTGCAAAATGATTAGCTGTTAGGTGGCTATATTAAATTGTTGGAGTTACGAAACGATACGTTCAACTTGTTATGGCTTTTCAATAGTGTTGTATCAACTAACAGCTGTTTTGGTGTGACGTCATTCCGTTATACGAATGTAAGTTCAAAATAGGTGATTTGGAAAACCTCGCAGTTAAGTAATGATAATGATCTATGATTAAGCAATATGTGACGTGCTCTTGTGTAGTTTCTGGTCATTTATTGAAGATTGTTAACCATCTATTAAAACCTACTTGTTAAGCAGAACAAATTGATTACGAATTCGTGTTATCTTCATTTGTACCAGCTTCCAGCCCGTCAAAACTGACTGTCTCTAAACTTCGCTGAGACAAATTGACAGATTATGAATTAACGTCTTTAACAAAGGAATATTCTACCTAAGTACCTATGTAGTAAACAGCGTATTAAGTGCTAGGTAATGTGTATTATCTTGTCTCCCCAGTATGAGCTTCGAATCTAGATAACACGATAACGCTTTGAGTTAATCCATCTTTGGTCCAATCAAGTCTGAGTACTCTAGAATACTGCAAAAGATTTTCCTTAAGCAATAAATTATTTTGCGGATATTGCATTCGTTAAGAGGCAATTCTTCATAGAGAAGTCATGCCGTGCGACGCAGTTCTTGAATGGATTGGAGATCAGATCAGTCTTGAACCTATAAATCGAACTTGAATAGTATTTTTACATTAAAATGTTGCTAAAGATAAAAGTCTAAGGGCCACTATATCACTACATAGTATAAAACAAAGTCGCTTTCTCTGTCCCTATGTCCCTTTGTATGCTTAAATCTTTGAAACTACGCAACGGATTTTGATGCGGTTTTTTTTATTAGAGAGGGTGATTCAAGAGGAAGGTTTATATGTATAATTTTAGTATCAGCATTGCACCCGTGCAAAGCCGGGGCGGGTCGCTAGTACCAGATAAATTAAAAAATGGAACAGAATTTGCATGAACTTATCTGCCAGATAAACTACCTGGAACTTATCCGTAACCGGTGAAACTGACCGTAAATAATGCAAAATTCTGTAACTATGCAGGTTTCAATATTTGAGTTTCTGGGATAAGAAGAAAGTTAGAACAATCAGGTACAAATGCACTGCTTATTTCTTAAGAAATATCTTCCAGTAGGCCCGAAACTTAGAACAAAAAGATATGTAAACAGACTAATTCACGACTTATGATAATTTGAAATTGATTAATTTGAGACTTTGAAAGACAGATATTTAAAACCTATTGATTGCTTAGATTCGGCATATTTTTCTTAGCACTTTTATTAAACGTTATTAGATTTCTAACTAACTTTCATATTTTAATTAACTGGAAAGCAATTTACACAAAAACTTATTTTATATCCATTCCAGGTTACTACACATAATTATAGGCTTTGGATATTATTTATTAAGTTTTACGATTTCGTTCTGAGCTCAAGTCCCATGGCAAGGTTTTGATGATTATTGATGATTTCTATTTCAGATGAAAGCCATAAAATTGCCCATTAAACATGAAAAAGGTATTGTCATATGGTAATGTTTTTAGTGACATTAAAATCTTGCTTTATTTGTAGATTTTGTACAGGCGTTATATTCTATTCGGCATCTTGATTAAATAAATCAGTATCATTCATTTCAATTATGCGATGTTTGTTTACCAGTGGCAACATCACACTTACTTTTCATCACATCTTCATTCACAGAACGAATGTCTCAACCAGTATTGTTTACTACGAACTAAATATAGTTCTTTATCTTTTCGAAGACGTGTCTCGCAAGTTTCGAGTTAATTTACATTAACAATACAAATCCCATTTGTGTGACAGAGTTATTGCATGACTGATAACACGCGAACTTTGTGGAGCTAATTGATTTGGTTGGTGCTAAATATGTATGTGTGTGGTGAGACTTCACATTTTATGTAACTGATGCTATTCTGTGTCTAGATTGTAGGTACTTACCGTTTGTATGAATTAAGTTTTTTGAGTATCACAAAATAAAAAAATTGCAAGTAGGACTTAACGTGTCAGACTTCTACTGACTAAAACCGCTTTAATTTTTTTAACTGTAACACCAAACCTATTTAGGTCTAAAAAGTCAAGCAGTATTATGGTCACTGATGACACGATAAATGATTTATTCAAATTAATAAATCAACACCTTTTCGAACGTCAAAACAAAAAACAACCCTCAAAACGCCCGCGCTTTACCTCCTCCCTATCCTTTCTATACCTTCCTATTTTGTATCGTATGTTTCTGCTAGAAAGAAGAAGCGTTAATAATATAGAACATCATGAATATAATAATTGATGATGCCCCATTTAAGCATACCTGATAGTTTCTCCTAACAGCAAGCATCACCAAGAACCAATATCTACCTCCTTCATATAGTCACGTAAGACATAAAGGCCTATCAAGACGTGTGAACTATGATTGATTTTACATAATACACTAGATGCAGTCTATTATGTTTTTCTCGGAAACTAAAGTTATATTCACACGAGGGTGAAAGCTGACTTAATGCTCTTAGGAAATGAGCTGTCATTTATAACGAGCTGTTGTGATGGATATGTGTATGCTGTGATTATTGCACACAGCTGTAGGTGGCGATAATGTCTGTAATGAGGACAGTGTTGACCTTCGTTGCCTATAAGATCTGCTCTTTATTAGAGAGGCATGTGTTATATCTGTTTTGGAGGAAGGATGCCCATTCGTAGATATAGCTCGGAGAACGTTCTGGAGCAAATTTTAGGCATCTTTCCTCTTAAATGCCTGGAGCACCGCCGTGATCCTGTACCGGCAATATCTCGCGTGCAGCCTGAGACGTTGTCACCTCCTGTCCACCACCTGTCCCAACTGTCCCAATCAGTTATACAAGAGTCGAGAGGCGAAGGAAAAGAAAATAAAGTATTCTAATGTATCCAACTATAGCCCTACACATTATATTTATATTATCTTTTGCTGTGCCCTACAGGGTCCACGATTGTTACCTATCAAAAAATGTTTACCACCTAGGCCTACATTGTGGAATGCAATATAGAACTGAGTATTGAGTATTAAAGTTTATTTTACGTAGACATCTTCTTCCCACCGCCCAAGTTTTGCAGTAGTTCATTATTCGGTTGTTTAATTGTATGAATATATCAATAACATCGGTTGATCCTTCATTGTTTTCATCCTTCAGTACGGCTAGTGACGTTACAAGGTAACAAACAACACCTGCAGGCTTAGCATGACAACCGTAGAAACAAGTTTTGTCTACCGGAGAATGGACATAATGACAGATTGACGTAAGATTTCTTTTGAAATTTTTTGAAGTACTTTTTCTTCGATCGACATAAGTCTACAACTTCTACAAGTGATTATATACGAGTTGATAGGTCGCGCCAGGTCGCGCCATGCTCGGTCAGAAGACATGTTGACATTGACAGAAAGAGATTTGTCTTTTCTTGACAGAATAGATATAAAATCGCTTTAAAATCGCCATGCTAAGCCTGCAGCAGGCTCAGCATGGCAACCGTAGAAATAAGTTTTGTCTATCGGAGAATGGCATCATGACAGAAAAGTGACAGATTGACGTAAGATTTCTTTTGACATTTTTTGAAGAAATTTTTCTTTTCTTCGATCGACATAAGTTTACAAGTGATTACATGCGAGTTGACAGGTCGCGCCATGCTCGGGCAGAAGACATGTTGACATTGACAGAAAGAGCTTTTTCTTTTCCTGATAGAATATATATAGAATCGCCATGCTAAGCCTGCTGCATTTGTCAATACTTTAAGTTGTACTTTCCAACTCTCATAATTGTTGTGTTCCCAAACATTGAGCACTTTCATAAGTAATGATTTATCAGTTTTTAAAAGAAGCCAGTCATGTTATCTTATCTCTTATGTTTGAGTTGCACTTAACGGATTCTGGTGCAAGATTGCTGTAATGAATAACTCACTTGTTGGCAGAGTTTTTTTTTTAAGAAGATAACTGTGTAGACCTCTTGAATATTTACAGCGATATCCATTTATCTCTAAAAATTTTTCTTAAGGACATCTGGAATCCACTGGGGAATAGGCTGTAACAAGAATTTCCAAAAAGGTATTGAAAGAGACGGTCAAAAAAATAGCACTAAAGAAGACAGAAATTCGTATTCTGATATATCAATAATGTCCGTTTTTGTTAATTCTAGCGTCTACCATACTTATAAATTTAAAACCAAAATTACTTCGACATAATAATATCGAAACAAAAAACAACACATTAAAAAGAAGATAAAAAAATAACGTAATACAAATTGCCTCAACCGTTGCATGTTTTAAACACAACCTGTCAAATCAAAAATTGATCCCGATGTATCCTTTTATCACAGTAACAGGTCTCTTAAAATAAGTCGTATTAAACTTACCTGGGTGTTAAATAGGCTGTCCACTGTTACTGAATTTGAAATCTTATTTCAATAGTAGAAGGTTGATTTTAGTTTGTGAATTAACTAAAAGGTTTTGTAGGAAATTCTTCGAATGGTTGGTATTGGGAATTCCTTTGTGGATGTTTCATAGGCTGAGGTATACTATGATTATATTGTACTTAGATAGTTTGCGGTAGTACAGCGGTTACCTTAATAAGATTGTCACGTACTGCATACAAATAGTTGGATAAGTAGCTAAATGGATTCAAAGAATGACGAATTCCCCGTCGGTAATAGATTTTTACTTCCAATATGTATAAATAGTGTTATGAATTATTGATGAAGGACTCGGCTCTAATGATTACCAGGCTACTATTGAGCATAAGGTCTTAGATTCTATCCCTTATTCAGAAATAAAGAGTAGTTATCTGGTATATTACTAGTCCTAGTTGTTTATGGGTTGTGCATCAACCATTTTAAGGCACTTTATAAAAACGAGAGTTATAATGCTTACATTGTAACAGGGGTGTCTTCTGTGGGTACGGTCGGTATACTGGCCTTACCGCCACAGGTCTTTCCCTTTAAGTAACAAAAGCCGGTGAATGCCTATGACAATAACTCTAGGTACCTACGTGTTTATGTATGAAGGCTAGGCTATTTATTAATGAAAGTCTCTTAAAACCCACAAGAATTTACGGCCCCACCCGAACCACGAACCCGAGAACCTGTGCACAGTAATATCAAACTACATAACCAAGGAAATGAACCCAAGATTTCACGATCCAGTAATCCTTAAAACCAGTATGCTAGATAAAACCTTATCAATAAAAACAGTTAAGTAAGACATCAGCTTGCTAGACACGGACCAACATGATGAACCAGCCGACCAGCTTAATAAACATATCAAACCTGCTACTAATTAAATGTATATTTCCACAATATTTTCCCAAGGCATAAAAGATCAGAGTCCATCCATGGTCCATCCTATAAATATGTTATTACAAATAGGAAACTGTTCAGCTTACTAAGCGATGATCTAGCAATTTGCTCATACATACGGTGAGCAAAAAGCAGTAATTTTAAGTATAGGAGATTACTATGCGTTTATGGCTTCGCTCATGGGTAGCGGTGAAGGTAATCTGATGGTAGACCGACCGGTAAGATGAGGTAAATACACAGTGGGACCATGGGAAACTAGTTTGAATTCAATATCGAAGTTAAATACACGTATTAAGGCTTCTTAGGGGAGTTTTATGCATTTGGAATTTCTCCTGTATAGTGGATATGATGATGAACTTTAAAGAAATATAGGTAGTATTTCTTAGATAGGAGGGAGGCTTTTCTTGACATTATTTGATAAATATGAGGACCTTTAAAATATTGCAAAGACATATTCAATATCGAATGCATATCAAGCTACAACAGTCTGTCAAATTTCCTTAATCGATTTTCCACTTTACCGCTGAAACATATGGCTCATATTATATATTATTGCTCAGTATCCGATACTGTTAGTTCTTCTAAAGCTGTAAGAGAATGTTTGATCCACAACATATGAGAAGTGCATCCAATGGCCTATCACAAAGGGGTTAACACAAAATGCACAAAAGAACAAAGCTACGAATGGGTCATTGCTTCCTGCCATTCAATGGACATAACTTATTTGATTTGGTTGCTGCTGGTGTGTTTCACTGGAGTTTTAAAGTTAGTATTATGATTATAATGATATCAGCTGTCTCTTTCTCTTTGAGAAGAAAGAGAGAAGGCATTTAAAAGTGACTTGTAACCTAATTTTTGTGAGTATTGACGAGCAGTATTGCTTCGGGCTTCGGCAGTAGGTATAAAGCAAAATCTTATTTTCAACCGACTTGTAGGAAAAGAAGAATTTTCAATTAGGCTGTATGTTTTTTTAGGCTTGTCTCCCAAAAGAATATTAATATGCCTCATGTTGCTATTATGAAACCTAAATAGGTGGAAGCGGAAGGCACTGTTTGCAGATAGCTTCCAACGGGTATTTTTTTCAAATCGATGGGGAAGCCCTATTCAGTCTTGGACGTCCAACTGCGGAGATAATGATGATGGAACAATTCAAAGTTAAGCGTGACAGACAAACATCAATTTATCAAAACAAACTTGCTCATTTACTATAATATCAATTTGAATACATGCATTATCTAGTGTGCACACTGTTTTTGTTAAATGGAACAGTTTTTGTCCGTGAATCGAAAGTTCAAGGTTCAGTGATAAGTATAGATTGGTATTTTCGCGAATTGAGGATCTCCAAACTTTTTGTGTTGAAATAGCTTCTACAGATGGCAATATTAAGGTGTAAGTTAAGTTTTCTATAATTTGATTCAAAATATAGTGTCTCCAATTGTGTTATCGCAAAGCGCGATTTGACACTCAGACTGTTTGATTCCACCGATAAAATATACTTTAAGGCTTCATAATTTATACTTAAAATCTGAGGTTCCGCTTGAGAGAAAAATAAGATTCAAGGTTTCTGTCTGACTAGTGTTTATGAATACTTATGAGCTTTCTGGTTGGCCAATACACTGTATATCGATTATTAAAAGAACACCGGGTACTATTATATTCCAATAAAAATTGTGGTATATGGTGTTGATGTCCTTATCTTCTGTTAAATAATCAATAACTTTAAGATCCCATTTCGTTGTTGGACTCACTAGTATTTCATCTTTTACTATTTTTTTCATGCGTTGTTTCAAAAACTTTTCTTCTTCACTTGTGGAATTTAAGCTTGGAGTAAGAAAACGTGAATTCGTTTTGAGCAAAATATTGATCGATGCTCATGTCCTCTATTGTATGACAAATCTTTGTCTAGGACCTCCATAATGATGATATT
Organism: Heliothis peltigera; assembly: GCA_958496145.1. NCBI lineage: Eukaryota > Metazoa > Arthropoda > Insecta > Lepidoptera > Noctuidae > Heliothis > Heliothis peltigera. The sequence goes on from OY292338.1 coordinate 1,904,539, forward strand.
TATAGTAGGTACCTATTGCTGCTTATTCTTGTATTAAATATCACGATATAAAGGTCATCACTTCACTCAAGACAAAATTACATTTTGTACACATGCATGTACAATTGTACATGTTCCCTCTTTGAATGTAGCCATTTCCTCGCGCACGCGTTCCTCAGCGGTCCGTTCATAAGTTTTAACTTTAATGAAGTTACAAACTAACAGCCAAGTTCGATCAAGCAGAGCTTCCACGACAACTGAACTATGAGGATATTCCTACAGAAATCGTGATCGACTTCAAACCAGCCATCACGATCTGCTGTGGCATGCACAGGGATCATACGAACCGTGACCATACATCGGATTATTTGACCGCAACGAATACATAGTAATAGTAACCAGAAATATACCCATTGAATTTGTACCAACTATTGTTATTAAACACGCCATTGTATTTAGGTACCTCATAGATTAAACAATGTTGAGTAGTTTTCCGTTGGAAAAATTATAATCACTTTTGTAACTATGATGACCTGCGGGATTAGCCAAGATCCCTGTCTACAACCTACGCAATAACCACGTGATTTATCGAATTTATATAGGTATATCTATCACTTTTCTACTTTCGTTTCTAGCATTTACAATTATAGAAAGACGTCCCGGCTAAAGCTAAATCCTCTGGTATTGTTCTCGCTAAATTAATGGTGGATAGCATAGCATATAACATTCGTAAGCGTACGCGCAAGACATGCACATCGCGTATGTCCTCCAACACATTGATAAATTTAAAAATGGATTCTGCACAGCAACAGCGATTTTCATGCAGAACAGATGTGAAGATGTTTGATTCTCCAGCTGTAGATTTTTTTAATTTTCTGTTGAATAAAGTAAAAAAGAAGTTAAAATCCGTGTATGTGGCAGGATGGAGTCCAAGGACCCTAATGACACTGGTTTGTACACATCACATCCTTGTAGCGTCAGCATGTTAAATACTACAACAAAATGAACTAAGTCCGCGGTAGACGCCAGTCCACAGACACAAGTGTGTTTTCCGTACATTTGTGGGTGAGTCATGAATACCTGCGGTTATGTCGGAAGTCTGTGGTTATGTACTTAAGTGTTATCATTAAACATTTTGTATGTAGGTATAATTTGGTAAAATTTCATAATATTACCAACATGACAAATGTTGCAATTTTTCTGGATTTCCATTTTGTATGATCTTGAGTGTTTATTGTATGACCAATATACGAGTATTGACACTAATGCGCTAATTAATTATACTAATAAATATATTCAAATCGTACACTATCATCAGGACAATATTTAACCGACTTACCAAAAAAGGAAGTGACTTGTCAATAAAGACAAAATACAGATTAGGACACTCCTTAACATTCGATAGCACTTACCCATAAGGACTTAACACCATTTTGCACTATAAGTTTACCATTAAAAAAAAAACTGTATTCTAAAAACAAAATCGTTTTTTCCATTTCTGTGTTTTCTAAAGTCTATTGACATTTCCATGAAATCTTATTTCATCATCATGCACCCAAAGAAGGAACCTGATCTCGAAGTAGGTGCTAACTGACAGCATTTTGCAACATAATTATGGTTTATTAGCACTAATTGTGAGCTTACAAATTGCCTTGAATTTCTAGATAGACAGCTAAGATAGTTTCTTCCGATTAACATGTTAAGGCAAGATGGATTACTGTGAAAATATGAAGTGAAACTTTCTTTCTTTTCCCAGAGATAGCCGGAGAAATTATAGCATTATTGTTGGGACATCTTTCTATAGCGGTCAGGGGTAGGCAATGTTTGTCTTTTGTTTATTAATTAAATAATTATTCTTTATCACTAGCTGAGCCAGCGAACTTTGTACCGCGAAACAGTCGAGTCTTGAATTTTTATTTTGTTTGTAGTTTATTTTTTAGACATTTTTTTTGTCAACTTATGAACGATCAAAAAAAATAGTACAGATTTTTTTATTAGCAACAATCAGAGATTCATTGTTATATCATAGATAAAATAAAATTATTAATATTTCTCCACCGACTGTAACCTCCGCTTTCGAATATGTTAATGGCTTCCATATTATTATCTATGAAGTAATTGACCTAGAATACAATTCATGATTTGTATTTTGTTATTTTACTAAAGTTTTTTTTTCAGTGTCCAAGACATTTGGTGCTGTTATATTTATTTATATCATCGCGTATCTACCATTTTCCAGCCATCTAAAATATGAAATATTAATATCAGCAAACAGCTTGCTTTCCAATCTTTATTGGTTTGTTTATTAAGTAAGAACAGCATGTACTTACTGACAGAACTGGTCTATTCAACCGGTCGGCCATCGATAGCCAGTCCTGCTGGGTGATCTGAGGGTTAACGGCTAATATACTTTTAATATCAACGCTTAACATAATGCGAAAGTTACCTATGTATGTATGTGTGTACGCTTTGACGTTCACTGTTTCTGCTGGACCGGTTTTGATTGAATTTGGTGTGGAGATTTAGATTAGGATTTAAAGAAGAAAGAAATCTACTTTTATCACGTTATATTAAAGATTTTCTTTTCGTAAGAAGTTGAATTTTTCACTACTATTACTCACAATGTAGACAGAAATCAAATAAGTTATGCCCAATAAACGGTAACATTTGCATTTTCTGTGGACTATTGAATACCACTACGTTTGCAGCATGGGATTGTTCCACGGCATAGCAGAAATTGCTAAAGATTTCAGATAGGCAATTGTTTTTGTAAATGCAAAAATTTGCCTGATGTTTCCACGTTCAGCGATAAAGCTCAAAAAATAAAATTATATTTTATCCCGGTAACTGTAATATAAACTTTAATACTGGATGCAAGTGAACCAACTGGAAAAAGCAAATTTCGTTTCTACTATATATTCATGATGATATTATTAGTACCTACCTATAGCCGCGTATCGTGATACATTTGACCTTAACATTTAAAAGGTGTTAACTATGATACCATCCAGCCAGCAACAGAAAAACATAGGTAATCTAAAACTCTATCGTTTTATTTCATTCCTAATTTAAAATATAGCCTGGCCTCCCTAGGCGCAAATGTAAACCCTAGACACTATGAAGCAAACCCCTTAAAATTACTAATTAAAATGCCTGGTATGGAATTCAGTAATAACGCGCAAGAACCGCTAATGAGAAATTTTAATTAGGGATACTTATAACAATTTTAATTAAAACCGGTCAAGTGCGACCCGGTCTCGTGTATGAAAGCTTCAGTACCTATCTATAAAACAGCCAAAAATCATTTTTGTAGTATTGGAGACCCCTAAAATATTTGTGATGATATGATATATGTATTTATGATGATTCATAGGATACAAGCTTGGGACAGACGGACAGTGAAGTCTTAATAATAGGGTCTCGTTTTCGCTTTTTAGATACGGGACTCCTAACATACCTTACTTAACTTACCATAATTCAAGAAAAAAAATGTATTGGGTTCAATATCTAATGTGAACCAGATAAACAAGTTTGCACTTAAATAAATGAAAAAGTCACCTTGAAAATTTCCAGTTGAATTCGATATAAATATTCATAATATTTCGGAGGACTGGTAATAAGACGGATTGAATTATTTTTAATAGATAGGTATCTTATTTGGTTTGTAATATTATCTTCTTATTTACTAAGTTATTAAACTATAAATAATTTACATATAGACGATAAATTAGAACTAGAAGACGTTGAAAAATTCGTCCCCATCGCTGTCTGCGGGGAGCGTGCCCAAGATGCTGGCAGCATTGTCACGTTAAATGACAATGCTAATTCTTTGTCCAAAGTAATAGCCAGCCTTCGGGCACTTGGGTTACGGAAAGCGTCAACCAGCCGCTTAGAGACTAAGTACACTCGGACCCCTCGAACCACGCGTTTCGACCCCAAACGGTTCGAAATATACCAGTTTACGACTTCGCTACTATGATGATGATGGCGACCGATTGTCGGCTACGGCGGCCGTTCTCTTTTAAGGAGATCTGCAGCCAGCTTTGCAGGACATATTATAGTGCACGCACATTCGCGCACATACAGGTGCACAATCTATTCCCTCGCTCTCATAGTCCGATGGGACGGCAATCCGACACGACCGGAGAGAGATCAGGCGAAGGACCGACATTTACGTGCTCTCCGATGCACGGGTGTATCAATCACCAACTTTCAGACTTCAGGCTGCCTTATGAAAGTTTCTCAAAACCTACAAAAAGATTTCGGTCCGACCCGGGAATCGAACCCGAGACCCCGTGAACAGCAGTCGCGCGTTGCGACTACTAGACCAACGAGGCAATCAAGCTACGACTTGGCTATTATACAAAGTATACTTCTGCCTTAATTATTAATTGAATTTTGGATTGACAGTTTCCTCTGAAAAGTAATAAGAATTCTTAGTATAAGGATGAGTAGGACACAGGACGGAATAATTGAGACATCATACATAAAATCATTTGGATGCATCATAGCCGTCGTCTCGTCGAATTTGCATATCAAAAAAATAATGACTAGGTACAGACGCTAGCACATCAGGCTACCCAAAAATCTTTCCAATCAACTTTGAACTTTATGCTTCAGCGATAAAGTAGAAAATCTAGTAAGAAATTTTGACAGATTGTAGTAGCCTGAGATGCTGGCGTCTGTACCTAAGTATTTTATCATGCATCATAAAAATCTCTGATAATAACTATTCAATTCAACATGTTAACTGTACAGTCCCCGGCATGTAGAATAATAAGCAGTTGCAGGTTCCAGTTTTAGGCAGTTTAAACCGGCTTCTTAAAAAGAAAGAACACGATGGCAAATGTCTCCAAGGGCACGATGCGCAAAATTACACTACACTACAGCTGTGTCACTTTGGGGAGCCTTTACCATGGGTCTCTTACGTCATATCATACAAATGCTATAAATGTAACCGTTTGAATGTGAGAATGTATTCTTTAACACAAAAACTGCTGAACATTACATGAAAATACCGAAGAACCTTATAGACTACGTTTCATCCGTGTGTGTATTTATTCCCTTGGGATACGGGTCAAACCGTGGGAAAGATCTCGTAATAAAACATGTATACAAAATTTAGTTATAATAATATCACACTTCCTTGTATATTACTTAGTAAAAAAAATCTAAGGGCCAGTTTCACCGGTTGCTGATAAGTTCCATACAGTTTATCTGGCAGATAATTTAATACAAATTGTGTTTAATTTTTTAATTTATCTGGAAGATAGTGGGTATCCGTAACCTGTGAAACTGGCCTTAAAAGGTAGGTAGGTACACTTACACCGTAAGTAAACGTAGTGAGTAATGTTTATTATCTTCTCTGCATGCCGAGGGTTGTAATCATCAATATCAATACGAATACGTAATGGTTATATTCATATGAAAAACATCTATAGTAGTTAAAGACACATACATACACCAACTTAATGTTAAAATAACATGTCAACAAACCCCACATTCAAGTCGTGTCAATCCCCAATTCTAAATACGATTTTAGTCACGAAACCAATTAAGAATTAGGTTCAAAGCTCGTTAATGTTAACTAGTAGTTTATATTTAAACTTGGCTGTGAGTACGCAACGTTACTGGTAGTTTTAGCGATAACCTAGTTCGTTTTGATTGCGAAGGGCCGTGTGCTGTGAGTTAGGAACAGAATAGTTCTACATTTATTACTGGGGAAGAGGTCTAGATCTGGTACAATTAATGAGGTACCCAGATCTTGCAGCTGTCTAGCCTTTTCTCAAGCTATATTGTAGTCAAAAAGCCCAAGATATATTGTACCAACTGTTTCGTTGGTCTAGTAACTGCTGTGCACGGGGTCTCGGGTTCGATTCCCGGGTCTGGCCGAAATCGTTTTGTGGGCTTAAAGAAACTTTCACGAAGCAGCTCGGAGTCTGGAAGATGGTGATTGATACACCCGTGCATCGGAGAGCACGTAAATGTCAGTCCTGAACCTGATCTCTCTCCGATCGTGTCGGATTGCCGTCCCATCGGACTATGAGAGTGAAGGGAATAGAGAGTGCACCTCTGTAGTTGATGTCCATAATGAGAACGGCCGACAATCTGTCTGGACGCTCTCAATCGGCTTTCAGTCTAACTGGGTGCAGCTGAGTACCATGCATGTTAAAGTATCTGAAACAATAAAATTATTAATAGAAATCTAGAAACTTTTCTCTTCTGACCTCTAAATGCCTAAGCAAATTTTCGCCTTATATTAAGCGGATATCTGGAAATGTGTTACGTGGAAGCCATATTCAATCATTAAATCCATACAACATTAAAAACAATTATAACTGAATAATACTATAAACACATACAATCTTGGCAATGCATAATTACTTAAGTTCATAACTTGAACAAATCAAGCGATGAACACACAAAGACTTCTGTTTAACTATTAAATCATCTATTAACTATTAATAATTGTTTATTGCCTTGTAAAGCTATTGGTTGTGTATGCTAGGCATTTTCCTTGTCAGCCTTTTAAGGTTCATTACTTTTTTATGGTCATGCACACGGGTCAATAATTACTTATACTTGCTACTGACATGACAGGCTTAAGTTCCGTTTATATAATTTTTATATTGATTCTACTTCTATGGCATAGGAACAAAAAATAATAATGAGGTCCAGATTTCTCGTTTATTGAGGCGACTATGCTGGCTAAGGAAATCAAGGCGGTGCGCAGGAGATAATTATTATTAGTGCACCAGCATTTCCGCAGACACATAATATGCCATCTCCAATCCCTCATTCTCTTAGTCCGATGGGACGGCAATTCCCAGACATCGGGCGCAGGACCGACATTTATATGGTCTCCGATACACGGATCTATAACAAAATACTTCCAGACACCGAGCTGCTTTATGAAAATTAAATTTACCCACAAGCGATTTCGGTTCTACCCAGGAATAGAACCTGGGACCTGAGCACAGTCGTCGCGCTTGGCTAACAAGACTAACGAGGGATTCAAATAAGGATACTGATAAGTGTCTCTCCCTCTATAGTCGGTACCTCATCTATATTAAAATTATTGCCATAAAAATTAGTTTGTTTGCCTGAACGCTCTCAGGAACTCCTGGACCGATTTGAAAACTTTCAGTTTAAGACAGTCCATTTATCAAAGAAGGCTATAGGTTACTTTTATCCTAGCCTTATAACCGTGATCATCCGTGGAAAAGGATGGTTTGGCGAAGCTACGATTTAATGCTGTTAAATATAGCAAATATCCAATTTTCTGTATGGACTAGCAGGCTACTGGAACACACTACTCAGCCCAGAAGCGAACATGACATATAGGACCCTATCAAACCAGTTTCATAGAACAAACTGCTCCGTGATCGCTTCTGTGACGTAGCTTCGCTACTGCGTCATCCGTTATGACAGCTATGTAGTTCAATGACGTCATTGCAATAGGAATTACTGCTCAATGAATCCGTCTTATAAATTGATTTACCTGTATGTATCAATAGGAACAATACTTGAATTAAATCGTGGAATAATAATTTAAATTGTAAAATATATTTTTTACATTAAAAAAATATATTTGTATCGGCTCAAAGATAGCACACTTAGCGTAGAACATTTAGATAAAGATAAAGTGTATATAATAACAAAGCAGATAAATAAAAACATAGCTTCATTAAATTATCATCTGCCTAGCCTCTTCCCGACTATATTAGGCCGACTTCTAGTACCTACTTACGATCTGACTTCATTAAATACAGAAAACTATATTATTGTCTTATAGAACGTAAAATTTGTGTCGTTTTAAGAGGCACATCAGGCTACCCGAAAATGTCAAATTCTCCCAATCAACTTTGAACTTTATGCTTCAGCGATAAGGTTGAAAATCCATTAACGTAATTTGACAGATTCTTGTAGCCTGATCGTCTGTACCTAATCTCTAGATCTACGGAACCGATTTCGAAGATTTTTTTCACGATAAAAAGTCACGTTATTCATAACGTTGTTTATAAATGTTACCCGGATTGGTTAAGTAGTACCCCTCGCTACGCAGATGTTACCTCGTAAAACAGCTAATGAGTAATACTTTTTATTTATCAGCATAACCAGACCCTGCAGTTCTTATCTTCCCATGTTAATCCCTCATCAAAATTCATAAGCCCACACTACAAGGTCGGAATAATCTTGCCAAAAAATGCTCTCCTCAATTAGCTAGATAGCTACGGATGGTCAGCAGGTCAACCTACCCGAATCTGTCAAATTTTACCAATCGAATATAAACGTTCCGGTATTGTGATAAAGTTGAAAGTCTATTCAAGATATTTGATGAATTAAGGTAGGTTGATGTGCTGGCGACTTACATGTTTTACTCTAGTTAATGTCGTGAGCCAAACAATTTAGATGGCACCAACTAGTCTAGGCTAGTAGTGTTTTGTTTGACATTTTTAATAGATCATTAACTCGTTTGTTAGATAAATGTTTGTGATCGTTGATTACTTTGAAACATGTCGACCATTTTTTATGGCGCGGGTGTTGTTGGATAAATTTTGTGATAATATAAAATTTAACAAAGTATCCACAATTAAGTATAGTGGAGTGTAACAAATCGGAGAAAATAATCTACAAAAACCAATAAAGATTTTACTCTTATTACAAAATTATCTACAAAGTATCAGAAATTAATTCAAAAAGTCCAGTTCAAATATTTTTTGAACGAAGTTAAAATGTATTTTAAAGGAAACTAATGCCTTTCATGTATCTTAGTATGGTGCTACACTTACACCATCTGGCGGCGAGTAGCGAAACTAAATCTTAATAAAGTTAAGTTGCTTACAGTCGCGCCATCTAGTATGCAATGGACAGGAAGTTGCACATAATGTAGATTTTTCATTTAGTTAGTTATTTTGATTATCCTTAGTCTGAATACTTTCATTGATTACAGTAAAAATTTTTTTGAGAGTTGGAGTATTTAGATCGAATATTTTACAGCTTTATTATGTAAACAAAACCGAATGTATGATCCTTGACTAATCAGTCAAGTTTGTTTACATTGCTCACTACATATTTTGTTAAGCAAAGTTTTGTCGACTTTGTAATTTCAGCAATATACACCTACACATACATCCGCTGCGCAGTTTAGGAGTACCACGGTCCCTCCAATTTTTTAATTCCACTCCACTCTTTGAACTGGGTCCGGGCAGCCAAACGCATCAACGCGCCAGTCAGCGACTGTCGAGCGCGCTCCACGAACGCGCGTCCCGCGCACTTTCAAATTTCGAACGCGATCGAAGATAGACACGATAATTTTGTGTTTTTTCTCAATTCGACCTTTTTTCTGTTTGATTTATTTTTAAACTATTCTTTTGGGACAGTGATAGTGTTTAGTGAGGTGCTTACTTTTTTATTTTGTCATAAAATTGTTTATTTTGAAAATGTCTGCGGATTTGTTTTGCTGCGTTATCGGCTAGACAGCCGGACAAAATATTTTTTTGGTAAGTGCAAATTATTTTTCGTACATTATAATACTTTTAAAAAAATCTTGGTAATATTATTCCAAGAATTTACGTAGAAAATGTCACTTTGTAACTTATCGCTTGAAGTTTAACGATAAAGTAAGGGGAATAGATAACGACATTACTATTTATTGTAATATCTTCACGTAATTTAATTAATTAATGAGAATTGCATAACAGAACTATTACTATAGGCATCATTGAATATTTAACCCTAATTATTTTATGAGCGAATGTAAAGTAAATAATTAATTTTACTAGTAGGTAATAATTAGTTAACGGACTATCAGTTTAAATGATTTCCCTCATTTAAATAATGTTCTTATGTTATTTAAAAGCATTTTGACTTCTGAATTAACACAAATCACCCAATCAATTTTGTTTTACTGATTTTTTTTTCTTTTTTGCATAGGTATTTGAATAATCCTATTATTTTCAACACCACTTACACATACTATATTCACATTAATATTAATTTAAAATGTTATTTAATACATTGAATTTAAACACAATACAGAAAAGTAACCAATAATAACAAAAAATCTAATTTTGAAAAATCTTCCGATAAGATATTTAAATAAGATCATCTCCACTTATTATAAACAGCAATAATTTCTGATACAATCTAAAGATACGGGATATCTTCGCATAAAAAGGTTAATAAATTCATATTTTATTGCACTATTTCCAGTGCAGAAATACAAATTGCATACAAATAGCGGAGCAGATAAAAACCTCATTTTTACATTACAAGTTGCCAATACAAGGCGATGTTATCTTTCTCATGTTTAAATAACTGGAATCATACTTAAATGTTGATTTCATTTTGTTTATAAATGTAAAGACATAATAAAAATTGCTATCAGCCGTAAAGATAATTAATGTACTAAAAAATAATTATCAATGCTTTATGCTCTGCCAATATTTAAAAGTTGCATTATGTAATCGAACTAGCTTGCGGTAGCCGTTTCACCCGTCCGTCCGTCCCGTGAGAAAAAATCCCGTTATAAAAAGTAACCTTTAATAACTAAACGTAGCTTATAATATAGCCTTCCTCGATAAATTGGCTATCTAATATTGAAAGAATTTTTCAATCGGACAAACAAACTCTTCAGCTTATACTGCTAGTTTAGATTTAAAACTGTTCGAATTCATTAAGAAAAATTCCGGCATGTTAATAAAAGAAAATAATTACGAAACCCTTAAATAAAAACAAAGAAACAATTGAGAATGCTTTCGAACTCCATTCTTAGATAACAAAACACAATTCTTCTTGTATTCACAAATTATTCAACACCAAACAAACAGTATTGTTATCGATAACATCTTTCTTTTAAGTTGACGCGCTGGTTCAAAAGCATCGATATTACAATGACCCAACATTTCTTCTCGATAGCAGCACTAGTTATCTCCGCCTTGACCCCTCTGACTGATAAGAGAACAAACAGTTCCGTGGCACGGGTTACACGCCAAATTAACAATTCTAAATTGTCTAAAAGTTAAGTAAGCAAAGAATAGACTCGGTTTTCTGGTTGCCTAGGTAACTGGGTTGAGGAGGTCAGACAGTCAGTCGCTCCACTTAAAACACTGATCCCCAGCTACACCTGAATAAGACTGGAAGCCGACACCAACATAGCTTGGGAAAAGATTAGGCAGATGAATTCATCAAATGAGCCCCCGCTGCGTGTGCAGCTGGATGGAGTGTCAGACTCTTACTGACTTAAACACACTATGTTCCTTCTGGATGTCTCTGTGTTCCAGGGCCACGGTAACATACCTATATACGGTTATACAGATGTATGTTCACATTATTTCTAGGCTATCATTATAAGCGACGACTTCTAATTCGACTTCTCCGAAATCTATAGCTTTCTGTTGTCTGACTTCTTTCTTTTGTTAAGTTATTTATATGCAAGTCTTCCATACTGAATCAAATAATTAATAAATAAAAATGTTTCTTTCATCCACTGGAAACTAATTTTGGGAATTGTCTAATAGTGCTTAGGTACGTTATTATTTAAATCATAGCCCTCCTTTTAATACAGTCGCGTAAATAAACTCCGCCATGCTTACGTTTTCCACTGTCCATAAACTTGTCCAGAAGTCATGAAAAACCTTTGAACTCAAATGCGTAACAAAGTTTTCCGTCACAGTATTTGTTAACTTCACACGATTGACAATGATTAGGTCAGTCACAAATTCCACCACCAAAATATACCAGTAAGTAGGTTACTCTTAGCTTGTTACCAGGGTGAAAATATATTGAATTATCAAAAAGAATGCATCGACACTTTTTAATTGTCACCCCTTAAGTTACAAGCGTCTTCTCACACTGTGAAGGAATCACCACGCTTGTGAGTTGATTAACGCTCATTTTCGGATTTCAGACCTGTAAAGTCCAGATTTCCTCGAGCTGTTTTCCTTCACCTTTACTTGTGCACTGGTGTCTAAGATAAACTTTAAAAAGAACATAATTAACTAATTGAAGTTGTATTTGTACTTAGCCGATCTGGATACAAACCTGCACGCACAGTCGTGCTTGGGAGGCAAGTGTTTTTACCACGACGAATTGATTTTATAAAAATGAAAATATTAATCATCAATTTCATACCCACTTCACGGATTTGTTCTACAAAAAGTAATTAAAATACATAAGTAAAATACATAAGTATACAGTAACTAATTCTAAAGTCGGACAAAAAACCCAAAAGAACGCGTGGGCCGTAAATTCTACTAAAATTTCCTTAGGTACTTAATATCGTCAAATGCATTATAAAGACATAAAAAGTAAATGTTTAAAGATCGTAAAACATTATCATGTTTACGATTTGGTTGCATCATCTTTGATAGACGAAACTCAACTTTAAAATCGGCATTTGCGCAGTACCTACCTAAAAGATTTTTTTAATTAGTATTAACGTAAAGACATTATTGATTTGTAAGCAAATCAATAATCAATAACAAATCAATAATCTTCGTAAAGTTAGAAAAATGTTAAATAAATATTTAGTTTTCATCATATTCTATAAAGGCAAACAAACCATATAAAAATTATTCAGATCTATTATACAAACAGATACCTACTCTTCAATTAGCAGTCATTTTAAGTATGGATAAGTTCATTAATAAAGTCTTTTTTATACTTTAAAATTTTTGTTTTTTAGTTTTGTAAATAATAAGATGTATGTATGTCATTAAAAAAAATGTAAATAAGCACCAATTTTGAAAAAAAAAATACGTCTAAATATTACTTAAAAGGTATAAGAGTCAATGTTGCAATTGCAATATCGATTGCAACAAAATGGCATCATAAACACATGTCATGTGCATTACTATGAAATAATCAGTTTCATTGACTCTTACTACTTGACTCGTATATCGTCCGTCAATCCATCTCGACGTGGAAAATTAATTACAGTTCAAGAGCTTTTATGACTTAATTATAAATATTAATATGTACGTTATTCGTTTTATTAATTTTGTTATCAGTTGTAGTTTCCTTTGTTGCAACAAGGACTTAGAGTGTAATTAATTAAAATTTTGTGATATAAAAAAATAATCGGTGTATGTGTTGCTGAGCGCAAATCTCGAGAGCAGCTCAACCGATTTTGGTAGATTTCTTTTAGAATATTCCTTAAAATACGAGAATGGAGTTACTGAGACAAAAAAAAAAATCCTGAAAGAAAAATGGAAACTAAAAAAAATAATGAAAAAATCAACTTTAGGCAGTACGTTATACGTAGTTTGCTGGGTCAGCTATTGTCCTAATAAGTTTGAAAAAAAATAAAAATTCGTAGACTACTTATTTTACACATACAAATATAAGATTAAAGAAAAACATTACTTAAAAAAACGAATCATTATTAGGTATAAGATACTGTGACGAAGTGAAATATATCATCACAAAATTCTATTAAATCTAGACACGTAAAAAAATAGGCACGCAAATCAAATACACGCTGCAATACTTTAAACTCGTATGAACCACACTTCCCAATACAATACAATAAACTCGCGGAAGTAGCAACAAGTTTTTATGCCTTATTGTTTTATAGAAGAAATAACACAAGAAGCCGTGAATTCTAGTTTTACCAAGGAAACGTTTTCGATTATGAAATGTTTATCGCACGTGACTTCTGAACTATATAATTTTTGCGGCGGCCCCGTTATTTATTATATATCTTTACATTGCTGGTTCATTTGTTGAACTAATTGTAATGATAATCAAGAGCGTTGGCTATTTAGATTATAAGAAGATGACAATTTCTAGAAAAGAGAGTCAGATGACAGTAGTAATTACTTCATGATTATCGGCTAGGATTTACTTGTATATAAACACAGGACCTAATATCAAAAGGGAATAGCCATGATCGTAGTGCACTCAGAAACAAATGAATTTAAAGTAAACTCATCTGCTATGGCTGCGGATTATTCGCAAGAGTTACCGTGGTCCTGGCACACAGAGATCTCCAGAAGGAACATAGTGGGTTCAAGTGAGTAAGTCTGACACTCCATCCAGTCGCACCCACAGCGGAAGATCATTTGATGATTTCCCACAAAAAAGACACGAAACTCATGTAAGCATCATTATTGTCACTTTTATGATAATCTTAAGTATAATGTAGATCCAAACTAACAATATAGTCCAACAAAATAAGAAAGTGATACACAACGGTCATGAAAAATATTTTCTCAAAACACGCACTCGAATAAAACACGAAGGAAATGATTGTGAGGAAATCCACGCGTTATTTGTAAATTCATATCCATTGTCGTGACTCGAACTTGATACAATTTGTAAACTATCGTTACAATAAGACAAAAACTATTGTGAACCTATAACTTATTAGGTGAAGCTTAAAAAATATATGATTGTAAAATCTCATAAGATTCTTCTACTTATTTAAACATAAGTATAGTCGTAGGCTTCGTAAATTCTGCAATAAACACGCCTGTACAGATCAGACATCCCCATCATTAGCATCTCCGCTATAAGACGTGCACAAAATGAACATAGGTCTCCCCATAACTTTAAAAAAAACCGGTTGGAAGCTACATGCGTCCTGGTCCTGCCAAAAACGATAGTATAACCTATATGTGCTGGCTTGGTATAAGCAATATGTTAAACTATTGGTACTATCTTGTTGTGTTTTAGACTGTAAGCCTTCCTAGAAAAAAAAATAGGTTAACTATAGAATCTGTCATTGGCGATCAAAAAGTAATACTAAAGACGCTCATTTTAACAATAAATAATTTGATCAATTTCACGATAAAAGTTAAAGTTACTTCTAATACTACATTATATAACAAGTCCAACCTACCAACAGATCATACCAACTCCATATTATCTTCTCGTATATTCCGTATCATAAAACTTGCATGTAACTCAAGCATCGACCTAATTAGTGTTAATTTCATCGTCTGTGCCGATAATGTGTCAAGTGCGATCGCAGTGGCATTTTAAGTACCAGTAGGATCATTTGTTACATGGTAGTGGACCTCTGGTACTTTGAAATTAAATACTGTTGGTTTGTCATTCTTGGTATCCAATGTTTATTAATGTAATCAGCTTGTATTGTACCCGTTCAGGTGTTTCGATGAGAGAGTATGGGGTTTGTAGTCGATGACAAGCTCTTGTTTAGATATGGGCGATAGATATTTTTAAATAAGTCCAGTATTTCTACAGCTGTTCGCTTACTACATCTTCAAATTAATATATATCGTTGCTAAAAGATATTCTTTTGCTGAAGTAGAACAGACAGATACGTCTTGAAGATTAGTTGGCTTATTTACCGTGTTCTAATCAACAGATATAAATAGTTATTCACATACTCAAATGAACAAACAAGAAAAAACAACAATGCAATGTTCAATTAATTTCAAGTAATGAAAAGAAATAAAATCCATCAATCAATTGGTGAAAAAAAGTATTGAAAGCAATCGACTAAAAAATCGAACACTAGACAAGCCACATCTAGATAAAAAATGATACTTCTATTATATATGAATGGGGATTGGCTATAGCAAAGTTAAACGACCCAAAATATAATGTCTGGGTCGAGACCCTGTTATATTTAAAACCAAACATATCTTGCCTGATGTATCTGCATAATCCTGAGCGACTTAAACTAAACCAGTTTTGCTTGGTGACCATTTGCATCCTAATTAACCTCCTTTTGCTGAACTCGGTTACAACGATTATTGACCATCTTTATCCAAACAAAGTCTATCTTTTCAAGATTTGAAACAAAGGCAGATTTCAGATGAGAAATTTAAACAATCCTACGAATCGGTGTACTGAATGGAACTACTTGTAGTAATAACATTATCAAAGTATTGGTTTTAAATTCTACAATAGTACAATAGGGTTACGATGCGACGCCATATTTGATTGTATAAGACGGTTGCCATTGTTAATGGCAATGCAATTCGATTCGTTAGCTTTAATTACTTTTACTTTATCAGATTTTACGTTTTGTTTATTGATTCCATTTATACTTACACATTTTTAATTGAATGTTATTTTACTATTCTTATTGTCCTATTGTATATACCTAGCTATTGTAGTTCTAGGTTTCTTATAACAATTTTGTATCTTTAAAGTTTATCCAGTCTTGAGTGTCATAGAAAATTCTTCCCTCAATTAAAACTTTTATAAAAATATTATCATTCTCACATTTCGCAATACATCAAGAATGAAATAAAAACTAAAATAGAATTTAATTTCTCACAGGTCTGCGGTTCTTACGAAAGGGCATTGTCTGTTTGTCTTAACACTTTAATCTCTTGAACGGCCGCGTTTCACGGAAGCTGCGGTTTATCATGTGGAACTTTTATGGGTCGTGTTACGGTCTGTGTTTAGCCAGTTCATTATTTGCAGTTGTTCTAACATTATTAGTGTTCTCATTAGCACTATCATTTGTTATTGTTATATCTTCCTGTGTTTATTTTCGTACAAATTCAGTTTCATCATTTTGAGCTAGTACTCATTTCTCTCTTTCCAGCTATCCCACATGGTGGTGGGGTCAGCTTTCCTAATTTTTCTTCTCCACTTCGCTCTATCCTTGACGTCGCTCTCGGACAACTGGCACTCTTTCATGTCCCTGTTTACTACATCCCTCCATCTTGTTTTGGGGCAGCCTCTAGATCTTTGACCGGGGATGGAAAGTTGAGCTAGTACTTATTTGCTACCTTTAAAAGTTATTCGTACTGTAGAAACTTTACCATTATCGTTGTTATGCGACTTGAAGTAATTGCATCTTCCTCTAATTTGGACAATCACATTCTAACCATAATCATGGTGGTCTTAACAAAAAACAAATACAGAGTCGGTAATGACAAAGAATTTTGGGGGAGACGTTACAATCAATTGAGTGAGGAGTATGGCAGCTCCTGTCGATGGGGCGTTGAACTTGACAGATGCTCCAAAAGGGGAGGCTGATGAGTTTATTTCGTAAATGATTGACACTTATACTGCTTATTGCGTTTGGAACGAAAAACGAGGGAATTTATTTATGAGGGAGTAAAAATATTAGGGCGTATAGTCGAAAAGAGTAAGGGTAGCTTGTATTGAAGATTTTTAAAATCTCAAGGTGTTAACTTTTGGAATATTCTTTTTTGGCTGGTTCTTTAAAATTAATTACGAACTGATTAAAGCTGCACTATATTTAAACAAAGATTAAGTCAATCAAATTACCGCTGGATACTACGTTGGGAAGTGACATACATAAGGTGCACAATATTGCAAATCATTGTCATTAGTCTAACAATTATCCTGGAAAGTGATGATTATGCTGTAAAACCCGAGCTGTAGTAACTAGTTCAGCGGTTTCTGACGTTACCGCAGCAGTAAACAGTAAAATTTAAAAACCTAATGGAAAATCTAATGCAAACAGTACATATATTTTCTCAGTAGAGTTTGTGAAAATTGCTAAAACTCATAATGAACAAGATTCAAGAACCATGGTTGATACTACTCAAAGAGATAACAATAAATTAATTAGAATTTGAAATATGAAGGAAAATTAAGCATTCCTTCTTCAAATTCCAATTTATACCCTAGCTTCCCGTTGTATAAAGGAATTCTGTTTAAACAATAGATTTAAGAAGGCCAGTTCAGAGTGCCAATTGAATACTATAAGCGTTAAGGATGACATATTACCTTTTGTTTTGAAAAATACATCAACAATACGGCTGCGTGAGGTATTCCCACAATCGCTTGAAAAATGACCGTCTTTGTTTTGAGACAGTTTCCAACATTACATACTGATTCATTGCACAACACGACACCTGTCTCCAGCATATGACTTATGAGTTATTACAGAAGTGCAGGAAATGTATGTGCATTAAATGTATCTTTATTGTGATTTTTCTGTGTAGCAGCTTCAGAATTTTTCCATTCTTCTATGTGAGGTTGGTAATTTGTTGTTGATATAGAATTTCTTCATTAATGAAGTCATTTATGTGTTCTGCTACTTTATCATTATCTTCATAGTCCTATCTTCCCCTAAGTTAATTAGAAGCACAGTAACAAGTTAATCTTCAGTTTCTACTTTAATTACCTATCTTCTTAGCGAAATATTGTATACTTAATCAAATGTCAGATCTTTGTAAATGCATTTGACCCCCGGGTGCTAAGATCCCGCTATATCTAAGCCGTTTCTATGCCTTAATCTGTATATACGATCAAAGATTTACCTATTTACCGTCAAGATACTTAGCCGTTTGTATTCAATGATCAAATAGATAGCTTTGATTCATCTGTGCCTGTATAATTTAGCTTTCCTTACGAATGTAGCAATGAGTTCGTGTAATAAATAATAACGCTGTTTAACGTCCATCATCTGAGTCTTTAATTTGGAGCTCCCTTTTGAGTGCAGTTGTATGCAGGTACGAACTCGGTAGCTACATATTTATTTCGCAGAATAATTTTGTATGCATGTAGTCTTTTTTTCTGTCTACTCTAGTAGTCTTTTTTCTACACTATGCAAGTCTTTATTTTTTAGTTCTCAAGTATCTCTAGTTTCTTTATTATTTTGGGACATGTTGTTTCATGCGATTGATAAGATATAAAAAAAAATATTAAAGCTTTTCTTTAATTTCCTTTATTTGATGTTTGATCATAAAGATCACGTGTTTTTTTAGAAATTTTGATAATAAGATCCAGAATTTAAATACATAGGGCGAATAATTAAGAAGGTGTAAACATAAAATAACATTCAGGCTTATTGGATAACTAATTAGTACAAAAATATGTCACCATTATCCTTTGCAATGGCATTTTAACTATTTATGTTTATCACAAAACTTAATAGCGACAACTTAGCATAATTGCTTCGGCATTTTGTACCTTTGACTGCGGAGTTCACACCTTTTAACCTAGTGTTTATCTTAAGTAGTTATTTTAAACTAACTGTTGTTTTCACGCTCGTAAATAGAGCTTACAACGGTGTCATAATAGTGTATAAGTGTGCTTAAATTATTTAGCAGACCGTTATTTGCAAAGGTCAAGACTAAATCCTTAATAATTTTACATTACTCATTGGTAAAAGACTTCAAAATCACCTTAAACAGCTGAACTGATTGAGGATAAATGTGGCACACTGACTTCGATTTTACAACTTATTTTATATTTTTTGGTACTTTTTTTCTTTATACCTACTTCCTTACAAAATTCACACACTTATCATTTTGCCCGTATCGTCGCCCGCAACCTATTAAATTAGCATTATTTTTGTTATGATAATCTTTAAATATAATAAAATCGTAGGAAAGTCAAAACTGTACACTGAATATTTTTTTAAAAGAATAATTGGAGCGTGATCTGAAATCGATCTCGAAGTCAAAAATATGGTTTTTAGAATGTATGTCTGTTTCCCACACGCGGATGACGTCGCGGGCAACAGCTAGTATTTAATAATAATTTGTAAATATTTGGGTATAATAAATTATTATAATTTAAGGTAAAAAGGAATGTATTCAATACGTTCCCAACTCCGTCCCTGTACACCTTACATCTTCATACACAGTAATGGTTTGCTCAGCTGCATTACAACGTCACAGACGCCATCAAATAATGGCTTTAGTTTAGCTTATTGATTTATCGGCGCCATGGGAAGATCGTTTGTCTAAATGTCAGTGCAGCCTTGGATTTGAAAGGAGGAATTGAGAGGTTGATGACATTTGAAAGTACCTTGATGGTGCAAACAAAATTGTGGGAATATTGTAGGTACCATGTTCACTGCGTCACGGCATGGTGCGATTACTAGTACTACTACAACTTTTGCGGGTTTTAAGAAGGTTTTATGAGTCTGGAATTTGGTGAGCACGTCAATGTCGGTCCTGCCCCTGATCTCTCTCCGGTCATGTCGGATTGGACGGCAATCCTCGGGCTAGGCTAGTGATGGAAGAGACCCATGTTTACTGCGTTAGGCCATGGCGCGACCACTGAGCACTTTAAAGGGTTTTAAGAAGCTTTAAGAGTCTGGAATTTGGTGATTGATTGCGGAGAGCGCTCTCTCCGGTCATGTCGGATTACCGACCCATCGGGCTAGGCGAGTGATGAAAGAGAAATTGCACCTGTGTCTGCGGAAATGCTAGTGCACTATAATATATCCTGCGCAGGTGGCTGGTTTCGTTACAGAGAACAGACGCCATGGCCGGTAATCTTAAACGATCAAAAATTACATTTGCTTCTTTTTTACCAGCTGCACTGAGAGGAAATAAGGACAGATATATTTTTCTCTGTTACTTAAAGATGACTAGAACTTCTTTGCATTGCCATTATATCATAAAATAATGTGACACTGAGGAAGGTTAAGAATGTTAATGTATACAAAACAAATAATAAACACATAATGACGGGTGCCATTACATAAACAAATATACTGATTATTTGCCTAGACACTTGTTGGTCCTACAAATATTTGACAGCATGGGCATCGAACTTACTATGACTGAGCTCAAAGGGCGGTAGCGCGGGTACCTAGTCAAATAGAAACTGGTTTAAAACCAATAATTTTGGGATTTCATCCCCGTCGTTGTTAATTTTTGGAATCATTTAAAGAAGTGCTTGAAGTGACTATCTACATAGACTTACACTTCTTTTATTTATTTTTAAATATTTGGTACTTTTTGAAAATAATAGAACCGCATTTTTTTTTTGTAAACATAACGTGACAAAGGCCAATAAAAATATTACACTCGATAACTTGCGAAAACAGTTCTTACATAATTAAAAGCACCAATGAAATTCGATTATAAAATCATTCACCTCTAACATAACGAATCGATTCTAAAAATAAGCAATCATTGAACTTGAACTTCAGTACAATATGTAATTACAGAACAAAAGGCGTGATTTATAGACTGCAACCAGTTTTATGGAGCTGATTAAATTATTTATTGTTATACATAATCAATTAAACAACACGTAACATAGCCACACGCGTGGTATCCATGAGAATGGACAGAGATGAAAGTACGTCAGCATTTTAGTATTATGTACCTATTTTATAATAAGGGACAACGACATCAAATTGGGGATATATTTCCAGATATTGGACTGAAGTTAAAATACAATGTATTGTTAAACAGTCCTCTACTGCGTCCGTTGGTCTATCTGTTTGCGTTAAACTCCAAAACTGACTTTATAAAGTTACTTTCAGTAGGTATTCATGAGTAAGGGTTTAGTATAGGTATAAGTTACAGCCGAACGGGTTATTAACTCAAAATAGTATGAGAGATTTTCCGAACGATTGAGTAGTTAAAATCACTTCGTGAATTTTCAGAAAGCTTAACTTCTTCAAAATAAATTTATATATGCAAAGACACCTGTCACATTTCTTCAGAAATGTGTTCGGCTTAACAAAGCACTTATGTTAAAATATATTCTTCATTGTTTATTTCTAAGAGATTTTTGGTACCGTACCATCAATAAACATTAGCTTAATAAACATATTCATTAAGAAAAACATAACTTAGGTACCTGTTAATGTGTCCCAAAGTAACTCCAGGGTTTAAGATATTTCCACACGTTCCACAGTTTTCCCATGACACCATAATAGACAAACACGCATTCGCATTTATTTATAGTAAGGATTATCTAGTTCATTCTCATACTCACAAGGATGGTTTTAAATCAAGCCTCCTAATAGATCAGATGAAAGCATATAATATTCAAGCAATACTATTGATTGAACATTCAAGGCTATGGTTAATGCTTGAAGACCTGTACATTTTCCCACTATTGTCTAGAAATAAACTCTATGGGAGACCGTCACTTAGTAATTGAATTATTATCGTCGACGAAATTATCTAAACGATGCTAAATTATACAATAATCTTTATTCACTACGTCATGCGTCACCTGCTTAGCCTTTTTCCAACTATGTTGAGGTCGGCTTTCAGTCTAACCGGACCCAACGTAGTGCCAATATTTTACTTGGAGGGACTGCTTATCAGACAACATGGCAGCAACGAACATTTAAACTGAATATGAACGTCATATTGTTTCAAAGAGAAGACTAAGAAACAAAAGAAGATTTCAATACAAAAGAGAGATACAGATAATTTATAGGTATAGACGCCAGAATATTAAGTTACCTGAAACTCTCAATTTTTCCCCAACAAACTTTGAAACATATACTTACCAGCGATAAAGTTGAAAATCTAAGTAGTAAGTAGTTAAGGAAAATCGACAGTTAGTAGTAGTTTGATGTGCTGACGTACATATGTAGGTACAAGAGAGTTTGTACCTTGGTCACCGAGGTGTCTAAGAGCTAAGGTGGTCCATTTGGTTCAGTTAAAACTAATTCTCAAGCAATAAAACTAACATTTCACAAAATTTTCATCCAATATCGGATTTTCGAACGAACCTAGACCGTAAAACGTTTTCCTTAACATATCCTAGAAAATAAACCGAAGCATCGATTAGCTTGTCCATTTATAACTTTCTCCCGTGCTAAAAATACATTTTCACAGATCACCACGATTTATGTAAGATAATAACTAGTTGTTATCGTTAAAGATTTAGTTTCGATCGTTACTCGTTGATTGCTTTAATAGTATTTTCAAATCTGTGCATATAAATCAATATAATGAACTTATGAGCTATTCATAGGCTCACACTTCGAGGCAACGCCGTTGGCGCCAAGAGCATTCCACCAAATTACTTTTACTGTTACTAACAACCTTATTTTTGAGGTGACAAGACTTAAAATCACATTTCTGAGTTCCATCTCTAAGTTGCACCATCCAATTGACTTACAAAGTGCATCCTACTTTTCTGTTACACTCTATTGCTACAACATTAAGGTCTTAATTTCTTTGCAGTTTATCTAAGTATCTTGGTTGCGGGTTAATTGCAGTCGTAATAATGACTTTGTAATAAAGCTTGTGCATTGTTAGTGGTTGCTATGGCGACGTGATCTTTTAATTTCTAACTTTGACCCGTAAAATTTATTTCTTCATAGTCTTGAAGTCTATTGTTCCTTGTTATGTGTTTTGTATATATATTTATCATGAATTTTATTTGTTTATGAAGATGTTTATTTTTAAAAAGTGTTAAGTTATTGCAACTGTCTTTAACATAAATATTAAGTTAAAGTCGTAGTGGCCTAGTGGTTAAAACACCAGCCTCTCAAGAATGACAGTGCGGGTTCGATTCCAGGTTAAGCAACTTTTAGAAGTTACATGCACTTTCTAAGTATATCTTGGACACCAGATCAAAGGCAAAGGAAAGCATCTCGAGGAAACTCAAACTATTAAGTTAGAAATCACCAACCCGCATAGAGCAAGCGTGGTGATTAATGCTCAATCATTCTCTGTGTGAGAGGAGGCATGTGCCCAGCAGTAGGGTGATTAAAAGACTGGATGGTGACTAAGTTTAACGTTTCTATTTTACCTGTATATTAAATCTAACCGTTTTAATAGGTATCGTAAAATAAGCCTCTAATTTTTATATTGTTTGTCTACTAGCTGATGGTCAGCATTGTAGCCGACAAATATTTATTTCTATTCTAGTCTTATGTTATTTAAGGCCAAGGGTTTTGGTACTTGAACAAATATTTAAATGGCCTCCTACATATATTTTTTCCGTTACTCATATTTGTGTTAGTTGCATAATACTTATGTGATATCCTTGTGGATTCTAGACATGATTATTTTTATATGTTTCAAAAAAAAATTAACTTGATTTTTTATTATTATCTTTACTAATACCATATCCATTTTTTTACAATCTTGATTTCACCTTGATCGTTAAACTTTCAGAATAAATGGTGAAGTTTCTATCTATACTAATATTATAAAGCTGAAGACTATTTTTGTTTGTTTGTTTGAACGAGCTAATCTCTGAAACTACTGGTTCGATTTGAAAAATTATTTCAGTGTTAGATAGCCCATTAATCGAGGAAGGCTATAGGCTATATACCATCACGCTAAGACACACGGGAGCGGAGCAGTAACCAAAGATGCGGGTGAAACCGATGGGGACAGCTAGTATTATATACATATCTATAACTCAATCACCCAGCTACTTCAATCGTTTGCACATATATTATCAACCTACGTTCCCAACCGACATTTATCCCAAAAAATAAAAACACTTTTAAAGCATAATGCAGTCCCAAGTATTTACGTCTAAAAATAAACCTTCAATTCTAAATGTGCGTACAAACAAACATTTTATTACATAAATAAATCAGTTTGTACATCACTACTAACACGCCCACTTGCGCTTGCGCATCTCTAAGTTACAAGCATCAAAAATAGATCTAGAAGTTCTACTTCAATCTAAACACAGTATCTTTAATGTATTTACAACAATCCTTCAACTAATTAACGGAACATAAGAATGCTTTGCAAGTGAGCGAGTGAGTGATTTGCAAGTGAGTGCTCATATTTTGTAAGTGATAGTTCACCTTTACCATTTTTTTTTTTTGAATCAGTAGTCTCAGTGTTTCACCCTGCATAATCCTGCTTATCCTGAGGTGTTGGGTGAGCAAACTCGATTGTTTATTATGTAAATCAGTAATGCGGGCTGTCCACTCCGATGATCGGTGTGTGGCAGTGATTCACATACATAGGTACTTAGAATAGGAATACTACCATAGGATAAGAAACATTCTTACTAACACATTTTGAGTCTCGTTACTTATTTCGTTTTACTTACTACTTATCACTCCTTATATTTATTCATCATCATTATCATCATAATCATTATCATCATAGCCCTTTTAACATCCCACTGCTGGGCACAGGCCTCCTCTCCCACGGAGAAGGATTGAGCGTTAATCACCACGCTTGCTCAATGCGGATTGGTGATTTCAGACTTTACAGTCCAGGTTTCCTCGAGATGTTTTTCTTCACCTTTAATCAGTCATTGGTGTCCAAGATAAACTTAGATAGTACATATAACTTAGAAAAGTTACATTGGCACTTGCCTGACCTGGAATCAAACTCGCATCCTCATACTCGAAAGGCTGGTTCTTTAACCACGCCACCACGACTTTTTTATTAGACTTTTATATTTATTATTAGGACTCACATAAGATCCACAAGAATAAGAAATCTGAATTTAATTTTTGGCTGTTTAATCCTTTCGTTATCCCATCAGCAGATTATAATTGTTGGCCTTTTGAATTTTCTATCTAATAACACCACAACTTAATCACAGCACTCGCCCACCGATCGCGACTCCGGCGTTATTTGTTAAATGACATTCACATTAAATTGTACGTCTATATATGTATGTATATGTTCAAGTGCCCATACATTATGCACATGAGTGATCTTCTAAGACCACTGTGTAAGTAACTAATTGTTTTCTTTTTAACAAACTGGTAGTGTGAACATGGCCTTGTTTGTAAATGCGGTGTGAGACCACCCTTAGAGTGATTGTGTGTTTATTTTGTATGATGATTTTACGTTTTTAAATGGTGTTGTATCATGTTCTTTTAATGTATAGTACATTTACTATACAATATTGTACTTACTAGCATTGTATTACTTTCTTGGAGTTGATCTATAGTGTTAGACAAATTTGTTAACGCTTCTTTATATTTTGAAAAGTCTCTTCTCTTTAGAACCAAGCATTTAACTTTTGATGTTTTCTAAGAACAGTTTCTCCCTCCTTCAGTTCCCGGGGAACTTCTTCCAGTACCCGGCTTAGCTTAGGTTCCCAATGGCGAAAGAATTTTTCAAATCGGTCAAGTAGTTTCGGAGTGTGTTTATTTTAAATAGAATTTGCAATTTGTTTTTTTATGCTAAGGTTAGCTTAATCTTAGAACCTTAACCTTTAAAAAATTAACTCATGTAATGTCAGTTATAATTACCTGCTAAGAAAAAATTAAATCCCATCATCGGATACGGAGAGAAAATCATCTATAAACCTCACACTAGTAATTAAGAACTGAATCTATAAATCACAGACACCTAGTTATCATTTCTAAATGGTCATAACTGCACCTTTTTCTTTAAGGTGTGGTCCCATCAATTTTTCAACAAGGCAAGGAACAGGTTGGCAACAATTTTCTCACCTCATCGACTTATCATTTCGCGAAGTGAAAGGGTCCTTCGAAAGTTACTGGACAGCTAAAGGGCAGACTGACAGGGCTAGCCTAAGTAATCAGTTGATAGATAAAGGGCTTTCCTTTTCAATGGTTTTATTGGAAAATTGTATGCTGGGTAATAGTTGCCTTATTCTAAAGAGTTTTAACTTTAGTAGGTTTAGATATTTACTTGGTTCATGATGATGGTTGAAACTAGTGGTGGAACCTAGCCTTAATGCTGTTAATGTTTTAAAACACGTTTTATAATAAGGTGGTAGTAGATTAGTACTTAAATATTGCTGCATAATTGTTTGTTGCTATGTCTGCTAATATCTTCAGCAGTCATGCGTTATATGGTACCTAGACAATGATTTCATGGAATTTATTAGTGTATAGCTTTCACCAGGTATTTCATGGGCACCTCATCTTCTTCTCCGTATACCTGGATAAAAAGTAGCCTAATAGTCTTCCTCGGTAAATGGGCTATCTAACACTGAAAGTATGTTTTAAATCTGTGTAAGCGCCACTCATTGTTACAGCAAAAAAGAAACTATTCGCGCCTTATTATGAAACCTGGTTTTAAAAAGTACCGGCTTTAGTTCTAGGCTTAAGTCACTAAGTTCCTTCAAAATGATGGTTTAAACTCTGCACTCTTTTCACTCAAAGCCAGTACTTTTTGTTAAGCTTCGTTTTATACTAAGGTGGTTCAGCTTTGTAAAAGTACCTAGTATAGATAGAAAGGTTAAACAATAAACACTTAGACAGTAATAAAGTACCTATGTTTATTCGCACATGTTCTCCGTAAAAATCCTTGAAATACCTAGATAATGTTATACGACTTTTGTATAAAAAGCTATATATTACAGAACAATTTCCAGTCACGTGCGACTGAAGTCACGCGAGCTATAAATAAAACATTTCGATATCCGGAACTGTACATTTCTTGTTTTGTATTGCACTGTAAAAAGCTATGTTAGTACCGGATCAATGAAATTTCCATGGATTTATAGAAAATGAAACTTTTTAGTGTCAGCTATAGGACTTTTTTCTTATAATATAATAAAGGACATGATTTTCATGATTGCTTCGTTTGCTTCTTACAATTCTCAGTTCAGAAGTTGGGAATGTATCTTTACGATAGCCAAAATGTAGGGATGAACTACTGCGCAAGCGTAATTTTTTAAATGGCTGATTGCTGAAAGAAAATTTTTAGCTTACTTAAAAATTAATATTTATTTATTCAAAACTTCAAGATTTTTAAAGCTAATGTGATAATTAAGACTCTGTTATTGGACTCATAAGAGTAACTTCTTTTAAATGAGACTATTACTAAACATTTATATGTATAATATGCATCTATATACCAAGTGGTTTTACCTATTCAGAAAAACAGATCACCATAAATCAATTTCAATCACGATAATTAGAGAATGAACGTTATTTTACCAGTAAAATATATACCTGATAATTGACGGACAGACAGATTGACTGGCTGGCCAATTTGTTATACAGATTGATAGACTGTGACATGAAATGTACAAGTTTTTATAGCTATAGTTGCACACGCTTTTAATTTAAACGTAACGGTCAAGTTTGACTCCCACTGCGCCTACGCAGGTGATAAGTAAAAACGGAGCGTTTTGTGTAGTATTTCATGTCATGTTTTTTTACAGCCTGATATCAAAGATTTTTGTAGGTTTTATTTCTTGCTAGTTATTATATTCTGTTGTAATAAATTTTTTTTTTGCCTACCTAATAAAGTAATTGAAGAGTTTAGCTTTAACTAGCTTCCTCTGGCGGTTTTTGCTGTGTCCCGTGGGAAGTAAAATGCACACACGGATTAACAGTAAGTAGCCTTGCTTCAAAATTTTTGCTATCGACCATTGAATGGTTTTTTTTTTTAAATAAGACGCTTAGTTACTGAGAGTAACCAACCAAACAAATATAAAATAACAGACATACAGACTTCGGGCTACTTTGTGAAAGCTTCCAAATCCCACAAAACTATTTCGACCCGACCCAGGAACTTGGACCTGAGCCTGGGACCCCGTGCACGACAGTCGTGTTTGCGACCACTAGATCAATAGTGCAGTTGACTGCTGTCGAGTCCAGCATTAGCAGAAATATGTAGGTATCTCATTATTCTTCT
Source organism: Heliothis peltigera (assembly GCA_958496145.1). Classification (NCBI taxonomy): domain Eukaryota; kingdom Metazoa; phylum Arthropoda; class Insecta; order Lepidoptera; family Noctuidae; genus Heliothis; species Heliothis peltigera. Next base: position 1,932,741 of record OY292338.1, read on the forward strand.
ACTATTGAAAAAGTTTTTATTTATATTTGTGCTGTCAGTGTACAATCAAGCCGGCCCCACAATGGGCAGCTACAGTTATTCATGGTTTATTCAACGCATTCAGTCAGTGAACACCCTGTACCGAGATGGATCAGAAGTTCTGGTTCGTAGCATGCATGAAAATGATTTAGATGATTATTTAGTTTTGGAAAAAACATGATTGAATTTTTATATTTTTTCAATGATATTATATTCATTGTATGTATTTTAATATTTCATTTTTATAAATATAATTTAAAACTATATCTACTTACGTAGACAACTTACCACTTATAAAGGGCGTCAAAAATCTGATCTTTTGAGTACCACCCAGTAGGGTAACCAATAAAAAGAATTGTTATATTTTTTTATTAAGTAGTTTATGAGTATTGTTACCTATATATAAAAAAATGAACTGACAGCATTGACAATGACATGATTTTTTTGGAAAATATTTTTTTTAGCTCTATTAACATTGTACTATTTTATTTTATCTATTTTTAAATACTCTTTATCAAAACTTTGAAACGGTAAAAAAACCATCGCTGTTGCATGTTAATTTTCATCCTTCACACAAGATAGACCCTACAACCTTTATGTCAAGAGTCATGTACATTTATTTAAGAACATAACTTCAAAAACAAATGCATCGTTTCCTTCCAGTCTTTAAATTTTCAAACCAGTTCGAGTGGAAATACTTTACAAAGTATCAACTATCTGCTCTTTACGACCAATTTGTATGCATAAATGCTACTGTGTACATAGTAGGTGCGTTATTAGTTAACAATTTAGCAATGATTAGCATGAAGCTAGCGCTAATTTATACATACTAGCGAATTATGTTTTTTATGTGTTATGGTAGGGATACTAATAAAAAAACACGATTTCAATAGGCTATGATTTTCTGAAAGTGAATCAGAATTCTAGAGAGGTCTTTTTGAAAAACTAGAAAACATACCTTACCATTAAGCTCCTCCGAAGACCTACTGAAAGTACTTTTTATTTTTCATTTTCATTGTATAGACACCAGCACATCAAGCTACTCGAAACCGTCATTTTTTTCTTATCAACTTCAAGCATATGGGATGCTTAAGAGATAAAGTTGAAAATCTATTAAGGAAATTTGACAGGTTTCAGAAGCTCGATGTGTTGTCTATAGTTTTACGTGGATTATAATATTCCCAATCATAATTAAATATAATGTCAATTAGTAACATGGAAATACTTACAAAAAAAAATATACACTAGTACTTCTGCAACACTCCTGCCAAATAAACCATAACCATAACACAGTATTTTACTATACAAACAAACAGCCTATCAAACAAATACGCATTGCATTTGATTTGACAGCTAACAAAATACCCCTGACATTTGTGATCAACAGACAAACATTTGGAGATGATCTTCAAGAGATCTCTTCTCACTAGGACACTACTTGAACCAAGACATTTGAATAGATTTCAAGTGCCACTATACAAAACTAAGTTTAAGGAGAATAATATTTAGTTGAACTTCGAGTTTGACCCTTAAATCTATGACACAGTTTAAAATAATCTTTACCTAATTTTATAAATACGAAAGTTACTCTGTCTATCTGTCTGTCGGGCCAAACACCAAATCTATTGAACCGATTTAAATATATTTGATTTAAATGGCTCTCGACCTTATTATAAAACATGGTCGTAAAAAGTACTACCTTAAGTGCTAAATTTAAACTATCATCTTAGAAGTGAAATGGATTAAATCTAACACTAAAGACGGTACAATTTGGCTATGAATTTGGCACACCCGTTTCCATGGTAACATGGACAATTGATGGTAACATAGTGTTTGTTATTTGGTCAAAGAGACCGTGCTGTATAAACTAATTTTAGCTTTTTCAATACTACGAGTACTGAGGTTTTAATGTATGTTAAACCATCATACTTAATGTTAATTAATTTTATTGCATTTAAACATAATATTATGTACCTATAGTAACTAGTTACATTAACATGTTACTAAGTAGATAATTAATATTCAGTGGAAATAAACGTTATTTTTCCACGTGTACTGAAGATAATACTATCATAATTTAGCTTTACTGGGTTTTAAGATACTAGCTTAGTCAATAATAACCTACGTTATATTTGCCATGAAACGTAGTACCTACCTAACGAACATCCAAGCTATCCAAGCTGTTCGTGTAACAAAATAAAGGAAATTATCTCAAAATGTCCTAATTTAATTGAAAGAAAATCTTTTAAGAACATACAAAATTATTCTGGATTACTTATGTAACAAACAATATTTCTAGAGGTCGAGTCTTGGGATAGTTGCCGTGTAAGATGTGCAGATGACTTCGGAGAGAAATTTTCTCTTCTATTGCGCTCTTTTTTCGTGGGAAATCATCAAATGACCCCTCCCTCTGAGGGTGCACTTGGAAAGAGTGTCAGACTTTTAGCGACTCTTATTCTGGAAGTTTGTGCGTGCCAGGACCACGGTTACTCTTGCAAACAACCCGCAGCCCCAGCAGATTCTATTGCGCCATGTAATACACAAATCCTAAAATACAAGATTCTAAAAGGCCTCATTCTTTAAGCATTGTTACGTAATACTTAATAAGGCCTGACCCAGCTATAACTTAAAATTGAACTTGCCCTGTGAGCCTGGAATCACAATGGAGACATGAACTAGTTTAACCCTAAAATCTAGGTCAATAGCCTTCCTCGAATGCCTTGATAAGCTTCAGTAAGCATAATGCCTATTTTATAAACAGTTCTACACAAATATGAGCCCTTACAACAAGGACTCAAAGTCTTTTCAATAGTTTCAATATTTGGTCGGGTCATGTGTATCTGTTTGTCTATTGGCGATCAACTCAAAAACTGTTGCATCGATTTTCATGCCAAAAATATCAAACGATTTATTGATTTTCGATAAAGGTTTCGACAATTTATAACAAATTTATACCCAGTAAAAAACATAATAAGATATATTTCAATTCAATATGACTAATATACCGAGGTATTTAGCATTCATTAAATTAAGTAAGTAAGTATTAAGTAATAATTATAAGTGAGTAAGTTACTTCATATCCCAACGGTAAAGGATCGAGTCACGGAGGAAATTTGCGTCATGCTATGCAAAGGCTAATTTTTATGCCAAACGGATACGTCTCGAGGGTTTTATGAAGAGAATTTATTCAACTGACTGAATAAATTATTTGTTTATTTTGAACCTCGGAAATAACTTTTTAGCTCAAAAATTGGCAACTATGTTACTTCACTATAATCAAAGTAGACGAACAAAATGCGTGAGGCATCATATGGCTGTCTTTAGACGGCAAAGTTATCTATTTCACTAGTATGATACTAACTAATGTAAATTTTCTTAGTGCTTTCTAAGTATATCTTGGACACCAATGACTGAGTAAACGTGAAGGAAAGCATTTTGAGGAAACCTGGACTTGAATGTTTAAAATCAGCGAGCCGTCTTGCAAGCGTGGTGATTAACGCTCATTCCTTCTCCATTAAGAAAATACCTGTGCCCTGTAGTGGGACAATAAAAAAGGCTAACTATGACGATGACACCAAGTAATTTTTCGAAATTAGGCATTTGAATCCTTCAGCCATAAATCTTACAACTCAAAGGTCAAAGACCGGCACACTAGTACTCTAATGCATTCTTGCTGAGCTTAAAATAGCTTCCCTTTATAGGTCTCAGGAAATGCCAAATTAGTGGTTATAATTTATAGCTTGATGACCGATGCAGGCGCCTGCATCTCGACTTAGTTAATGATGATGGGCAGATGTCTTGTCAAGGTCGAGGCAAGGCAATTAAGAGGGAAGTCTTGCGGTAGTATTGAGACGATTTCTTTCATTGATTTGTGAGATGTAATATTATTTAGATGAGAATAAAAAAACTATAAAAGTAATAAACTATAAAAAAATATTCTACATATTATGAGGGTTCATCACGCAAACTTAGTCTATTCTTTCTTCTGTAAAGTTCACGTATCTATTTGAAAGTCAACTGAAAACATAATTGTTCTTCGTCTCCTTCATCCATCTTCTTCAGTGTACAGACGCCAGCACATCAAGCTACTACAATGTGTCAAATGTCCCTAATAGATTTTCAACTTTATCCCTGAAGCATATGGTTCAAAGTTTATTGGGAAAATTTAACATCGCATTTCCCTCCTTTTCACCTTGGTACACGGTTTCCATGTCCAGTGTCAATAGAATCATAAACATTTAGTAACAGATTGCCTTATATTGCCCATACAAAAGTAGTTTCCACGCATTAAAACTTCAAAGTGACTTCACATCTTAGTGGCGCCTGCAACAAAATTACAAAACAAATAATCATTGTACAGTTCAGAACAGAAGTTCCAGAAAATAAAAATGTTAAGGTTGAAAATATTGACGTAGTTACTTTCAGAAAAATATATATATAGACATGTTGATTAACAGTATGTCAACAGAACAAAAGAGACCAATAAAAAAGAAACTACTTTTTAGTTCTCTCTCTAGAATCTCGTGGGCAGTCAAAAATTCCCAATTCTGTTCCAAAACGTCAAGATTTAAAATCATCTTCGAGAAGCTATTTACGTTTTAGATAACGAGGCACAACCAAGTGTGATTGTCACGCGTTTCGCCACTGGCTCACCTGATAGTGAACAAATATGTGATTGAGGGTGGAACACTAGATGTTAGACTGAGCGACTCGGTAGTTATGAAAAAAAAAAACACAGACAAACAGTAGTTTATTCTGATAAAATTTTCAAACTACACTTAAAAAATAACTTTAGAGGTTACAATAAGATGGCCTACACTCACAACTTCGCGCTTACCCTAGTGAAGGGCTATATCGACCGGTTAGGCATAAGGATTTTAGCTGAAAACCAAGTTGGGATGGATCCGAAGATCACAATTATATTAGCACTCTGGGCACAGTGACCTATTCACTGTTAATTTAGAGACTCCTAGATTCGCCTACGACTTGGCCAAATAAAACCTTGATTTTCAGGTGTGGCAAAAACTAGATCTTCTGCCAACGATATACGTTCACCTCACACTCAATGCCACAGTTTAGTAAACTACCGCAGTTGGTTATAAAACAATTTGTGTAAATGATCACGTGTGTCGCATAGCCAATAGGGTGCCTATGTTTGAATGCAAAGTGCAATAAATGGAGAATTCAGGGTGTCTAGTTCAGGTACTCCTAATTGTGGCAACGTGAGGACATTTAAGTAATGTTGGCACATGATGTTTCGCCTCTTTATGGTGTTGGAGAAATGCCATAATAGTGCAGTGAAGCTTCGCTTTTCTAGGAAAATGTATTTTGAAGTTTTCTCTGCCTATAAGTGGAACATCTGTAGTTACCATTGGTTCTAATTGTTCTTTGGTGTTAGTATAAACTATCACCTGAACTGTGATAGCAATAGTAAAGACTAGTTTAGACTACTTTGCTACTTACTAACTTTTATAAGTACAGACGCCAGCATGTTAAGCTACGACAATCTGTTAAATTTCTTTTGCAAATTCTAAACTTCAAAGGGTTCAAAGTTGATTGAAAAAATTTGACAGTTTCGGGTCTGCATTTATTTCAATCTTCTTTAGTTTCTAAAGCATACAACACACGGTTTTAATTATATTGATTTTAAAGCGAGCTTGGTCTCTTGACTTTGAGACTGAAACAAGCAAGGTCGTCTGTGAAGGATCACAAAATTCGTCAAATACGTGTGGTACGCGCTTTATGTGTGCTAGATTTTTATCTTTAGTTTCGCCAATCAACTTATCAAGAATCCTGCATAACAGAACTGAAACAAGGGGTATTAGCATACGTTATTCAATTATGTGACAAGGAAACCTTGCCTGGGCTTAATGCGAGCTCACTGAACTGCTTCATGGGGCTTAGGGGGCTTAGTGTCAGTGGTTCTGTTAACGTCTACAAGCCCCCTTGACAATTGAGCGGTGTAAGTCTTCTGTTAGTTGCAAGACTTGGTGTGTAATTAAATATATTTTGGGAGTTTTCTTTGCGTTAGTTTTTTTTAATGACCTGTATTGTATCAACATTGTTTTGTTGGACGCTTACTTAGTTCACTATTGTAAGAACTTTTAAATTATTTTATTTTTAGCAATTAAATCCTACTACTATTATAAAGGCGAAAGTTTGTAAGTATGGATGTATGGATGTTTGTTACTCTTTCACGTAAAAACTACTGAATGGATTTGAATGAAACTTTGCCACGATATAGCTTATACATCAGAATAACATATAGGCGACTTTTTATCCGGGTATGGAGAGTACTTCCCTCAGAAAGCGGGTGAAACCGCTGGCGGAAGCTAGTATAATATATACCGAGAGAAAGTAAGTAGAAAATTACTACTGTTATGATTTTGCTAATTTCCTGAAAACGTAATCATGCCGTTTAATTTTGAAGATGTAAAGAAATATTATAGAAAATGAACAAAGCGATTATTTAATAACAAATTCAATCAAACACCGCCAGCTTCATACATACAAACAAGCAAGCCATCACAATTCAATACCCCCATCGTAAACCACGAATAAACTCAATAAAACCAAAGTACATTCGCGTACATAATTGTCCAATAACATTATAATAATGATCATTACAACTTCAAAGTGTTTGTTATCGTTTATTCACGAGTACATAAATAACAAAGGTCGAAAGGTGATTGAGACTTCGCTCCGTACTACCGCACTTGCAAGTTCAACTTATATTTATTTCGTTGAAACGTTATGTGCGCGACTGCACTTTTTATAGCTGTGAACGGACTTGATCTTAAATGACGCAAGTTACGTTAACCGGTTTAGTTTTGATAATGTTTTTATTGAAGTTTAATAGTACAGTTTCTTAATATTTTTGGTCAATAAGTGAGCTTCTAGACAAGGTCTGATGAGAGAAAGAAGCGTAGGCTGTTTGTGTATTCTGTTCTTACAAATAATACACTCGATTAGCCTACAAGGTAAGGATTATTAGTTTAGGAGCCTAAACTGCTAGTCTTTATCATAATCAGAGCATATCTTTGGTAGCCGACTGTTTTACATCTTTGAGTGAAGATACAAGCTAGGTATTTATTTTGTGAAACACGAGTGCAGAATAAAGGTCTTAAAAATAGTTACAGGAAGTAAACTTGAGGTTACCAAAACTCTTACCTGGGCTGCGGGTTATTCGTAAGAGTTACCGTAGCCCTGGACCACAAGGACCTCCAGAAGCAATATAGTGGGTTTTAGTCAGAAAGAGTCTGACATTCCCTTCAGCAGCACCCTCAGCGGAACAATTTCATTTGATAATTTCCCGCGACAAAAAAGGTTATCAATACTTGACAGCGGGACTGTTCGCAAGAGTTACCGTGGCCTTAGCACACGAAGACGTTCAGAAGGAACAAAAGTGGGTTTCAGTCAGTAAACTAACACTCCAACTTCTTCCACAACTGGAGGAGATAATTGATGATTAAGTCAATAGATACATTGTACCTATAGTAACTTACATATTTCAAGCTGATTGACACCCGCAACTCCTTCTTGGCCCAGTTGAAAATCTGCGTCAGGCACTTGTCTGGCATAACTGCTGATCTGAAGTCCATTTGTCACAACCATATTTGTGTTATCTGTGGTGTTGTTGCTTTGTTTTATGTCAATATTTTTTTCTTTCAATAAAAAAAAGTTTACCAGAATTCTTTCGTCTCGGCCTACTCGTGACCCGTATTTGCCACATCTAGTTCAGGCTTCATAGCCTGCATGCATGGAACACTTACCACCACACATAACAATGCTATGCTAACCACATATACCTAATATATTATCATGGCTATTCAAACGTCAATCTAGTATACTCTGTATTCTGTTACTATGTCTAACCTAAATCGTGTGTAAGCTCCATGATACTAATTTATTTTATTTAATGATTTACGCGGCTTGACACCTATTTCATAAACAAAACGGCATATTATTTAAATGATAAATGATATTTATTTTGCAAATAGGTTCAAATCAACACTTTTACACGTCAAAAAATAGGGTACAACATAATAACTGTACTTTGTTATTCAATTACAAATCAAGTAATCATTCGTTTAGAAAAGGCATCGTTGTCTGGCTCATTAAGGCGAAAAGAGGCTGTATTTGACTTTCTTGATTAATTTATTAAAATATTTTGGATAAATTCTTATTTACCAACCGGTGTAAACCAGTCAAAGGTTTTGAAAAGCTTATATACACATAACACTACCGCATTAAATGGATTCCCTCAAAATTACAAAAGTTCTTTGTCTAAAAACCCGTTCAGCTATCCGCTTGACAAAAAAGACATTTAATTGGTCCAGTTTCTTCTTATGTCGTCCAGTACTTAATAGTGCCTTTTATTGTGACACGATAACAAATGTCGCGACAGTTTGACACTACGTGTCTATCGAAACGAGAAAGCATAGACATCTGTGTCGCTATTACTGTCGTCTAAACTTAGCTTAACCACAATAAACACTGACTTTCGCATTTATAAATAGTAGGAATTTCCTGAAAATCGTATTTTGTCAAAGAAAATTTACGTAACATGATATTACTATGGGCTCAGCTTGAGAAACTGGAGAAACTCTCGATCTACTGCGGTATTGTTGTGGAGAAATTGCAATAAATGCAGGGGCATGGTAGCTAATTGTTACGACAATATTCAGAAGGTACACTTAGAATGTTCAACGAGAATGCGCTTTTTTATCATCAAATGATCCTCCAACAATGTAACTTCATGTGACAGGGCCACGGTAACCCTTGTGAACAACCCGCAGCCCTAGCAGGCAGGCTTCGGCCATACGGGGCTCCTCCGACATTGCTGATTTCTCCGAGAGGAGCGAGAGGAAAAGAACGCACCGACAAAAATGCGCCTGTGATATCAAAAAGAGGTTTAAACTAAAAGCCGATACTTATGGCTTATTATGCCAATATCAATTAATAAATTTTGATTCTTGAATTGTTAAATTAGACATTTCTCGTTCGCCAAAAGACATAAACTTGAATGAAAAACTCTAGCTTATCTTTGTTCTATACCTTCCTTCATAGAGTTAAACTTCTGCATAATACCATGGTGTATGCAGCAGCTTTCGATCGTTTTTTATAGTGTATTAGGGCATTCGGCACGTGCAAGATCATGGCAGGCCGATATAGCGTGGATTTGCACTTTCCAATCATAATATCTGGTCAGTATTGAATGTAGGTACTGATTATGGTAGTGGGCAGTAAATTTTTATGGTATTGCACCCGTAAGCCGTGTCGAATTACTAGCTAGGGATTTGTGTTTATTGTGCGATCTGTTGTTTTATAAATCAGGAATAGAAGGATAGTGTCTTGATGTTGGCTAATATTGTTTGTGCTTATATCTCTAGGTGTTCCTCTTACCTTGGTATCAATCATGTCTAATTAGTATTTGTAACTAGCTTCTGCCCGCGGATTCACTCGCGTCCGTGGGACCAACTTGACGCAACCGAATAACGAGTAGTCGTGGACCGCGTAAATGGACTATGTGAAATGAGTTCAGTAATTCCGGAGACAAGAACAAAGAAACTTTAGCTTTATTATATTAAAATAGCAAAAATAAATAATTATCCACAAGCGTTTATTAATTACTTATATTAAAGCATTTTTACTTGTTGTCATTGAATTATTTTAACTGCCATTTATAGCGGTTTCAATTGAGGCTATTTTTAAATTCAGCGCTTTTTTTAATTTCTAAAGGACAGTCTCCAAAAATCACTTACATCACTTTTATATTTCTTTATAGTCTAAAGATGCTCCAATACTTCCAAAAATATCGTCCTCTTTCATATATGTATAAGTTGGACTTCAATAGACGCTATAAATTCAAAATGCCATATTCGCTTCCTTTTCCATAAAAATCAAACTAAATTCTTTCAAAAGACTTTGGTCTGATCTTTGATCAATACATCGGATATTATTCATGTAAACATTTCAGAGAACATCTGAGGATTAATATTTTAAAACATAACTTTTAGACGTGTAGAAAAAAATTGGTCTTTCGTTTTGGTAAAAGATTCTTATTTTTATGGCATCCTTAATGATGAAAACTAATATTTTCGTAAATATAACTATAATATACCTATCACGTTTCATTTATTCTATTCGAATCAGGATAATAAATAAATATCTCTCAAGTAATTATTTGAATCTATACTTGTTTTATATACATGAGGATCTTCAAACCTAACAGATAGACATGTGTCGCTGGGGAGTTTGTTGCGCCACTTCTTCCCAGCTATAAAACATAGCAAGTGGTGAAGGGTGGGCGTTTTGGGGCTGTCTTTTGTTTTGAAGTTCGAAAAGTGGTGATTTATCAGCCTAATTTGAATAAACGAATTTGAGTTTGTAACTTAAAATTTGGCTCTATATCTGCTTGTTAACCGCGAATAAATAAGTCTAAATTATTAACCGTTAAATAAATCGCCACAAAAACTGCACAGACTTAAATTAACATTGAATAGAGAGCTATCTGTAACGGTCCATTAGAACTTATCTATTCGTCATAACAGTGTTACAAAAACACTAGTTATTTAACCGTGTTATAAATATAGAGTTGATGGTCCCGCGGATTTGCCTGTGTAAACACTTATTGCTAATAATTTTTTTCTAGTAATGTCTGTATTTAAGGATCTCGCTGCTAAGTAACCATTTTGTTATGACGAATTCCTCCGTGTTTCGGAAGACATTTTAAAAATGGTGGATCTCGGCTGTCATTTGAACATTTTTGGCAGTCAATAAAAAAATCTTCGATAGCTTTCGCTCAATACTTCTGTGTCTGAGAGGAGGCCTGTACCCAGCAATTGGGACAATAAAAAGGCTGATGATGATGATGAAGCTTATCATTAGTGAATAATACTACTTCAACACAATAATATAACAAAAGTGATCGATCCAAGCCGAATCTTTAATTCATCGATTCATCCAGGTCAGTCAAAATATATTCACATTTCCCGCCAACATTTGCGTAGGCCCTGCAGTAATCCTTGAAAATGCGAATTAGAAATAAGTGGGTCTAAAGTTACATAGGTGCAAAACTTAGAGCATGTAACCATCTGGAATCTCGTGACTACTAATCTCTATACGAAAACATCCGCCAATTTACACAGATAGCTCACTGAACTATTTGCGATCATAATGGTCTCGCAGGTACCATTCACGATGAAATTGATAAACTCAAGTGTAAACTTGAGACACATGTATTATAAAGCGGCGCGGGCGCTCTTGTATCTTAGTCAACGTCCATACCACGTTGAAAACACCGGTTCTCGTCCGGTCACCGAAGTTAAGCAACATCGGGCGCGGTCAGTACTTTGATGGGTGACCGCCTGGGAACACCGCGTGACGTTTTGTATCTTAGGCAGAGAGTAATGCGCTGCAAAGGCGTGTCCAGCGGGTTAAATACTCTAAGCTGCAAAACGTCAAATGCTATTAGCATAGGAATGTAGGACCGTATGGCGCCAATGTTGGATAACTTAAGCCAATGTTTGAATACTTATGCCAGGATTTTTAGACTGGATGATTTACATAGGAAAGTATGTAAATACTTTGAATGTCTGTTGGGTTTTAAGTGAAATTTCTGTTTTGTACCGCGGGTTAAATTATACATGTTCTTTGTAGTTCTAGACGTTAGCTGTCAAAGATCATTAATGGTTGCACGAGTTTGTAATTTTAAAGGCCTGTTTCACCACCTACGAATAGGTTCCAGTTAGTTTATTTGGTAGATAATTTCATACAAAAAGATGCTATTTGGATATTTTGAAACTGGCATTTGAAATAATTTTAAAGGATGTGGACAACTAGTCAAATTCGATACTTTTATAGAACTGTCAAAAACGGCTACTCTCTATGCTATTTGTATGAAAACGGAAGTTATGACGTCACAGATTTTTCACATCAAGCCGTAATTTAATATTCATTTCGATAATATTAATCAATAAAAAAATGAAATAATTTTCGGTTCAATACGATTAATTAAACTTACATACATAATTTTAAGATGCTTTACAACGTGAATATGATTAAGTATTTTATTTTTGACCTAGTCCACATCCCAATTGTTGTAATGAAGTATGCAAGCAATAAATACACATTTCTCGGTAGATTTAATTGTTTATAATTAATATGTTAATATGCGTAATGCGTTTGCTTATGCGCAATTTGTTCCTCCAACGTACCGTGACTAACTTATTTTCTATGAAAGAAAATTTAATTCATACTTTCTTATATAATTATCATTTACATATACGTAGGTGTAAAGTAGTTTGTGTATTTTATTTCTTAATTATGATTAAAACACAATTTGTCATAGATTAAGGTTATATTATTGATCAGTCATTGGAAGTGATAAAACTTAAAAAAATCGAAATCTTCTAATCCCAAAAATAGTTTTAACATATAAAATAAACTAATACGTCATGATCTTTCATACAAAACACACCATATTGCTTAACTTACAAAAAAAAAAAACATTTATTTTACTATCTATACAACACTAATGCGTTGTCCCATAAGTCACTCACGCGCATTCCGATACCCATCCCATAATTACACGGCCATCTTGGATCCAACATTGGCCAAACGTTGGCTCAAACTGACAGCTACACGAGTTACAACTAGTATTAATATTAAAGACTTGTACGTAGACATTGGCTCGTTATCAACGGGAAAATTGGCGAATTACCTTTAGAATTGTAATTTTATTAGCTGCTAGTGGAATTATCTTTATTATCCACCAGGAGTCCTTGCCCTAGGAGCACTCTTGAAAATTTAAGTGTAACGTCCGCGTCGCTTGCCCCAAAGGCGATTATAAAATTTACTTTACTTCTTTAAAGGTACATCAAGCCACCTGAAACAGACAAATTTCCGCAATCAACTTTGAACCATATGCTTCTGCAATAAAATTGAAAATCTATTAAAGTTTGACAGATTTGATGTGTCTGTACATAAACACAATAGAAACGGGTTCCTTTTATCGTAATTTTTTTCCTCATATAATAAAGGAAATAAAACAAAAAAAACTTATTATGAAATGATAAAGTAATTGAAAAATAATTGGCTTTTAATTCATATTTTACGACACCAATCATTTGTAGAAGAAATCGTAATTAAATCTAGAATTTATTCCCATCGGCAACTTCAAAGCGAAATCAATAAACTATAAAACTAAATCAACAGCCCGTGAAGTAATTAGTTTGCACAATTCACATAAACCAGTACAAAACAGTTAGAATATTTTTATTATTCATCTAACATAATTAAGCCTGTGCGCTCGCGCCGCTCAAAGTCAATGACAGTCTGACGGCGCGCCAAATATGGTTTGACAGCTACTGTCAACGGGTACCGGGCATAGGGCTGTCCAAATTCGAAATAATACCTTTTTGACACTGACAAGATGGATGACACGTTAAAAATAAAATTCATGTATAATTTATGGGATTTCATATGGAATAAACAACGGTTGAGTTAAAATATTTTTGAAAAGAATTTTAAAGTTTATTTTCTGTGTTTTGAACAGTTTATTAATAGTCTGAATTTTGTTAGTTGATATTTACAACATGTACAGACGCCAGCCTTTCAAGCTACTACAATCGTAATAGATTTTCAACATTATCGCTGAAGCATATAGTTCAAAGTTGATTGGGAAAATTTGACAGTTTCAAGCACGTGGTGTCTGCACAAAGTCATTGAAATTTAGGAAAATGCAATTTAAAAACTAAAAGTAGGTGCTGCGATCAGTCACCAAATGAAGCAATCCAAACCAACAGACTTACATTATGTAGGTATTTTGCATATAAGCAAACATAGACGTTTTTAGGTTAGTCAACCCTACCGTTAGGCCCATACCAGTCAATGAATGGCAATCTCTAGATATACCTAGCAATTGTTATTCCGCATCACCTCACAACTATGGCCTCAGAATAAATATATTTAATGGGTATTATAACAATAGGTTAGTCATTAAACTAAACTTTGCCCCCGTTATAATCGGTCTCGTTAACCAATGGTTAGAATTCGAATCACGTTAACTTTTAAGCCGTTAATCTTGGTTTGACATATCCCGGTGGCTTCCTTTACGGTGTGGTAGCGGTAGTGAGATATTTATGTCTATATCTACTTTTGTACCTATAGAAAAACAAATAAAAGGAAGAATAGAATCAAACAAACAGTCAACACAATGATCATTGTTATCGTAATCAGTGTTTTCTTTTCAGACAACCTTTTGAAGCAACAGAATTTGTGCGTTCATAGATATTATCAATGGATATATCTATACTAATATTATAAAGCTGAAGAGTTTGTTTGTTTGTTTGAACGCGCTAATCTCAGGAACTACTGGTTCGATTTGAAAAATTCTTTCAGTGTTAGATAGCCCATTTATCGAGGAAGGCTATAGGCTATATACCATCACGCTAAGACACACGGGAGCGGAGCAGTAACAAAGATGCGGGTGAAACCGCTGGGGACAGCTAGTCTATACTAATATTTTAAAACTGAAAAGTTTGTTTAACACCTTAACACGCCAAACTCAGGAGCTACTGAACCAATTTGCTAATTCGCAAAAGTTTTAGATAGCCAATTTGTCGGAGAAGGCTTCATTTTATTCGTGTGGGTGAATTAGCTCTCAACGGATGCGGGTGAAACCACTAGTAGAAGCTAGTTTAATTAAATATTCTTAAGACCCAAGTTACTAAGAAAAGAAGTTACGCAACAAAAGAGAAGTACGTCATTCTAAAAAAAAAATGTCTCATTTATCATACTTCGTACGAAAATAGATCGAGAGCCATAAATAAAGGCTGACTTTACCATATTCGTTTAAACAATCACTTTAATCCGTTGATTACGATTAGCGTCAACAAGACACAAATGTTATAGAGTAGGTTTATTGACACCAACCAAAGTCAGTGTTGTGAACTAACTTGATTTATTTAGTCTGGAGTGATTTGTTGCCTTTATTATTAACACTACTGTTTTAAGTTAGCTTGTAACAGTGGTAATATTTATTAGTTTCAATGCAGATTATTATCACCAGTTCTATTTCTAGAACGCGGTTTTATTTAGACTAAGACATTAATAATGCAATGTAAGTGTACTTGTTAATTTATCGCCAAGATTGTATTGTAAGTTGAACAGGGGTGTTACCTAAGATGTCGTTCTACAATCGTAAACGCTTGTAGAAACGGCAAAAATGTATGGAAATGACATATGTATCAAATTGATAAATCACGTGGTCATTGCGTAGATTGTAGACAGGGATCTTGGCCTAACACGCAGGATATCATACTTCAAAAGTGACTATAATTTTTCCAACGGAAAACCACTCAACATTATTTAATCTATATTAGATTGTAGAAAGACGAAGAAGACTTAACCAGGTATGCCTTAAAAACTTTAGTAATCTTTAGAAATACCAAAACTGCTTTAACAGCCAATGAAAGTTTACGTGCAAAAGGTAATATTGTTGCTTAAGTGCAATTTGAGAACATACCAACATTATTTATTTTAAGACACGTGCGTTCCATGTTTTAAACTGTCGCTGTAAACGTTTGAAGAGTTAATCTGGGTTTACGATTGGCTGAGACGAATTCGTTCGTTATAGTGCAACCCGCCCATTGTTGCAACGAGTACTAAATAATGAGTAAAAGCTACTTTTGATTAGCTAAATGGTCTGAAGTAACGTTCAGGCGCATTCTGAATGCTATCGTTTACTTTATGGTGACCTGTAAAACCCTGTTGACTCAAGTGAGGCTCTCGTAGATTAGTAGCGTCCACACCGATTGCAGGCAAAGGCGGCCAGTTCTAAGGAGATCAGCCAGCTACGCAGGACGTATTATGGTGCAAAAGCATTTACGTGGACACAAGTTCACTCTCTATTCCCTCACTCTCATAGTCCGGTAGGACGGCAATCCAATCCGACACGGTCGGAGAGAGATCAGGTATTTTAAATTAACGTTAAATTTTACTAATGATGTCTTTGTATTTGTTACAGACAGCATCGGAGCAGCGAGCGTCCGCCCCCGAGGAGATGCAGGCTCGGCACAGCATACTCTGGCACCTACTTATTGACCTGCCTATACTGTTGTTAGGTAAGCGTTGTTACACATAAAATTATCTGTACATACTGTAAGACTGATAGATGCAATACTTAGATTTTTGATAATTGATAACTAACATTCTTATTAATTTGTGTCTTCTAGATCACGGGACTTAGAGTCCTGGGGCCGAAGCTCTTTTGATACAACTGTAATAAAAGTAATGGTGACACCAAACTAACCATTATCCCTGTATACACTATAGAAATGTACCCAAGGACAATCCCCGGTTTTGTGCTAAACTATTATTATTATTAATCAAACAGAAAATAACCATGAACTCAACAGTATGCAGCAAGCAATGAACGTTAATCAAAATAATAATTAGAAACAAACGCTCGATTGGAAACAATTATTGCTGAGCTAAAGCGACGGCTCAATGCAGATTATAATTTGTTGTGACTATGATCATCGTCTAGAGTCTAGAATTCTAGATCTGTTTTACGATAAAGTACTGCTAATGACTTACGTAAGTTGGTATATGTTGTTTATAACAGTCTGTATTCTTAAGACCTATGAAATTAGATAATTGCGTTTTGACCATTTAAAAAAGTTAATAGAAGAAAGCTGTAAAGTGTACATTAAATATGTATGACAACGCGGCAAATTTTTCACTGGCCATTATATTTTGACGATAAAACAGTTATCGATTTAGGTATAAAAAGTATTATAGCAGTCGTAATTTCAGTGTTTGTTAGCTATATCATACAGATGACATTAGTACAGACTAATGTTGTAAAGCTGGTGTCTGTTTGGTCCCTTTCGAAAGCGCTTATCTCAAGGATTACTGGACCAATTTGAAAAATTCTTTTAGAGTCAGATAGCCCATTTCTGTCCGCGGAGTTTTTTCTATGGGACACGGGTGAAACTGCTTGAGGAAGCTTGTTTTTTTTGTTTACTATACATCTATCTGATTTGACTAGTACTTCTTCATGTTGTATCGTCTGCTGCTGTCTTCGTATTACTTTGAGAGCTGTAGATTTAGTTACGTAGGTTACCTTCCATTGAATCATTTAAAGGACCATTTCCGTAACATGGTGGTTTTATTATTTAACGGCTTTATCCTGATGTGTAACGGTCTTAGTTACCGTTTGATGGTAGTAAACCGAATAGCAGGTGGATACGGCATTTAGATCTTACGAAATCCTGTACTTAGGGTATATTACCGGGGTTGTATTTGATAGGAGTATATTTTTAATATGTTTTACTGTTATGCACTCAGGACTATGAAGGCATGGACTTTTTTCAGACGGCGAACGACAGACAATATTAACGAAAGCAATGGTGACACATAAGCTTTATATTACGCTCATAAGCTCCTACAAAATCGAATTATATTTTAAGATAATACTTTAGTGCGATAAACTTTAAAAATATTTTATTTAAGCAAATCGGTCGCGAATTATTTTAGTATTACAAGGAGTTAATAACAACCACAGTTAAGTCTATTTCATCTAGCAACAGTGAAATTAGTCATTACAGTCTATATCAGGACTTCGTGTCCATTAAATGGTCGTTCCCACTAATTTATGTCGCACACGTAACACTTAAGCTTGTGGTGTCTAATTACATACCTTAAAATGTTATAGATAACATTTAGTCTAATCTGAGTCAACGGGTGAACATATAACGCTTGACTGATGTTTACAGTGGCAAGGATTTTATACTAAATGGATAATTCAGTAAGGTCCGTTGACAATTTATAATGAATGATCGTAAAATATTTAAGAGGCGTTGGCTATTATTTTTGTTTTATTTTTTATTGAAAAATGTTTTTAATTGACAGATTTATTAAAATTTTAGAGCACATTTTTTTAACAAATTGTGACATGTCGAAAAAATAATGTCAATTATTTTGTTACTGTAACATTTTATAAATTCATTGAAAATTAAACATGTATTCACCAGAATTAATGTTCTTTTCAACACGTTAAAGATTATTTATGTATCTGTTGACGTATAACATACTTAACTTACTAACTTATTACTTAACATATAATTTTGAGCTTAAAAGACGTTGAGTGTCTGTATTTTAATCATCTGTGACATCACACCATTAGTCAGATTTATAGGAGTTACCTTTGAAGTGAATATTTATAGTTGTTTTGATATTTCGGACATTATATCAACATAAACAGAGATAGCAACTTTTATAAACAAACTTGTTTAAAATAAAAAATATATATTTTGAAAACTTTTTTCATCATAAAAAGGTAATTTTGCATCAAGTGAGTTGCAAAAAATGATACAAAATTGCGATTAATTACACAAACACTTATCATGCTCCAAATATCTACATAATTTGAAAAAAAACATTGTTCGATCCACTTTTTCCGAAATTACAGGCTGTAAACCTTTTGGCACAAATAAAATACTAAACTACCTGTTTCACCACCTACGAATAAGTTCCAGACTTATTTGTTAGATAATTTCATACAAATTCTGTTCCATTTTTTAATAGATCTGGTACATAGTGGCTATTCGGATATTGTGAAACTGGCCCTAAGTCTACAATTACCTATATGAACATACATTTTCTATACCTAAAGCCTGGTTCTCACGTCTCTATAAATCGGACTAACGGGTCAGCATGTTGTGGGAACAAGCTTTTTGTCCGACTGTCGGACTCGAACCGTATGCGGCTTAGAATTCGGATTATCGGACGTGGTACACCGATAATTGCCGATTAATACGATATAAATATCCGTGCGGTATCTAATGGTGCTATAAAAGAGTTATGGTTAACCTGAGAGTTATGGGTTTTATTTTATAACTGGTTTCATACTGTGGAGTTAATGCTGTTAAGTGGGGTTTACACTGACAGGGATTAGTGGGTATAAGCTAAGCTTATAAGCTTCCATGTTGTGTAATCCACTTTATGTTGAACAAATTTGATTCTCACCGTCTTAAATTTATGTATTTTTAAATCTTTCAAAGTGCGTAACGAACATTGTCATGAAATAAACTGTCAATGTTATTATATTATATGTTATATTGTATTCTATTTTATGTTATTACGTAGAAAACATAAAATTACCTTTTTTCCCCTGTGGGAAATCATCAAACAACTACTCCCGCTATGGGCACAGCTGAAGAGAATGTCAGACTTTTATTGACTAAAACGCACTTTTAATCCTTCTAGAGCAGTAACTCTTGCAAAACAAACCCGCAGCCCAGAAGATATTTACCTAGAATATTAAAAGTAAACTTATTTAAAAAGTTGGTTTCTAGAAGCTAGAACCCTGAGCCCACAGGTAGCTTGGACCTGTTTCCGATGTCGGTGATCATGCTTTTTCCTGTTTATGATTTATTTACTTAATATATTATTTAAGGAATAATTAAAAATTAAAAGTATGATAATGTAGATAATATAGATATGATAATATAATATAGATGTCAATAAAGAAATAATTATAAAAAAAAACTTAATTAAAAAAGGATTAACAAGCCATGAGCAGCAGGCAGAAACAAAGCCTTAGTTTTAAAGCTTACCTGATTAATTTATGGGCAGATGAACATCATGGGGTGACACGTGAGCAGTGGGCATAGCCTTGTCATTTGATACTCGACCAAATCAATCATGGTGCTACTGTTAAGGTTTCTTGCACAAGGTTCTAATACGCTTCACTTTTGACATCGTAAATAATATTTTGTACTTTAATTTTATTTATGGCGCTCTAAATAGCTTCCATATTTTAATTTTGTTTAAGTTTCTTTTTTTACTTTATATGCAGACGTCAGCAGGTCAACCTACCTAAATCTGTCAAATTTTACGAATCGAGTATTACTGGTTTTGCGAGAAGGTTGAAAATCTATTAAATAATTCTGACAAATTGAGGTAGGTTGATATGCTGGTGTACTACCTTCTGAAGAACAGTGATGAACAGTTACCTATTATAAAATACTTAATAGTTTGCTACTCCGATATACTGTGCTAAGATTATACTACTGTGAAAATCAACCGAGAAATACTTGGAATTTGAAAAAAAAATGCACGTGATTACATTAATTACGCAGCTCATGCGCACGCAAGCGTATACAATTTCACACCTTATTATTATAAAAAATATAGTAAACAATCTTTTAAGCTTAGTCAAATATCGCAGGGTTAAAGAACTACGCATGATTTTGAAAAAAGAAAACAATGGGATTTCGTCATCTACACCAAATCAAATTACTCGCGGTCATCGAAGTGTTTTCGTAAACATGCCCTGTGAGAACTCGCGTGTACTCTGAGCCTGTGGTGCTCAAAGTTTTGGATGACTATGCACGTCATTAGAATAACATTTTCTTTATTTATTTTAGATCTCCCACAAAAGGTGTACACATTACATGACCTATCATATAATATGAATACCTATAACGAAGTTTTAGTCTCAAAATATAAACATTTTTATGCCATACCTTTTGTTGTTATTAACTGTATGGAATTAGGTAGATAACTGGTCAAAAGGTTTTATGTATGTATGCCACTAATTGAAATAATCGCCTATGTAAAAATATTTATATAAAAGTGCACCATTGTATGAATTTACTGCAGGAGGTATACGAATTACAGAGCTCAAATTTACTATAAATAAAGAACAAAATAATAACTAGTATATGTACGCACATATTTTTTTTTAAATCGACGTAATACACTTTGAGATCCACTGTCCTTACTCTATAACGTTACAGTTTTACGTGAACGCACACAACGGCTATCCACGTGTGAGTGTAATGTGAGAGCATTGTTTTTAAACCCATCGCTAGAAAGAATGTCAACATCATTGTAAGACGGAGACCTCGTGATCAACTCGAGTTATGATACCCTGAGTCAGACCACCTAGGTTATAATGTTCTAGTATGCACAGAAGTGTAGATCGAATCGTGTAGTTTGTATTGTATGACGTCAAAGAAATAGGATGCTCATAATACCAGTACTAATGATACCAGTGGCACACTGGTATGAATTTGAGACCTAGGGGTACAAATAGGTCTATAGGTACCCAAAATCTCGGTACATCTCAAGGGTTGTCATAAGTTGAACCTTATGAAGTCTGCATCGTCGAGCCTTCAAAACTGCATCTTCACTAGAATTAATACAGAAAAAAAATTCAAAAATTAACCAACAAGTGATGAATTTAATTATTCATCGATAGCTGAAAAACAAATGCCAAGCGGTGATGAATTTACTTGTTTACCGATGCCCGTAAATGAACATAAGTAAATTAAAAACAGTTGTTCATCAAAGTGGGATGGCACATTCCTCATGATCATAGCTTCTCACACTACTGTTGATTCAACGTTATCCACTCGTCACATCTTGTTTGTTTTACATGTGTTCACGTTATTTTCTATGTTTTCACGACGACATGGGTGGTCAGCAATGACATGCGATACCTGACATTGTTGACACATGCTGACATTGCCTTGACATGTCACGAAGTATCGTCGCCCACACAAGTGCTTTGCCGTCACATGTAGATCATGTGTTATGTGTGGGCGTAAAAAAATAATTTTATATTTTTAATATATTTTTGTTAGTCAATTAATTTAGGATATAGTTAATAATTATTGTATATTTAATTGATTTTATAAAACAAATTTTATGGATAATTAAAATGGAATTTATTTGACGTAAATTAAGGTGTGCCGCACAATTATTGCACAGATCAATAAATGCAGGTTTTATTAAAACGTTATTGCCTGCAGTTATCTAAAGCCACTAAATATAATTAATTGTGTTTATTGGCTGCGTATCACTAATGGAATAATATTTTACGTTATCCGTGCAAATAATCATTAAAATGTTTTTGTTATAATTCAATGTTATGACTTCGTAGGTCTTACATAAGATATTATGTATAACTGATATGATTTAAAACGTCTTCTTTTCATAGCTTTGATTAGTGGAGTTTTTTTGTACGTGTGTATGTCAAGGTAATGTGGAGATAGTAATTACTGCTTATACCTATTTATAAACAGTTTATATTCAAATATTGAAGAGACTAGACAGAAAGAATTGATTGAAATAGCAGCACCTTTTTATATCTAAAAATTACTACGTCCACCTTTGTAATCATAGCTAGACAGTCTGAAATAGATATCGTTTCCATCATCATCATAATCTACCTAGCCTTTTCCAAGCTGTGTTGGGATCGGCTTTCAATGTAACTGGATACAGCTGAGTACCAGTGTTTTACATGGAGCAACTGCCTACATGACATCCCCAACCCAGCTACCTGGGCAACCCGATACCCCTTGGTAGACTGAACATGACAGCCTGGACCTACCAATTTAATATCCCTTCCGAAACACGGAGCAACTCGTCGTGACATGATGGTCACCCATCCATGGACCGACCGCGCCAAGCGTTGCTTAACCTCATGATTGCTGTTATATAGCCAAGATCTTCTCTACGTCCATGACCTACCTTTAAAGATTGTTCGTTTCTTTGTTAAAACCTACAACAAGAATCAAGTCCCAGGCTAACCAAGTATAATAAATTAATTAAGCTCAACTCCGTTCCAATTTATGAAATTCCTTTAGATTCAACTAAAATAAATTGTTCAACCTCATTCCTAAGTACATAACTACATAACATAAATAAGTCTAGTAAATTCTTTAAAGATATTAAATATTAGAACTGGCAACACCGGTATGAAAAATGACGAAATATATCTATGAATTTTGTGAACTAAGAATCAAGCTTTTTAGGTTTGTATGAAATGCGATCATCATCAGCCTTTTTATCATCCCACTGTTGGGCACATGCCTCGTCTCCCACGGAGAAGGATTGAGCGTTAATCACCACGCCTGCTCAATGCGGGTTATTGATTTCAGACTTTATAGTCCAGGTTTCCTCGAGATGTTTTCCTTCACCTTAAAGCAGTCATTGGTGTCTAAGATATACTTAGAAAGTACATACAACGTAGAAAAGTTGAAATGCGATATTTCTGTAAAATTATGTATTAACTAGTCTGAAAAAAAAAATACATATATATAGTTTCAGTAATTATTATTGCTAGTTAAAGGTTTACTGAAAATCTGTGTGAAAAAAATTAAAAAATACTTTGTGTATTTATTATCATCGCTTGAGGACAAAATAATACTTTTTTATTTGGCTTCTCGATGAACTACACATTGCCGTTAAAAAAAAACGTATTTTAATTTACTGGTACGCACTCTTATCTCCTCATTTACAATAAAACGAAACGCACCATTGTGTTTGACTGTACCTCGAAGCTACTCACGTATAAAGCTCTGTACATGCGTGTACAATGTTATCAACCCGTTTATCAGACACGTAACATACGATAGCCGATCTTCTGATGTTAGTTTTTTTTTCTTGAACTTTCAATGTCACTGATAGCTTATCATGGCTTGAGAAAAATATTGTGGAAGATTAGTTACACTATGCGACGATTTTTCCCGACTACGATAGAAAGAGGGTTATGTTTTTCTAATGTATTTTAATTGGCTGTATGTCTTGGTTTTTGTTTCAATTGTAATTTAATGGAACATTATGAAAATGTTAGCATTCTGAAAGAAATACTAAATTACGTCGTGAAGGCCATGAAATTGAAAATGCTGGCGAGGAAAACAATAAGGGCCAGTTTCACAGGATGCTGATAAGTTCCATATAGTTTATCTGGCAGATAATTTGATATAAATACTGTTCCATTTTTTTATCTATCTGGTAGATAGTGGCTATCCGTATCCTATGAAACTCGCCGTAATTATATCGTTGCTAGAATTTTTATATAGGTACCTAAAGCATTTTCTGACCTATCAAAAAATCGGTAAGTAAGTAAAATAAGTTCTTCCCATTATAAAATGCTGCACACATTTTCCCTGCACACATGGCGCTTTGTCGAGCACATAGTAACCCATTTCACAAACCAGAGCAGTTCGCCCACATGAATTTACGACAAACACCACACTATGCGTTAGTTGCGACAGTTCACACGATACTGCACTGACGACCTAATTCACTTCTTCTAGTGTATTTGGATTATTAAAAGGAAGTTTACTTCATACTGTATATTTTTAAGATAAAGCAAGTAAATGGAGATGGATTGATATATTTATAGGATGTAACAAAACTAGTGCACCATATTTTTACAGGTCATCTAGAACGTGATTAGGATCATGGTTACCACGAAAAAAGTCATGAAAACAACAACATAAATATTTTATTAAATTTTCATTTATTTATTTTTAAATGAAAATTTAATAAAATATTTATTAAATTTATCATTACAGTCGCCAAATTGTACACATAACGCTGGTCTCTATGGCAGTGCCGAAATATCGGAAACTCAATAAAAAGGTACATGGTAGCAATCTCGTAACAAATAATTCAAATAAGCTACATATATTATATTTTCAAAAATAATAGTTTCCTATGAAAATTACAATGATGTAAACCAAGGCAAGGGTCAGGCATGCCGGGGCTGCGGGTTCTCCGCAAGAGTTACCATGGCTGGTTACATAGACACAATTTATCTAATAACATTAAAGCATAAATTAATTATGTATTTACTGCGATAAACTGGTGCTACAAGTATCAAATGAAGTAACACCAATTTGTATCCATGATACAAACCTAGCACACAAACCACACTAGAATCACAATGCCCCAGGTTTCGCCAGCCATCAAGTGACAGTCGCTAGGCGCCCAGCCGGAAACTCTCCATAGTACAACGTTCATAGCTGATATGCGCCTGCGCCTGCTAATTGAATGCTTGCCTAAACGGTCACCCATTGAGCAAAAGGGTTAGGTCAGTTATACTTTTATGTAGGGAAATGTTTAGTACTTACAACAGCTATCGGCGGATTTCTTTGACGCTCTGAATTCAGGTAGTTATAGCTCATTTTTTGCTCGATATTTTGATGCATTTTGTCTATTGAAAGGCATTAGTAGCTAAGTTCATATAACAATAGATAAGACTATATTATTACCTCATAGTTCACCCATATACCAGTTGGCTTAACCTTAGTATGTAAAAGCTCTTTTTGGACCCACTAGATATTCTACTGTTAAATCAGAATTCGATTTTTTTAATGAAACTTCTATACCATCAGGCAGTAGTGTCATCAGTTAGGAATAAAATTGCACTTATATTATCATGGACGTGGAGCGAGTGCCTATCGACATCCTCAACCTGGAAACCCGATATCTCTTGGTAAGGCTGGCTGTCAGACTTTTTGACTTTTGACCCGCCAAGTTTGACGTGCCTTCCAAAGCACGGAGGAACTTGTCATGACTAGTCACCTACATATCTACGGAACAACCGCGCCAAGTTTTGCTTAACCTCTATGATTGATCGACTAGTGCAGCTGTCAAAATTCACTTATGTAAGCAGCATCCTTACAAGCAGAGACAGTGATTTCGTCACACTGCTATTAGTTTATAAAATTTAATAACGCGCTTAGTAATTTTAAATCAAAACACAAATTAATCACTTTATCACTTGGAGTCATCTAGTGACATAGTTGTCTATATAAAGGCGTATAACGTGTTTATCTATCATAGATCTTGATTCAACAGAATATGGCAATATACGAGCCTCCATTTATGCCGTTTTAATTAATATTTATCTTATTAAGCAACGCTATTGTAGCGACACTATAAGCAGCGCCATCTATGCCAACAATGTATACTGAAATCCTGTTTCGCACAAATAAAGAAGCATACAGTTTGTATACAAGAACCCAACAACAACTATCGCAGCAATAGCTCACCTGATGTAACACCCGCCTGGTCGGAGCATCCTCCCTGTTCATCAGGGTTTGAAGACTTAAACTCTCTGGTCGTTTCTACCCTAAACTATTATCGCCAGATGTGTATAGTCTTAGAACAAAAAAAAAAACGTTTGAACATGCAAATATTATAACACATATTACATAACAATTTTATCGGTCTATAACCGATTTTTTTTTCTATTTAATTTTATACAATTACAGTTACAAAAAAATGCATTCTTATAACTAAGTACACATTACCCTGTTAGGGCGTAGCAAAATTACTTAAAAACTAGATAATTAAGTACATACTTATATAATTATTTCTAAGAATTTTTTTATCAATTATTTTAAACTAAAGGAATTCTATTTATATCCTTACATGCAAATGGATATAGCAGTCCTTTCTTCCAATAAATATAATTTTATTATCAATTATTGAACCAACCACATCGACTGTCACCAGAACATTCTTTGATTTGCAATCCTAAGCACTGACTATTTTTAGAGGTATTACGTCATTGCGATGGTCTTAGTACCTTTTGAGACTGTATCGACTCATTCTTTCTTTCATAAAGAAATTCTAATTGCATTATAAACGCGTCACTAATATCCTGTATTGGAACCCAGGATATAGCGCTGACGACAAACCTGGAATGAGCCTTTGTGGTGCCTTTACTGTAAGGTATAGTTCAACTCATTCATCATCATCAGCCTTTTTATCGTCCCACTGCTGGGCACAGGCCTCTCACATGAGAATGATTGAGCGTTTCATTTCAGAATTTATAGTCCAGATTTTCTTGAGATGTACATATACCTTCACCTTTTATCAGATCCTACAACAAGATATGCTTAGAAAGTACATATTATAACTTAGAAAAGTTGCATTGGTTTTTATTTGACCTGCAATCAAACCCGCACTTTCATACCTACTTTAAACGCTTTAACCACTAGGCTACTAAGACTTAAACGATTCAACTAATGATTACAGCCATATGATTTCTTTAGAATTAGGTTATAATATTATGCAGTCTACTAAAAACTAAACAATTAATATAATACTATTATTTCCATTACTACTGGCAATTCGAAGAGATGTTACCGGATTGTTGAATGTTAGGTCAATCTATCGTAGCTACCAATCTTGTCGTAATAACTGCTAAAAATAGAACAGCCAAACACTATAGTTAGGTGTTCGCAATGGGTCAATCGTTCATATGATCTATATTTAGACGATTCTCATTCAGCCTGGGTCATCAAACTTTACGCTATATTGCACTGAAATTGTCAACAATGCGTCTAGCTTTATACAACCGCCGATCCACTATTTTTTGGCAAATAATATGCGTATAGTTAAAACTATCATTGGGTGAAATTGAGTAACATTCGCGAATGAAAATATACCATTGAAGACAATTATTTTATCATCATTCTTTTCTAAATTATTAGTCAGAAAATTGACAGTGAATTGACTCAATGGTAAGTGAAGTCTTGAACTTAGAAAACTCTAGTCCAAAACTAGAGCCAGGTGCGATTTCTGCAGTGGTTGAGGGATTGTTCGCAAGAGTTGAGGCCTTGGTACACAAAGACCTCCACAAGGATCAAAAGTGGGTTGCACTCAGAGTCAGTATAATTTTGACACTCAAAAAGGATTCGATTCTGTGTTTCGGATGGCACGTTAAACTGTAGGTCCCGGCTGTCATTGAACATCCTTGGCAGTCGTTACGGATAGTCAGAAGCCAGTAATTCTGACGCCAGTCTAACCAAGAGGTTGCCCGGGTAAATGTGTTAAGGAGGTCAGATAGGCAGTCGCTCCTTGTAAAACACTGGTACTCAGCTAACTCCGGTTAGATTGGAAGCCGACCCCAACATAGTTGGGAAAAGGCTCGGGAGATGAAAAAGGATTTCATTTGATGATTTCCCACTAAGAGAAAAAGTTATTTGTCAGAATGAATCTACCTATTATGAAAGGGGAGTTCATTGACCTGTACTTACTTGTGTTGTTTTATGGACAAAACCAAATAAGGAGATCGATCTAGGACAATGTCCAGTGTAGGAGTTTTATTCCAGTGCCTCTTTAACCTTCAATGAAACTCGAATGCAATCGATTCGATTCGAAACAAACCGATTCTGTGAATACCACATTATGCGTAAAAGGAATTTTAGAACGTAATAAATGCAGGTTTAGCGGCAATAAAATAATCGTTATATTCGTTCAGGAACTGCGATCAGATTTGAGCGGTATGTCGAAATACTATAAGCTATATACAGACTATGCGTTCCTGCTGCCGGCCTTACCAAGCGAAAATCAACTTACCAACCTCTAAATATTAGCTTCCGCCAGTGGTTTCACTCGCATCCCGAGATAACAACTATGCGCTCCCGGATAAAAAGTATCGCATATGGGGTATATGCGATAAATGGGCTATCAGACGCTGAAAGATTTTTTCAAATCGGTTCAGTATTTCCTGAGATTGTTTCAAGGAAATTAATTCTTCAACGTTATAATATTAGTATTAATTAGCTGTTGCCCGCGACGTCGTCCGCGTGCAACATTCACCCCCCTCACCCTCGTAGTGATAGCGTGATAATATGTAGCCTATATGTTGACCCGACCTATTAGTTATATTCATGCCGAATTTGAAGCAAATCCATGCAGTACTTTTTGAGATTAGCCTGGACAAACATACAGACAAACAGACAAAAATTCTAAAAACTATGTACGTCCCAATTATTCTTTTAAAAATATATTCAATGTAGATACAGTTTTGATTTTTCTACGATTTTATTATGTGTGTGAGCATGCGTGCAGACTCCCATCGCCCGGTGGATTCAACATGCGTGTCCAATCTGTATGTAGCTTTATAACAGACTAAATATTGTACAATTATTACTTAAGACGGAAATCAGACAAGAACATTGGATATCTAGTACCTGCATGTTTAATTTAGGTATAAATTATGTTTAAAATTATTTATTGCAAGGATGGAGTTTATTGCTGTAACATTTAATTTGAATTAAACGATAATTTAAGTCCTTTGATCAAATTGCATCAAACTACACGACGTAAAATGTTTGGATTTAACAACTTCAATATTTAACTTATTGAATCAGGTGTAACTTTGCGGAAATCCATTTCAATAAATGTTAGAAAAGAATATCTCGTTTTAATTTCGCGCCCGAGCGGTCGTCAAGCCAACACCTCCTGAAGATGCCCCGGTTAGGGGCGAAACACGTGTCGAGTAGAGCTTGGTTGCAGGGCTTGCTGCCATTTCTCCGTGTCCAGGTGGGAGGGAGGGTGGTATCTTTCCTTCCTTGCTTGTGTTTGTGTAAGTGGGCGGGAGGGCGGTATTGCATGTGCATCCTGCACCCAATGCTGGATTTTTGTCTCGCGGAATAAAAACTAGATATTCTTTTCTAACATTTACTTCAATATTTAATTAAAGTTCTGAAAGTGGTGTCTGACCAAGTAGTGTCCGAATCTTATAGACGGCAGGGACTTCTGGAATGTATGGGATGGTACAGACGCTGAACTGTCAAATGTTTCCAATCAACTTTGAACCATATGCTTCAGCAATAAAGTTGAAAATCTATTAAGGAAATTTTACAGATTGTAGTAGCTTGATGTGCTGGCGTCTGTACTGTCGGAAGACTTTCCGATCTAAGTCCATAAACTATCTATATTATATTATAATGAATAAATAGAGAAATAATTTATAATGATAATGCCACCCACGTACTCACAACTTACTATAACTTACGAGTAACAGATGGGTGATTCATTTACTCCCGGTTTGTATAAACAAGAAACAATTCGTTTTGCTTACAGACGGTATAATAACTAATTAACAGCAAAACTAATGATAAGTTTTTGTAAGAACCGAATATTAGACCATTAAAACGTGAGAGAATTGAAACATATTTATTTTCATTTTTATGGGTAGGTACTCGAGTCGGATGCAAACATACATAACATCTTTTAATTTTGTGTCTAAATTCCCCCATGTTGACAAAATATGCCTAAGAAGGCTAAAAACCTAACTTTATTTAAGCTAATCGTAAAACCCGCATACAAATGTTACGGTGCCATAGACAGACACAGTCAAATTACTGCCCCTCTTTGTGCGTTTGTGGTTGGTAAATTAAAATTATACTAAAAACCTTTTACCTCTTAAATAAACAATATGTATAACCTTATTTTATTATTCTTAAAACTCAGCCAAGAACAAAACTAAAATCTTTATAGTAAAAAAATTCGTAGAATATTACAAAAATCACCCACGCACGGCACCTAATTAGGCTGTAGAACCAACATTTTATTCAAAAGCTCATTGTACCCTTCAGCCTCGAACAAGCTACATGATCATTAAAACATGAAAGGTTATTCAAAGCTATACCCTGGAGGGAAGCAGGCATTGTTAGATTATTAGCCAACGATGTAAGTTCAGAAATGCTCTAAGGCGATCTCCTAACTAGAGTCATGATAACAATAATTTTCCAAATAACTTGGTTACAGGGTAAGAAGAAGAAGTTGGTTTAGAACTGAATATGTAGAATATTTTTTTCTTATATTCTATACATACATAGATAGTATAACAGCGTTGTTGTTCCAGCTACATTGCTTTAGTGTGTCATATTATTTACTCAAAAAGTTTTCTTGGCATGTCTTACACGAACTTTAAGCTTCTGATGCGCTTAAACTAATCTATGAATTATTTTTAAATGAAAGACTTATCACAAATTTACTACAATATACAGACACCAGCACATCAAGCTACCCGAAAATGCCAACTTTTCCCAATCAACTATGAACCATAAATACTTCAGCGATAAAGTTGAAAATCTATTAAGGAAATTGATGTGCTGGCGTACAACATACAGTTTAGCCGTTAAAATAATAGCGACAATATAAGGTGATCATGCGCAGCGTAGAACCGCATCAATAAATTTATAAGGTGACCGATAAAATGCACATCTAAGAGGAAGCAGGAAGTAACAGTGGATATCCATAAATATCTGATAATAAACATAAAATGCGGGATGTTTATAATATTCAATACGTCATTACTACCTGAAAATATAACAGTTTGAAAATTAGTAAAATTGTTTTGCAATCTAAAATAAATTACACAAATTGAGAGAAGTAAAGATAATTTTCATTGTCGTCATGTCATGGTCGTCTGTCAGAATTTATATATATGTAACTTTCGCAAATTAATTAATTATGTAAGTAAAGTTATTTAAATCGTTCCTTTTTTAACTAATCTGATAAGTTATTTGATTTTGTATTTATTTCTCAATAATTTATTTTTCATGCCATTTAAATAATCTGTAATATAAATTTATGTATCTACTTCTACTACTTACATATCTTTACCTAAGAGCTAGCGCGCACCGGTGATTTTTGCCATAGTGACTTTTCGTTTACCATGTTTATGGACATATGTGGTGGATGCGCGCACTTAAATACGTCAAGTCATCCAAATGTCCATAAGCAGGGTGACAATAAACGAAAGTAACGGTGACAAAAATCACCAGTGCGCGCTAACTCTTACTATTGTGAAAGTTTAAAAATAGAATCACCAATAAATTGAATTAATCGGCTCAAAAATTTAATAAAAAGAATCCCGATACCAATTAACGAATACTCTACATGCCCAAGCGTGACCGAGAACCTTCCAGAAATAATTTCAAGTACAAGCAATCTAAATCCAAACGCATAGTAGTTCTAAACCTAGCTGTCTATGTGCAATGACCCCTTAAGCGCTAATTACTATTACCAACTTACTTTTACCACCCCACACACCTTAACTCGTAGCCATAAGGTTGAATTTACAATGTTGTGACGTACTTAAGTTGGTGAAGTAGAATGAGGTCAGTGGATGCAGTATGCTAATTTAATAAAAAGGTTGAAATACTTGTGTATGGTCTTTGTGCAGTCAAAAAGCGCGGTCTAATAATTTTATGATGTGGTAGGGTGCTTATAAAAGCGTTGCTTGTTTGTATTAATAAAGTTAAGTTTCATATTTTGACGTGTGGTGTGTATTGTATAAAATTATTTTATAATATATTATCACTGAAAATTATATCACAAACAAATACTTTTATAGTAATATTAAGTGGATTAATAAAGGTTAAAACTGCATAGAATTTTTAGTAAACGGTAATATCAGAGAATCTAAAAATCACAAAGAAAATGTTCACTCTATGAAAATTTTGCTAGAATAATGTAGTTACTTCATCAGTCTTTGTTGTGAAATATCTGCAACTAAATGCAGATATAACAAATAAAAACCCCACGAATTGACAAACGACTAACAAAATACAATGGAAATGAACATTAAACTGTCAATTCGCAGGAAACGACTAATGGCCGCCACTTTTTCACACTAGCAACCTTTATTCAACAAAACTTATTGCAGCATTACATGAATATTTTAACATGCGACACCGGCACACGCGATAATACCGTTATTCAAATTTAAAAATAGAAATATGGAATTTTATAAAAGAAAATACTTTATAATGTTTTTCTTTAAATAATTTCTGTATTTAAAATTCTATTCTTATTCTTGCCAGCCAGGTCAAAGTTCTTCTTTTTTTTACGCTACTCGTAAATACAATATAGCCTTACATTATTTTGCTAGAACATTATAGTTTCTATGCACGATACCCCAAATTATAGTTTTCGCTTTTACCGCATATTTTGAACTGAAGTATACAATTTATTTGCATTGTAAAAAAATACTTTTTAATTTTTGCGTCAGTTAGTGCAATTTATCGTACTCGATATTTATTACGCCTTTAACATATGCTGCATAAAATTACTTTGCTTGTACATGTAATGTACTTAATTCATAGAGAGTAATTAGAGCCGAGCCATTAGAAAATAAATCCAGAATATTTTTTTCAACCTGAAAAACTAACCCAAATAACTATGTTTGTCTGTCTGTTTGTCGGGCTCTCACATCAAAAATCTACTGAACTTATTCAAACAAAATTTAGTTAATACATAGTAAAGCCAGAGTAAGGATATAGACATACATTCTATCCAGGTGCAGCAAGTAGTTAGAACCTCAAGACACTGCTAATTTGATATAAACATTAAAGTTTATTTAACAAACACAAAGTGATAAAACAAATATATTAACTCCAGTGTTTTATGTGACATTATCTTGAAATAACTATCCGATATCGACAGTACTCCGTTTGAGTCGAATTATAGAACCATTAAGATCTGATCGGCGATACTACTGACTATCGTGACAACTTTCACCTGTGGGCTATTAATATAAGTAAAATATTATGTTGAATGCAAACTAGAGATAAAAATTCACTGCTAATTTACTGTGGAGTCTATTAAAGGGACTTTATTAATGAGCTTCAGCCGTATTTATTAGTGTCTTCGTATTTAGATGGGTATGTTGCGTTCTGAATATAAGAGATACGCCCACGGAGGCCGTTTCCTCTAAGGAGATCAGCCAGCTGAGCAGGACATATTATAGTGCACAAACATTCGCGCAGATACAGGTGCACTCTCTATTCTCTCACTCTCAATGGGACGGCAATAAGAGATATAGATTGAGTTTTTGTTTGCTTTAGCTAAATATTTTTGTTTTATAATAATTTCTGAATCTCTGCTGAAATAAATTAGTAATAAGTTTTGATTTGGACATCAATGGTGAAGGAAAACAGCGCGAAGTTTTTAATAAGTCTGAAATCGTCGTTCCGCCTTGAACGAGAGTGGTGTTTAACCCTCAATCCTTCTATGTATGAGAAGAGGCCTGTAGATACTGGAGTGGGACAATAAAAAAATACCGAACGGATTGAGAGCCGATCTTTCTCTTTCAAGTCTGTTAAGAAGGCTGACGATGATGATGATTGATTTGGTTTCTTTATATATAAATTTCTATTAAATGTATTAATTATGCACATTTCAAATGAACATTAAGTTACTTCCAGGAAATAGGCCTTAATATTGAATTGAAACTAACCTCTATTCTGTCATTGATAGGCTATCATAGGCCCTAAGATAACCGTAGTTTAACCAGCTAGAGGTCAAAGCATTATCTACTGCACTAGATAACCATCAATTTCCTAATACACCAACATA
The DNA here is from genome assembly GCA_958496145.1 of Heliothis peltigera. Taxonomy (NCBI): domain Eukaryota; kingdom Metazoa; phylum Arthropoda; class Insecta; order Lepidoptera; family Noctuidae; genus Heliothis; species Heliothis peltigera. The sequence continues at coordinate 1,966,734 of OY292338.1, forward strand.
CGGGAAGATTTCACGGGCGGGAACGACACAATATATGCACCTGTAAGTAGTGTTATGTACAACTTATTTTAAACCTTAAAACTGCTCCACATAGATATTATTTTCGATTAAAAGGTCCTCCGGTCATCTACTGTCTATAACTTTAAATGTTTAAAATTTGTTTTGTCATACGGTTTTAGTATGTTTTATTAGACTCTTTATAAGGTACCTTTTCACCCCTTTCCGCTTTTCTTTTTTTTTGTAACACCCACAATACTTCATTTATCTATATATACTTCTATTCTTATACTATAAAGAAGAAAGATTTGATTGCTTGCTTGTTAGTTTGAATTGAATAAGCTTCGAAACTACTTGACCGATTTGAAAACTTATTTCGCTCTTGGTAAGCTTCATTATCCACAATGAACACTGGCTATGTTATATCTCGCCTCGGGAAGATGTTACCGAGAGAAACAGCAAGAAACTGCTAGCAAGTTTATAAATATGGGTCACATAAAACATTAGTCAATAACTTTCAAATAAAACATATCTCACCTTAACCATTCTTTTGTTTGTTTAGAAAATGCGAAGGTGTTTATCAGTGACTCTTATCTACCAAATTCGGAAAGATGACTAGTTCATTGGAGTTTTATTGTGTTAGATGTAATCAATACTATTTATGTACAAATTCGGACATTTTAGTAATTTATGAATTTCACCTTTTTATAATTTACCTTTTTTAGGGTTCTCTACAAAAATCGTAAAAAACTTCGCCGAACCTTACAACAGCATACTTTATCAAAAACAAAAAATATTCTATTCGAATTTCAAACGGTTCTAAGATTCTTACCATCCCTATGGCCTTAACTTATGCCTACAAAAGTCAATCTAGAAAAACTAACAAAATTGATATAATATAACAGCGTAATTTTCTTGCACCCGAAGTACGGAACCAAAGACATGCAACTCCAACTCTATAGACATTTGAACGGTTTTTATTTATATAGGTTCCGTAGCTGTGGCCCAGTTTCTTCATAATAGTTTAAATAATTCAATTCGATCGGTTGAACCATAAATATGTCTGTTTTATAGCTCAGATGTTATTGATTAAATATTAAAATTTACATTGTACGTTGCCATTATTATTGTAACGAATACCGTTAGATATTTCCATTAGTATGCACCTATTGGCTTAAATTATTGCTAGACATAAATTTTTATTTATAAAATACCAGCGCATACTGCTTCTGAGAACTTCGTAAAATTCTTTGGACTGCATTCAAATTCAAAGTCTTTTTCGTCCGGTATAACAAGACTGAAGACTTACAAATTAAAGTAAGTCTAGATAAAAGTTGGGTCCCTTGCATACAGACGACCAGACCCATTGTCTGTCCGACCATGGCGGCTATTCTGTCTAAGAAAATCAGCAGTGCAAAAGCTTTTGCGCAGACACAGGTGCACTGTCTATTCCCTCACTCTCATAGTCCGATGGGACGTCATTCGTCATTCCTTCACCACCGGAGAAAGATCAGGCGTAAAACCGCCATTTACGTGTTCTCCGATGCACGGATCACGTATCAATCACTAGCTTTCAGACTCCCGACTTGTGAAAGTTTCTGAAAACGCACAGAGCAATTTCAGCCCAACCCGATTCGATTGCTGGTCAGTCAAGAAATTGGCTTGCAAATAGTCATACTATATCACATTGAATTCTCTTAAAGCTGAAATATGAATCTTTTATGATCTAATATCGGTCAAGTTAGCAATAGAAAGGTAATAAGTATCTAAATATCAACTCTACAAAAGCTTAACTTATCTCTAAGCAATCTATCACATAAATTAATTACATCATACTAGAACATTTCTCAAATTTCCTCATCTATAAAGTACTGTACAAAGCGGGCTCGCGCTTGTTCCGCCCCCGTGTGTTTCCTTCTAACGTCAATTGCCTAGTCAAACGCAATTGCTGTTACAATTGCAGTGTCCTACTTCGGCTGCATTTGCATTCTGCGGGAAAATGCAATAGTTGTTAATCAAAAAATGTATATTAATAAAATTGAATTTGTTAGCTACGAGATCGTATTCATAATTTATAGTCGCTGATAGATTTAATTTTGCTTGTACTTAATCCTATGATACTACCTCCATTGGTAAATAATAAATGAAACACTATACATACATTTGTACGAACAAAGTACTTTTTTAATAATTGTTGGCATTATTTATTGACGTGGGCGAAAATTGCACCGACTTATTTATAGAAAAAGTACTTAAATTTAATCTTTAAAAAATGGGTAGCGTTTTATGCATATCGACCCTCCATGGGATTAAAACCATGGGACCAAAATATCAAATGCTGCCTACATTATATGACATGCGACTTATCTACATAGTTTCCTAAGTCATAAAAAGACAATTACAAGTTTAAAACACTGTTTAAATGATTGTATTTTCCCACAAAGCGTGTAATATATAGTACTTTATAATAAACAAGCCTTCAATGGCCTTTCTCCACATTCCAGCACCGAACCCTTGACACAAAACGACATCAACTTTAACTAAACATTATCCACTACTATGCAAATCCCTAGTGAAATCTCCACATCAAATTAATATAACGATAAAATCAATTAACTATAAAATTTAACGTTAATTAACATAATATATACGAAAACCTCTGATTATTCTCATTTTAACTTATCACTGTGTAAGTGAGATGGGTATACCTTACTTGTAGCGCCATCTCGTTTTAGTATTCCTAATCCGGTAGTCCGTTTGTCGTTAATTTTAAATAAAACACTTTACATACATACAAGATTATTTTAAGCTTCCATAAAAATTATCTGATGTCAGGGTCACAAGATCTTTATGTTTTTAAAAGCCATCATGAATGGAATATGCTTCTGTTGATTCGGAAGTGCTTAGAAAATTAACGGTTTTATTTTGACGAAGGCGTAAAGCGAGTAGAGAGTGAAAAGGTCGTGGGTTTTCGAAGTTTAAACCAAACCAGTTGCTGTGTTGACTTGTTCAAATCTTAGAAGACGTAACATAATCTCTAATTGGCTAAAGTTAAGTAAAGATTAAGTACTTTTTATCACTATAAAATATGTACTGTTGGTCAGCCACGTCAAACTGATTCCATTAATTGACATTTTGTTTTAATCTATGGAACTAGAACTGATACACACGCTAGCGTAAGTATAGCACTAGATTCCAAAATTAAACATTTTCGGAAGGGATGACCTCCTATTAGATTGATCTTTAGTTCTATTAACAAAGCTAATAACAATAGGTACAGACGCCAGTCGCCAGTACATCAAGCTAGGCCAAATCGTCAAATACTCCCAATTAACTTTGAAGAAAGTTGAAAATCTACTAATTAAATTTGACAGATTGCAGTAGCTTGATGTGCTGGCGTCTGTACGTCCGCTGCCCTAGTAATACAAGACCAAGTACTAGATTTAAATTTAGCTATTATGTCCGCAATTACTATGATTTATGTACAAACTGTCATTGCATAGAGTGACATTCTCTTATCAGCTATCTAAGCTTACTTCGACGCTCGTGTACTATTTAGATAAATTTAGAATGTTGTTATAGTTATATGACCATAGCAAACTGATGTAGGTACCATCATAACCATCGTTTCAACCTTTGCATTCATCATCTACCTCGCCTTTTCAAAATATCTCTATCCTAACAGCCCTTGGCACCAATTCTAGTATTCTAGTAACTCAAGCCCTCTTACCTACTATAAAACAAGGTTATAAAAAAGTATCGCCATTAGTACGAATAACGAAACGAAGAAATAGAGAGTGCACCTGTATCTGCGCAAATGCTTGTGCACTATAATGTGTCCTGCGCAGCTGGCTGATCTCCTTGAGGGAACCGCCATTGCCGACAATCGGTCAAGACGCTATTACTTTTTTTATTTTCTAATCCTTTATGCTCCAACGTGCAATTGGCTTTCTGCCAATATCCGTGTTTCCAAAGGACAAATCTATCAGAAACCGCATAAACATACAACAAGACTGAAGACTTACAAATTAAAGTAAGTCTAGATAAAAGTTGGGTCCCTTGCATACAGACGACCAGACCCATTGTCTGTCCGACCATGGCGGCTATTCTGTCTAAGAAAATCAGCAGTGCAAAAGCTTTTGCGCAGACACAGGTGCACTGTCTATTCCCTCACTCTCATAGTCCGATGGGACGTCATTCGTCATTCCTTCACCACCGGAGAAAGATCAGGCGTAAAACCGCCATTTACGTGTTCTCCGATGCACGGATCACGTATCAATCACTAGCTTTCAGACTCCCGACTTGTGAAAGTTTCTGAAAACGCACAGAGCAATTTCAGCCCAACCCGATTCGATTGCTGGTCAGTCAAGAAATTGGCTTGCAAATAGTCATACTATATCACATTGAATTCTCTTAAAGCTGAAATATGAATCTTTTATGATCTAATATCGGTCAAGTTAGCAATAGAAAGGTAATAAGTATCTAAATATCAACTCTACAAAAGCTTAACTTATCTCTAAGCAATCTATCACATAAATTAATTACATCATACTAGAACATTTCTCAAATTTCCTCATCTATAAAGTACTGTACAAAGCGGGCTCGCGCTTGTTCCGCCCCCGTGTGTTTCCTTCTAACGTCAATTGCCTAGTCAAACGCAATTGCTGTTACAATTGCAGTGTCCTACTTCGGCTGCATTTGCATTCTGCGGGAAAATGCAATAGTTGTTAATCAAAAAATGTATATTAATAAAATTGAATTTGTTAGCTACGAGATCGTATTCATAATTTATAGTCGCTGATAGATTTAATTTTGCTTGTACTTAATCCTATGATACTACCTCCATTGGTAAATAATAAATGAAACACTATACATACATTTGTACGAACAAAGTACTTTTTTAATAATTGTTGGCATTATTTATTGACGTGGGCGAAAATTGCACCGACTTATTTATAGAAAAAGTACTTAAATTTAATCTTTAAAAAATGGGTAGCGTTTTATGCATATCGACCCTCCATGGGATTAAAACCATGGGACCAAAATATCAAATGCTGCCTACATTATATGACATGCGACTTATCTACATAGTTTCCTAAGTCATAAAAAGACAATTACAAGTTTAAAACACTGTTTAAATGATTGTATTTTCCCACAAAGCGTGTAATATATAGTACTTTATAATAAACAAGCCTTCAATGGCCTTTCTCCACATTCCAGCACCGAACCCTTGACACAAAACGACATCAACTTTAACTAAACATTATCCACTACTATGCAAATCCCTAGTGAAATCTCCACATCAAATTAATATAACGATAAAATCAATTAACTATAAAATTTAACGTTAATTAACATAATATATACGAAAACCTCTGATTATTCTCATTTTAACTTATCACTGTGTAAGTGAGATGGGTATACCTTACTTGTAGCGCCATCTCGTTTTAGTATTCCTAATCCGGTAGTCCGTTTGTCGTTAATTTTAAATAAAACACTTTACATACATACAAGATTATTTTAAGCTTCCATAAAAATTATCTGATGTCAGGGTCACAAGATCTTTATGTTTTTAAAAGCCATCATGAATGGAATATGCTTCTGTTGATTCGGAAGTGCTTAGAAAATTAACGGTTTTATTTTGACGAAGGCGTAAAGCGAGTAGAGAGTGAAAAGGTCGTGGGTTTTCGAAGTTTAAACCAAACCAGTTGCTGTGTTGACTTGTTCAAATCTTAGAAGACGTAACATAATCTCTAATTGGCTAAAGTTAAGTAAAGATTAAGTACTTTTTATCACTATAAAATATGTACTGTTGGTCAGCCACGTCAAACTGATTCCATTAATTGACATTTTGTTTTAATCTATGGAACTAGAACTGATACACACGCTAGCGTAAGTATAGCACTAGATTCCAAAATTAAACATTTTCGGAAGGGATGACCTCCTATTAGATTGATCTTTAGTTCTATTAACAAAGCTAATAACAATAGGTACAGACGCCAGTCGCCAGTACATCAAGCTAGGCCAAATCGTCAAATACTCCCAATTAACTTTGAAGAAAGTTGAAAATCTACTAATTAAATTTGACAGATTGCAGTAGCTTGATGTGCTGGCGTCTGTACGTCCGCTGCCCTAGTAATACAAGACCAAGTACTAGATTTAAATTTAGCTATTATGTCCGCAATTACTATGATTTATGTACAAACTGTCATTGCATAGAGTGACATTCTCTTATCAGCTATCTAAGCTTACTTCGACGCTCGTGTACTATTTAGATAAATTTAGAATGTTGTTATAGTTATATGACCATAGCAAACTGATGTAGGTACCATCATAACCATCGTTTCAACCTTTGCATTCATCATCTACCTCGCCTTTTCAAAATATCTCTATCCTAACAGCCCTTGGCACCAATTCTAGTATTCTAGTAACTCAAGCCCTCTTACCTACTATAAAACAAGGTTATAAAAAAGTATCGCCATTAGTACGAATAACGAAACGAAGAAATAGAGAGTGCACCTGTATCTGCGCAAATGCTTGTGCACTATAATGTGTCCTGCGCAGCTGGCTGATCTCCTTGAGGGAACCGCCATTGCCGACAATCGGTCAAGACGCTATTACTTTTTTTATTTTCTAATCCTTTATGCTCCAACGTGCAATTGGCTTTCTGCCAATATCCGTGTTTCCAAAGGACAAATCTATCAGAAACCGCATAAACATACAACTTAACGACTTATTGCCATGTTCTCTAAAAATACACAACACAACTTGGGCACTATTTATGACTTAATGAACCAGAACAATTATTATTTCCTAGGACAATTGATTTCGCGCTTAAATTAGCTATTGTTCATTCGAAAATACCAGTAATTTAAACCTCTGCGTTTAGAAATTCATGGCAAGAATTACTATTCCAGGACCTGGCGATTTGCAGGGTATATTATGACTTTTAGAAAAGCGAAAGAAATGGTATAATATTTTCCATTCGCCTCGCTTTTCTAAAAGTCACTATAACAGAATAATACCAATATATTTTTACATCTCCATTTTTTTCGTGGGAATCATCAAATGACCCCTCTCGCTGAGGGTGCAGCTGGAGGGAGTGTCACACTTTTACTGACTAAATCCCACTATGTTCCTTCTGGAGGTCTCTGTGTACCAGGGCATGGTAACTCTAACGAACGGCCCACAGCCCAATTTTACACCTCCCTCTAGTCAACTTATAAATCTGCTTCTTATGTCCAGCAATGGCGGACATTGACAAATAGTAAAGTTGACTGTCACGTATTGACATTTCACCTACACGCATGTTGCCGTGTTTTGATGAAAAATGTTCAATACCACCTACCTATATCTTGTGGATATATCGTTATCTATTGTGACTAATGAGAACGTAAAGATGGATCTACACAGTCACCATAAGCTATATTGGAGCGTAAGACAAACGATAGTATCGACTGTTAAAAATCGATAAACTCTTTGTTACCGTAATACCGACACAACTTGCTTTCTGACCAGTTCTGACATTGGCACTTTCATCGTCGTCGGCATCGACGACATCACTTGCCATAAACAAAAATAAAATAGAATAGATATTGTAAGTATTCTAGAAATGTCTTTATTTCAAAGAGAGTAGAGTGGTTTAACATCAAGTTGCTACTCATTATTTTACAGCATATCATTAATTAATTTACCATTCAATCAATTCAAAACCAAAGTACCATATTTGAAAAAAATATATGTCATTTTTTTCTTTGATTTGGCTTTATTTGATTTTAAAATGTTTGTTGTGAGGGTTAAATGATCGAGGCAGCGTTACAGAATATTTCTCATTGCTTCAAAAAGTTTCAGCAATCATAATATAGAATCACCTAACAAAATGTGCGTAGAAGTAAATAAATCATGAAGCCTAACCACTGCTTTACAAACGATTTCTTGTACGCGTTAAACAACTTGTGGTTTCAGCTCAGTTCAATTGAAAACCGCGGTTTACCTTGAACGAGATTCTGTACACATTGTTAGATTATTTACGTAAAATCTTCGCTTTCTATAGATATTGGATTCAATATAACTAGCTATATAAAATAAAGGCGATGAAAGTGAAATAGTTCCTAAAAAGTAACTTTATTTGCTCCTTATTATGAATATAAATGAACTTAATAAAATACATTTCCATGGTCTAAAAATCAGGTGCAGCACACAAAAATCTCAAATAGAAAAATAGTAGGTTTTAGTCAGTAAAAGTCTCACTGGCACTCCCTCCAGTTGCACCTTCAGCGGGATGGATCATTTGATTTCCCATGAACAAAAATCCTTCACTTTATGTTTCTTTAGTTTCACTGTCACTGAGATCTATACTAATAATTACTACCTCGGTTTAGTGTCACCATTACATAATATTAAAGTTGTCTTAAAAGGGCTTCAGCGTGTTGGCTTCGGCCCCACGTTCGCCTTCCAAAAATCCGGGACTCTATAGTCCCGTGGTCGGAAAAAGACTACCTCTACTACTACGAGTAGCATATGCTACCCTAATATATCTGTCACACATTTCTGACAATATGCGACCATTACAAAAATTCCTTAACCATTTCTGAGGTAAGCCACCTTACAGATGCCATCAAAAAACCAAACGGCGCATCTAATAATTCAGTTAAACTAATCTTCTGCTTAACAGATAAAAACCCAGTTTTACTGATCAAAAGATGAACATGTTATCTTTAATTTTCCATGTTAATCTTTGAATGAAATAAGCATCAACGCTTATCTTCTTGCGTAAGATGTAACTGTCATGCGACCGGTTGGTAGCCACTAGTTATAATTAGATTGCTGGCTATAATTATTGATATCTTAATTCCGTATTTTATTGTAGGTCGGTAGCTTGGACAAGTCTGTCTAAGCCTTGTAATGGTTAGACCGGTAGCTTTTTCGTGCTAGGTTATCTTGAAACAAGTAATTACCTTACTTAGATCTTGGCTGCCTGATTTCAAATTTTGTTTTGTTTGCATTTATGGGTCTGGTCGTAGAATATTCTTCTATATAGCCCTTTTTCTAGTGTAAGTTATCACTTACATTTTTAAATATTGGTTCACTTGTCATTGGCAACTGTATAAGACCATCTTTAAGTCCCTACTTTTTTTGTAGATTTTTATACAGAAGCTGTTGTATGTACCTTAATAAATAAACAAGATTCAAAAGTATGGCAAAGCGTTTATATACTTCGGAACAGACCAATATAATGCCATTTCTACTCAGGTTTATTATCAATCTAAGGTCAAACAAGCAACAGTAAAATGCAACATATTACTCACCATAGTCCGCTATACCTACCAATCATTATAAGAATGCTATGCGAGGCGATAAACCTCCTACATTAGACAGCTAGCACACCACGCGTCACCTACGCCTGCTTTCTCCACCAAATTAGTGACTGACCACTGTCTTATTGAATTCACAGTTGTAATTATTAGCCTTTATCCACAGCTGGGATTTATTACTTGTTTATAACACACGTGTATGGGAAACGATCTATAGCTAGTGAAGATGTATCAGTGGTTCTTTATGGCTTAAATATGTCGGCACTCATCACTAACTGATCTTTGGCTTACTTACACAATGGTAGTCTAATAGATATTGTATCGCGTGTATTCCACTTTTGAACTGCTATAATAACTGGCATAATTATTGGAAATAACTAGTTAAGAAAATTGTTACTGAGAAAAATCGTGACTAGAATTTCGTAATAGATGATTGTAAGAATGAGGTTATGATTAAAATTCAGAGAGACTTACCTGTAGATGATAAGCCTTTAATTGTAAGAAAAGATTTGACTATTAAAAACGATCTTAAAACACCTGGTGAAAGAAAAATAAACAAAAAACGATCATAGAAACAAATGCAAGAAAAAAAATATGATTAGACTACACAGTCATGTAATTGTCCTCAATGCCTGGTTTCGCTCCATACGGAAATCAAAAGTGGTACACTATGATTACTTGTACAATTACGTCACCATCGATTTCTATTATACCCGAAGACCTTTAATTAACGGGAACTCATTGGTCTGTGGAGTCTCACAAAGTAATTGCATTGAATTTTATGTCCATAACGAGATATGGTCATTGTTTACACTGCAAGTTTGTATTCTCTCATTGAACTTTAAAATATTAAGACCTATTTAGATAGTTACATTAGTAATACTTCCTACATTATTATTGATTCGTTATCTATTTATTGTTTTTCATATCACTGCTGTTATAATATTCAATTACTTGTATTGAGTGTAGTAAAACAATTTCAATGAACAAGGAATAATTTGAGGCTTACCTAAAATAACCACATCAAAAGCTTCAAGTCACCAAAAATCAAAAATTCAGTATTGACAAATAATATATACCGAATCCAAAATAGCCACTTATAATAACAGACTCAAACAAAACAAAGAGTTAAACTGACTTGAACTTTCCTAATAACTGGCTACTAGAAAACTTCCTCCATGTCTGACCTTCAACCTTTGAAGGTTGATTTGTCCGCACTTGGCCTTGGATCGTTTCAAGGTCCCGGAAATCACGCGATCACATCAAGGACCTTTTTCAGGGTTCCTGGGCTTTCTTCGAGGGTAATGGGAAGTACTTAAGAGTTTCCAAAGCTTTTACACGTGTTCCGTCTCAAAAGGCCATTACGACCAGGGTCAAGATTATTAGGTTTCTTGTTGATTTCAAAGACAATGTTATACAAACTTTTATTCCTTGAGTTTATTCATTTTTTTATTTGTATAGTGTTTTCGTTATTAACAATGTTTCAAGTTACTACAATCTCTCAAATTTCCTTAATAGGTTTTCAACTTTATTGCTGAAGCATTATAGTTCAAATTAGATTGGGAAAATTTGACATTTTCGGGTACCTTGATGTACACTTATCTGTTCTTATTGCTCGGTTAAAATTCTCTTTCTAATTGTAGTTCATCGGATGCAATGTTATTTGTGCCTGATGAAACAACTGACTTATTCATTATCATACACTTTATTAATATTCTTCAAGACACAGAACAGGAAATCAGAGACCAAAGGTTGAAAAAATCTGGTGGTCATTTCCCAAAACCATCAAAACAAGCTTGTTCTATCCCATCTGTTACACAACCATTACTTACTTCCACTTTTATTCATACACAAATACCTTCCTAAACATGATCTGTAAATAAGAGGCGATTACCCAATCAGCTGCCATCATTACGTGGCTACTGTGTCTGGGTTAATTAGTATCAAGGCGCCATGACACTTTCGTTATCGGCTGACGATTTCCGTGTATCAATTAACATGGAGATTTGAGGATTACTGATGGCCCTATGAGATGTACTTCACTTTGTGGAATGATCAATTTTATAGATCGTCATTTGTCAAAGAGGCGTTTGAGCTCTTCAATAGTATTTGAATTAGTTCTATAATCTTTATTGTCTTAACTGTATTTTATATTCATCATCATCATAATAATGTGTTTTTGTCTCAGCCTCTGCGAACGAATTGTTTAATATGTATCGTGTAATTTAAATTGTATTGTTTTGTTTTCTAATTTTTATTTTTTTTTGATATTAAGTTTTTCGTGTTTTCTTTTATATTATGTTCTTTTATTTTGCTGTCTAATTCTATGTTAATGTAATTGGTGTAAACCGTTTTAACATAATAAATAAATAAATAAATAAATAAATCATCATCATCATTATTAATATATTACCGTCTACTGCAGAATGTAAAGATAAAGATAAATTTATTCGCAAATATGGGTACAATACAGATGTTACAGATATTGTTTAATGGTTTAGTCATATTTTGCCATGAAGGCATACAAATTTTAATTATAGGTGCAGTGTAGCACCATCAAAATACACATACACAGAAACTATCAAAGAACTTTAACGGGAACGTAGTTCCGCAACTAAGACAAAATGTGCTTTCAATAGGACGCTCCAAGTTTAATGTTACATCTGCACATATTTCACTCTCGTCCTGACAACCCACAGCAAAAAGTTCGATGCCACTCAAAGATTTATGTGCAAAACCTTATCCTTATAAATTGAAGCAATTACCAGCCTCTTCACATACCACAGTAATTTGACAAAGCTCTCCATTATGTTGTCCCATTGAATTGCCGTTAATTGCAGAATGATTGCTAATCTCTTTACTATTAAGAATGCATTTGCTGCATATTTCTATAACATTTTAACTGCGACCTAATCACCGGGCTGGCGCCGTCGATTATGTCTAGCAGTCTAACAAAAACTAACTAAATATATGTACATTTGAATTTGATTGAAGTAAAATAAGGGTAGATTAATGTGTATGGTAGAGTTAGGTTATTTTTAAGTAGCCCATTATCTCAGTTGCAGTTTCACAGCTTACGGATAGCCACTATCTAAATTAAAAATAGAACAGAATTTGTCTGAAATTATCTGCCAGATAAACTATCTGGAACTTAACAGCTACCGGTGAAACTGGCCGTAAAAAGCAAAAATCGTACAGTGGTTTAGAATCGACTAGGCTATAATTTACTCGTAATACGATAGATGTTATCACCAATACATTCTTAATATTCTACTTCCTGAACCTATACGAAAGGAGTCGATATCTAAGTCTATAAGGCGCAGTCACTTAACAGATGCAGTATATCCGACAACTTATCAATGCGACCCATTAAAACCTGCATTCAAAATCATCACTAATAAAATCATCTACATAAAATCGAAATCGAATTTTCCAAACACTTGTCAATTAATAATCGAATTATTAGCCGATTCATTAGATAAATGGCCATCTCTATTGGCGATCGAGTAGGAAACCGGTCAAATGGGAGTGCACGAGATTGTTCGGAACATCGATAAGGCCCAGTTACAAACTGGTACATAGAAATGTTTATATAAGACAGCTATTTATTATTTGCATGTCTAAGCAAGGTTGTCTCGAAGGAAATGCCGCTATGCCTTATCAGTTGAAAGTTATGGTGGGACAACTGATTTGAAGTTATTTCCTCAATCTTTTCTCCATATTTTATGGTATTTACGCCAACACTGATAATGATATGCTTAAAATAAAGCTGATTTGGAGCATTATGAAGCTCTGATTTGAATTCTAAAGTTGACTTTTTTACCGAACATCATAATTTTATTCAAATACACAACAGTACTTTTGACTACTATTAAGGAACTTTTAATTATAAGTTGGAGAAAGTTTTCAGTAATAATTTTATACTATTAAAGTTGTACGATCATGCAATCACCCTTAAACGCCTTTTGTAAGCTTAGCCACAAATCTAGGTACTACCAGATATCTTGAAGACCATAGAAGTCTTTAAAAATCCAGATCGCTTACATATTGATGACGTAGCCACCATAAAAGGTACAAACAACAAACCGAACCGATCTATTGAGGTCACACATGACACTGTTGAGTTAAAATATTGCCATGATTGCGCCCGCGCATTCGACGACAGATTTATAGCTAATGTCAAAACACCTTGATGATAGGCTGTTTACTGTCAAATTATGGGGTTAACAGCATGGTTTACTAAAATTAATGAGCTTTATAATAGTCTGTTGAAAGGTAGCTTAGAATAACTTATGTATCGTACTTACATCAAAAGATTTAAGTATGCAGGTCAAATGCAGTCGTCTATATACGCAATACATAGTCAACTCATTGATATTTAGTGCGTAATAATTTATGATTCATTATTCTTCTCTCGTGTCAATACAAACTGCATAGACCTTTCTAGATAGTGTTATGCTGCAACAGACAGATTTCTAACATTACAGATATATGGCTATCATTGATTCCCATTTGGTGAAATCCATACCCAATATCCATTTCGATAAACCCAAAAAACAACAACCACACAGTAAACCAACTAAAATATGTCTTCTGAATCAAAAAGATTTGTTTCTGATATAACGTCAATTATTTGGTAACTTTATAAATTAATGATAATTAATAATGCATGCATGCACCTCACCTATTGTACTAATTACAAATGTAAATCAATACAATAATTGTAATATTGAGTTGCACGTGGTGTCACACCTGTGTTTGTAATCGTACGACCACAACTAGACCAATTGTAAGGAATATCTACGTGGTGTTGATTCATTGAAACCTAACTCTAATAACTAATTATTAGAATCAACCTAATTAGTAATAGATTACTAGAAAAGATTTTGTAGTGATGAATTATTGGGACGTAAAATATATAGAATTCTGTTTATCTCTTCGAATTTCCTACCCTTCCTCTTCCTCTTCAATTTCTCCAAAAAAAAAGCAGTCTTATTCCAAACGTTAGACAGCACGTAACTTGTTGCATTTATACTTTATTGCTAAATCAGGAAATTTTACAAGCCTTACCATACATTGAAAGTGACTAATGATCACTTTAATTACTCAATCTCACCAGCTAGGCGGTCTACTGAACAATAAACTTACTTAGTTGCCAGATTAGATCATTAAAATATAGACACTCAGTTTTATGGGACTTTCACGACCATGGCTCACTAGTCTAGACTAATAGGAAGTTAGAAACCATACAGTAAACACTATAGTTTTAATAAACGTTTATGTTAAGACACTTATTTCACAACAATACATGAACAAGAGATTCATACAAGAGCAAGGAAAAAATTGGCTGAGTTTGTTCTAGTAAGGGAAGGTGTAATCAGTATATTATTTCAAACAAGGTTATTATCAATATCTCTCTGTATAGTATTCGCTCTTTATTGTGTTTAATTTCTATTTCTATCCATGACAAATTAGATCATCAACTTAGAATATCTCAAATCTCAACCAACATTAGATTTCCAGTCATTTACTATTCTAACTTTATCAATCGATCCACACACTTGATATACGGCTGTACGCAAAGCCATGCTAGCAGTTACTTGGCTGCTGTTGGAAAGCTGTAAAACAGATGGTACTCGATCATGACTGACTCAACCAATAAACTTAGCTTCACCAATGTTGCCAACTGTTTGAAAACTTTCCCTCTATTTCTTTAAACCACAAAACGAACTTCCTCACACAACAGACTGAGTATTCCTTCTGGATTTTTTGTTTTTCAATGGGTATATTTAATAAAATAATCACCCTAAAACTATGTTCAACTTAAACCCCTTGAATTTTTTTTTCCCAAAATTTGAGGAGAAAACCTCGTAGTTGGCATTATTGACTCTTGACTTGTAAACCTACTAACTGAAATTGATTTCTTGTCGGCTCGTCTGTTGAATTTTATTGCCACTTCGTTCTAGACAATATCACAGGTAAGGCACCGCCGATCTTTGCCGACCCTTTTACGGTAAATTCATGGCTAAGTACACTATTATGTCCAACATCTATGAGGTTTTAGGACTTTGCTATGCGCATTGACAAAATTTGGGACATATTATCTAGAACAGCATTAACTTAATAAGGCTTAGTGCACATTCTTACTATATTGAAAATTCTACAAAGTAAAGTAAGTCTGGATGGAATGCTTACCTCATACCGTGCAAAATCATTTATCATTATTATTAAAATTACAGATAGGAAATAGGTTGAGAGCGTTAAGGTTAGTTCACGGGAGTGCATTCAGAATATCCACAGTAATCATAATAACTGACAACAAATACATTCGAACCAGTAAAACAACGATAAATAATACTTTACAGCCGCTAGCAATAAATATTTATTACAAGAAAATTGTTATTACTGTATTGTGTTTAACCATTCACCGATTTATTGATTACTTTAGGAAATTGTTAATACATTTGCATTTTATATGTTGGAATACCTTCCTGAACCAATAGCACGTACAAATTTATATGCGTTCCCGATTCTTCATAAATGCACAGTGTAGTGTACTATAAATTTTCCCACATTCCTATTCAATGTAGACGGTACTGTAATTTCTCTGTATTTTTTTTTTTAACTACAATATGATATTGTAGCGACACTATATGTTGCACCATATATGTAATTGATTGATGAATTCAACATCGCGCAATTAAAATAAATCTACGAAGTTTGCATTATTATATAGATGAATGATGAGGCAGGAGCTCAGCAGACGCCACACACGTCTGATCGGACGGTACTCCCTTTGCTGAGGGTGTATCTATTTTGTTGTACATAACTCTGATTTGACTGCGTCGTTGGTCTAGTAGTCGCATAGTGCGACTGCTGTGCACGGGGTCTCGGGTTCGATTCCCGGGTCGGGCCGAAATTGCTTTGTGGGTTTTGAGAAACTTTCATAAAGCAGCCCGGAGTCTGGAAGTTGGTGATGATTCACCTGTGACCTGTCACCTGATCTCTCTTCGGTCGTGTCGGATTGCCGTCCCATCGGACTATGAGAGTGAGGGAACAGAGAGTGCACCTGTGACTACGCAAATGCTTGTGCACTATATATCCTGCGCAGCTGGCTGATCTCTTTAGAGAGAACGGCCGCCCTGGCTGGCAATCTTTCTGGACGCCATCATCATTCATCCTTTACCTCTGGTCTTCATTACCCTTAAATATTATTAACCGAAGAGTTAATTGTATTTTTTGTGTTTACAACGCTTCTGACTTATTCTTTTTGGATATTATGTACGTACAAATTTTACCGTTTTTTTTTTGAGCTAAGCATCTATCCCTACTAATATTGAAAATGCGATCGTGATTTTTCTTTTTACTCCAGTCCGCGAAATATTCCGGTAGGTACCAATAATGTGGTCACGCCCTAACAGCCCGCACACTACGATACATCATTATGCTTCCAGTAGCTGTCAAATTAGAGATTTGTATCGCTCCTACTAAATAGTTGATAACTTGCCCACCTGGATGTGACTCATGACAGTTGCTGTCAAATTGTGTGCCGTGAATACCAAGCTTTATATGGTCGGAAATGCATTGTGTATGGTGAAGATAGATTGTCGTAATGACAGATTTGGGCAATGATTTGAGAATTGTTAATTGAAACGTGTCACGCATAAATTGTAACTGGTTCCTGTTATTTCGCTTGCGTAAATAAAAAAAAATATGAAGAGCACTTAGATAAATATTCTTCTGAAATCTTATGTATGGTTTCTCCATACGAAAGATCTACCCCTAAGACGACCCACTGACCCTAAATTGGTTGTTTTGGTGGACCCAAACAAAGCAGAACTTGTACTATGGGTACTAGACAACCTGATAAACATAGCTTTTTCATTGTATTTGTAAATAAATACACATTACACATAGAGATAACCAGGCTAAGTCAAACAACCATGTTCATGCACAAAAATGTTTATGCTGGAATCGAACCCGTGACTTCCGATGTGTCAGGCAGGTTCACTTACTACTGCGCCATCTGGTCGTCTTTATTAATTAAGCAATACCTAATCAAAATCATTCTAAGCACGCAGTTATATAATGATGTGAAGTAATTCATATACATAAGTAACTAAGGGAACTTTAAATTCATTTTAATCAACTTTAAGTAGCTCTATTAATCTTACCCGCCAAATAAAGATTAATATTAAAAATAATATTTCATCCGTTTAGTTAATTATGGTACCTGTAGAATATAACTGTTAGTTAATTTATAAAAGATATAATTCACGCAACAGAGAAGCAATTTATTTCTAAATAAATCAATTCGTACGCGCCGGAAATTACCGAATGCCAGAAAAAATTGAACACTCAAAATACAGTTACTAAACTAATTTATTGTTACCTTAACTTCAGAATTTTATCACCTTCAATGAAATATCATCTGAAGAATTAACGCGTTCCAATAACAGATAAAATAACAACTATTAAATGATATAGCTATATTAATACCTTCATTGTTATTTCGTATTAATTTTATAGGCCATTAAAAAAGGTTGTAAACATAACCATGATAATTATCTTGTCAATGACGTTGAGATGACGTTATTTAAAAAAAAATCTTTTATTGTCCGTTAAAAAAAGGTGTCAAATAACTTTGACTTTAATGTGGTGACATAAATATTGTTCTTAATTCAAAATTGGCCGATCGAACCTAAGGATCGAACCCTATTAAGAAGAAAATAAAGTTCCAATTATGAAATGACACTTATGACTTTTTATTTTTAGAGTGGCAATGATATTCAAACACAAATTCTGATTGCAACTTATTAGTACATGTTAAACTTAATATAGCAATAACATAATCACCCTTCACTATCTACAGAAATTAAAACTGTAACACCACTGTTACACAGACAGACAAATTAACCGTCTCCCATTAAATTCCCATTATTACTATAGGACAAGCAGTGTCCATAACACTTTGTTTGTTACTCTCAAGTATTTAGGTTGATGTTTGAAAGGATTATACACTCCTAAGCTTAAGGTCGTAACATACTTATCTACTTGAAAAGGTTTCGTTCAATCGGAATCGATCTCGCATCGGGGACAATAGGTCGGCATGGTGACGATCCGTTTCAGAGTTGATATGTGTGCTACGACCTTTGTCTGGTTTTCATGGTTAGTTACCACAATAATATTATGACAAATTGATGTCTATTGCATCTTGCTATATTTTTGTTGCTGAGTAGATTTTAGGGCACGAATTTGATCCTGTTTCAAAGGTTTTCTGTTAGAAATCGTCGAGTTAATAAGTAAATTATGAATAATAAGCGATATAATCTTTTAACCAAGTATTTTTTTTTCAAGCGATTCTTAATTTAAATTAAAATAATATCAAGGTTATCCAAGTTGGTGAGACACCAGTTGCCTTATTTGATGCTAAAACGCAACCTAACCTAACACTAAATAATTTCTAATCCCACTATATGTAGGTTTATATACAGAAAATTACATACATGAATCTCGTGAATGTAAGTCTTACATACTTCAAGCTAGGACAAACAATGTCAGGCGCTTCTAGGAGGCATGCCGAGTCGCGTAGATTATGTGTACCTAAATACCTAAGCCACTAGTCTGAATTCCTGATAGGCATAACATTCATCTTTAGTTAACCGGCTATACAAAATATTTGTTTTATCTAAGTAACACTAAAGAGCTATTTTTGCTGCTATTTTGTTAACGAAATGTCTCGTCAAATAATTTTGCTACCTTGAAGTAGGCTGTGAATTTGATTCCTAGTTGGCTAGTCTATTAAAAAGACTAATGATGAAGAATGTTTTTTTTTTCTTACATTTTGACTATCGTGAAACCTTGCTAACTTCAGAACATCAAAATTATTTTACGGAACATTTGAAAAACGTGTTGTTATGATGTGTGTATTGTTATTTTTCATTGTATTAGTGGTTAAAAGTTATTTTATGAAATAAAACCTTAAAACACGACTTACCTAACCTATCTGCTGTTAGCACTCTCCGCTTTATACTTACCGAAGTAAAGACAACTTAAAAACTAAGGAACAAGTTAATTATAGCTCGCTTATCTCGTGAACAAACGTTTTGACGGCGCGCCGGTACTCACAGATTAGATTGTAGATAATTACAGTCTGCCTGCAACTCAGCCTGTCTAGAAAGTGTTAGCACTAGCGTTTGTCTGCGGCACCACCTGTAATGTTGCCTGCAAAAATTATACATGCGCGTTTATGAAAATCAGTGAGCTTGGCTTGAAGAATACCTAATAAGTGTTTTGAACAAATATTTAGTTGGTTTTGTAGTCGCAAACTTCGCAAGTCTCGGTATCGATTACCGGGTTTGGCCGGAACCGTTTCTGGGTTTCAATCAACTTTCATAAAGCAGCCCGGAATCTGAGAATTTGGGGTGATACACGCATACTTATATGCACGTGAATATCGGTGATGCGCCTAATCTCTCTACAGTCGTATTGGATTGCCTGTACACATGTATTTGTACTAAAATATGTCCTGCGTCGCTGGATAATCTCCTTTAAAGAGAACAGACGCAGTTACCATCAATTGGCCTTGATGTCATTATTTTGAGTTTACCGCCTTTGCTAATTCATCAAATATGTATATACATATATTACTTGTAGTATTATCTAACTCTCTTTATGCCGCTTGTCAAAAATGTGTTATAAATGATTTGTAATCGCCACAGCCACATCCTTCATCTCCAACATAGAATGTCGGTCGTGTCTTATTAACTGCTGCCATTCATCCGACGATAATGAGTTTCCGGTAAAAGCTGGCCGAGCATTGAATAACTTGAACTTTGTCCCTTTTGTGTACCTACTTAGTACTTAGCCATCCAAGTTTCTAGACGTCGACACACCATTAGAAATTTTTGATCAATAAATTGTTGCCAAAACTTTTAAGCATTCATTCATAGATGACTAAACTGAACTAACTTAGCGATTATTTAAAGAAGGGGTATCATTTGGTATACAGAATTTAGATTTCACATAAAAGGCTTTGATGCACTTCATAGAAACTCTCGTAAGATACTCAGCCTGATAACTGCCAGGACTGCGGGATTCTTCGCTAGAGGTACCGCGACCCTGTTACACAAAGGGGTTCAGAAGGAACTAACTAAAGTGGGTATTGTAGTCATTAAAGATCTGCCACTCCCTTCAGCTTCCCACACGACGGAAAACGGGAAACATTTCAATGATTTCCCACTCAACAATAAAAAAAATATTGATCTTCTAGTAGTACCATAAAATTACCTTAACGATACAAAATTTCAAATCAAATTTCACCACGATAACAAAAGAAAATCTAATTTAATAAAGGCTACATGGGTACAACATGGATTGCATGTTATAAACCATTACCAGTAGCCTGGAGCAGCTTGTGCAAGCGAGCAGGACTATAACTGCAGACATAATTATAGGCTACTAACCTTTTACCTAACAGACTATTATTAATGCCTAGGATGATAAGAAGCGGTTAATCATTTCGAGCCAGACTATAATTTTGACGGGTACCCCTTTGATGTTGTTGGTGCTCAGTTGGTTTTAATAGAAGCTGTGGTAATAGTGATTTCAGTTAATGTGTACTTAATTATACCTATTCGTTTGGTTGAAGTTTGGTAATTTCCGTCCTTTTAAGGTATTATGCTTCAGTCAGAACTGACAGGTTCACATTTAACAGTTTATGTACACAATTTCTTAAGAAATCTCTTCCATCAGGTGCTATGGGATAGTGTAGTTCTTTACTAAAATTTTGATTTTTTAATAAAAGTTATTCTTCTTCTTCTTCATGAATATTACTGCCTTATTCGGAGCAAATTTTCTAATTATGGCTTTCCTTAGAAATATGTATTTCAGTATATTTAAATTTAAGCTCTTAGGAGTTCAAGAGTTCAAATTTTTATAATATCATTTGCATTCAAAATACTTCATTTGTAGGTCATATTCGTTTGATACCTTCAGCGATTTGCTAAGAACCACACTTTTGTCACATAAATTCAGGTCCAAGAACTTTATTATTGTTTCTATTACTAAGGATAACCCTTAATTAACAAGGTTTTTTTTCTGTTCTCCAACAGTGGCAGCAGTATGCATCCTGCTAGAAGTGGGTGCGCTACCGAGCCGGCGAGCCGGCTTCACCTGCAACGATCCAGCGCTGTCATATCCTCACACGGGAGACACGTTCTCAATATCGCTGGTGGCGGCCATCACTGTTATTGTGCCTTATTTAGTTGTGAGTATTTCTTTTATATTAGTATTTGTAACTTCGCCTACATTATCCACATGGATGTTATTGCTTGGTCCACTGTTGGATTAAGGCGTTCGCTAGATGATCAGGACTTCAGTGTCATTTCTATCTTGTTTTGTTGAAAACTAAAAACATACTATAGCCTTTCCTCAATGAATAAATTCGACTCAAAAACGTAATGTAACATCAATGACGCATGTAACGTAGTACGCGTAATAACGCAATGACGCGTTTCTTTTAGGACCAGTATGCATATTATACGTCTAGAGAAAATAGTGAAATTAGTAAATATTTGGTTAGAAATATTTATGATATCATTTATTTTAGAAATAAATAAATAAAAAGAACAAATTTTACTGCTGGCATGTCTGAGGCGAATAACCAAAGAGATATTTTCCATACCTATACGCCTATTTCCACCACAAAAGGACAATATTCAGTTGTATATTTGGATTGTATATTCTGTATTCCTAACAGTAACTTATCCGCTGTACAGAAGTACGGAAACTATTGTCGTGCAAACGCCATTGTACTGGCAACACCAGCTAATGTACACAGCTGTGTTTAAGTACCCACAACTTCAGACTTTTACATCAATGCAGGTGGGCATGCAAATGAGGCTGAAATTTCTAGAGATTTTTTAGGAAATAAATTCGTGCCAAGTTCTAATGCATGTAGAATTCTTAGCGGTATTTATTACGACAACTTCCTCACCAATTTCTTTAAAGTTGTTTAATTTTATCAATACGGGATTTATTTACGAGAAAAAGTCGTGGTGGCCTAGTGGTTAAAGCACCAGACTTTCGAGTAAGAGGGTGCGGGTTCGATTCCAGGTCAGGCAAGGACCAATGTAACTTTTCTAAGTTTATCTTGGAACCCAATGACTGATTAAAGGTGAAGGAAAACATCTCGAGGAAACCTGGACTATAAAGTCTGAAATCACCAACCCGCATTGAGCAAGCGTGGTGATTAACGCTCAATCCTTTTCCGTGGGAGAGGAGGCCTGTGCCCAGCTGTGGGATGATAAAAAGGCTGTGATGATGATGATGATACGATACGGGATAACGAAACAAATAACACGATTTATTGACAATCAATCTTTTAACATGAGAATATAGTTTGCATTCGAAAAAACAACTTTAAAACAGTCTTTTGTTTTCAAAAATATATCATGAACGTGTTGGCTTTACCATTCTGAAGAGACACGCTGGACAGTGACGCGAAATAAATTGACAAGCAAACTGTCAGTTGCAAGATATTTATTCTCAGAGTCAGTGTTTACAGCCTGTCCAGTGTCCATTAGAAGACAGACTGTCTATCATTTACTGGCCATTAATACAATGATGCGCGACTGATTTGTTTTTTATTGCTCTGATGTGTCGTTAGAAATTGTGCGTTGAATGTCGAAGATTATTTTGTTGACTGGTGTGGCTTCTAGCTAGCTTAGCAATGTAGATGTGTGAATAACGATGGATATCAGTGGTTTCCATTATCTGCGAGCTTATAAATAATACAAAGTAAATCAATAAGTCTTCAGAAGTCTTTACATGAAATGAGTATGTGGCGATGTTCTAATCTGCATTCAAATAAAACCTCTTTCTTCACTTTTGACATATCTTTCTTCTTCGAACCTAATTGAAAAGTTTTTTTGGAAATTCCATTCCATCCAATTCAATCCAATTCTCTGTTCCGTGGGAAATTCATCTTCATTATTGCATGCATTTTCGTCACATTGATGTTGGTACTTAAACACAGCGATGTCTTTTGTCTAATCAATAACTAAATTTGATGGCAATATTGGATACCAGAATTAGATATCCAAAAATGAAAAATCTGTTCCAAATGTTCATCGTTCTTTTTTATAACTAAAATTTTGCCCCCCAATTTTATAAAGTAGTGACACTAACAAACAATACATTACCATTCCCAATTTCAACAACGCCTTTATCCCCAGCTATGGGCAGTGGAAACAACCCTCCAACGCGAAGACGAGTACCTCAAGAAGAGTAAACTCCTCACCAGCGCCAAGACCGCGGCTCTCATCTACAGGGACTATATCTACGGATCAGTCTTCAACCTGACTATTTTGGAGGTCGTGAAGTGCGTCGTGGGGTCGCCAAGGCCGACCTTCTTTGATTTATGCCAGCCTGATAAGGCTAGTACTTGCAATGAGTGAGTATTATATTGTATTATAGTGTAAGATTGTCTCTTTTTGTCAATTAAGACCCTGTTTTCTTCGCGGGTCTGTGGGCGGGAGGGGTCACTTGATGATCTCCCACGAAAAAAAAGACCCTGTTTCCTTATCTCTCAATCTAGATCTCTTTAAAATTATTATTATGTATAAACACTTAAAGGTGGTACCTATAGAAACTCCTTAACCCTCATGATCCACTTTTTATTCTTACTATCCTTAACAACTAAATAAGTACGTAAAGTTTTCATAATTTATACACAATTATTTTACAGTGAGAATATACATTTTTGTGAACAGCATAATAATTGAAAAATAATTACAGTTCGGAGTACGTGAGCAACTATCGCTGCACGTCTACAAAGTACTCCCGCTACCTTCAGATCGACTCTAGCCGCAGCTTCCCATCTGCGCATGCGTCGCTTTCCATCTACTGCGGATTGTTCTTGGCTGTGAGTATTTTTAAACCTAAACCTGTTACCTTTAAATCATGGGTTCTATCGATGGTATCTATTACAATGACGATAAGTGATTACAGTCTAGAAAAATCTAATCAAAGGCCGAGCTCGGCCGTTTTCGATTTTAAAACCATTAGCAAAATGTGGAATTCCTAAAAGACCCTTTGTGGAAAATATTCATAATGTCGATCGATATAATAGTGTGTGACAGTACATTGCTCTGATCACATCAATAACAAATACATATAAGGATCCTTGCCTACGTAATTCACAAGCAATGAGGATTTTATAAATGTACTAGCTGTCCTTAGCGGTTTCACCCGCATCTTTGGTTACTGCTCCGCTCCCATGTGTCTTAGCCTGATGGTATATAGCCTATAGCCTTCCTCGATAAATGGGCTATCTAACACTGAAAGAATTTTTCAAATCGAACCAGTAGGTCCTGAGATTAGCGCGTTCAAACAAACAAACAAACTCTGCAACTTTATAATATTAGTATAGATAGTACATACATACATATATAGTTATGATTAACATAATCTCCCCACAGTGGTACCTCCAACGGCGAGCCTTCAGCTGGCACAACCGCTCAGTGCTCCTCGTGCCGCTGCTGCAGATCCTCTGCATCGTGTACGCCGCGGTGTGCTCGCTCAGCCGGCTCAGCGACCACCGGCATCACTGGTGGGACGTCTTGGTTGGCGGGGCCATGGGAGCGCTTAGTGTTTTGTACACGGTAAGTTAATGATTACTGGAACTACTTATTTGCAAACAAAATGAAGTATTTAGATACTTACTGCTCATAAGACGTTCAGACGACATTTAGGCTTACTGCTTATAAGACGTTTTGCACTATTGGACGTATCTTTACAACATTTTTATAATCACACGCTTAAACTAACGTGTTAAGCTTAACTCAAAATCCATTAACTCGTAAATAAATTTGATTTTTGACTTTTCTTGTTAACCAATCCATTTAACAAACATAACTCATCTCCTTCCATATTTAAACAAGAATTCCCATAAAACAAATGCCAACCACATTATTTACCGACAATTAAATTCCAAATTTAAATATCAACAGCAATTCGATTTCTTCTAACAACAACAACGTTTTGTTAGAGCCATAGATTGTAATCAGGTGTTGACATCACTGGCTATATTTTATTCCATTCTCGTTAGTTTATGGTACACAGGTAATAAACCTCATTAGTTCGTGTAAATGTTGGTGCATCGTGCAATGTTAGAATCGTTTTATGGCGGGATTGCTTCAACTGTTTATGTTTAAACACTTTATTGTGTTAATTGTGCTGTTTTGATTGAAATGGCTGCTGGTTGCCAGTTGTGTATTGTTTCAATGCAATTATACGATGAACCTACCGTTTGTTAATGTCATTGAAATAGCTGAATAAATTTATGAGCACACTAGTGAGAAGTCAACAATAAGCACCTGCAATTTGCTACTGCATTTAAAAAAAAAAACTTTCACAAAGGAGACTAGAAGCTAGTAATTAATACACAACGTGCATCGGAGAGCACGTAAATACGTAAGGACCGACGTCCTGCGCTTGATCTCTCTCCGGTCGTGTCGGATGACCATCATATAGGACTTAGAGTGAAGAGTGAAGGAGTAGAGATTGCAACTTTTTTTTTCGTTGGAAATCATCAAATAACCCATTCCGCTGAGGATAGATATTACAGCTGTATCTACAAAAATGAACACTATAATAATACCCTACACAGTTAATTGATCTCTTAGAGAGAACAGCCACCATGGCCGACAATCGGCCTGGTAGCTAGCCATTGCTAATATCACACAAATTAATGTCTTCCATCTTTGTATTTTATTCACATAAAACTCAATTATTAAATTTGTATTACACATAGTGCAAGAAGTACCGAATTTCGTATTTTTACTTACTTAATCTTTCTTTTCTCAGGTCCTAGTTCTATGCAAGAACTTCTCGCAGCCAGCCGTAGTCAGCACGAGTGACATTTCAAGCAGTGACGGTAACAACCATCAGTCAGTCCGACGGCTTCTCTCCAGCGACGCTCATGTGGTCGTGCCCTAGCCTCAAGCGGTGTAAGCGTCACGCTTACTTACATACTTGACTTGAAGTGAAGTGAGTTCGTTCAATCGAATCCGTGCTCAAAGAACCCAACGGAATTCGAATTAGGTGAGGTCTGAATCTCAGTAGCGTAATATCGCTGTATGGTTTTTTTATTGAAAGTTTTAATGAGATGTAGATATTTAGAATTATAGTTTGATTTCTTGAAGTTAGGGAGGACGTGGTTGATTTTGAAGTCCTGATCTTAAGCAAAGTAAGTCTCGAGCTTACTTGATTTGTAAGTTGGACGAATAAGAACTTTTTAGAATTCATGGACTGAGAACGATTTGATTTATAATAGGAACTTATTGGTTTGTATCGGATTATCGAATGTATGAAATATCTCCGAGTTCGGAGATGAATCAAAACTGTTTTATGTTAATAATGTGCGTAGAAAAAGAGTCTTTGGTAACAAAATAGGTGTGTTACTTCATTTAAATGATTTAGAGGACGTAGGCGAATTGAAGAAATGTTCTGTTAGCTTAGCGTTATGAAGAGCGTTGTTCAAATCTTTTTATTAGCGATACAAAATTAATTTTATTCGCGAACGGTGGTAAATTGTAAATAAGAGTAGTTTTTAGTGCGAGTGATTAGGAAATTGTGATTTAATTCCGATATTTCACTGTAGTTGCTCAGATTTCATAATGTCTGCTTATGCTTAGAAGACTAGGCTACTTGAGTAAAAAAAATATTAGTAGCACAAACGTCAACGGAATATATCAATAGGTACTTTACAGGCCACATCAAAATTAAAATAAATTGAATTTATAAAAGTAACCTTTTTAAAATAAATGTGTTAAGCGACGATATTTTTGTGACATGGATATTCACTTAGCAACCCCATGAGATTATCCTTTTATCTTAATTCCCCTTTGAAATGGGGGATGTCCCATGTTTTCTTAGAAGCGTCATATTTTAAAGGGGAATAGCCCCTCTAAGTAACTGTGTTTACAAAGACAAATTGGTTCTATCATTTGTTTTTTTTTTTTTAGGAAATATAAATTTCGGAGGCCGAACTTTTTCATTTATTCTTTTGTAAAGCAATACGATGATAAAGTTTTGAAAATAGAACGTTTTTCGAACGGCCTATCCATTTCTTTTTTCAAAGGTTATTTCGGATTTCAAATTATCATGAATGGAACAACATCAAGCAATAATTCATTAAGTAAAATAACGGTTTTTAGAGGTAAAATAATCAAAAATTGCGCCTAATTATTATTAAACAATGAGTCATTCGTAGTTGTATATTTCATTATAATTATATATAAGTTAATTATAAATTGAGACCAGTGATGTTTTAGTGCAGATTTGTAAAATAAATTGTGTATATTTTTGTATAAAAATACGTAAAAAAATATACACAATTTATTAAAATAATAATACAGTGCAGCATTAATATTTAAAATAAAAAAATCAATGTAATAGTACGGTTTCACGGCGTAACACTACTTACTAATTTATTAATTAATTGTAATATTAAATATTATTAAAATACGTTTTTTTAATAATAACAATATTTTGACAGTATTCACTGCTTAGTACCTGTCTAGTCGTAAGGTAATTAAAAAAATATATTTATTGTTAACATTTTTTTTTTTTCATAAAAACATTGTTATACCTACCCACCTGTATTTATAATAAATAACACATTCATTTTGGGTTTTGGCCGGTATCTGAAAATAATAATTGAAAATAAATTATTATTTTTATTATTTCAACAGAAAAAATAATAATTGTTTTTGTTAATTTGCTAATATTTTTTTTAAGAATTTGACATTCCTGTGCATTTAGTATACTAATAGTTTTAGTATTTTCTATCTAAAAAAATTGTAAATATTCTTTTTAAGGTGTAGATGTGTGTATGTGGCTGACTGAGCTCTGTATGTGAAATTGTATAAAATAAAATGAATTAAACAAAATGAAACGTGTTTGTCTTTATTTTCAAATAACCTAAAAAACAATAAATAAATGAATTGAGCTTTGTAAGTGGCTTACCCAAATATCCTTCCTGATGGTATGTTCGTCGGATTGTTGAGCTCCTATGTTACTGTTGAGTTCGAAAAATGCTTACCAGCTGATTGGACGGGTCCATTCAAACCTATTATGACACTAATCAAAAGGTCATTTCAAACACAAACCTTCATTACTCACACATTAGTATTTTAACTTATTTTATGTCTGGACCCTTGAGTTTGTTTCGGCGTTTCTTCTCATGTTAGAAGTTAGAAAATACCGACGACCTCATCTCGTTTTGGAGAAAAAATGTATTGACGCAAGTAAAAGTGTTGATTTCAACCTATTTTTTGACGCCATTTATAATAACGTTTATCATTATCATTATTTTGTAACCAATTTATTATAGTAATACATAATTAGAAACAGAATTATGACACCCTTACGAAACTAAATTTATCGAGTAATAACATCAAGAACTTTTTATGATAATAATAACAAACTTTTCATGAAGCTAATTATACAACATACGCTCCATCACAACAACACAGCGGGACACAAAAAAATAATTAAACTGAACCAACTCTTAACTAGACAAAACTATTTGTAATTACACTCAACATCGGATGAAAGTAACTTTTAAATATTCAAATAATTGTAAATGGTAATTGGTTTGTTTTATTACCTACAAAAGAGAAAGAGAAAGTTGACTGTACTACGGAATTCTGTAGTTGAAAATACCGATGTATCCATAAAGTATTGTAGGGACGTGACTTTTCATACAGCAGCAGGGCCTCCAGGTAAATACCGTCGTCCCAGTAGGTTTATAAAGGAAACTTCTCAAATATTTTACTTGGCATTCATTTTTCTAATGAGGAGTGAAGGTAGAAATACCAAAAAATTGGTTATTTAATTAGAAAATTAAAATAAAAGAAGGGCAAATTAAAATAATGCATCAAAAAGCTCATCCGCCTCGCTGTCAGCGGAGGTCGTGCCCAAGAGGCAGGCCGCATTGCCACGTTGAGATTCGTTGGCCAGCCTGCTGCGGGTTGTCCGTAAGAGTGACCGTGGCCCTGGCACACAGGGACCTCGTTTTAGTCAGTAAGAGTCTGACAATCTCTACAGCTACACCCTCAGCGGGAGGGGTCATGTGATGATACCACGAAAAAAAAAATTGGCCAGCCTTTTGGTCACATGTGGACTCCACTAAGCGCTTATTTATATTTTTAAACAGGCAGGATATTCCATACTAGATACAGTCGTATTTTTATTAAATTATAGGTCACCTATAAATATAACTCAATTCTTTCTCCACAAATCCCGGAAGAACAAGGTAAACTAATAATATAATCACCGACACTGCAACGATGACAGTCTACTAAATCAACAATTTTATGACATAATAATACGGAATGAAAGAATGGTGCTAATCCAGGCTATTTTCATAACAATCATAACAGAACATAAAAGCATTCCTTAAAAACGGTCTGAACAGAAATAATATGCATTCATGTGCTTATAAACATAATTAATTATGTTTTAAATATGTTTAGAAAAAAATATATAGGTGAAATCAATTAAAAATAGGAATTATTGTTGTTATTAAGAATATTAATTTATTCAAAATTAAATGAAATATTTTGTTGAGATTTTAAAACTAGAGGAATTTTATAGTTATATCCATTTTTCATAATTGTGTAATAATAATATTTTACATCATTATAATGGTTCATAATTTCTAATTTTCTAAACAATAAAATTTGAAAATGTTCCCTCACTACAATAAGAAGCTGGTAACGACTGCATACATCCTAGCTCCAGAAGTAAAAACTCAAAGAATAATGTGAGTGAAGTCAACTCAATGTTTTGCGTGTGCAAGTGCGCAGCGCCGGGTACATAAATTAGTGAAGGTTTTGAAGCGGTCAGGGCTGGTAAGGTACCTAACTATAATAGGGTATTTGACTGTGTTTGATTTTGTACAACATTTTTAACAAAACAAATAAACACACGCACTAGGAACATATTTCTAAAAACAGCGTCAAAATTGGTTGATAAATGGAGTAGCAATCAACATTTTTATATTCGTATGATGAAGAGTGGGATCACAGTGGGGACATCTTGCTATCTCTTTTGCACATGCGTAATCAAATAGCGTTGACGTCACAAGCTTGTATGTGCATCCTTTTTCTGTTATTTAACTATTTGACTTTTGAAAGGTTTATAAATTACTTATTTCTCAACGGATTCCAAAAATTCTTTCTGATTTTGGTTTTTTTAAATGTTACTTTTGATATGAATAATTAAAAAAAAAGAGTCAAATACCCTATTGTGTGAATATCGTCACTAATAAATGTTTCTAGACTTTCGCGACTTGTACATATATATGACTTGCACGTATAATAATACACAACACACGGGTCTTATCAGCGATTAAAAATGATTATATTATATTTATTATAAATTAATAAATAAATGAGTCGTGGTGGCCCAGTGGTTGAAGCACCAGTCTCTCAAGTATGAGTGCGCGGGTTCGATTTAGGCAAGTTTGGACTATAAAGTCTGAAATCACAAACTCGCATTGAGCAAGCATGGTGATTCACGCTCAATTGAGCATGGTCAATCCTTCTCTGTGTGAGAGGAGGCCTGTGCCCATCAGTGGGACGATTGATGAAATGAATTAATTATAAAAAATGTTGTCAGTATAAAGTGTAGGGTAGATATGAACTGAGAAACAGTAAATTGTGACGACCAAGTGAGGGTAGTTAAGAAACCCTGTACTCTGCACTTCACGGAGACGCCGCTAGCTGTCATCAGTCCACCCGTGACCACGGTCGGTGTAATTCGGCCGAAACGTCGGGAGAAATAGAGGTAGACCCGTGTGTTGTGTATATAATCGCCACTAATATTATGAGTGCCAAAGTGAGTTTGATGGTTTCTTTCACCGGAGCTGCTCCATCCAGCTGCATCTCGTGTATAAATCAACAATATCCAGACGTGGGCTGCTTTATTTCTTCAAACAAACAAAGTGATTTCAGCGTCACCCAGGAACTTTTCGTCCCCCCCGACTAGTATACCAACGAAACAGTAGCATTTTAACAGGTTACGATGTGTCAGTTTATTCTTCGGTTTTCCATGTGTCTTTCGCGATTTCTGTAGACAAGAATTTCAAAAGTAACCAATAAACTCACTTTATTAGATGATAAATGGTAAGGACAAGTCCTTGCCATCCCTGCTAGGAGAAAAAAACAGGCACCTATCCTGCTCGGCGTAAAATAGTGGATAAAAAATAAACGAAGAAGCAACAATCACGAATACTGTGGGTTATAAATTTTGTCGTGACTAAGGACGCCTACAGACGTACGATACGATGCCTGGCTATGTATCTCAAACGTTCTATTTGAAAATACACGAAACAGAATATGTTTAATATAAATAACTTTAAATCGTACATACAGATGTTAATGCCAGATAGACAGAACCAAAAAGCTCAACATAATAACTATGTAGGTATCGGTAGTGAATTTTCTTACCATGCTGGAGGTCGCAGGTTCGATTCCTGCCTAGGTCAAAATATTTGTGTGTCTCTGTGTGGTGCTATATAATAATATTTATGTATTTATAGAAGACACGTAACTATACGAAAACATTTATCAATTGTCTAGTATCTATCCATTAATAGATGGCGTTGTGTGAGTGTATGATGGTAATTCTTTTCAGAGAAAACACATAGGAAGTGGTGAAGGGTGGGCGTTTTGTTGAGCTGTCTTTTGATTTTTGACAATCGTGCTAATTTATCAGTCTATTTGAATAAATGATTTTGATTTTGATTTTAATGAGTATTTAAGAATATAAAATTGGTATTTTCCCTATGGGATGCAGGTGGGACAATGTAAAATGTTGAGATCCTCTGACCGGTCCTGAGATAAA
Source organism: Heliothis peltigera (assembly GCA_958496145.1). NCBI lineage: Eukaryota > Metazoa > Arthropoda > Insecta > Lepidoptera > Noctuidae > Heliothis > Heliothis peltigera. Next base: position 1,998,962 of record OY292338.1, read on the forward strand.
GAGAAAGATGTATGCGTCCGATAGGTGTTAAGATAAGGATCTTCCAGCGATCAGTAGCGTCTTCCTCGCGGCGTGACAACTGTTCTTTCTCGAGTACAATGTTGTAGCTGGCATTTGTTTCTGTGAGCTTCCTGTCACCTGCTTCTATGTATGGTAATTTAGTTTTCAAGTGTCTTGTTGGTCTAGTAGCCGCATGGCACGACTGCCGAGCACGTGGTCTCAGGTTTGATTACCGGGTCGAGCCGAAAAGGCTTTGTGGGTTTTAAGAAACTTTCTCAAAAGCAGCACGGTGTCTGGAAGTTGGTGTTGTATCGGAAATGTTGGTCCTGCGCCTGATCTCTCTCCGATTGTGTCTAATTACCAACCTATCGGGCTAAGAGAGAGAGAGGGAATAGAGAGTTTATATATGTCCTGCTCAGGTTGCTAATCTCTTTACAGAAGAAAGTCGCTCTTGCAAGCGGTCTTGATGCCACTATTTGACTAGTTACTGCCCGCGTTCTTACTCACGTATATCCTAGAGCATTAAGAAATTATTTAAACGCATTACTAGCAAGAAAGAGCAAAACTCGCGTCACACCAGGGTCACCTTTACTACAAGCAGCATTATATTGATTCAGATCAAAGCTATCCAGTAGCTTAACATTAATCTTGTGACTATTGAATTTCCAGTACTTGACTTATATTATTAGAAATAACCAATAACATTGTGAAACTAAGTCTAAAGACTGATAGGCTAACATCTGCTATAAGTAAAAGTCAACGGTAAGTTAATAGCGATGCAAATTATATTGATATCTGTACTTTGTACCTGTTCCCTTTAATGGGTTTAGAAAGGACACGGATGCCATTAAGGTACTACGAATGTGCGGAACTGGTGTTGTAAGACTCTCCGGAAGCGCATCTTCATCTCATAGTTTTATGACCAAAAAACATGACACTGTAGAGTTCTCAGCTTCAGCTTCGTTTTTAGAGGTATATATTATATAGGCGTCCCAAGAAAGCTCAAAGAAAACTTCAGATGTAGGTACCTAATTCACATGAAGTATTTATTTTTGTCTTGAGGGCTGACGAACAACTGATTTTTACTTATTAAAAAACTAGCTACTTTTTTTATTTGAATCCTTATTTAATTAATGTTCCGGCCAGACACATAATGTTAGGATGTAAAGAGGTCACATCTCTACAGCACCCTCTTATGGTTTTTGAACTGTATGCCTATTAAATCGACTTCTTCGATAGGTCTTTCAGCAGAATACGTACTTCCCTCATAATTCCTTTGAAAATAACCTCATTTCGTTATGGGATAAAGGACAGTAAAAGTTTCTAAAATGGCAGAGATTACCCAAGATAATCGATAGCCACCATGAGTCTCGTGGTTAAAGCTCAGCCTATCAAGTGTGAGTATGCTGATTCGATTCTGTGTCAGCCAATGCAACTAAAGTATTTATTTATTTGGGAAAACAAACAGCTACACAAAAGTTTCTTAATTAATAAACCTTAATACAAAAAGTCTATAATGTAAGCGTAACTCACGACGTTATCCACATGTTACCTTAATATATAATATAAAACAAGAACTAACTAGGCATGCGAGTGAATTTAAATTTGGTATATCGTATGTATAAAGTATATCTTGGACACCGAGTAACTGTGGTTATTAACAATTCTTTTCTCTGTGAGAGGAGGCCAACAGTGGGACGAAAAAAGAGTATTCAAACTCTAAGCTAAAATACGCAACATGAGGCAAAATGGACAATGTGCTACACAAAATATTCACAGGAAGAAATATTTAGAACAAAATGACCCTAGTATTGACTGAGTCTCAAACACATTCACCAGTATCGTTCGTTTCAGCCGAAAGACGTCCACTGCTGGACAAAGGCATCTCCCAAATTACCAGTATACTTAACTGTTACTACTTCTACAGTAACAAGTGACGCAGTACAGTGATCACAGTTCAAACATTACCAGCGAACTCTACAGTTATAACCTTCTAACCCAAATAAGAGAAAGGGCCATATTTGCTCTTTAGCAACCTGATCAAATCTTAATAACCATCTTTAATTGGTATTAATTGCATTTCTCCGGCCATTTTGGTTTTTTAATTGATGCGTGTTTCGTAATTATTATTTTGATTAGCATACTGAGTTAGTGTCTATTTTTAGGTTAATTTGCATAGCTTTTTCATTTCCTGCAGTTTCTTTTTTAAGGTCTCGGGTTCTATGCCTGGGTCGGGCCGAAATAGCTTAGAGTCTAGAAGTTGGTGATTGATACACCCCTACATCGGAGACAATGTACATGTCGGTCCTGCGCCTGATCTCAAACACAAATTCTAAATCATTCATTCAAACTAGCACTTTTTGAACGTCAAAAATTACAAAAGACAGCCCTCAAAATGCCCACCCTTCATCTCTCTCCGGTCGCGTCGGATTGAAGTCAAATCAGACTATAAGCATGAGGGGATAGAGTTTACACCTGTGTCTGCGCAAATGTGTGCACTATAATATGTCTTGCGCAGCTGACTTATTTCATTAGAGAGAACTGCTTCCGTTGCCGGCAATCGGTCTGAACCCCATTATATAAATAAATAAATAAGACTTTTCTCCTTTGCAAGATCATAAGTAGGACGTCCCACCTACCGTAATGAAGTGTAAGGAAGAGAGCGTTTAGTGTTACATAATGATCAAGTTCGGATAGGAAGAAGAAAGCTAATAATTATTTGCATATAAACATTTAATGACTTTTCCTAGTTTAACTGACTATTTTGGAAAGGCTTCTATGGGTATTTAATGGCTCGTTATAACTGAGGTTGGTCGCAGAACTGTAGAAAGAAATCTGTGTTTGTTTGATCCGCTTTCGAGAATAAACTCATCATCATCCTCCTGCCCCTATCCCAAATTTTATTTGGGGTCGGTGCAACATGTTTTCTTTTTCCACGCTCTTCTGTCTGCCGTCATCTTACAAGTTACATTCATTTTAGCCATACCGACTTTCACACAATCCAATCAATGAGCATGAATGTGAATACATTCATTCAAAACCTTCCTCACAACATGATCCTCATACGAGAGAGTGCCTCCGTGATTCGGAAATGTCATTAATACATCTTTGGGATTCGATACGGGTAGTCTGACGCCAGAAAGTCAGACAACTAGTCTTACTAAGAAATATAAAGCCCTAACCTTATATAACCCCTTACTTACCCGGGTAACTTGAATCCGATCCCAACACAGCCCGGGAAAGAGCTAGGCAGATAGGTAATGTTTATTGATATATTGTGTGTTTTATGCAGGCATTTTTATCTAATAATTAATTTACATTCATAGACTAAAATGAAAAATTATTTAAACTTTTTTGATCCTCCAGAGCGCTTAGTTTAACAAAACGAGCCAATAAAATGTACTTATTTGAGATCGATTTTATCTCGATGCGATCGCCGATTGATATCAATTAACAACCCCGTTACCATAGCAACAATGTCTGCGAACACCAATAACAAAGACTGTTCTTATCATTTGCATTTAATTTTTAACCTTAAAACTGTACTCCCAAAATTCATAATTGCTTGCACTCTAGAGAATGCAAATAAGAAATATTTTCACCCAGTTTTAAGCTTTATAGTAATTGATATAAAGTATGAATTCCTTTGATAGTACACACGTAATAATAAACTTGAGGACAGTGCGTGTTTTGTAACCATGAGAATCATTTAACAGTATCTGATGTTGCATTTTATAGTCCTAAAAGGGTCCTATGACAACCCTACAAGCATTTTCAATCGTAAAAACGTTTTCTGGGAGACCCTCAAAAACGCATGGCGTGAGGATCCAACATTATCATAAAAAAAACAAATTCCTGGTATTCTAATCTTGTTAGATCTAATTGTACTTATTTTGGGGTGGTTTTGACAATAATGTATTTTAATAGACATGTGTAAAACTCATTTATCAACTTAATTAACAAATCATATTAAGTGCCTGTTTCACCACCTACGAATAAGTTCTAGTTCGTTTATTTGGTAGATAATTTCATACACATTCTGTTACATTTTTGAATGTATTCGGTAGATAGTGGCTATTCGGACATCGTGAAACTGGCCCTAAACATTCATTGAAGAGCTTATAATTCAAATCAATGAATTCCTCATCATCACTGCCCACCGGGCTACTGTAAACAACATGCGGACATTTTTAAAATTAAAAGTATGGTACGTTTTGTATGTGGCATATAAAGAAAGAAAAAAAGCGTTTGATTGCGTTATTAAAGACGCATACGTAATAATATACACAACATACAGGGATAATCGTCGGTTTTGTGTCACCATTACATACATTAAAATTGTCTCAAAAGGGCTTCAGCGTGTTGGCTTCGGCCCCACGTTCGCCTTCTAAAAATCCGGGACTCTATAGTCCCGCGGTCTAGTAGAGACATACAAAATAATAATAGTATGCGTCACAACCACGCAATACGGACCTCGCTCAGCATGACTGCGGCCTTACACGGAACAAAGTCTCAGAGCTGATTTTCAGCGATAGCCGATTTCAGTCATATCTGTCTTCAGTAAACTCATCTATAAGCATGAACTCTAGTAAGACACTCGCTATTTCGCGTAACTGTGTAGTTTATTATAAATATTATGCATCTCTGTCACAGTGCTATGCGGTGCAATGTGGGTCGGGAATGTTATTCCTATTCATTTTCTTTAGGCGTAATTAAGGTTCCGAATCCAAGTTATGAGCTAGAAGCATAAATTTGATTTGAATAATACTGGCTTCGGCCCCACGTTCGCCATTTAAAAATCCGGGACTCCACAGTCCCGTTGTTTTGAAGTAATACAAATATAATAAAAATAATATTCTTCACACATTCACACAACGTCGTCTAGTCCCAAATTAAGAAGAGCTTGTACTATGAGTACTAAGCAACAGATAAGCATACTTATTCTTTTTGTAAATACATACATCTTATACATAAGGCACACCCAGACCAAGTCAAACACACAATATTCATGCACAAATTTGACTTATGCAGAAATCGAACCTGCGAACTTCAGCTCAGATACACTTACTACTACGCCATCTGCCAATCCTGTCTCCAGCCAATCCATATATGTATGTAGTAGACATATTGTTGTTAGACTTATTGATATTATTTTTGTTTCGACTTAACAAGAAATTAGAAAAGGATAAAAGTTATAAGATACTGTTCTACAAAGTTTTATCTCTAATCTTATGCCTTGTACCACAGCAAAAACAACAAAACACACGATACATTAACCACGACTACATAACATTCTAAGATTGAACACGGCATTAAAATCTTGTAAGTTGACTGACATATACAAGATTGTGAAATATGTATTATTTATATTGTTGATATCTGCAATATATTACAACTAGTTTAACAGAATTTTGAAATTTTATATTCTTACATTTTTATTAACTTGATAAAGCTATGGAGCGTTCTGATTTAATGTTATAGTATATTGATAAAAGCCCTGTTTAACATACTCTGAATGCAATTGATATATTTCCATAAATATGAATTTTATTATGCATATAGATTGGTATTCAAAATTATTTTAAAGTGTGGGAATTCTCGCCTCTATATTAAGTAATGTACATATTTTATTTATATGTCTGGGTATTCTTGTAAATGATGATCTACTACTATCTAAGAAATGACTGCAATTATTATTAAGGGCGGGTTTTCAGATTGGTATCTCTACTCGTGATATTTTCTCCTTTTGACCGCCACAGTCACGTATAGATGACAATCCAAAAAGTGTCCAGCACGCCACGGTCACGACTACTACATCACAGACTTTTAAAGTTAAATCAGTCAATTTTAATCGATATACTTCCGAACGCACTACTGCATTGTAGGCATTTTTGGGTGAATTCTTAGCTTAGCGCTGAGGGGACGTCTTTCTTTTTTGATGTGGCGTTCAAAGTGTTAAAGTAAGTAGGCTAGATTAATAATTATATCGCTAATTACATAATATTATATCTCTTACTAGTTTCCACCAGTGGTTTCGTTCATTTCCCAGGAGAATATACATATTTTACGCATGTACCGTATAAAGAGTACCCTTGCTCGATAAATGGGCTATCTAATAACATTTGCTGGGGAGTTTGTTCCACCATTTCCTCTTCCCAGCGATAACATATAGGAAGTGGTTAAGGGCGGGCGTTTTTTGGGGCTGTCTTTTGTAGAATTGACCTACAAAAATAATTGTTTTGAAGGTTGTTTTCAGCCTAATTTTAAAAATGACTTTTTGTCTTTTGTCATTGGAAGAATTTTTCAAATAATTTCAGCAATTTTCGAGATTTAAGCAAAGAAACATATAAACAAATAAATTCTAAAGCTTCATAATATTAGTATAGATTCCTCTTAGCTTCTTCCACATTTCTGTAATATACATTGCTCATCAAACACGTGCAATTTAGGCCACATAGAGCTATTGCCTAAGCAATACTTATAACTTCGCAACACCTATTATCATCACGACTTGGCTATCATTACTCCGGAATGAAGATTGCAGTATTGCGTTTATCCGACTGCGCAGGAGTGTGTAATGCATTTGAAATGGCCGTGCGAAAGTGTCAATGATATACGTAATATTATATTAATGGTCCTGTAATAGTTTTATAGTTTCCTGTTGTTAACTTGTCAAGTAGGAATATAATATAAACGCCAGTACATCAAGCTCAATCTGTAAAATGTTGTCAATCAATATTGAACCTTATGCTTTAGAAATAAAGTTGAAATCTCAATAAATGGATTACGGATTGTGCTACACATCAACCCACTATAATCTGTAAAATTTCCTCAATACATTTTCAACTTTATGGCTGAAGCATATGGTTCAAGGTTGATTGGGAAAATTTTACAGTTTCGGGTAGCTTGATGAGCTGGTGTAGAAAAATGGCAAGTAGCTTCTAATGGGAGTTGTCTTAGTATTATTTAATAGACATAGTACCAATATGTTAATTTTGAACTAACGAACTAACGGTGAACATTCATTATGGGTTTCGCTTATATCGTTAGGGCCTTGTTAGTAATAGCCCTGTATTTAATACAATATTTCTGGAAATTATCATAAATTTGATCATAAACAAAACGTATTTTTATGGAATCTCTTCAAACACTCTTGGTGCTTATCGCTGAAGCATACGGTTCAAAGTAGATTGGGAAAAATTGACGGTTTCCGGTAGCTTGATATACTGGCGTCTGTACCGTCGTCAGTACCATATACAGGGTGTAACGGAAAGGGGTATACATCCGAAGGGAGGTCAATATACTCGTAAAACTGAACAACCCCTTTCCTTTACACCCTGTATAACGAAGATTTTAGGGTAATTTAAGAAAAAATAATCAAGTAGGTAACTAAAGAATAAAAACTTATTACATGTCGAAAATCTCAAACCCGCCACATTATCACACTCATGTCATGCATTATTGTGACAACGGGAATTTGAATAAAAACTCAAAAGACTCGTACTTTAGCACCGCTTACTATAGACTTAAAAGCATATAAAAAAATATCAATTCCCACATTCGATTTCAGAACTCAAGTGGTAATATTTGTGAGTGCAACACTGATCAAATTAACCAATAAATAAGTTGTATTTGAAGAAGTTGTGTTATCTGAAGCGACTTTTGTTGACCAGCTAAGTAAATAGTGAACACTTAGATGTAGGTATGTTAATGTTATGTAGTTGTGCAATAGTTAATAATATGCTAATAAGTTATTGGGATTGGGAAACTCGTGTTGTGTGCTGTACTGGTGATGGCAAAAGTGTTAGCGGTGTAGTGAGATGATCTTTTATTTTCTTTTGTTTTTTTTATTTACTATTCGTAATTATTTAAATTTCGAATAAGTGGTAAACCTTTTGGTTTCATTTACAGTAAGTTTTAAATTTTAATCAACTTTTAGATCATATGATATATAGTTAAAAATGGTGATAAGGAAAATTTTACAAAAGCTTTACCTATCTGCGCAGGTTACTTTAATTATCTACAAAAACCATTGAAGTTGTGCCTATCAGAAGATTCTGATCGTGAATAAAAAAATAACCTAATTATCATAGATCAATACAGACTTTTATTAATTTACTAGAGAACTAACTTTAACAACAGCACCAAACAAAAATAATTTACAACAAACGCACAGTTCGAAACATAACCTTTCCACTTTCTTACACAACTGTACGCGACTCTCAATCGCTCTCGTAAATGGAGGAAGAGGTTTCCATGCAGTAACAGATACTGGCCACACCACTATTGATATAACACTCAGAAAGATTAGATACTTTATGCCCTTTAAAATAACGTCGCGACATTTTTCCCAAGCCTAATAATGTTATTTTTCGTATGAACAGCAAGCTGCCTAACAAGCCCTTTTATTTATTATACATGTGTGATGCCCACTAAAGTTCACTCATGTTTCATGTTCCTCGCATTCTCTGGAACGATCGGTCGTCGGCTGCGAGAGGTGACAGTGCCGCAGGACATAGGTATTATAGAGCACAAGCATTTGCGCAGACACAGGTGCAATCTCTATCCTTCACTCTCATAGTCCGACACGACCGGAGAGAGATCAGGTGCGGGACCGATATTATATTCTTCATTTCCAACTTTCAGACTCCATGCTGCTTTGTGAAATCTTTTAAAACTTACTAAGCGATTTCGAACCCATAGGAATCTAACTCCCTGAAAAAGCGAGCTATGCGTCTAATAGACCAACGAGGCCACTCTACACTAGGTACTGATCCGATTTGAAAAATTATTTCAGTGTTAGATAGCCCATTTATCGAGAAAGGCTATAGGCTACTTACCTGGGTTCGCGGAGTTGTTCCTCCAGGACGCTGGTGAAACCGCTGGTGGAAGCTAGTCATATTTATGTGCAACATGCATACATATTATTAATGTAGATTCTATTATATGTTCCTAAATCTTGCCGCTTCGCATTCCTACATTCCTTCCCAAATGTAAAATGTCCAAACAAATGTAAGAGTCGTGTTTACATCCATTTTCGAATGTAAACAATAGCATTAAATAAATACGGCACTTTACGAGTGGTTTGGAGGAATCTTACCATATCCTAAACCATTCTGAAATAACAATCCTTGGTTCAGAAAGGAGGACGCTATGTCTTATATGTCAAGGCGTGAAAACGCCCACCCTACACAACTTCCTAAGTGTTTTCGCTGGGAAGGAGAAGTGGCGCAACAAACTCCACAGCAACACATGTATGTCTGCTGGGTTTGAAGAGCCAGATATGATGATGATGATGATGATGGCATCCAGGCCGATTGTCGGCTACGGCGGCCGTTCTCTTTTATGGAGATCAGCCAGCTGCGCAGGACATATTATAGAGCACAAGCATTCGCGCAGACACAGGTGCACTCTCTATTCCCTCACTCTCATAATCCGATGGGACGGCAATCCGACACAACCGGAGAGAGATCAGGCGCAGGACCGATATTTACGTGCTCTCCGATGCACGGGTGAATCAATCACCAACTTCCAGACTACAGGCTGCTTTTATGAAAGTTTCTCAAAACCCACAAAGCGATTTCGGCCCGACCCGGGATTCGAACCCGAGACCCCGTGCACAGCAGTCGCACCTTGCGACCACTAGACCAACGAGACAGTGTGTTAAGAGCCAGATATGTACAATAACGAGTCCAATATCCAATTATTTGGGCATTTAACTTATACACTTAAACACAACAAATACCGTCCAGCATAAACTACGGAAGACATAAAGTTCGGTGGTACGGCGCCACGAGAGTCCGCCTTGTGTCAGTCACCGGGACGCGGCTTCCAGTCTACTGGGTACTTGGATAATTAAAACAACCAAACACGCCAGTGCCGTGCCTTTCCATCTTCCAAATGCACAAGAGCGCGCTCATGCATGTAACTGTGTGCGTCAAATTGATGCTTGTGTCTGTCGATTTTGTTGTGTGCGTGCGTAGTGATGTGAAGGAAAATGCTTGAAAGAGCTAGCACTATTTGTTGGATTGCCCCTAAAACTCGCTATATTCCTTCTGGAGGTCCCTGTGTGCCACTGCCAGGGCCACGGTAACTTTTGTTTTGCAAACAATCCACAGCTCCGGCAGATTGAATTGTCACTCTCGTGTTAAATTGGTAGTCTTTGTCATATAACAATTTTTGATCATGGCGATTCCAGTTGGTTCAATAGTCTGGGTGCGTTCTGTATGTAAACAGACAGACATACGGTTTCACCGCTAACGCTAATCTACTGTGTTTGTATTGTTCCGTTTTTTTAACTCCGAGTCTCCGACATACGCGTGTTGCGGTGTATGTCACGGTTTGGTGTTTTTGTGATATTGATAGATTGGTTAAGTTCGTTTAGAGTAAGGATTAATGACCACTTTCTATAAAAATAAACATTGTGTTTTGCTTACGAATGATACGAAGGTTTTTGACATAATCCCGATAAAACAAACTTTAAAATGTACCTAGATGCACAGCTAAGGTATGTTACAACACACGAGATTATCTGATTTAGCCACGAAATAAGAATGCTTTCATCAATCGAATTAAGAACCGATTTTACATAGGTCTCGATATACTCGATCTACATCTGCATAAACTAGGTATACGAAATAAACGTATGCTCTACAGATTTAAGCAATTCTAGTAGCCATTGGGCGTTTTTCCACTCACCGGCCCGGCACCGGCGCCGGCACCGTGCCGGTGCCGGGGAAGCATAAATGTACAGAAAAGTATGGCTCGTTTTTTCACTTGCCGGCGCCGGCACCGATCCGGCCGCCATACTTTTCTGTACATTTTTGCTTACACCGTGCCGGTGCCGGTGCCGGGCCGGTGAGTGGGAAAACGCCCATTTTCTTTAAAGACAAGCTCTAGACATTTTCCTAAAACTCCTATTACATACAACTACCGCAACATACAACCACATAATCACACATGCAAACAAACACACGGAAGTACAAACACGGTATGTTTTTAAAACATATAACTATGATTTTAACTGAAACCGGTTAATCTTTGTTAGGAACAATTAAACTATAAACATACGGAAATAACTTTCGTTTCTCTAGTAAGTAATTGAATAATGTTTGTTATGGCGAACTTCTGCGGTCAATGTTAAAATGTTATTTCAATAATCTGAAGCTTTTCCAAATTGACGCGTAAACATGGCGGTTAATATTATCCTTGTTTGAATTCCAGTGTTAATATTTTTAGCCAAAAGTCCTCAATTTACTATAGATTCATTTGCATGGATGACCAGATGACGCAGTAGTTAGTGTACTGCCTGCCACGATAGAGGTTGCGGGTTTGATTCCCGCATAAGTCAAACATTTGTGTTGTGTTTGACTTAGTCTGGGTGTTCCTATGTATAATTTGTATGTATTTACAAAATAAAAGTAAGTTTATCAGTTGTCTAGTACCCATAGTACAAGCTCTGCTTAGTTTGGGACTAGATGACGTTGTGTGAATGTGTGAGGAAAATTATATATTATTTTGCTCTTTCTTACCGACACTACCGGGCCGCGAATTTGCAGAGGCGTGTGAGAGAGTTGTAACGATGACGATTTTATCGGAAATTATGACTTTTTAAAAAAAGTTGGCAATAATTATTGAACTCGGGAAGCGGTTGCGTGAGTGTGGCGTCTGCATGGTGTCCTAAATGAGTATCCCAGTATACCAAGACGGCATCTTTCATCTTGCAGCAAACTTAAAACAGAAAATTCATCATCTGAATTCAATTACGTACATACGAGCATGTTTTATGACAGTAATATTGAGATCTAATCGTCATTTCTATCTCTGTGAAGGCGTTAAAATCAAAACCAGTAGCATCAGGTGTCTCGCAATGATATCGTTTGAAACATGTCCGCCCACAGGTACCTAATAGTGAATAAATTAAACACGTTACCGCACGGAACATTAATTGGGTATCACACCACTTAATTCTTAACTTTTTTCAATAAAATGCAGCCATATTGGCCCGTTACGATAATCGTTTTCGAAACTTAGATTAACTTAATCTCATTGCGAAAGAACTATAAAAACCTTATCACTCTGTAAACGAGCCTTCATTAATACTAATCCAGAGTGGCCGTATTATCTATGCCAGTTATAAATTAAGTGCTAGAGGTTAGCCAACATCCCGCCTTGGACTTATAAAACTTATAAAAGAATTGCCGTGGCCACACACAGTGCAGGGATAAAAAAAAGGTTTATTGACGCATCGTGTGTTGTCTATTGCCGTGAGGAGTAATACTCCTTTGTCCTGGGATAAAAATTAAAGTTTAATGTATTCATTTCAATCATGTTGGGGATTTTTTATTTAGATAACGTTTAAGAGGTTGTAAGGGCTATTAAGATACGACGGAGACAAATTGAGCGCAACTCAAATTTACATGTTTTTAAATTACTATTTTACGCAAATAATGACTATTGACGATTTGAATTTTGTGAAGGATGTGTACTTATTAGGTACTACTTATTACAAAGCATTTTTTGTTTTTACAATGAAGGCTAATAAAACTATGAAGGGTGAAAATATCGCTTGCTGATTATTTTAGGGTGCAACAAGGAGTCTTGCTTTCACAACTTCGAATAAGTTGAAACCGAAGTTTATCACAACAAATATATAATAACAGATAGTCGATTGACTGATGTGGTAACACCCTAAGGCATGGTTCATGGTTATTACAAATGCGAAACAAAGCAACATATTGCTTTTAGGATTTTTCAGGCGTTTTGGTCACATAAAGAAATCGACAACATGTCTCATTAATTTATTTATTTAAGTAGGTACCTTCCTACGTTGCATGCTTGCATTGCATGCTTGCGTGGCATGTTTCGACATTAATCACAACATTAATGGCCAGTTTCACGGGTTCCGAATAGCCACTATCTACCAGATAAATTAAAAAATGGAACAGTATTTGTGTGAAATTATCTATCAGATAAACTAACTGGAACTTACTCGTAGGTGGTGAAACTGGCCCTAAATGAATTCCGATATAAAACTACCTACCTAAAATTCATAGGTTTTTCAATCATTAATACAACGAAATTATTTGATTTTAAATTTACATAATTTCTAAATAAAGCTAAAAACAAACAATATTATTATAGTGAAGCTCTAATTGTGATCTATGAGACAGGTAACATAAGCATGCAAAGCCATTTTGTAAGCCAACTTACATTTTGATTAAACTTTATTGACAAAAAATAACGGTTATAGCCATTTTCAATGCGGCAAACAAAGAATAATATGACAGAACATTCACATAGATGAGTTTCGTGACATATAATAGATAAATAATATTTATTTTCTCATAGTTTACCTACAATATGTATATGTTCACAGTTATTCATGTTACATAGTTTAGAGAATGGTGTCTGTAGAAGGTAGACCCTGTGTTACAGATCACCATTAAACGCTTATCCATTTAACACAGCACATTTCGTAGGTGAGAGAAATAAAGAAAAGCTTATACATAGACACATACTAAAAGAGTATATTAGTATTAATTTTAGAAGAAAACCGTTGTAAATTAAAAATATCTGGCTTTATTTACCTATGTGGTATAAGCCAAAAGTAACGATTCATCAACGATTTGCCTAGTTTTGATAATACCTAAGTATTTGGATGAATTTATCAAATAATGAATTTTAATCTTAAAAAATAATCTCTTTCAACCTTTTTAACAATCGCGTTTCCTGGTTCGTAGCTTTCTTTATTAACGCTCCTTCAACATAATGGAGTATTGTCGCCGGATCGTGGGCGATGCGCCTGACATCAGATTTTCTCCGTAACCAACGCAATAATAAAGATATCTAAACATCTTATTTGAGTTCTTGTTTGTGGCTTGTGAAATATAAATGTCAAAGTACTTACCTACCTGCGTCGTAGGCGTCGCTTTTATTGTGAAAGACGGGCTTAGACGTAAATTTTAAACTTAGATTTTTAGATTGATATCCTTCTAATATAATAAAAGTCGTGGGTTTGAAGCTGAAATCTGTTCCTCAATCGCGCTTTGACGGCTGAAAACAGCACACACATCGATAGCGATCTAACCTGTCACATACGATACTTTTTTATCCTTACGGGAAGTTGTTCCCTTGGAGCGTTTTTTTATTCATCTTGTACCTACTTTCTTTCAGGTACTTTCTTTTTTCTTTGATACCTATTGATTTTTGATTTGAATTGATAAACCAGCTCCAGATTTGCCCCGAATCAATTCAAAAATAAGCCGTTTTATAGCGGTGCGCTTGCGCTCAGTTTCATCAGTCATTTTTTTAAATACCTACATAAATATGTAAAGTATGATATTAGTCGAAATGTAGCTACAGTCCAGCCTTCACAGCTTTCTATTATAGCTGAAAAGAAGAAGCGGTGATAAATAAACTTAACAGCAACACAACTGTTTTTCGAAAACAGTTCCGTGTTTAATAATCTCAAAAAAATAATCACCGTCTATCACCACAGATCACCACGCTTACTTATTTTGTTTTCATTACCTATTACATAGATGGCGTTGCTATCATATACGCGCTCATAATTCAGGAACATGAATAAAAGTTCAATTTCCTGATAGTTTGTTAATAGCTAAGGTTAGTAGTTTGTTTTTCGAGTAATAAAAAGTTATTAAAAAGTTTTAGTATTATTCTGAGGTACTAATAGTATTACATTTCCAAACTGTTGTTATGAATGTCGTTCAGGTCAGGTTGGCAGGTACTGTCAGATTTTCCAATTTCTCATTGAGTGAGTGACGAATCCGGCGACTGTTTGTATTTTATTTCCTGCTGATTTTTACAGTTAAAAAAAAAAACTGTTTAATACAAACTGTCTTTCCTTCTGAAAGCTAACATAATATATCACAAACATCGTCATTAAAGCTACAATAACTCGCCAGATATGAGGCATACACTCAGTTTCCTTTGCCAATTATAAAGAAAGTGAAGTGTTTATCCGACCGGGCTTCTAATAAATAAAATTACGGCCAATAAAATCTGAAAAATGAAAACTGAGTCTTGGTAACTGTGATTTTCCGCTCGTGAAAACAGACGTTACAAGTGTTTAATTAAACTGTGATTAAATTCGTTGAAGACGTGTTTGTAGTTAGAAAATGGATAAAATAAAGTTATTGTGGTCAAAAACCAACCGCTGGCATAGAGGTGTGTATCTTATTTTTAAATAATAGAGGCCAATTTCAGGATTCAATTTAAAATTGGAACAGAATCTGGATGAAATTATTTACCAAATAAACTTATTGGGACTTATTTGTAGGTGGTGAAACAGGCCCTTACTGTTTTTGTTTATTCTGAGCCAGTAAAATTCGTATAATGTTCATTTTCTTATGAATAAGTTTAAATACTATAATTAGTCATTACGCAAGTATAAACTACAACACATCTATAGACAAAATACATTGCCAATCATTATATTCCTGCAGTTTTAAATATATAGGTGCAATTATGTTCCTAATATTGCTTAAATATTTTTCTAGTGATTACCTGGACACTGGACATGGAATATGTTTGGACATAAGTTTTTTTACTATGATTAGGTAGATAATTATCTGAAAGTTTCAACCATAGAGCAAAAACAAATACCATACTTTAAGCCATACAATTTGTAGTTTTGGTATTATTTTTTATTTGAATAAATTTATGTAACTGATTTCTTATAAACCTAAGTAAATCATAGATAACATACTTTGTAATGACAGACTATGTAACCTGTGTAGACATACTATGTAACCTTATGTGTTCAAGATACATTTTACTACTTCATGTTTTTCAGTTGTCTATGGAGAAACCAGTTTTGTTCTTGAACTTTGGAACACCACTTAAAATTAACATAGACAAATCTACTTATTTATTCTAACAACTACCTATATTTTATTCATAATATTCTTAAGTATTAATATTTCCTTATAGGTAATGATTACACATTAGTCACTTAGTATTGTCATCATGTAGGTACCTAAATAAACACATTAGCAATATACTGTGGTAGCAACTGAATCTTCCATTTGGAAAATTATTTTGGATAGTCAGATAAAAGTAGCCTTATATATATATATTTAAACAACACACGGGTCTTACTTGCGTTGAAAATTATATGGGTATGTGTACGCTACCTCTTTTCTCCCAACGTTTTGTTCGAAATACACCATGGTCACTAGACTAACATAGCCTTAGCCTGACTCCCATCAATCTTCATCTTTACTAATACTATTATTTATTTATCCATGTATTACAACATATTCAATACTTTACTACAATACATACTTAAAAACTTTTTCTATTTGATTCAATCTTAAAAATATAGGTTCACTCAAACATAGGTCACTTGAGACACAGTTGATACTTTAATAGTAGTGCTGTTCAATAGTCATCATCAGCCTTTTTATTAGGCCTCATCTCACACAGAGAAGGATTGTGTGTTAATCACCAGCCTCCCGAGTATGAGTGTGTGGGTTTGATTCCAGGTTTAATACAAAAGCTTAATTAATATTATGGTCTTAAGTTGTGATGTAAGTTAACTACCTACTTAAATTATTTCTAGTCATTCAGCTTATTTTATGTAAGTAATCATTTATTGAATCAGAAACTTATTAATAGCAATAATACTTAGTTTTAATATGATGATAACAAGATATCTCTGTAAATAAAATTAAATCACCAAATGAGTCATATATAGCTTTTAAAGTAGCTTGCATAATGTAATAAATCTTTACGTAAGTTTATTATAAGAAAAATATAAAGAAATATAAGATAAATGAAAAAATATTTAGGGATAGACTGAAACAAAAAAAAAACAATATTTTCTACAAAATGAAAACTTATTTTAGGTAGTGTTCTTATGTAAAATATTTGCTGTTGACATATTTTCATACAGAATCAGTTAAATGTAATGTATAAAGATATTTATTTCTCAAATGTTTATTTAGCAATATTACATACTTGTACAGATGTCAGCCCATTAAGCAACTCAAATTGTAAAATTTTTCCAATCAACTTTAAACCATATGCTTCAGTGATAAAGTTGAAAATCTATTAAGGAAATTTGACAGATTGTTGTAGCTTGATGACATAAAATATTGCATACTCATTATGACTATCTTTAACATAAGAATAGACGCTTACTCATAAGATTCAATGTCAGGCTTTTTTGCATAGTACTGGCTTGATTTTTTTGATCCTGAACTCTTTAAAATACTGTTGTAGTTAACCTAGGTATTCCTTACGAAACATAACTGCTAATTTCGGGAATTTATGTTTACATTAGCTTTAGTCAGCGGCTTTCCCCGCGTCCCTTGGGAACTACTCCGCGCACCGGGATAAAAAGTAGCCTATTGTTGGACTCGCGCAGAAAGGTTTCCGTACCATTATTATTTTTTTTACGTTTTTTCCTCATTTAAATAAAGTAATTATTTAATTTTATTTTTTTACCCCTATTTGCATTTATATATAAATGTAATATTTTATTTATTTATTTGATTAACGCTCAATCCTTCCTCTCAGTGAGAGAGGAGGCCTATGCCCAGCAGTGGGACGTCAAATAAAGGGCTGAGGATGGACCCCTATTTGATTGAAATTATAGTTCAGGAGATATACATATATATATATATATAGAGCAGGAAATAGGTACATATCTAGTTAAATCATACTTAAATCATATTGTAACAAATGTCACAGGTCAGCACATAAGTATGTCTTTGAAATGAGTGAATGACATCCATATCTCACAGACTCACGCATTACATCTTGTTATGACGTAAATGATTAGAATAGGTTGCAAGGACATGTAGATTACAAGTTAAGATAATTATGTAGGTGATAATAATTATAACTGCCGCTTACAATTATGTTATTTTAATTGAAATAACTTAAACAGTCAGTCTAACCCCTTGGTTATTGGGTTGCCCGGGTAACTGGGTTGAGGAGGTCAGATAGGCAGTCGCTCCTTGTAAAACACTGGTACTCAGCTGAATCCGGTTAGACTAGACGCCGACCCCGACGTAGTTGGGAAAAGGCTCGAGAGATGAATTGAAATAAATTAATAGAATTTGATAAATAAAGGTGGCTTGTAATGTACTGATGCCAGTATGTAGATCAACCCCAATCTGTCAAATTCCGTTAATAGATTTTCAACATTATCACTACAGCATATGGTTCAAAGTTGATTAGAAAAAAAAAACAGTTTCGCTTGATGTGCTGTTTTGATGTGATGTCTGTTGAAATGGCGTGATATTATTTTTTTTAAAGAAAGTTCTCATCAATGCAAATAAAAAATAAAAATGAAAATAAAATAAAATAAAATAAAAAACCCAAACATAATGGTTTACACTCTGCCATTAGAATCACGGCTCTACCTGAAACACATCGTCAAATACAATCATTATTCTTATCGAAGGTATAGCTGGTACATACATATGAGATATGCAAGATAAAAAGTGACATCATTCTCATGGGTATATAGTCCAATATCAAAAATGACATCATTCTCATGGGTCCATAGTCCAATGTCAAAAATGACATAATTGCCACGGGTCCATAGTCCAATGTCAAAAATGTTTCTTAAAAAGGGCAAACTTTAGTTCATATTATAACTAGCTGTTCCCCGCTGTTCCACCAGTTGCCCGGAGGAACTACTTTCCCTATGTCCTTTTTCCCCCTTTCCCTATGTTTTAGGATCTAGACTATGTTTCTACCTAGTTTTATTTAAAGCGGTTCATTAGTGTTCATGGCGCAAAACCCCGACTCACAGACAGACAAAGTAACTTTCGCAGTTAATGCTTATAATTTACTTTTTATTAGATCCTCATCATCATCTCCCGAGCCTTTTCCCAACTATGTTGGGGTCGGCTTCCAGTCTGACGGATTTAGCTGAGTATCAGTGTTTTACAAGGAGTGACTGCCTATCTGATCTCCTCAACCCAGGTACCCGGTAACCCAATACTCCTTGGTTAGACTGAAAAAAAAATACAAAATAACTTGTTCAGTTTCTACTCCAAAATTATTATTCCTTGTTTCAGTCAGCAATAGAATTAAAGTTCAACCCATCGTCGTCTTAAGCTAGACACAAAAAGCAATTCATGTCGTCTAGCCAAATTCTGGTTTGCCGAATATTAGCTCGCAAATAAAAAACCCAGGTCTTTGACCTTTGATCTTGAGTACGTACAGTTAAATGACGTCATAACCTTTAATTTGCCATTAAAAAAAACATACAATCTTCACGCGTTCAGATCGTGATCCGCGAAGCGTAGCCAGGTAACAATCATGTGCTATCGTACAAGTGCTGTTCGGAAATGGTTTATCCGTAGTTTATTTGTTTTGCTACGCTTTTACGTCTAGATTAATGTCTACGTAGTTAACTCGTGATAACATAGAATGATCAGATTGCTAGACTCATTTATCGGTCCAAAAAATAGGATGTAATATTATAGCGTATATCCTCTTTGGTCTAGTAGTCGCTAAGCGTGTTCATGATATCTCGTCTTTGATTCCCGGGTGGGGCCGAAATCGCTTTGTTGGTTTTAAGAAACAAAGCAAGACTCCTGGAGTCTGTATGTTGATGACTGATACACCTGTGCATCGGAAAGCACCTAAATGTCGGTCCTGCGCCGGATCTCTCTCAGGTCGTGGCGGATTACCGTCCTCTCGGTCTATGTGGGGGAGGGAATAGAGAATGCAGGCGTGCACTCTAAATTGCCCTGCATAGCTGGCTGATCTCCAAAGAGACCATTATTATTATTATTCTTTAAAATATGCTCAAACATTTATCCATGTAATCCAAACAATTTCATTTCATATCAGTGAACGCCTGACCATTCATTAGCAATTACTGTAAAGACGCGATAAAATAGCAAAAATACCTTCATGGAGCGAGTCGTCACGATTTTGTACTGTTTAAAGTAGTTATGTTAATTAATAGGAAACGTCTTTAGCTAAAAGAAATTTGTGTCTTGTTATACTTCGTTTACACAGATTGGAAGGCTGATTTTCTTCCTCTTCCATTCTTCTCTATCGGCCGTCATACTAATATTTACTCCCTTAATCATGTCGTCTTTCAAGCAATCAACTATCGCTTCCTTGGTCTACCTCTCCATCCATCCACATTCACACCTTCTCATTACAAGCCCATAGCACGACAAAAGTTAACCTCTATTTTTTCTGTCACTGGCGCTACTTTCAGGCTTCCTCTGATATACTCATTCCTCACTTTATCCATCCTGGAAATGGAAAATTGATTCTTTATCTGCAAAATAAATTCGTTTTGAAACTAAACCAACTACAGCAACTACCCTTTTTGGAATATATTTTCAATATATTTCATAACGCATAGAATGTCACGCTATTAAAAAAAAATGTACTCTTGTCTTTCTTATATAGTCTTCTATTAACAATTCAAAAATATTTAATTATTTTTAGGTCTCTTCATCTTCTTACTGGTGGAGTTGCGAGTGTTCCCAGAACGTCAGCTGGGGTTCCAGTGCAATGACCCCGCGTTATCACATCCCTTCACGGGAGACACCATCAGTTGGAAATTGCTGTTAGCTACCACTGTGGTTCTACCTTTAGTTGTTGTAAGTACCTTTCTGTTCAATTTTGCTTTAGTGAAATAGACATTATAAATCACACCGACATTATAAAAGAGCCCATGTAATTCAAACAAACTCATTTATTGAAATAAATCAACACTTTTCGAACGTCAAAACAAAAGACAGCCCCCAAAACGCCCTTCACCACTTCCTATGTGTTTTCGCTGGGAAGAAGTGGCGCAACAAAATCCACAGCAACACATGTCTCTCTGCTAGGTTTGAAGAACCAAGTTCAATCTCAAATTTTATGTAATCTCAAATTATTCTGAATCAATTTCTGTATGTTCTACATTAAGGATACAACTTTTGAAGTTTTCCAAGTTTACTAGACATTAGACATCAGGTTTCGATCATAAATGATCATAAAAGTCAAAGTATTTTTGTTATCAAAGTCAAAGTATTTTTTATGGAGGTTGGCTTTATATGAAAAAGTCTGTTTCACGTTTTCGCTTTAACTTAGTTCCAGTTAGTTGCTTATTTTGTTAGAAGATGTTCGCTCTTAATGTGAATTCAAATCTAGGAAAAGTCTTAAGCTCGGGAAAAGACTTGAGGCACCAGTATAAATAAATTATTGAAAACTGACGTTTAGTTCGTCAGTGGCTACTATACAGGGTGTTGCGGTTTGCGGTTTTCCCGTACGTGACAGACTCTTCCGGGTCTTAGTATATGTATCTATATATATAAAATGTAGGTATGTTAAAACATGTCGTACAGGAGTTAATTCTAGAGTATTTTTTAAAAAATTGTTTGTTTTGGTATAGTTACCGCACTGATCATTATCTCCCTAGCGTTTTCCCAAGCTATGTTGAGGGTCGGCTTCCAGTCTTAACGAGATGCAGCTGAGCGATTGCCTAACTGACCTCCTCAACCCAGTTACCTGGGCAACCCAATACGTCTTGGTGAGACTGGTATAGTTACTGATAAAGATATATATACTGTTTTTATCACATTGAGTCTGCTATGAGCGTGATTGAAGCCTACTTGTTCTGATAACAGATAGGTACCATTGATTTGATACAGATAACACTATCGTATTAGTCATCATTCATGTATAGATTATACGTATCGGGCTGCATATTGATGTGTACAGACGCCAGCATCAGTCTATAAAATTTCCTTAAAAGATTTTCAACTTTATCGCTTAAGCTTATGGTTCAAAGTTGATTGGGAAAATTTTACAGTTTCGAATCCATAATAATAACCTTGATTCTAAGCTAAAAAAGAGAAACGGGACACCTTTTTCACACATGGTCGATTAGCCTCAAGTTAAGCTATTGATTTTCTTATGTCATGGGTCCTAAGACAACTGATAAACCACATATACATATTTATGAACACATATTATAACACCTTTAACGCTCAATCCTTCTCCGCGGTAGAGGAGGCCTGTGCCCAGCAGTGGGACGATAAAAAGGCTGTGATGATGATGATTATAACACCCAGACACACAGCCAACAAGCATGCTCATCACACAAATGTCGACTGTACCGGGAATCGAACGGATTAGGAGGATGTTATTTTTATATTATTTTTTGCAGATGCTACTTGTAGAAAGAAAGTACCAGAATGACAAGTCTGCTAAGTCCAAGCAGGCCATGTTCTGGTTCAAGGAGTATTTATTTGGTCTTCTTATCAACCTCATCATTGTACAGACCTTGAAACTCATCGTGGGGTCGCCTAGACCCCACTTCTTTGATACTTGCAGCCCTAAGGAGGCTCTAACTTGTCAAGGGTGAGTTTTAATAAAATTTCGAATTTCTGTCAAATTGCTTGAGATTGCTTTTAGAAAAAAAAAACATCTATTAGATACCTAATTCATCTGTCTAACCTTTTCGTGTGAGCGCGTTTAAAGTAAACAAGCATAGATAATAAATATGTTATAGATGGAAGACGTTAAAGTAACTCTCAATGTCTTCATCCTTTCTTTAACATTCAAAATGTTTCATACATGCTTATACATAATGCGACATAGTGTACTGCAGGATAATTAACGACCCTTCACACTTGCAGGACAGAATACGTACCAAGATACACATGTACAAAGGCGCACTGGATTAGCCAATCAGACAAGAGTTTTCCGTCCGGACACACGTCTTTAGCTGTACATACGGCAATATTTCTCGCTGTAAGTTTATTATTTTATTCGCTGGCAAGTTATTTTATATGTTGCAAACATTAAGTCGACTTTTAAGTTATTAGTCACTCGGAAAATAATAAGCCATTATTTTATATATAAAATTTAAACAACTAACAAATTCTCGTGGTTTTCTCCCGTCCCCGGGGAACTTCCCGTTGTCTCCCCCGTCGCCGGGGAACTTCTTCCCGTACCCGGATAAAACATGGCCTATGTTCACCGGGAATATTGTTGCTTCCCAATAGTGAAAGAATTTTTCATATCGGTCAAGAAGTTTCGGAGCAGGATATAACTTTTATAAGTTTTTAGTACTTTCTGAGTATGTCTTGGACACCAATGAATGATTAAAGGTGAAGGAAAACATCTCGAGGAAACCTGGACTATAAAGTCTGAAATCACCAGCCCGCATTAAGCAAGCGTGGTGGTTAACGCTCAATCCTTCTCTGTGTGAGAGGAGGCCTGTGCCCAGCAGTGGGACGATAAAAAGACTGATGGTGATGATTATTTGTCAAAAACCTTACCTGACCGTGGCCGGGTCTGCTAATAATTTATACATTTTCTTCGTTCTCTTTTTAGTTCTACCTCTACCGTCGTATAAGCACTCCTAGCAATAAGATAGTGCTGTTGCAAGTGGTTCTGCTGACGTCAGCAGTACTGTGCAGCGTGTCGCGCATGTGGGACCACAGGCACCACTGGTGGGATGTCCTCGCCGGCGCCACCATAGCCGCCCCAGTGTTGCTGTACACTGTAAGTACAAAAAATTGACCAAATCATTAGAATTTTATTTTTTACCATTTTAGAATATAACTATTAGTAGGTATACTATTTTTGTTCTGGTAGTTGTATGACGCAACTGCTGAGCACGGGGTGTTGGGTTCGATTCCAAGGTCGGCCCAAATTTTAAGTTTTGAGAAAGCTTCACAAAAGCAGCTCGGAATCTGGAAGTTAGTGTAGTATCGAAAATGTCGGTCCTGCGCCTGATCTCTCTCCGTTCGTGTCGGATTGCCGTCTCTAAGTACTATCAGAGTGTGGAAATAGAGAGTGCGCCTGTGTCCGCGCAAATGTGCGTGCACTATAATATGTCCTGCGCAGCTGGCTGATCTCCTAAGAAAGAAACAGCTGCTATGGCTGAAAACTTGTCAAGACGTCATTATTATTAGTATATTGATAGCACATAATGTCGATATTTTTTTTAGATGCATTAAAATCATCAATGAAAAAAAAATATTCTCCGAGGCTCGGAGATATGTATTCCTATTATCCATGGAGAATTTACCCTTTATCTTGTTTCACAGATATATTCCCTGTGTGACAACTTCGAATGCAAGATGGCGGCCAACGACTGCCCGACAAAAGTGGACTCGGAAGTCACCGACACCCCTCTTGTCAGCCCCAAAGAGACGTAGTCAAGTATTATTTAAAAAAAATACTATTTTAAGTGATATCGCTGGTTTAGCAGAGAAAACAAATACCCTAATATGCTTAAAATGTACATGTTTTATAATTTTTTTTCGAAACTTTGTTGTGTAAGTTTAAAAGCCTTACGGCCAGTTTCACAGGTTGCTGATAAGTTCCAGATAGTTTATCTGGCAGATAGTGGCTATCTAAATCTATTTATAAAGAAAGTTCTAACGTGATTAGGGTGATTGGTTTGTTTAACAAGTCAATCTAAGGGTATGCCTTAACTTTCATTTTTGTATATGCCTGCTTATGCCGTTTTAAACTGCCTCAATATTCTAGCCAGCGAGTGTATTTTTTATGTGATAAAATATCATAGTAACAAACAGAAAATATTTTCTAAACTCAATCTTGACTAGATGCTCTAACATCACAAATTACAACCCATGCGAAAAAGAGACGGCATTATACGTTAACATCTATCCGTTTCTTTCTTGCACTGAAGTTAGAATATTGTAACTAACATTGTCAGCCAGAAAAGTGGGGAATCTTAGGACAGTGACCATTTTGTAAAAAGCAATAAATATGCCCGTAAAACATAGATATCCTGATCTTTTTAAGTTTAATAAAAACATGTTAAACTGCCTTCAGAGACGAATTTAAATATCTCGGTATAACTAGAAACGTTGTGAAAAAAGTCCAAATTACATGTATACATTAAGAGAGCGTATACCGAAAATTGGCAACGTCGCAAATAGCTGTCAAATATTAACATGTTTTAATTAATTTGGCCAATTTACTATATGAAACTAAGACATATGGCTCTGTAGTGCATATTATTAACTTTCTCAGTGGACTACAGAGCATTATTTTATGTTTTCATAATATAAACTTGAGAAATTAATTAAAACATGTAAATATTTGACAGCTATTTGCGACGTTGCCAGCTTTTGGAATATGCGCTCTTAATTCTACGAGTAGTCTTCGAAACTCGGTTTTGTATATACGCCAGCACATCAAGCTGTCAATTTATCTGTACTCAATTGATGAGATAAGAAGATAAATGGAACAATCAAGTACAAAGGCAATGCTTATTTCTTAACAAATCTCTTGCAGCAGACCCGCTATGGGAGAGTTAGAATAAGAAGAGATGACGACAGACTGTGTAATTGGGATGCGGACTAGGTCATAAATAAAATACTTTATCATATTCATTTTGTAAAGCATCTTAAAATAATGTCAGTTTAATTTATCGTTTTGAATCGAAAACTGTTTTTATTTGTTTATTGATATTATAATGGAAAAAAGTATATGGATTGATGTGAAAAAATTGTGACGTCATATGTGTTTTTTTCATACAAATTGCATAGAGAGTAACCGTTGTCCGCATTCCTATTTATCATAGAGGAAGAAATCCAATATGTACAGACGCCAGCACAGGCTAATCGAAACTGACAAATTTTCCCAATCAACTTTGAACTTTATGCTTCAGCGATAAGGTTGAAAATCCATTAAGGAAATTTGACAGATTGTTGTAGCCTGATTAGCTGGCGTCTGTACACTACACTAACTAAAATAAAAAATACATACATACACATAGGTACCAATAATTCGCTTAGGCAAAGTTGTTGAAAGTTTTTTTTGCTAACTAGTGTTATGATAAAAATAACTCAGACAAAACAATGACCAATTATGTGGCAAACATATTCAGCCGTCTGGTTTTTTTTTCGTGATTTCTGGGAGTTTGTTCTACCATCATTTTTGGGCTAAATTAATTAGACTAATGTATGACTTATAAAGATTTTTTTATTCCGCGACACTGGCTGTTGCCTACATTAGTGCAATTTAATTTATTTTTTAGACCAATTTATTTATTTATTTTAATTTCTAAGCTTGTATCTGAACGGTATTATTTTGTGATTTCAAAACCTGGTTTTTATTTAAGTGTATTAAATACATTAAATGTGGAAGAGTTTTATGTAATGTGAGTTTTTAGATTTAAGTGAAATGAATTACTACATTGTCAGTGTAAGAAGTAATAGTTTGGCATATTCGTTGGTATCACTCCAATGGTCCACGCGGGCTGGTGGGGGAAGTTACCTTCAACATAATTATGACTGCCTCGTTGGTCTAGTAGTCGCACGGTGTGTGTACGGATTCTCGGGTTCGATTCCCAGGTCGGGCCGAAATCGCTTTGTGGGTTTTGAGAAACTTTCATAAAGCAGCCCAGAGTCTGAAAGTTGGTGATTGATTCACCCGTGCATCGGAGAGCACGTAAATGTCGGTGCTGCTCCTGATCTCTCTCCGGTCGTGTCGGATTGCCGTCCCATCGGACTATGAGAGTGAGAGAATGGAGAGTGCACTTATGTCTGCGAAAATGCTTGTGCACTATAATATGTCCTGCGCAGCTGGCTGATCTCCTTAGAGAGAACGGTCGCCGTAACCGACAGTGGACGCCATCATCATTAATTATGACTAATCTTGAATCGTATGACGTGATATATTAAATGCAATAACTAGTACCAATAAATTGTAAACTACACCAAAAAGTACATTGAATATTTAATAAGAGAAACTGTAATTTTTATTTTGTATGAGATGTATTTATTTTTTATCACGCATGTATTAAAGGTGGTTTATTTTTAAACGTACGATTATTATTTCTTATATCGTCTTTTTATTTATTTGAGGGACAGTTTCAAACACTCAAAAGTTCATATTTACATGATACAATTATAAAATTATGTAAACCATTAAATATCACTGATAACTGAGAGACAAAATCGTACCAAAAAATTGAATAAAATGGCGCCGAAGTCAATCAACGTGACAGGATCCTGATTTGATTGCTAATTTATTCAGTGTTTGACCAAGTACCTAATGTCTCCGAAAACAAAATTAATTATGCTGAACAAACCTAAAATAATGAAAATCGGTACGTAATTAGGTAAACGGTAGATAATTACAGATACAAAGCCTACACACACAAAGCTTGGTGACTCTACAAAATATAATTATGTCACACAAATAGCAATTATGATAATTATGAACGATTTTCAACCAAAACCAAGCAAGTTTCCCATTAAAAGCTCATATAAAATTAATACTTAGTTTGCTATCAAGTATGCACAGACTTAAGGCAAGCCTTTGACATTGTTGACATAATTAATTTTCAAACAAAATTGATTTGACATATTTTACGACGATTTTCGTATCATTCTGTGGCTGAAGATTGACATAAATTGACGTTATTCAGTATGAGAATAATATTAAAAGCTTTTATTTTAATTTTAATACTTATGGAAAGAAAGGCGTTCGCCAGGGATCATACTTTGGTCCATTTCATAAAAAGTTATGTTCAGAATGAAGAGAAACCTACCATTTTGATTATGAATAATCTTTGCTGGGATAAAAGTGAGTAACATTTTGATTTTTGAGTAACAAATCATCAAAAGATTTTTTACGTCCGTGAAGCATTACTAAATACAATAAAATTATATTCTTTCCTAGGGATAATGGTCAGTTTAGCAAATGAAATATCTCAAATCGGGAGCAGGTCGTCGACATCAATGGGTGTGGATTCAAAATATTATTACCATGATTTACTGTACCTGCTTGATCTTGATTGTCCAGGCGCTGAAAAGATTATTGCAATGGTAAATTTTATTTTCACTTTTTCTTATTAATTGGTTCTTATTATGAATAACAATATAATTAATTTTAGAACATTGTTATAAGAAATTTAAACGTTATAAGATAAATTATCTTTTTGTCAGATCTCTAGTAGAACATGGGTAGTTACTATATATGTAGTTCTTATTTTAAAGGCAACAGCTAGAAACCTATTTCGTTCGCCATTCCGCTGGCTGGTGATCACCTCTTGGTCTAAGAACGCTAACATTGTCGCTCTATGGAACAGCCCGGCGCTGGCAGACAGTGATTTAGTACTGGCTGCGGGATATGATGGTACATTCAAACTAGTTGAACGTGAGTAAATACTGCTTATTGATAACCTAGTCAACATTTTGTTACGATGGATGGTTGAGTAATTCACGCTAGAATTGCTAAAAGAATTGTCATAATTAAATTATGATTCTTTCTTACATCATGCTATTTAATTTTCTGCTGGAATACCTCTTTGGGTTATACATACCAAACATGACCATGTCAGTTCTTCAAGGCGTTAGCTAATCTGAGGGCATGGCAGTGCCCCAGCCAAGTTTTTATATTTTTATCATATTTTTCATCACCATTAACTTTAAGAGTAGTTGTATTTTTCATTAATTTCAATTTACCCAAACAATGTCAAGTCCACAAGTCGTCTCCCAATGGCACCATGATCTCGACACTGCGAGGGTTCTACAACGGCACTCTGCATGATGTGCGGCCTCATCGGGAGCTGTTCCGAAGACGCCGAGATGTTATGGGCCATACCATCACCATGTCTAACGTCATCCAGGATAGTAACACCACAATTTATCATCTGCCGAGAGAGGATGGGATGTGAGTTGAAGAATGTTTCTTTTATTTTATCGTTCATGTCCTAACAGCATTAGCGTGGTATGACTATATTTTAACAGTGTGTGACAAACAGACAGTAAAAGAATAAAGATATGGTTTAAATACTCTCCTTAAAAGAACGATTGAGGCGTGATCTACAATCGATATCGAAGCCAAAAATATAATTTTTAGAATTTTTGTCTGTTTGTCTGTATGTATGTCCGGGCTAATCTCAAAAAGTACTCCATGGATTTGCTTCAAATTTGACATGAATATAACTAAGAGATCGGGTCAAACATAATATGGGCTACATATCATCACGCTATCACGTGCGGGGAGAGTGGGGAGTTTAATCGTCCAATACGAAGACGATAGATCCAAACGCAGACGACGTCGCGGGCAACAGCTAGTTTAAAATAACACAGATTTTGTCCATCCCTGTACGTTAACATCCCCAGGGAGCCTCACTATGACTCGATATCAAAGATCTGCTGGATGAACGTGAGGCTGGCCTTTCAAATGTTGAACGCTACGCCAGGGTACGTGTTCAGCTACCGTTGGGGGTACAAAGTTAACGGCAAGTGGTCTGGCATGATAGATGATCTGCATTCTGGGAGAGCTGACTTGGGTAAGATATAACGTTCCTAGTCCTATCATTTAGGTATTTTTTTTAACAGCTTTGATAATAAATTATCCCGGAATATGTTTTTTTTTTATTTTTTATACACCTTTTGGTAGTTTATTTAATGAAGAATGATACTCGTTTAGATCCTATCCACTTTAACTTTTCCGTCAGACGAGACGAGAAACTCACAGTTCTTTTGAAACCACACGCACACACAAAAAGAGTTTAGAGAGATTTAAAAAGAGCAGTAGTAGCATTTCTCTCCTCTTAGGCTACGATGAACCTGGCATAATTTGTTAATTTAGAGCCGGTTTCACAGGTTCCGGATAGCCACTATGTACCAGATAAATTAAAAAATGGAAGAGAATTTGTATGAAATTATCTGCCTGATAAACTATCCGGAACTTA
Organism: Heliothis peltigera; assembly: GCA_958496145.1. Classification (NCBI taxonomy): domain Eukaryota; kingdom Metazoa; phylum Arthropoda; class Insecta; order Lepidoptera; family Noctuidae; genus Heliothis; species Heliothis peltigera. The sequence goes on from OY292338.1 coordinate 2,028,651, forward strand.
TCAGCAACCTATGAAACTGGTCCTAAGGCTTGTAGAAAAAAATATTTCCCGTTTTAATTAGCCGGCCTAATCATCTCTTTTAGGTACAAACTGCGTAGTATCAGACATAGAGCGTTTAGACGTGGTCTCCTACACAGACAGACTGGCCCCCTTCAGAGTTCGCTTTGTATTCCGTCAGCCGCCACTGCCGTATGTCGCGAATATATTCTCTATGCCTTTCTCTAAAAATGTTTGGATATCGATGTCTGTGTGTGCTGTTATTACTACGGCCACTGTGTACTTAGCTGCGAAGTGGGAAGCTAAAGAAGGCAAGGTAAGACAGATTCCATTTACAAACATTTAAAAAGCGAATAGCCACTACCTCTGAAATAAATACAAAAATGGAACAAAATTTGTATGAAATTATCTACCAAATAAACTAACTGGAACATATTTTGTGGGTGGTGAAATAGGCCCTAAGAATTTAAAATGTGTGACCTTTCAGTAAAAAGGTTTAAAAGTAAGCTAATCGACTTGCTAAATTTGACAAAGATTTCTACTGGTAGCTGTCCGTTGCTTACTTCTCAAGGTAGCTAGTCAGTTAGGAAATGCCGACCTCATCTCATATAATAATATATCATTTCATTTAGGCCAGTTTCACAGGTTGCTGATAAGTTCCAAATAATTTATCTGGTAGATAATTTCATACAAATTCTGTTCCATTTTTTAATTTATCTGGTACTCTCGCTTTCCCAGGGTCCGACACAATTAGACAGCATCGGTGATGCGATGCTCCTAACGTTCAGCGCTATTGGCCAGCAGGGTTGTGTTATGGAACCTAGAAGACTATCAGGTCAGTCTTTGTTTTGGTGTCTGGATAGATTTATCTTGATGTGGGGGTAGTTGAAAAATAATGCTAATGGTGACAATGGTTTCAAATGGAGGGTGATCAAAATACAGGTACATACTATTGCAGTTACTGGGAGAACTCAGGACTCAGGCGTGTGCTCACGTTTCGTGACAGTTTTCGTTGTAACGCTCTGATGCAGTGTTTCTGTTATGACATCACTTGACAGTATGTTTGAATATTGACTTGACAGTTTTTGGTGAATTGTGTGTCGGTACGGGCATGTCCCGGCGTGTGGTAAAAATGTCGTAGTGACCTAATGGTTAAAGCACCAGCCTCTCAAGTATGAGTGTGCGGATTCGATTCCAGGTCCGGCAAGTACCAATGCAACATTTCTAAGTTGTATGTACTTTCTAAGTATATCTTGGACACCAATGACTGATTAAAGGTGGAGGAAAACATTTCGAGGAAACCGGGGCTATAAAGTCTGAAATCACCAACCCGCTTTGAGCAAGCGTGGTGATTAACACTCAATCCTCTGTGTGTGAGGAAGCCTGTGCCCAGCATAGGACGATAAGAATAGGCTGATGACATGACGGGCGTATTTACGAAAGCAGGTCGCATGATGGTGTTGGTGCTCTTTACGGCGCTAATGGCGCTGAATACCGCTGTGACGAATAGTGTTTGTATATGTGCTGTGACGTCACTGGGCATATGTACCTACGCAGGTCGCATTATGGTGTTCGTGCTATTCACGGCGCTGATGGCGCTGTACGCCGCGTACTCCGCCAACATCGTGGTGCTGCTGCAGGCGCCCTCCGACTCCATCCGCAGCCTGCCGCAGCTCGCCAACGCTAAGATCGCCCTCGCTGCCAACGATGTGGATTATAACCATTTCGTTTTCAAGGTAATAGCGATCCGTTTTATTTAAAAGCAGATTTTCCTAGACTTTCAATTATTGATGATATTCGATCGTTACGTAAGCTCATTATCTACACAAGAGGTATTTTATCTAAATGAAAAATGAAGCCGGTACAGCGGACAGTTGACAAAATACTATAGCAAATGGTGGACTAGGCTTTATACGCAAATATCTACCAAAACTTTGCTATCGGCATATTTATAGTCACGATTGCTTTGTTATTATTGTTTTCATAATCAATTATTTTTTTGTTAATTGATTTTGGGAGATACGCCTGGTTTTAACCGGGTTAGCCAGAAGGAGGTTTATGTTTTTAATTTGATGGATGAGAGGATTTCAGCTCCACAAAGACCCGGTGCGTGAGACTATTTACAGGAGAATCGACCCAGAGAAGGGAAGAAAACATTTCTATGATCTCAATGAAGGGGTAGCGAGAATTAGACAGGTAAAGTACCTATCGGTCTACTTTCTAATTTCCGGCTAATATTATATATAGCTGAAGATAAAGAACATCCAAAACTGGTCCGATTTGACAAGTTGTTTCATTGGTAGACACGCCGTTTATCGAGGAAGGTTAGGGTACTTTTAAACCGGGTGCGCGGAGTAGTTCCAACGGGATGCGGGTAACCACCAGCCGAAGTTAGTTAAGTGGTTAGGTATCTGCCCTGAACCTTTTTTTTCTTAAAATTTATTACAATCTTAGGTGGTGCCTTAACTTGTATCTTTTAGGGCCCTCGCCTACTACGACTTTTTGTAGCGATACAGAGATTACACTGATGTTCGGCACACTCCCTCCCCCCTGTGTTCTTCCTCTGATGTCGTCCTACGCTGTCGCGCGTTTGTATCGATACAATCGCGCGATAGACGCGATGCAGTAGCGCGTAGATGAACGCGCGACTGTATCGCTTCAAAAAGTCGCCGTGAGCGAGGGGCTTAGAAATGAAATCGCGAAATGAGAGCAAGCTATCGAAACAAATGACGGATGATAATTAGAACATTGTGATTAAACACCATTCTCTTGGAAAACAAAATACCTTTAACCCCTCGATCATCACCCAGGGTCTGTTCGCGTTCCACTCGATCGTGGAGCCGGTATACATGAGGATAGAGCAGACGTTCCTGGAGACGGAGAAGTGCGACCTCATGGAGGTAGACTTCCTCAACAGCTACGACTCGTTTGTGCCCGTGAGGAAGGGCTCGCCTTATTTAGAGCTTTTGAAAGTCGTGTAAGTACCTACGTAAAACGTAACGTAATGTTTTCGTCTAACCACTTCATGGGACCTAGGTTGCACGCGCGTTTGTATGTTAGAAATAGCTTATAACCGATCGAAAATTTATGTTGACTTAGAGACGGATGAATACTAGCGGCTAGTTACTTTATATCCTTGTGTCTCAAAATAAACGCGCGCAGTTACTGCAAATATTTTGTACGCCTCTTAACTAATGAAATTATAAAAACTCATAGTTACAATTTGGGGTAAGTTTTTTTCCTCTTATAGCAAACCGTAGGTACACTCGTCCAGTGCGAGCATCCCGCGGTCGCATATCCCCCGCGCTTCCTCGATAGCACGGTTTGCTATACTCTTTATTTTTTGGGATAAAACAAGCGCGCATTCGACGCTTATGCACAGCGCCAGAGATTACGCGGAAACAAAACACAAATGACAATGCACGCAAGATGCGCATGCATCAGATGTGGACGTACCCTCACAAAAATTATATACTTAGCTTACTTTAAATGGAGCCCAGTTCTAACCTAACCTGCTTCGAAAATTCTCCCAGTTTCAAACAGATCCGCGAGTCCGGCATCCAGTCAGCTTTATCTAAGCGCCTGCAAGTGCCCAAACCCCACTGCACCAGCAAGATGTCTTCGTTCAGCAGCGTGGGGCTGCTGGACATGAAGCCGGTGCTCATCCTCATGCTGTACGGCGTCTGTCTGTCCGTCGCCATCGCCGCCGCAGAGATTATTGTGTTTAAATTGTGAGTTATCTGTTTGAAGGTACTATGTTTTAGAGACTAAGATCTTTATTGCTAAAGTAGAACACGACACAAACAGAATTCATTTCTTTTACAGGAACGAGCATAGAAAAAAATACAAAATGGAGTCTAGGGATGTACCATCAGCCTAAAAGTTGTTTATTATTTTTTGTGTATGTAGTAGGTGTCTAGTACATTTGTAGTTTCAAATTAGGATGCAAAATTAGAAGTTAAAATAAAAAGATAGTACCTAGGTACTGATAGATCAAAATAAAAGCCTAACATGACATGTAGCATAACTCGCAACAGAATTAAAAATTATATCACTTTTATCTCAGCTGCAGTCTTTTTTTAACCGTCACGAATAGATGACAAGCCATGAAATTACTTTACGTCTAGCACGCCACAGTCACGACTACATAACAATCTTGTAAGTTTATAATTACAAGTCAAAATTGCCAGGTTCAATCCCAACTCGCTACTATATTGTAGGTATTTATGGATGAATTCTTAGCTTGGCGCTCAGGGCACGTCTTTCTTATTTGACGTGCGATCAAGTAGACACATTTTCATTTTGTCACAAAATGCGCACTTTTCGGGATGATTAATTTTGGGACATATAGTGACTTTGGGTTTGTATTTGTAAATCAATATACAAAATAAAACAACAAATTTAGCCGTTAAAAGTTAATTTAATTGTACTAGCTAGGTTCAAAACATTTTAAATGCTCAATAAATAAACCGTAACCGTACATAAGCGAGGAACACCGAAACTGAACAATATAGAAAAATGCACTTAAAATAAGAATATTAAAAAACATGCTAATATTTTTTGACATCGCAGATAATTTAGGCATTAGGGTACTTGAGTTTCATTGAGCTATTTTCTGTATAGATAGGTTCACTTATCCAATACCCTCTACAACATATTTTCCGATTAAGGGCCTGTTTCACCACCTACGAATAAGTTCTAGTTAGTTTATTTGGAAGATGAATCTCACACAAATTCTGTTCCACTTTTGAATTTATTCGGTAGATAGTGGAGCAGTTAGTTCCGATGTGCCTTTAAATAATAACAAACTTCTAAAGTTTCAAGTTGACAAGCTTAGGTTTACTACTCAAAATAAATTACTACAAGAGACGGAAAGGTAAAGAATATTTTTTTCCTTCACTGGAAACATTCGGTTAAATGTACCATGTATGGAACAGACGCCAGCACTTCAAGCTACCCACACGAAACTGTCACATTTTCCCAATGAACTTTAAACCATATGCTTCAGCGATAAAGTTGAAAATCTATTAAGGAAATTTGACAGATTGTAGTAGCTTGATGTGCTGGTACAAGACCGCTTAAGCTATAAAATTAACCTCATCAGTATTACACAATACCTTATCCAGCCCAAAGCTGGGTAAAGTATTCATCACCATAATTATTTTAATATCATTTTATTGCTAGAAACACAAATGCGTCACAATTTTTTTTAAAACACAATATTGAGAATACCTTATCCATATAAAAATGCGAGGTCTATGCAATTCTTTGCCCAGCAGTGGGATGACAAATGCCGATAAACTGAAATTCGGTGACTTACATACTATTTAAACTACCTAGATCCACAAGAATCTAGCGTTCTAAATAAATAATTGAAAACTCTTCCGACATAGTCCGCAGTTGGAGCAAATACTTTCATTTCAAACTAACCCTTTTTGTTCTAAACTTAAGGTTGGTTTTTGAATAATTCATGTGTTTTTTTTTTATATTATGATACATGTCTTTCGCATTTTGATAGTACATCTATTAAAGAATTGAAATTATTTTCGGTTAGTATAAATGCTATTAAGGTTTAATTATTACGATTATCTTCGGTCGTAACCAAATCTTATGAATGTCATTTAAAAAAAAACAGAACATTGCCTGTAAGACTTAAGAATCAAATCATTCCATAAGATGAAAAGCATTTTGGGAGCTGTCTTTTGTAACTTTCTGAATTTCACCGAAAAAATGCAGATTTTTAGCCTAATCTTCTCTCAAACACAAAATATTCAAAAACCAGTTACTTCGTTCTATTTCAACAGTTCACTGTCTTCGGCCAAGGTTTTGTTTTTAACGAGCGAGTTGAGATGGTCGATGAGTCCCTGCACCGACATCTCGCCGTGCACCTTGTTGTCGCGCGTGCGCACGTTCACCGTGCCTGAAGTCTTCTCGCGATCACCGACCACTGCAGGGACAAAATATATGTTTATCGTCGGTTTCTAAGAACTGTTGTCAGCGATTTATCTATTTATTAGGGTGTTATACAGCAGTTATATAACGTTATACAAAATTCTGTAACACGATAATATTATGAATGTTGTCGTGTTATAACGTTGTATAACATTTCCACACACAGCAGTCATATGACGTTATACAACATTGTGTAACACGACAAAATTATGAATGTTATCGTGTTACACGTCGTGTTATAATGTTATATAACTGCTGTGTGGGATCACCTTTACGCAGTACTCGGACACCGGTCCTTGGACTATTGTTAGACTATTGTTATATTTTGCGAAGTTTTTAAATTATACAGTTCGTGATAAATAGTTATTATCAAAAAGTGTAAAATAAAATAATTAAATCTGTGTCATTGTATTAGGAAAGGTCGCCCCGCAACGAAAAGTTAAAGCTAAATATTATGTAATGAGCTTAATCTTTCCAATAAATATTCAAGCTTAATAAATAAGGAAATCAACTTATACAAAATGTAATCTAAAATATTAAAATGATTTCAGTATTTTTATCTCATGACACGTAAAACTAATTTATGCCTACTAAGCAAATCTCACCTAAAATATAGTTGAACTGTGCGAGTTGTGCGTTCCTGACTTTCTTGTTGAGCGTGTCGCCGGCGTCCGTGTCCACTTCCGACATAAAGCCCGCTGCGAACAGCTGCTCGTTCACCTGCAATATTTGAAAGCATCGAGTAAGTAAAGTTGAACTGACTGAATGGATATAGGTGAAAATTTGGTTCGGAAAAAGGTTGTATAATATTTCCTTTATTTAATTGTACCTTATCGCTGTGAAATGATGCAAAATAGCAAATATGACTATTGTAATTGAGATGATTCACACAAAAATATACACCAAAATGAAATAACCCTATATCGTGTATTCCACAGTCAAACCATTACAATGGTTTTGTGGGGCTTAGCACATAAGATAAGGCTACATTTGTGATATATAATAAATAAAAAATAAAAAATTAGAAATACAGTTTATCAACTCCAAAGTAAATTTTTTCTTTTGTTTTTCAAAGTAATATTTTTTAGCGTTGTATTGAAGCCTCGGCTCGTATTTGACCGTTTTTTTTTTCTCAAAACCTATAACCTAATAATAAAGTATATAAATAAATAAAAATACTGACGTGCACAGCATAGTCGTCGAAGGCGGGTCCGACAGGCACGACGCAGACCTGGCGCGGACTGAGCCAGAAGGGCCACTTGCCGGCGTACGACTCGCTGAGGATGGCGATCATGCGCTCCACCGACCCCAGGATCGCGCGGTGGATGATCACCGGACGCTTCTTGTCGCCACTCTCACTGGGGATAGGAAAAAATATATATATTTTTTTAATTTAGTCATCCTTATCAATTGAGACACCTTTACTAAGTATAGAGGAAAGATTTGATTGTTTGTTTGCATTGAATAGGCTCAGAAACTACTTGACTGATTTGATAAATTATTCCATTGATAAGAAACTACACTATCCCTGGTGAACATAGGCTAAGTTCTATCCAGGTATGGAAACCGCCAGAAACATGCTAGTATATTAAAATAAGGAGTTTATTTCTATGATAAATGTAAAATGGTCACATAAATTATAAATTTTTGCTTAAAAAGTCTGGTAATTTTTTAAATATGCTAGTCTAATTTAAATCAATAAACTGATACGGCTTGATTTTTTTTCCTTCAGGGACAGATAGCTCATTTATCGAGAAAGGCGATAATTATGCAAATATTTGTCACTCTCTGCCTCTTACCATGACGCTGGTCTAATATGTACACTGCCGGCCAAAAGTTTGAGACCACTTGTAAAAATCTTCTTCACCAACAAAATATTTCAAAAGTGCATATGATAAAGAGCTCATTTGAATACCTGCATATTCTATTGTTATTAAAGAAAATCAAAGAGTCATACTTTTTGTATATTTTTAAGTTATGACGCTATAAAAGTCTATTTTTACAAAACATTAATGAGTGCCGCGTAAGGACCAGGTGGTAGAATCATTGTAATATTTTTATGATCTGCTCATTACTAATAATTTTGGTTCTTTTTCAAGTTAAAAGCAATTCAGGATTATTTTAGATTTCTAAAACATATTTTTTACCGGAGTTTTTATAAAGATTTTTTTTATAAAAATCTTGGTTAGTCTGAGCTCGTCATTGTTAAAGTAAAGACATTAAAATGGGTAAAGTGCGCGAAATTAGCAGTGAAACTCGTTGTACCATAGTTGTTTTACATAACGACGGCAAATCTGAACGTGCGATTGCCTCTCAACTTAAGTTGTCATAGACTTGTGTACATAACACAATAGCCCGATACAAGGAGACTGGCAGTTATCAAGATCGTTCGCGATCGGGAAGGCCGAGAGCTACCACTTCTAGCGAAGATAATTTTATCGTCGTTACCAGCAAGCGCAATAGACGCCTAACAGCACCACAAATCCGCGCGGAAGTGAACAAATCCCGATCTAAACCTGTGTCACTGACTACAGTAAAAAGACGATTGAGAGATGCTAACTTATTTGGTCGCGTTGCCGTTCGAAAACCACTACTTAGGCCACAAAACAAAAAGAAACGGATGCAGTGGGCCCTTACCCATCGAGACTGGACTGAAGAAGACTTCAAAAAAGTTCTTTGGACAGATGAATCCAAATTTGAAATATTTGGATCGAAAAGACGAATTTTTGTTCGACGTAGCGCCGAGGAAAAGATGATGCCAGACTGTGTGGTGCCAACCGTCAAACATGGTGGTGGTTCCATTATGGTCTGGGGATGCTTCTCGGGCTATGGAACCGGAGATTTGGTACGAGTCGAAGGAATCATGAAAAAGGAGCAATATAAACGAATATTACAACAAAATGCCGTTCCGTCTGGTGTAAGATTAATTGGAAATGGTTTTTTTTTCCAACAAGATAATGATCCTAAACATAGTTCAAATTATGCAGGAGTTATTTAAAACATAAAGAAACAGAAGGGGTGTTAAAAAACATGGTGTGGCCCCCTCAGAGCCCGGATCTCAACCCGATCGAGCTTTTATGGGAAGAGCTTGATAGAAATGTACGCAGTTGTTGTCCCTCCTCGCAAGAAGACATGTGGAAGACTCTACAAGAAAGCTGGAACAATATTTCACAAGAAACAATCGACAAATTGATCAGTCGTATGCCAAGACTGGTGAAAAAAGTAATAAAATGCAAGGGAGGGTTTTTTGATGAAAAATCTGTTTAAATATAAACGGCATTTTTAATGTAAATTATTATTTTTTTCTTCTTGAGGTATGTGTAGGAAGTATGTATAAGTATGTATAGATATGTTAATTATTAATTAAACCTCTTGCTTCAAATTTTTTTTCGAGTTTATTTCATTTTCATTCTTTGATGAGGGTGGTCTCAAACTTTTGGCCGGCAGTGTATATACTTACCCTCTCTATCTCTCTCTCTCTTTGCCTAGCTTATCCCATTTCAATCGAGGTCGGTTGTCCCCGTCATTCTCCACCAGTCTAACATACACATTAAAAAAAATATCTCTGAAATTCATAATTACCTGACATAAGTGAGGTTGAATCGCTCCGGCAGCTGGAAGTCGAGCTGTATGGTGGCACACTGGTGGGACCGACGCAAGGCATCCTGTATGGTGATATCGATCTTGGGACCGTAGAAGGCACCATCGCCTGGGTTCAGTTGCCAGGGTCGGCCGAACTTGTCTAGTGAGTCTGCTAGAGCCTGGAAAAATAAATATTATTAATATTCTAAAATTCACCTTAGAATTCTATATTTTTATTACGCGGTAAATAATGTGATAATATATCGATATAATAAAACCATGAAGGATTAGCAATTTAGCCTGATCTACGGATACCGACGACATCACATCATGCTACCGAGCAGCGGAACTGTCAAATTTTCCCAATCAATATTAAACCTTATGCTTCAGCGATAAAGTTGAAAATCCAATAAGGAAATTTGACAGATTCTAGCTTGATGTGCTGACGTCTGTACAATCAATTAATATTTGAGAAAGAAATTAGTAACTAAAGTACTTATACCTTTTCAGCCTGGTCCCACGTGGCGAGGTCTCCGAGGTACTTATCAGGCCTCGTGGACAGCTTCAGTTGGAATGTGAACCCGAAAGTTGAGTACACGTGGTTCAGGAACTCTAGGCATGCCAGCTGTGGAATAAGTATTATAATATAATAATTTGACCTTAATCTTTTGACTAAAAAGTGCCCAGCCCGACACGGCCTCGTCTACAAGACAATTTTTTGAAGTTTGAAATTACAATCAGTTTAAATACCGAACCACTACTATATATTTAACTAGCGACCCGCCCCGGCTTCGCACGGGTGCAATGCTGATACTAAATACACTACAGAAAAACGGTAAAACTGCGTTTGCAATGTAAGCGGAAAAAATGTTATTGTTTACGACATTACATTAGAAACCTCAAAAATAACAGTACTTCTCCACTATTTAATGGATGTTATTATACAAATAAACCTTCCTCTTGAATCACTCTATCTATTAAAAAAAACCGCATCAAAATCCGTTGCGTAGTTTCAAAGATTTAAGCATACAAAGGGACATAGGGACAGAGAAAGCGACTTTGTTTTATACTATGTAGTGATATTGTAGATAGGTATTCATGGATGAATTCTTCACTTGGCGCTGAAGGAACTTTCTTTTTTTAATGTCGGGTCAAAAGATTTATACACTTAGGAATTCTTCAAGACGAGATGGTCACCAATCCACGGACCGACCGTGGCAAGCGTAGCTTAGCTTTATGATGGTGGTATCGGTCGCTGTGAGTAGTGACGTACCATTTCCTGTTCGATGTGTTGCGGCGTACAGAAGATGTGCGCGTCGTCCTGCTGGAAGCGGCGCACGCGCGTCAGCCCCGTCAGCGCGCCGCTCAGCTCGTTGCGGTGCAGCACGCCGAAGTCCGCCAGCCGCAGCGGCAGCTCGCGCCACGACCGGATGCGGTTGTCGAACAGCAGGCTGACACAGATACATTACGCTCTAATACTCTGTTCCAAATAATTCCGATTTGAGGAGATATTCGTACAGGTCTTATTAAAATAAATGACAATTCTTAGAAAACTCTTAAACGCATATCCATATACAGGGTGTAAGGGACAGCCCTCCGCAGACTGATGGGGTGAGTTCAGTATACCATACTAAGAAGACTGGTTCATGAAATTGTTTCAGGAACGTTCTGGAAATCCAATAAAACTGATTTGTTTTAAAACCTCACAAAAATTTAACAGCATATTTCACGCGTCGATCGTTACGATTATTTCGAAATCCATTGCCGTTTTTTTTTTATTTTAGCGGTATTATTAAAAAAAAATTCTGCGTACAAAGAATGTAATTTTGCATTGAAAGAAAGAAAAATGTACAGAATCATAAGATATCAGAGCATGTCATCATCAAATTCCAGTGAAATATGATTCAAAATAAGGAGCTGAAAGCACCCTATCAGTTTGCAGAGAGATGTCTCTTACACCCAGTATAATACATATATGTATATGCATTATGTTCTTTGACCTTATGATCGATCGACTCGTGCAGCATTTTATTTAGCCACGAGCTAAAAGAAAGAAAGAATATTTCAGCCCATTTATCGAGGCTATTTCTTAACCGGGTACACGGAGTTGTTCTTACAGAAAGCGGTAGAAACCGCTGGCAGAAGCTAGTATTACTAAGGCAGCACTCACCAGTGTCCAGGACAGTTCATGGGCTTAAGCGCGAAGGTTTCTTTCTCGACGTCGAAGGAGAACATGTTCTCAGCGTAGTGAGCCCAGTGGCCGGACGTCTGCCACAGCTTGGAGTTGTACATGTTCGGGGTTACCACCTCTTGGAAGCCGCGGATTCTGGAATATTATTTTTAGTATCCAACTGTCCTATTAATGTTTGAAGAATGGCCATCGGACTGATCTCTACAATTTGGTGAACATTTACTATGACGATCAATTAAGACTGATTGAAAACCACTATCAAATATAGTACAAAGACTTTAAAATAAAATTATGGGTAACTTAACAAGAAAAATATATTCACCTAAATAAAATGCTAGTTTTACCACAATGCACTTAAAAGAAATGGATTACAAATTAGTCTAGACTTAGCCCAGACCCCACCAAAGCACATTATAAAGTTAATATACGAATAGAATTTCTCCAAGACGAGATGTGTGAATAACAAAATTCTATTGGTCATTTTAAAACCTTTTTCCCCGCTTTGGTGGACTCTTGGCTTAACACAATTTCAAATCCTACTATTATTATAAAGGCGAAAGTTTGTAAGTATGGATGTATGGATGTTTGTTACTCTTTCACGTAAAAACTACCGAATGGATTTGAATTAAACTTTACCACAATATAGCTTATACATCAGAATAACATATAGGCTACTTTTTATCCGGGTATGGAAAGTACTTCCCTCAGAAAGCGGGTGAAACCGCTGGCGGAAGCTAGTAATGATATAAAGGGAGATAGGACTTGTAGATAAGACATACCTGTACTGCTCCCTAATGAAGTTGACGAGGGTATTGTATATATGCGCTCCTCGCGGCTGGAAGAAGCACGAGCCGGGGGATAGCTCGTGGAAGAAGAACAGCTCTTGTTCCTAAACCAAACATTGTTGTGAGTGAAATCATCAATGACTCCTCCAGCTGGAGAAAGTTTCAAGGCGTTTTTCTCCAGGGCCCTGTAACTTGCGTGAACCATCCCGCAGGCCTAGCAAAAGTGTTTGCCTTGTATTAATTAAGTAAATGTGAAGACGGGTTGGAGCCATTGTTAATATTGTAGCCAACATAAGACTTAATAGGTTTTATGCTAACTGGATGGACCAATTTTGATGAAATTTGTTATGGATACGCCACAAGTGAGTTTAAACAGTTTTCGGCTTTTGCTGAAAACCAGCACTGAGACTCTGTCCAACAGAGTGACAGCAACATGCTGAGCAAGGGCCTTTTCGCGTGGATGTGACGCATATTTCCCCCACTATTGTGTATTGCCTTCTGTAGTTCTATTTTATTATTAATTCGTTTTTGTTTGTATTACTGTTTGTATTTGTCTATGCGTTATGTCCATGTGAATAAATGTATTTTCTTTCTTCTTTTCTTTCTTTCTTTCTAAAACAATGTTGCACCACCCCTGCATGCTATAATTATACTGCAAACCTCAATACAGGGCACAACAACTGACCTTGCCAATCTTCCGATGGTCCCTCTTGGCGGCCTCCTCCTGTATATGTTCCCACTCCTTCAGCTGCTTGGGTTCAGGGAACGACACGCCGTACACGCGCTGTAGGCTCTCCGCGTCCGCTTTACCTTCCCAGTATGTTGCTGAATTCTGGAACAAATAAGTGGATTGTTATGCATTTTTTTACTAATGATGATGATGATGGGGTGTCGGGTAGCCAGCTTAACTGGAGAGTTTAAGAGTGGAAGCCGACCCCAACATAGCGAGAAAAGGCTTGAAAAATGACGATGATCCGAATATGCAATAAATTTGAATCAAGATTTGATTATGTAATCAATCTAGTAAAGGGTGGGCGTTTTGGGGGCTGTCTTTTGTTTTTGACCTTCGAAAAGTGCTGCTTTATCAGCCTAATTTGAAAAAATCATTTTTGTTTTGATTTTATTTGGTTACTATTATCAAGCTATCATTAGCCAAAATTTCTAATGAATCATGAGGACTTCCATATTAACTTAAAATATGTATGGGAAAAAACTTATTATACTCAATTCCTATCTATGAGAAAAAATTACACGAAATATTATTCCTAAAACAAAGTTTCAACATACCTTAGTAACCTTCAAGGCCTTAACCTTCCCCGTATGCCTGACATGGGGTCCCCTACACAAATCAATAAGGGGCCCGCATCTATACACCGTGGTAGTAGGAGTGTTAACTTTCTCATTCAAGATCCGCACTTTGAAAGGGTTGTAATCAAACATTTCAAGTAATTGTTCTTTCGTCAGCTCTAGACGTTCAAAAGGCTGCTTTTCTTTTGCTATTTTCTTAACTAGGCCTTCTAGAACGTGGAAATCGGTTGATGAGATCTGTGAAAAAAAAACATAGTTTAAATAAATTATTGAATCAGGCGACCGCTTGGGCGAGAGCATGTCCTGAAGATGCCCCTTGGAAGGGCGAAACCGTGTAGGTTTGAAAGGTTTTTATTGCAGAGCTTGGTTCTTTTCTCTTTATGCATGTGCATGAGGGCGGGAGAGTGGTGTCTTTCTCGCCTGTGCATATATGTACAAGGGAGACAACAATCAAATCAAATCACAATCCTGGATTTTACTCGCACGGAGTTAAAACTAAATATTCTTCCTACTCATGATGAGTCTTCAAACTTTTTGTTTTTTAACTAACAATGGCTGGCTGTGTGTCGTACAAGGGATTTTTTTTAATATCAATAGTTCTTACCCCTTTTTCTGGATAATACATGTCGTAATAGAAGCCCTCATCAATAGGAGGTCCGTAGCAGAGGCAGCCTCCGTATACCTGTATGAAAAAATATTTTTTTAACATGTTGAATCACTGAAAATAATTTATTGTTAAATAATATTGCTACATTCAATACCAAAAACTGTAGCTAGTAGAAATTCAGATACTTTGAGAACTTGTAGGTAAGATAATAACTTTTTGTTTTACATAGAACCGGTTCTTCAAACAATAAAGACAGAATTGTGTTGCTGGGGAGTTTGTTCCACCATTTCTTCTTCCCAGCGGCAACTCATAGGAAGTGGTGAAGGGCGGGCGTTTTGGGGTCTGTCTGACATTTAATCTTTGGTGAAAAAAGCAGCTGAAACTGTATAAAGAAGCTATAGTACTTATTGAAATATTTACCCTCTCCATAGCTTCTCCCAGCATATGTGCAGAAGAGTGCCAGAACACCGCTTGAGCATCCGTGTTATCCCAGCGCAGCAGTTCCAGCTTGCAGTCGCTCTCCAACGGCCGGTCGAGGTCCCAAAGCTCATTGTTCACCCGCGCGATGATGGTGGAGTCTGCCAGACCCTGGCTGCGAGGGAGGACAATCATCATGAGGGCCGGAGGTGGAGTAATAGGGTGGAACTGGTTGGATTGGCTTTACTGGAAGTATTTGTTGGTCTAATGGTCGGATAGAGCGACTGCTGTGCTCGGGTTTGATCCCCAGGTGGGGCTGAAGTGACTTTGTGGGTTTAAAGAAACTGTCACATGCAGCCTAGTGTCTGGAAGTGGGTAATTTATACACCCGTAGATCAGAGAGGCCGCGTTGCCGTCCCATCGGACTATGCAAGTAAGAGAATAGAGAGCACCTACATCTGCGCTTATGTTTGTGCACAATAATTATGTCCTTAGAGAAAACCGCCACCACGGCGGGCAATCCGTATGAACGCCATTGTTATTATTTGTTAAGTAGTTGTGGGTGTTATTTCTCTTTAGTTAAAGTTATCACTTATATCTATAAATGTTGGTTCACCTATAATTGGCAACTGTATAAGTCCATTTTTAAGTCCTTATTCTTTTTATGTAATTTTTATACAGAAGCTGTTGGTGTACCTTTTTAAATTACATTAAATTAAATTAAGTAGTCTGTGACTAAATGGTTTAGTAAGTTATTTTGTATACCTACTAGTAGTGACATAAGAAACTAGATTTTAAATTCTGGTGCTGCTATATATTAATAATCCAAGGTTATGAACAATGGTTTGATTTTCTTGCTTCTATGCGGAATATTTAGCATAATTCACATAAATGTCACAGATTGTATAATAAACTAGCGGCCCGGTACGTGCTTCGCTACGTATAAAGTGAAATAAAATAAACAAATCGGAACATCAAATTCATTTATTTAATCAAAAAAATATTTTATTTAAAATCGAAATCAATTGCTAGCTATTTACAACACACTTAATCCAAAACATTTGGATAAACAATATTTTTTGTTTTTCCATTTTGAGCATAAATAAACAAACGGCTGGGGGTACCGACTCTGGAACAGGCAACATATAACTGGCCATGTGAAAAACAATGTTCCTCCAAATTCACACCACAAACGTGAAGTGTTTGACCTTGGGCCTTGTTGATGGACATCGCAAATGATAAACGCACAGGATATTGTAAACGTTTGAACTCAAAAGGCATATCAGTTGGAATCATAGGTATACGCGGTATCAAAACAACTTCTCCTTTTGATTTACCAGTTAAGATCGTAGCTTCAATCAAATTTGGCAATAACTTTTTCACTGCCAATCTGGTTCCGTTACACAGTTTTGGTGGATTAATATTTCGCAATAATATAATCGAAGAACCAACTTTCAGATTCAAGCAATGCGGTGGCATACCAGCCGGCTCCAATGAATTTAAAAATTCAATTGGATAATTCATTGCCTCATCTTGATTCATAACACTGTCAATTGATTTATATTTCGTGACTACGCCTGGCAGTTTCGCTTGAATTTGAAAATTAATTGCATTGACATGAATGTTTTTCGGTGCTAAAATGGCGCGTTCTGTCAACCAATCATGATTTCTGTAATTCTGAACAATATTCGGAAAAACACATTCAATCAATTCATCTATCGATTGCGCAATTGTACAAAAATTGTTCGGTACAGCGATCAATCCGTTGGTTCTGTCGATTTGTATTTTGCCGTCACCAATTTCTAACAATTGTTTTGAGAACTCATGGGCAGCTGGATCATTTTGTAGGTGAACACGCATATTAATGTTTAGTGTCAATTTTTGTAGATATCTCCAAAGAACTGATGACTTCAAGCAGGCATTTATTTCATCAGCAGGAGTTGATCGAGGAATGACAGGCAATGTTTGACGAAAATCTTTTGTAATGTCTTAGTAATGCCACATCATTTGCATTACGCGTTCGCCGACCTATATTTGCTCGTCTGGCTGGTGGCATTTTTCCCGTATGCACATATGTTTTCGCTTAAAAATCGAAAAAAAAAATTAGAACAAAAAAAAAACAAATTCCCAAGAAGCTGTCGCATATGATGCCATGTGAAATCATATACGGCAACTTAGAAAAGTATACATAAATTCAGGACTCACCGTTTGTATGAATGCACTGCAAATGCAATTATGTGAAAAGAAATTTATCGCTGATAATATGATTTAATCAAACCACGTCCAAAATGAATTGACGGCATGAATGACATAACAACGTGCTTGTCCTGTCAACAAAACTTCAAAAAAGTTTCTGTGAAAAAAGTTTCTATTGAATTCATTTATTACAAAAAATGTGACAAATGAGGAACCGCTCGACCGATTTTGTGCAAACTTCACATAAACCATCTACTAAATATGCCGACCAAATCCTAAGCATTTGGTTTGGATAAGTGAGCCCGTTCTTGAGTTATGGAATTACAACGAAAAGTGGCATTGATTTTTATATATATAGATAGAAGATAGATAGCAAGCTATGAGTAGGTTATCAAATGGACTAAGTAAGGCAGTAGAACACAACCAGTTGTCAAGAAACACCAATGACAGCAAAGCACAGTATCATATTATTTTCATATACGACCATGCTGCACTCAGCTATATTTATATATATTAAGCATGCCTATTTAGTTCATATACATTTAACTCTCAATATAGATGTAAGTATAACGGAAAGCTCAGCAAATATTATCTGTGTGTGTTACTTAATTATTACACCAGATTATCAACTCTAACCATGCTAGATTAGTTATGGACCAGTAAAAGCCATCGCAACAGTCCACCCTTATGTAATGTACTTACTATTCACTCCACCACTCGCTTGAATGCAGGTAAATAAGTAATTTATTATTATATACTTGTTCTAGCAATAGCTACAGCTAGGATAACAAACTTTAATTGCTGTGTTTGATCAAAAAATAATTTTAATTCTAGAGAATCATAGGTAACCTCCATCCAGCTCAAGAATATAGTTTAATAGTACTTTCAGGATCCAGTTATTGAACAAATTCTTTAATTTTTGTTGCACACCTTTGACAATGTAAAGTAATTAATCTTCCAGTTTTCAATGAAAAGCAAGATAAATGTTGTTCCTTATTTAGAAGAGATCCTGTTTCCGTTTAAAAACATCTATGCTATGTTATGTTTTTAGGAGCACCATTTTTTTAATATTTTTATTATTTTTTATTATTTTTTATTATTTTTTATTATTTTTATTAATATTTACTATCTGACCTCCACAGTTTTACCCAAATCTATAGGGATTTACATAAGTTACTACATCAGACTACTATTATATATCAGATTATATATCAGAGATAAGCTGAAAAAAAATGGACAAATGAAAGTTGTTTTGGAATTTGTACCAGTAAAGTCCATCTGCACTAACTAAAAAGCAGTTATTTTATTATCACAAGCAAACACTCGAATTTTATTTATTTGTATAGATAGATAAGATTGAATCAGAATATTATTAACCTTGCAATCTAAATTATCATTAACATGAAAACCTACTTTACCACATTTTGATCAAAATTATCCATACACAATAGTTTGAGGAAATTACATCAAATCGGAATGACTCATGTCTTATTGTAAAGAGGTTTGAATGATGATAAATAAAGTAACTATTTCTATACTTATACCCACAATGTGTGTGTATAAATTGGTCTTCAAAAATAATTTGTTACAATGTGTACGTCGATAATCTCGTTCATTGATTTGATAGCTGTTATTATCTATTTCCCGTTCACTGGTCAAGTTTATCATAATAATGTGACAAGCAAAACATTACATTTCGTTGATCAGTGTAGCAAAAAAAAAATATTTATAGTAATTTTTTTTTTTAACTGGCCTTGAATTGACATCGTTCGGTAACAATACTGCTTAAAGAAAGAAACTTAAAATAAAAAATTAATATAATATAAAAAATTAAATGCCCTACGTATAACGTAACTTAAATTGTTGCAGTTTGTGGTTGTCTTTAAAATTAAAATTTTATTTTTCTTTTAACACCAAAACTGTATTTTTCTTCTACTTAGTTTTGAATGTTGTGCCCGTCTGTAATTGTTGCTAAGACTAGCTATATGTCTCTGTTTCGAGTCTCTTATAAATGTTTGTGTTAATGATATTAATGTGCCATAATACTAAATAAATAAGTAAATAAATAAACTTACCTAATTCCTTTAGCAACATCATATGGGCTTGTTTTCCAGGCTTTAGCTTCTACGGTCTTTCCATCGGGTAACGTCACCACTATGCTCATCTCCGGTTTGTTAGCCAGCTGTTCATCGTACTGCGCTTTGAACTTGTCCCATAGAATGATACGTTTCTGGATGTATTCTGGCCAAGGGTTCAGCTCTGCTGCCCCTACAGAACCTTCATCGGTTTTCTTCTTCTTTTCCTTCATAGCTTTGGTCTTTGACTGTTAAGAAATAGGTTTTATTGAATTACCTGCTCCTCAATTTATTCATAGACACATCAACCTATATACTTGTTAAAAAAAAATTAGGGACTATAAAACCGATATATTCGGTTTAATTTATGTTTAAATGTATATCGAACTGTGTACAAATCATGTTCAAAAATATTAGGCAGCAAAAAGTGATTTGAAATGTCAGAAAATGAAAAGGCACCTGAACCAATGTTGAATTTGGTAACTACGTAAAGTATTGTTAGTTACACAGCTGCCTACGTAGCAATCACAGTATGAAATACATTTTAATAACCTATTGAATACTGTTGCAAGACGATATTATGGATTTTATTCACGAAAACATAATCGCAATCGGCAACTTGAATTTCGAACTATCACAGCAAAAAAAATATAAAATTCAAAGACTAGGATACAGAAAAAAGAAATATAGGCAAAGGAAACCGCATGAGATCATTCCAGCTAGTAATGCTGATGAAAGTCCTACAGACCCATGTGGCATATGCGTAGTCCTTGCAGCGGACCACACAGCCTCCACGGATGCCAATAAACTTTATCATGACTTACATAACGCACAAATATACTTTCTCAAACTAAATATAATGTTTAAAACCCTGCCTTTGAGTCAATGTTTAGTTTTTGGATATCTTCAGCAGCAGTGTCACCCATTGCGGAACGTGTCTTTTGAATTTGACAGCCGGACTAATGTTGTCAGCCGCAAAAGTCATGAAATATTTATTATACGCTCTGTTTTACGCAATTTTTTTGAGATTTCAATAGTCTGACGAAACTTCATCACGAGTTTTCTCATAATCGTTTGCTTGAGGCTCAGACTTGGCTCAGATTAATGATATGCTTAAAGGAAGTTACCAGACCTAGATAAAGTATTTATATAAAAAGTTACAAACAACACCAAGGAGTTGAATTAAAAAAGTTGTGATACAATCCGAGGCAACTTATAGTCATAATTTGTGTCACAAAATGACAACTCTGTGTAAAACAAAATTCAAAATTAATAGGCGTAATATTTTAATTTTCTAGTGTAATCCAGAATTGCAATTTTGCTATGTCTATGCAGAAACCTCGTCCTATAGATGCGTTGCAACGCATCATGACTTCTTTCAAGCATTTTGAAAAGAAGATAGACAAATTACAAGATGATGTGAAATTTCATGGACAGACTCTAACAGAACTACGAGCCATGGTCACAAACCTTTCAAGTGGAAATATTGCTATGGTTGATGGTAAATCAGATGATAATAGGCGTCCCTTAAAAAAAACGACAGCTATCCAGTCAGAGGATAAAACGTATGCGGATGATTCTATTAAAACAAAAAGGAAGAATGCCATTCAACCTTTACCCACAAAGCTGAAAGCGAAGAGTTTACAAAGTCAGAAACCGAAAGTTGATCCAATAAATTCACCTTTTCAAGGTTATATGAGTAAGCTAGAGGCACATTCCAAAAGCATGGCGGCAAAGCACGCGCTCAGGCACAGGAAAGCGGAAGCCCCAAGGAAAGCAAACACATTACGGAGCCAGAAAAATATGGAAAAGAAACGCAGTAAGCTAACAAAGTAGGGATTACACTGGAAAATTAAATATTTCATGTTTGGTACACTTTACATGTAATTTTTGTTACTTCTTCACAAATGGGACTATAGGGGTACAAAAAATATAACAAAGAAATCTATGTATGGTTTATTAATTTATTAACTCCTACGTTTACTACCCATCTACATTCAACAAACATGAGAAATGTATTAGGTATTCTAAATTCGACTTTTACTTAAGGACATTAAAGAACATTTTAGTAGCATCTATTTCATAACTTTGATCAATTGAACTTTCGGACTCCTTTTGTATCGCTTCATCCTGAAACAAAAAATCCTTGATCAAATTTATAAAAAGGTATTGCTGTGAAAATTTAATTAGGTGCTTCAAACACAGCTTTTAATGCACCTTTAATAAGTAAAAACAAAAGTTCTAGTGTAATAAATAGGTAATTTAAAAGTACGAGTATCTATACTAAGAAAAAAACAGCCCTGTAAGAAAAAGAGACCCTGTCACCCTAGGTCCAAATTGAACTAGCTACTTAACCAGTGATAGAACTTTTGGTCGATGGGGACGATATCGGGAGAAAAAAAACCTCGCTATATCTCCATATATGAGTCATCAATTACCTATTAGCTTAATTTCAGGACCTATGTAGGTTTAGTAGATTGTTATTAGCCTATTGAAATACACAGTAAATTACAGTTTATATACAGCGATCTCCCCAATCACAATGGTGACGGAGACTGCGACGCCATACAGCATGAGGATCAGCACAGGCCGCATATCCATCAGGCCCACGCTGCTGAACGAAGACATCTTCGTGGTGCAGTGTGGCTTGGAGACGAGGAACCGCTTACGGATCGCAGACTGGATGCCGGACTCGCGAATTTGTTTGTGCCTGAAAAAGGGGAACAAAAGGAGATGGATAAATTTTCATTTAAGTAAAGCCCAGAATCGGCAACAATTAAATGGTATTTGTTTTTATAATTTTAAATAGGTACTATTGCCGTGGATTTTGGGTTTCAACGGCTTTGTGCCGGAGTAACAACCTTATTAAATGGGGCAATGCCTCTAGAATCAAAAAGAAAAAAAGTTATTTTGAATGGATATAGATTGTAAGATTATTTACATCAGTATGAAAAACAAACTAGATTATTGAACCTATGTTAAAAAGTGTTATTTAACTGATTTCGTAAAAGAGGAATTTAGGTAATAATATTAACTACTTTACTTATACTACTTATACTTTTCATGTAATTTTGACGAATTTTTCCGCTGTTTTGAGGCAGTTTTGCCTTCAATAATATCAGGTATTTTCTTATGATGAAACTGTTCCTAAAAGATGTAGGTTCTCTGCATAAGTGCCGGATGGTTAGAGACGAAATGAACAAAAACTTACACGACTCTTATCAGCTCCAAATATGGGGAACCTTTCCTGACGGGAGTGAAAGAGTCAAAGGTCACGAGGTAGTCCACTGTCGCGATATCGCACTTCTCACTCTCCAGGAATGTGGCTTCGATCTGACGGTACACTGGCTCTGCTACTGAATGAAGTGCGAAGAGACCCTGGAACAGAGGTCAGGTTTAAGTAGTTAAAGGAAAAGGGAAAGGTGAAGGTAACTAACTCCTGAAAATATTATGCTAACTTTTGGTCGAAATGTGAAGGGAGTATGAATTGTGGATCAATGGATCTTAGCGAAAAATTTTTTGCGGAAAAATGAAAAAGAAAATAGTCAAAGATTCAATGTTAAGGAAGCAATCAGTCCTTATATAATTTGTACATGATATTTATTAAATAGCACATCAAGGGCATTTCAATAAAAATGCAATAGGTGCACTAGACAACTGAATAAACGTAAACAACTGAACAAATACTGAAGCTATAACTACGAGTAAAACTATTGTTACCTTCCTTATTCTTTCGACACCATCTGCGAGGCTGTAAAGTCGCGGTTTCCCATTCTCCGGGAATACTCGATCCCGGATAGAAGTGTGGAGAGGTTCTTTGCTCTGATTCTGAAAGGAAAAGTTGTTTTGTCAATAGTTGCATCTATCTAATTGGATCAAAATGAAAGTTTCATTGAACATAAACAAAAAAAGGCTTCGTACGAAAACAAAATGGTTATAATCCACATCGTTGGCAGCGAGGGTGATCTTAGCGTTGGCGAGCTGCGGCAGGCTGCGGATGGAGTCGGAGGGCGCCTGCAGCAGCACCACGATGTTGGCGGAGTACGCGGCGTACAGCGCCATCAGCGCCGTGAATAACACGAACACCATCATACGACCTGGTGCATAGATACGTAATAGGGTCATTAGATACGACTACAAGGTCGTTATCTCTCGAAAAGAGCCATAACCCTGGTCCCCTGGTCTTTACACTACCTGGTGCTCGCCTAGGTTCCAAGTAGCACCCTTGCTGTGTTACTGCGCTCATCGTCAAAAGCAGGGCATCACATATTCCACCATCCAGCTGCTGTTGTGTAGTAGCCTAAAACCCATACTACATTTTTTAATAAATTGCGCGTTTAAGGACTCTTGAGGAATACGTGATGATTTTATAGTGAAACCCAATTCTCAATTCTTAATTATTGTTTACCGTTTATCATTAAGTTACAGGCTGTTGGTATATAGTTAGTTCGGTCACAATTAACCCACCCTGCACCCTGTCGGGCACGGCATATTAACTCTCTCTCCGGTCGTGTCGGATTGCCGTCTCATCGGATTATGAGAGTGCACCTGCACTATAATATGTCCCGCGAAGCTGGCTCGAGAACGGCCGCCGTAGCCGATGCCATCATTGCAATAGTAATAGAGAGGGGAGTAAGAGCACTGGGAGTTTAATGCGAGTGTGTATTATTATTGATAAAGTATTTTAGCGATATTTTTTTCTTTTTATTATTTTTTACTTTGTTACCCCTACCTTAGTCAACACGCGTTCCACTTTACTGGCCAAGAATAAAGTGACGGTAGCTATAGCAGTACACACAGCTATAGTGACCCAGACCCTGGTGGAGAAGGGCAGGTAGAACACATTAGCCACGTAAGCTAAGGGAGGTTGTCTGAAGATGAACAGCATCCGCATGGGAGCCACCAGGTCTGTGTAGGTCACGACGTCGAAACGATCGCGGAATATCACGCAGTTAGTGCCTGTGGGATAGTTAAAGACGTCTTAACTTTTGATGGAAGTCGGTTCTGAACCTTTTAAAAAAAGGAACGCTTGTAAGATATTTTTGGCTTTCTGTCAAGAATCATTTTCTAGGAAATACGTATTTTAGAGTTATCAGACCCACACCTACCAGAAAATGTTACATTTTCCCAACCAACTTTGAACCATACATGTTTCAGCGATAAAATTTAAAATCTATTAAGAAAACTGGACAGATTACAATAGCCTGATCCTGAATCCAGGTTTGTATGAGAATAGAATGAATACCAAATACTGTAATTTGTAACTAGCGCATCCTCTTCTCAATTAACCAGATTTACAAAGTGTCTTCTCCACTTACCAACATCAGCTTTGTTAGAATATAGATCGGCGATCATGCCCGACCACTGTCCATCCACTTTGTATCCATATCTATAGCTGTAGATGTACTTGGGAGTGGCGTTGATCATCTCGAAGCCGATCTTAGCGGCTGACCAGCATGCCTTTGTTATTGAGTCGTATTGGAGCTCCCTGGACAAATGGCCTTATTACGCATTTCTTTTAATTTTGTTATTAACTGAAGGCTCTTTTTAGTAATGAGGGGTTAATAGACTATCAATTTCAAGTTTCTAGGTAGCATGTTAATCATCAGATGAATTAAGATGGGATACTACAACGAAATTTTCTTTTCTTTTTCCTTCTATCTGCTGAATTATTTTAAGCAAAAGATTTGGCAGTTAATAACTATACCCCTAGCAGGTAGCTATTATCTGCCATTTCTTTGTTAAAATTAACTGCCGAAAGCAGGTCCCTCCAATATCCTGATATTATTTATTTTCCATTAAACGCGCTTTACCGATCCAAACCGACCGCCGAGAGAAGTGACCGTGGTTGGTCGCGTCTCCCACAGGCCGACAGTGTTCCTCACGGTTGGGGCCAACCACAGACGCAGCTTGTCGCAATGGATGCGCTCTTGATCAAGGTCTTCCAAAGTAGTTTGACTCCGCCCATACCTGGTCAGCCGACCAACATCTACACGGTAGATTTTCACACCAACTAGTCCAAGGTGACCTCTGTCGGCCGTTGTTTTGGATCGTGTAGAAAGCCTTCTCCTTTCTGATCTAGCTGCAGCTACAGTTAACTTCATGATGTACAGACGCCAGCACATCAAGCTACCCGATACTCAGAAAGTTCCCCAATCAACATTAAACCATAGGCTTTAGCTATAAAGTTGAAAATCTATTAAGGAAATTTGACAGATTGATATGCTGGCGCCTGTACTGTGGAGTTTCTATAGAAAACACAATATCTTACAGTCGATCCTCCTTCGGTAGATGGACCCGCGTGGTATTACTGTCCTGGATCACGTTGGACATGGTGATGGGGTGCCCCATCATGTTGCGACGCCTTCGATACAGCTCCCGATGGGGTCTCACGTCTACGAAGCTGCCGTTGTAGAAGCCACGAGGGGTGGATATCATGGAGCCGTTTAGTCCCGGTCTGTGCACTTGGGTACAATAAAGATATTTTATGCATGTAGACACACTTTTAGGGAACCATTATTTCCCTTTATTGTATTTATAGATAGTAACATATAAGCAGCAGATAGGATACTCATTATTGTTCGTCTCGATTTTGTATTAGGCACTTTGAATGTAAATCTATTTTTTTATTAAGCTAGCTTTGTGCTGCGTCTTTGTCTGTTTTTGTGTATGAAAAGTCACCAATAGTCCCTTCGTACACACGGCTACACAACCTATACATAACCAGTTTATCTTGGACTCGCTTTATATGGCCCTTCTACTAATTGAACGGTCAGCTTATACTGGTTTGTATAACTTGATGTCAAAAATACTTACTCTCAACCATCCTAAAATGGTTTCCAACCCTCTCAGCGAGCACCAAGTCACTGTCCACGAGAACTGAACCATTCATCAGTAACGATATCTTTGACTGTTGCAGATGTGGTGAAGTCACCAATACCAGCCAGCGATATGTGAATTGAAACAGCTCCTTGGACAAAGCCTGGATGGATCGTATGGAGATTAAATGATTAAAAAGGTCTTATGTGTTGTGTCGTGAATTTATCTATCTAGATAAAGAGTGAACTAAAAATGATGTATGCAAGGATAACAGTGCTAATTTATCTATTTCATTAGGTATACGTATTAGGGTTCTGAACAAAACACGTATACCGACGGCGAAGTGCCAATAACACCCAACTGACAAAGTAAAATACGCTTAGGAGTTTTTGCCAAAACATGCGAAAAACGCCTCTAAATTCAAATCGATAAAAAAGTTAATTTCTAGAAAAATGACAGTTAGGAGGTATTGGCACTTCACCGTCGGTATGTAGGTTTAGCTGCAGCAACAATTTTTTTGTATCAATTACATTTGTTCTAACAAAAACATTAAATTATCTTCAATTTCTATAAGATTTGATAATTTGAGCAGAGAACAGTAAAGTACAGACGCCAGCACATCAAGCTACTACCTACAATCAGTCAAATTTTCTCACAACATTTTCAACTTTATCGCTGAAGCATATGGTTCAAAGTTGATTGGGAAAATTTGACAGTTAAGGGTGGCTGGATGTGTGGCGTCTGTATTAAAAGGGGTTCGTCTCCGACCAACAGTATCTACCAACACATGGTAGAAGTTCAGACTCTATCCTTTTTTTGGCTCTGGGAAAAAATGCTATTGCGCATCCCCTTCCCGTCGGGGGACAGGAGTGGGGTATGTGGGACTCCCCGGTAAAGTCGTTCCCGGTATACCCACTAAAAATACCCAGCGGCACTCCGACCTCGCCTGAGTGGAGGGGCCTGGGAGTCTATGGCGTTCGGTCCCCCGCCGGCGAATGCCCGCCTTACGGCAGGCCCCTCACGTTGCGGCAGGCAATCCTGGATCAGTATGCTATTATTCTCTTCATGGTACTCGATCACAAACTCGAAGAAGAGACCTGGCTCATGACATTAAAATCTAGGCAACTCTCTAATAAATCCATGAAATTCTTACATAAGAAATCACAGCTTTAGACTGAGCGCAGTCCAGATCCGTGAGGTAGAGGATAGCATGGTCTTGATACTTGGACTTCGGCTTGAATGACGCTGATGTTCTCACTCCGATGGTCGACAGTTCTATCACTAACTTGTTGATTACATCTGTAGTGAGTGGGGAAGGGAGTACTTTTTTATATATAGCCATAATGTGATTGAGGTATTTCACTTTACACTATTTAATCATTCGTTCATTAGAAGTTGGTGAGTGTATGTTTATTAATTCCTTCACGTACAAGCGGCTGAACGGATTTAGATGGAACTTGGGAATAATTTAGGTTATTCATCATAATGACATATAGACTACTTTTTACAAAAACTCATACAAACTTGGCTGCAAAACAGCACCTTTTAATCGTTAAAATTAAAAAAGAGAGCCCCAATACAATCTAGTTCCAAGTTTAAAATCATGTTTTCTGCCTCAATTCTTCTGTAGAATAGGAAATAAGTTCGTGAGTGCCAATTATCAATAATTCCTGGATATTGACACAGAAGGATAGAATCCTATAATAATATTATGACGTGAGCGGGTACTTACTTTTCTTCCAGCACAGTCCGCCATAGATCAAATGCGTGGGCTTTTGATCGTTTTGGATAAACAGTTTTATAAAATTAATAGTATTCGCATCTTTTGCGTAAATTGATTTTTGAATCAGGATAATAGCAAGTATGAAAGGAAATATTATATTCATATTGAAAGCAAAGATTACAGAAACAAGGCAGAATGTGGACTAAAGATACGTATATTTTCTGTTGAGCCATTTAGCTCTTTTCTAGGTAAAGTCAATAAGATTTTGTTGAACTAAATATGATGTCTGTTATGTAGTAGTGAACTGTTTGAGTGGACAGCTCTTCAAACATAAGTGAGGATAATTTACTACGACACTAATAGTACCTATGTAGATAAATTGAAAATTATTTGTTTGTCTGTAAGTTAGAAACTTGAAAGTCATCTCTAGAAAACTGTAAAATAAATAAATGATTCAATTGTTTTTCTGAATAACTAAACTACTTCTTTTCAGTACCAGTTAACTACACCTTGGTACAGACGCCAGCACATCAGGCTACAACAATGTGTCATTTCCTTGATAGATTTTCAACCTTATCGCTGAAGCATGAAGTTCAAATTTGATCGGGAAAAATTTACAGTTTCGGGTAGTTTGATGTGCTGGCGCCTGTACAAAAGAGGAGACGAATTAGGAGGCTGGCATTTAAAATGCTCTCTTAAATGGTAGATGGAAAAATTTCAAACAAATCCAAGCCCCTATTCGTCCATCAAACGTAGGTTTTCACTAGACATAATAGAGTGTATTTACTTAACATTTACAATTGAATATTTTATGTAAAACGTTCCGTTTGACGAGCGACTAGGAGTGACATCAAAATTATATGACTCATCAATATTGAGAAGTTTAAAAAGAAATAGGTTATGAATAAAACGAGGTTTGTCTTTGTCTCTTTATTGTGAACATCGTTATGTTCTTAATTTGAATTGTGTGACATTTCTATTCGATTCGGTCGAATTACGTGATGTGATTTTGTTTCAATTTTAGAATTAGAATATTATTAACTACATTACCTACATTACATTAAGGGCCTGTTTCACCACCTACGAATAAGTTCCAGTTACTTAGTTTATTTGGTAGATAATTTCGTACAAATTCTGTTCCATTTTTGAATTTATTCGGCAGATGGTAGCTTTTCGGGCATCGTGAAACTGGCCCTTATAGAAAAGGAGAGTGTGCGTTTTTATCGTAATATAGCTTATACATAAGAGTACCAGTTTTCCAGAAAGCGTGAAACCTTTAGCGGAAGCTAGTAGTGCGTAAAACTATTTTTCAGAACAGCATTTTATTTAACATTCATTCCTTCTCTGTATGAGAAGAGGTACCTACAGGCCCTACCTACCTACCATACAGGGCGACAATAAAAAAGGATGATGATGATGATGAAGGTATTCCTTCATACACATACACGAGGTGCGTTACTAAACGGTTAATTCAAGAAATATTTCTGAAATCATCTTCGTGATTTAGTATCACGACTTAGCATTTTTATAGAAATATTAGTCAGTGTCGAAACGGGATGTGGTCGTAATGCGAAACGCTTCTTTTCTGCTGTCTGGCTATCATCCTGAAAATAAAACCATGTTATATATTTTTTTAATAATTAAATCTCCTAAGGCCTAAGAGCATCCTAAAAGCCCGTAACAAGAAAAAACCATCAAATTATTCGGGTCGTGTTATTGATTTCAGCATAAATATTATTTAAAAGGTATTATTAAAGTATAACCATTTAAACATTTCTTAAGATTTAATTAATAAAGCATCATAGCGTAAAGTATTGTCAAATGTCTATGAAACGTTCAAGAAGAAAGAACGAAAAAAAATATTGAAAAGGACATTTGAGATTCAAAATTGAATCACTGACTTGATATCCAACAACAGATACAACAGATAGCTGAGTCAGCAGTAACTTTGATTACATGTCAGTAAGGCTGACGTGACAGTGACACGAGGGTCAACACTAATGCTGAACACTCACAGTCGATGATACATGATCTCCATGAGCAGCACAGCCGGGGCGAGCAGCATGCCGTACAGCGTCATCAGCATCGCCGGATACATGTCAGTGATGCCGACGCTACTGAACGTGTTCACGTGGCCTGAACATCTAGGTCGGGGCACGGTGAGTCGCTGGTGGATGTTCGCTTGTACTCCGGACTCGCGGATTTTGAGGAAGCTGAAGACATGGTAAAATCAATTTAGAACTGTTTACATGGAATCAGAAAAAGAAACAAAGCATAAGATTTAGGTATATTTGTATAGGAAGTATAATGGTGCTAATCAAGCTTTCCCAATCAACTTTGAACCATATGTTTCAGCGATAAAGTTGAAAATCAATTAAAGAAATTTGACAGATAGTAGTTTGGTCTGATGGCTCCTGTTAAAGAATCAAACAAATGTCGGTTTTTCGCCTGATTTCTCTCCGGTTGTGTCGGATTGCCGCCGTCCCATCGAGCTATGAGAGTGAGGGAACAGAGAGTGCACTTGTGTCTGCGTAAATGCTTGTGGACTATGATATGTTCTGCGCAGCTGGCTGATTTCCTTAGAGAGAATATCAACCGTAGTCGACAATCAGTCTGGACGCCATTATAGCAACCACACTATCCCCAAAATATTCAAACGCTAATTTACTTTAAGGACCAGTTTCACCGGTTGTAGATAAAGTGTAATTTAGGTATCTGATGGATAGTGCTATCTACCAGATAGAGGCTGGTTATAACTTTTTTCTGTTCCACCATTAACCAACACTTTATCTACCAGATATCACTATCCGACGCCTGTGAAACCGAAAGCTTTAGTTTATCTGGCAAATAAGTTCCTCTTCCTGATAGGCTATCAGAGTATTTGGCGTTAGGCAGTGATAGAATAATGTTTCTTAATGCACTTAAAATAAAGTGCCAATTCAGTATTCAGTCATTTAACTTACTTAATTTTAAACAAATCCTTTAAAGGCGATCGTTTCTGCCCCGGGACCCACGGGTCTATCTCGTTAATATAGTCGATCTCCACCAGGTCACACTTCTCATCTTCCTGGTACGTCTCCTGGATCAGACGGTAGCCCGGGTTCAGCTCCATGTGGAACGCAAATAGACCCTGGAAAATTTGTTACTATTGATTTTCTTCTTGAAAAAAATATTTGTTAGAAATCCAACCCGGACACGCAGGATTTTTTGCGTAGTTTTTTGCTGAGTGTATACTTATTCTTATCTATTCCCCAAGATCCTTTCAAAATAGGTTTATTTTATCTCAAATTAATTAAAATTTCTCCTCATCTTAATGTTAACCTTTTTGCTCTCGTGTGTCAAAATTCCAATGAAAATATTGTTTTACATTTTTATCTCACATTGAATTCGATAGATGGTGTTAGTGTCATATTCAAGTAAGTTTTCCAGAAAATACATGAAAAAGTTTCATACTTTCTTTCAGTTGTTTTAAATTAATTTTTATAAGTAGACATTTTTGAATCAAACAACATTGAAAGAACGGAGGACATTTTTGCTCCGCTGTTAGAGGAATTCCCAGAGCCCCAAATTGGACAAAAACTAGGATTTTCTTTATCAAAATTAATAAATCTAATAAAAAAATATTTTAAAAAACCTTTTACCACATTTTTCCGAATTTTGGACCGCTGTGTCTAAAATAAAGCAAATAAATAAATAAAAAGTCGTGGTGGCCTAGTGGTTAAAGAGCCAACCTCTCAAGTGTGAGGGCGTGGGTTCGATTCCAGGTCGGGCAAGTACCAATGCAACTTTTCTAAGTTTGTATGTACTTTCTGAGTATATCTTGGACACCAATGACTGTGTTTCGGATGGCACGTTAAACTGTAGGTCCCGGTTGTCATTGATTGAACATCCTTGGCAGTCGTTACGGGTAGTCAGAAGCCAGTAAGTCTGACGCCAGTCTAACCAAGGGGTATTAGGTTGCCCAGGTAACTGGGTTGAGGAGGTCAGATAGGCAGTCGCTCCTCGTAAAACACTGGTATTCAGCCGAAACCGGTTAGACTGGAAGCCGACCCCAACATAGTTGGGAAAAGGCTCGGGAGATGATGTGTCTAAAATAAAGCGATTATTCATATTTAACGAGTTGGTTTTTTTTTTTTTTTTTTTTTTTTTTCTCTACTTTGAGGAGAGGGGGTAACACTTATGGTATGTCTGCACCCCTCTCCTGAATGGTTTTGTGTTGGGAAGGTATTATGGAAGGGTGAGTGATGAGATGGGTAGTTTGGGGAGGAATAGGATTTTAGTAGGTGTGCACAATTGGTGCATTGTGCATCGAAGATCATAATAAGAATTACATATACATGTTGACAAGTGGAAGAGATGAAGACATTAGGGTTGGGTTCTTAAAGTGTAGACAGGTGCGATGCTTAAAAACTAAACTTAAACATAAATAATATATAAATACAAATAATGTTATACAAAATCTATAACAGTACAGCTAACATCGTTTACTTAATGACAATAATAGTAATAATCTAAATATATACAGTGTTTAGGTGGACTTACAACTAAAATCGGCGGTTACAATTATTGTTTGGCTAGTTGGTATTATTAAACCGCTTGAGCTGCCTAACAATCTGATAGATATGATTGTGCATAGTGTCCATAGCCTCTGGGTTCAGCTGTGTGAGATCATAGGGCCTCGAGCCATTTGCCACAGTCAAGTGGTCATTCCGAGTGGAAGAAAAGCGAAGACATTCCTGTGTCAAATGTTGCCAGGTCTGAATGCTCAGCCCGTCGCATGGACACAGGTTGTCAGGAGTGATATGGAAGCGGTGGAGATATAATTTATGGTAGCCGTGGTTGGATAAGTATTGGGTTATGGCGAAATTTGGCTTGACAGAGGTTAAGTACTTTTGGAGGTGTTCATATGTGGGGATGAGACTTTTGATGTGTGTGGCTGTATCGTAGAGGTCGGAAGCTGCCTGGCGGCAGAGAAGATTATTTTTGTATTTTATGAAGCTGATAGGGATTGATGCATAGTCATAGGAACGGTGAAGATTGGCAGCAGATTTGGCGGCGGAGTCAGCCAGCTCGTTGCCTGGAATCCCAACATGAGATTTGATCCAAGCGAACGATACACTAAGACCAGCAGACTCCGCATCCAAGAGGAGACTGTGAACTCGTGTAGCAAAATGGTTTGAGCTAAAGGGGTTTGCGAGTTCAGTAAGGGCGGATTTACAGTCTGATAGGATTGTGGCGGAGGATCTGTGGTCCATAATCAACTTGCAGGCGTGTAATATTGCAAGCATCTCGGCCTGGAAAACAGAGCAGCAATCGTGAAGTTTGAGTTTCTTTATGTTTATGACGATGTTATTTTTTAAAACAACGACAGCAGCACCGACCCTATCATTGTGCTTGCTGCCGTCCGTGTATACTTGTATGGTGTCGGGGCCGCACCCTGTCGCAACCTCTTCCAGTGTTTTAAATTCATAGAATTTTATACCATTCCTAAGAGACGGGTGCAGGAAGTGAGTTGGGGGGGTAAGGGTTTCCAGTGGGATATCAGGGGGTAAAAATGAGGAAAAGCCGTTGAGTTTGGAGCGTTCGCAGTCAGCCATAGCAAGGATTTTCGAAGGGAGAGGAGTAAGGTTGGCGAGAGAGATTGCTGTGGGGGTGTTTACAGTGCGGAATCCCTGTATAATTTTGAGAGCAAAGAGTCGCTGTAATGACAGGAGTTTTTTGCGAATATAACGAGTTGGTTAGGTATATAAAACTAGAGAGATATACAAGAAAATCAAGAAAAATTTGCTTATGACTGATTTTTATGTTTTATTCAGGTTTTAAGTGCTCGCTTAAAATTCAATAGAAAATGAAACAATAAAATCAAAATGATTAATTTTCAAATATTGCTTTCTACGCAATAAAATACAAATATAATTTCAAAAGGGTATTGATTGATGTTCTTTGATAATTTCATGATATAAGAATTAAAAACTTAAAGCACTAAATATAACTGAAAAGTGTATTTCAGAGATTAACAACTCCCTAGTTCAAACCCCGCAGAAAATGGAAAGAACTCCGCTTTGAAAGATAACCTTTTTTATTTTTCAGTAAGTGAAGGGTAAAAAGCACTCGACGAGGATGGGATTCGAACCCACGCGTGCAGAGCACATTGGATTAGCAGTCCAACGCCTTAACCTCTCGGCCACCTCGTCTTGTGAGCGTGACGGCCAATTAAGGGTTCTGTATATAGGGCACAATGTTTTTTTTTTTGCTAACCCATGTTTGGTGTAATGTAGCTATGATGAAAAGCAATAAACGTAAGCAATTGAAGGCTATAAATTGAATGTTAGTGTAGGTCGTAAAAATCGCTCGTAGCAGTATAGGTAGGTAAGTAAGCAACATTTCTTGCGATAAATGTTATGTAAAGAAAATGTATTTCATTGAATGTTTATCAAATGTTTTTGTATAACTTAAGGTAACGACATAACTAAAACCTAGATTCGTGATGAAACACAATGCACATCTTCTCATTTACTTAAGTATAAAAACATCCGTATTTACTTAAAATACGTTTGTTATTTACATACATAAATAAAGAAAAACTAAATTAAAGAAAAACAGTTTTAATACCGAAGAATGTAGTCGAATTACGTATTTGGTTAAGGAAATCCTAATTAAATTAAATTTATTGAAACTAACCTTTCTTATTCTCTCGACCCCTTCTTTCATAGAATAATAATTTGCCTTCTTTCCTTTGGGAGCAATTTTCTTCTCATAAATGGACTTTCTTATCGGATCGTTTAATTTCTGCAATGAACGCAAACTACAATATTTATCAAAAGTAACAGAAACAGACTGACTAGTCCATTTTTAAGATTTAGGTTAGTTAACAAGAAATCATTAAATGACCCGCTGAGGGGCGCAGCTAGAAGGACTGTCAGACTCTTACTGACTTAAACCCACTATGTTCCTTCTGGAGGTCTTTGCCTGCCAGGGAAACGGTAACAACCCGGAGCCCCGGCAGGCAGCAGTGTTTGGCCTTTCCTAGATAATCTTCTATTTCAACTTCGCTTACATCAACTTGGGAAATCACTTGACTATATCCAATACACACTCTTTTCGATGAGAGCTATACATATGACCCTCTATTACCTTAAAGAAGTACCGGTTGTACTCGAAGTCACTAGCTCCGAGTTTGAGAGGCGAGTTGAGGAGATCAGGCAGACTTCTTACTGAGGAACTGGGGGCTCGGAGTAGCACCACGATGTTTGCGGAGTATGCCGCGTATAGGATCGTCAGAGCCATAAACAGAATCAAGGTGACGCAGCGTCCTGGGGAAATTTGATTGCTCAGTTTTTAATGGGTGGGTTTGAAGACACCTGGTGTGTTAGCTACACTTGTCTACACTTCACGAACCCAACCCTTATGACTTCATCTCTTCCACTTGTCAACATTTTATAATTCCTTTATAATCTTCGGTGCACAATACACCATTGTGCACACCTATTAAAATACTATTCCTCCCCAAACTACCTATCTCATCACCCACCCTTCCATAATACCTTCCCAACCCAAAAGCATTCAGGAGAGGGGCGCAGACACACCGTAAGTGTTACCCTCTCTCCTCAAAGTATAAAAAATAAGGTGTGGTAAGTATTGACTATTCTGAATTGGTTGTAATGTCAACTCTTTGTGAAAAATATTTGCTTTATAATGTGCTATTGTGCTTAAGATATTTTTAAATCGAATCCCCTAAAAAGGAGGAGGTTCCCAATTCGTGTATTCATTTTTTTTTTCCATTTAAGGCAACCTCCGTTTTTATTCCTTACATCTGTTTCCATCGTCCAATTATTGTAACGCGCACACAGAAATTTCATATGCGTGTAAGGCCAGTTTCATTGGGTACCTGCAGCGTATCTAGGTTCCAGCGTACATCCTTGCTGTAGAACCGCTCCAATCATCAAGATCAATACGTCAGCCCAGGACCCATCCAGCTGTAGTGGATGCTGAAATAAAAAACTATTTATACACCCTAAAATTTCACGATGTAAGTGCCAAATAATACATTATTTTTGCCAGAACATGATACATAGGCAGTCGCTCCATGTACGTCACTGGTAGGTCAGCCTCTGCTTCCGGTTACACACAAATGTACATATGTACAGGCATGCTCATCACACAAATGTCGACCGTGCCGGAAATCGAACCCGGGACCCACAGCTCGCCCGTCCGGCGTGGTCGTCAAGTTGTCGTCAAGTGGTTAAGTTAGGAAAAGGCTTGGCAGATTATGGTAAAGGCATTGCTCAACATACTTATCTGATAGATAACTCACCATACCCATACTAGCCTCCCACTTCGAAGCAATATATAAAAATATTGAGCATCCCAGCACACAAATGAAGATGGCCAGCCACACAGCTCCGGAGAAGGGTAGAGTGAATATATTAGAGATATACGATAGGGGAGGCTCCCGGAACACGAAACGTACAGCCGTGGAGCCCACCATGGCTATGTAGTCCACCGCCATCATGCGCTCTTGAGTGAAGATTGTTAGCGTACCTGGGGATAGGACAAAAAAGTCATTTATATAACATTTGAAAGAGGGTTTGGTCATTGTGAGCATTTAGAAAAAGACAAGGCTAACTATCAGCCGCAAAAGTCGATCGATCATAAGATTAAGCAATGCTTACGGTACGGTCCGACCGTAGACGAATGACCATCTTCATCACATGACGAGTTCCTCCGTGTTTCGGAAGAGACGTTAAATTATTGGGTCCTAGCTGTCATTTGTCCATCTTTGACAGTCGTTATGGGCAGTTAGAAAGACAGTCGCTTCTCGTAAAACTCTGGTACTCAGCAAATAAATGGAATTTAGAGCGCTTTCATCAAATGAATTACATACCTAGCTGTAGATTTTTTGCATGTAGTAACTACATAGGATATAATGACAAGTCTAGGTTAAATACTATTACCGTTACTTTTATTATTCCACTTTACACATATCTTGTGATTGATATATATTAATTGAATTTTCTGTTAATTACGAACCCAACCAACATTTAAAATCGCGTGATTGTAAGGTCAATGTACGCTGGAGAATTTATTTAGCACATCGTCTATATGCGCATAATTGCCGATAGGTTCTAGATTAACAGTTTTGAAGCATTAAATTAGACTGATAAACAAGTACGACTGGTTTTGAACATAGCATGCTACCTATGGTAATCCTTGATCGTTAACAGGAGTATAATTGGAGAAAATGCTTTTATCTACTGTTCTTGGCATTTGATTCTTCTAATTGATGACCGCAAATCAAGCGATGCGAGCTGGTGGTTCTGTCAGAATTTTACTATCAAAACCCACTTTTCTTACTTTTGGTGCCTTTGTCTACCAGGGCCGCGGTAACTTGTGAAAAAATGAAAAATCTGGAAATTTCTTTGAAAATGGTTGCAGATCAAAAAGTTGACTGGAATGTAGAAGAATTTTTGTACGAATAAATTTTCGATGTGACGCCGTAGGCCTAGGTAGAGCAGCACGATGTAGCAAAAAAAAAACTGTATGCATGATTGCGCCGAAGATAAATCACTAGATTGATGAAGAAAATTTTCTATTACCGGGTCTGAAAATTCTTTGGACTACTAAAGACTGCTATTTGAGGCCTGGTGCATGTGCAGGATTATTTTCTTCTCACATTTTGAATATTGTGAAGTCTACTCGCGACTTCGATGGATCGATAAAGTAATTTGACAAAGACTGTTCGTGATTATTACCTACCAAGATCAGCTTCTTTCTTCAGCAACTGGTCGACTATCCCCTGCCACTGTCCGTTCTTGTCTTTGTATCCCCAGGTGTGTGTGAACATCAGTCTTTCGGTCGCGTTCAGCATTTCGAAGCAAATCTTCACCACGGCGTATGACATCTTCGTTATTGAGTCTTGGTGTAAGTTCCTGATGGAAGAATTTAGATAAGTTATATATACAGATGCTTTATAAGTGTCCAGAAGGAAGTTATTAGGTAGGTTTTTTTTTTCATTTATATTTTACAAATTTTGTCACTGTTTGTAACTGCCCCGTCCGTCCTGACGGACTACTAGACAGTAGTCGAATAGCGCGACTGCTGTGCACGGGGTCTCATCGCTATTTAACCTACTAAAAGACAGCGTGCATCGGAGAGTACGTATATGTTGGGCCTGCGCCTGATGTCTCTGCAGTTGTGTTGGATTGCCTTTCCTATCGGACTATGAGAGTGATGAAACATAGAGTGCACCTGTGTCTGTGCAAGTGCTCGTACACTATATGTCCTGCGCAAAGCTCAGAATAAAAACTTTACACGTGTTCCACAATTCGTGGTGAACAAAAATATGGTAGGTAAAACCGATGAACTATTTGTTTGCAACAAATAGTTTTATAATGACGCGGACTCTTCTGACAAATCTGATTATACATAATACATGCAGATGAAGAAAGATAATTCTAAATGTTGTGTATAACGTGAATAAATATGGATCTCGGAACCCAGTCACGTCATAGCAGATGACAAAATGATAAAGCATACAGCTCCTTAATGTGGAATTCTGCATAAACCAAAACAATAAATAAAGCAGATGAGTTTGTTTATTTGACTATCCAATCATCTGAAACTTTCAGACAGATCTGAAACTTTTAATTTGAATTTGAGAAAACAGCAGTTTGAGGTTTAAATGTTTTGTAACAGCTGGCTATCAAGATCTTAGGAGCGGTGCAGAAAAAATAATATAGGAGATGTAGATATGGGTCAGGAGTTTCCAGCAAATTATAAAGGCATGTACGCTAACTCTTTTCTCCCGACATTTCGACCGTGGTCACGAGTGGAGTCCACCAGTCCAGTCCAGATCAGTCTTTATAATTTTCATCGCGAGTAAGACCTGTTTGTTGTGTATAATACCTATCATTCCGTCTGCAGGCTTAGCATGGCGATTCTATATCTATTGTGTCAAGAAAAGACAAAGCTCTTTCTGTCAATGTCAACATGTCTTCTGCCCGAGCATGACGCGACCTGTCAACTCGTATATAATCACTTGTAGACTTATGTCGATCGAAGAAAAATTACTTCAAAAAAAGTCAAAAGAAATTTTACATCAATCTGTCACTTTTCTGTCACTGTGTCCATTCTCAGGTAAACAAACCTTGTTTCTACGGTTGCCATGCTAAGCCTGCAGGAAAACCCATTTCCTCATCGATATTAATATATTACCTACCTATTGCAACGAAAGGATGGTACTAGGTAAACTTGAACAGCTAGTTATTCCGATGCAGGTGAAGGATAGGCATAAATAATACAAATATAATTTTATATCTGCGTTTTAAGTAAATGTGTAGCCATTAGCATGTTTATGAGATAATGCAAGATAGTTGAGAGCTGAGCATTTGTATGCCAGATACATTATTTGGGTAGATTTTAATTTATTAATATACTAGCGACCCGCCCCGACTTCGCACGGATGGACATTTATTTTACATCTCTAACCATTTAGGCAGCGTTCGCGAGAATCGTTAACGTACGGCAGTTTTTTCGACGCCTTACTCCACAATTTTCACTACCACGAAAAATCCTATCTTTTTTCCGGGATATAATATAGCCTATACGGATTCGAAAGAATACCTCTTAGTACCTAATGGTAAAAGAAAATTTGAAATAGGTCCAGTAGTTTTTGAGCCTATTCAATACAAACATACAAAAATACAAAGGTTTCCTATTTATAATATTTTAGTATAGATTTTATTTAAGTATTTTGTTATTTATACATTTAGTTAATTAAAAAAAAAAAACTAAAATAATATTGATTACCTATGTAGCACAATAAAGAATATTTGTTTTTGTATTTGATATTTTAAAAAACGTTTAAAAAAGGTTTGGGTAGATAGAATTAATATGCAGATAACGGATGTTTCTGCGCATTTTATGGCCCGTGGGAAAAAAACTGCTGCAATGATTTTAATCTCGTCTGTGGGTCTTGTTTTGAGACAGACGGACGTGGAATTTAGTTTTAGCACCTCGTAAAAATTGAATAATTTATGTTCTTTCTATTTAAAATTTTATCTCTCGTTCGAATAAGCTCTCTTCTTTTAGCTCTTTGCTAATTGATAAAATGTTAGTACAGTATGGATGAACATTTACACATAACCATAGTTTTTTAACCTTATTTATCACATTATCAGCTGCGTTACGGGAATCAGTACCAGGAGCCAGAAAGTCTCACAAGCAGCCTGACCAAGAGGTTTCGGATTGCCCAGATTGAGGTTGACGAGGCCAGATAGGCAGTTCTTCCATGTAAAACACTAGTACATACTCAGCTGCACCCTTGAGACTTACGGATGTTACAGAATTACAATTAATAATGATTTTAAAATATGTTTAGCGAACAAAAAAAAAACATTTTGATTTTTATTTTGGAAACCCTATTTTATAATTTGCGTATAATTTTCCAAAAATGTTTACGTGCACAGTGAGCTGAAAATACATATATCTATGTATTTCTTACATAAAAGAGGTTTACTCATTATTTAAACTACATTATTTCAATACCTACATTTGTAAATGCTATTCTTATGCACCTTGTCTATACATCATATCGTCTCTTCATACATGACACAACAAAGAGTATACAATATACTTGCATCGTGTCAAGAGTCGGGTTGATGTGCACGAAGGATCAGACAAAGGTATGGTCGGAAGGTCGTGAAATAATTCATCATCATCAGCCTTTTTGCCGTGCTACTGCTGGGCACATGCCTTCTTACGAAAAATAAGTACAAGGATTGATTGATTTTTATTTAATCACCACGATTATGCAGTCAAATCATTTTTTTTCCGATATTTTAGAAGCAAAACTCGCTTATGACTTATTTTTTTAAACACTATTTTGAATGTGAAAATATTAGTAAAATGGATATTTGAATTTATTTGTGAAACACACACATACACAATGTTATGGAATAAACTCTTAAATGCCACATTTTTAGACATTATCTTATTTATTCATACTTTTTTATGCATAGTAATTAATATCTTCAACAAATATTCAATATTTTAATGATTATTATTTTGCAGAGATTCCATACATTATGCATGAGTCGATAATTATTTATTATATGTTATGTTATGACTGTGCATATCGATGTGCTAATGCAAATGAGGTTATTTGTGTCACCCAAGGAGGACGGATTTGTTTTCCATGGTTTCACCAAACGCATTCATCATCTGCCTAGCCTTTTCCCAAGCTATGTTGTTGTTGGCTTCCAGGGTTAACCTGATGCAGCTAAGTGCCAGTGTTTTACGTGGAGCGACTGCCTATCTGACCTACTCAGCCCAGTTACCTGGGCAACACCATATCCCGTGGTATGACTGGTTGTCAGACTTTCTGGATTCTGACTGCCCATCAACGGCCACAGATGTGCAAAAGACCAGTGCCTTCCGAGAAACAGCGTACATTCAGAAAAAAAAAACACGGCGGAACTGGTCATGACAAGATGTTCACGCATCCACGGAACGCCAACCGTTGCTTAACCTTATGATCGATCGACCCTTTCAGAGGTACAGACGCCAGCACATCAAGCTACCCGATACTGTCAAATATTCCCAATCAACTTTGAACCATATGCTCTAGCGATAAAGTTAAAAATTGATAAAGTAAAATTGTCAGATTGTAGCAGCTTGATATGCTGGCAATGTAGTTATAAATACATCCATTTTTAACATGCACATAAAAAAGTAAAAGATATTTACAATCTATCGTTCATATGCACCCGTGTTTCATTGCTGTCAGTAATGACATTCGACATCGTGAGCGTATGACCTCTTAAATCGTGTCTTCTAGAGGAGAGCACGTTGGAACATCTATAGTCCTCCATCCTCCCGTATTTGGTAACTGTTACTTTTGATACTGGCTCAACACTAAGCCGTTGTGTGGCTGTTCCAGGGAGATCCAGACGAGTATTTGGAACATGGTTCCGATATACTACACTCGTATTTTCGGAGATATTTTGCTGTTGAGTTTTGGTGTTCCTCCATTTTGATCTTAGTGTGTAGATGACTTGGGAGTTTTCTGATATTTTGTAAGCTGTAACGAAAAAGGTTTTATTTGTATACAAAAGTACAATACACATAATTATGGTAGTTACATGCACTTATTTATTGGGGTATAAATAAAGGCATTAACCACATACACCGCTTCCAACCGGTGTATGTGGAGATCTAAAGGTGAGGCCTATGTTCAGCAGTGTGGACGTCCTATCGCTGAGATGATGATGATGATGCCTTTATAATTTTGAAAGTTTAAAAACATTAAAAGTACAGCAACTAGTAGTAGTACGTTCTAAGTTCTTTACATTTTCTGCACAGTTGACTTTTTAAGGAGAAAAGGTTCTATTCTACGATGCAGTTAATTCTAAAAGACCTTGATATAATCAGCAGACGTAATATATTTATGTTCAGCTGACGAATCATTTTTTTTAATAAATAATAACATAGTAGGTTCTATACTTAATTCGTACTAGCAAGATCAATTATTATGTTTATGAGAGACTGGAATTTGACATTTAAGCAGTTCCAATGTAATAGAATATTTTTTGCTCAAGTAATTAGTTCGGAATAATTAGACAAAAAATATTGAATTACATTTAATGTATGTAACTAAAGTTTTTGTGTAAAAGGGTTCATTAGACATGGAAATTATATTTTAAGTGGAAGTGTCTTAATTTTATTTAGGTGAATTTAAATTAACCTTTTGACCGCCACAGTCACGTATAGATGACAAGCCAAAATGCCCAGC
Organism: Heliothis peltigera; assembly: GCA_958496145.1. Taxonomy (NCBI): domain Eukaryota; kingdom Metazoa; phylum Arthropoda; class Insecta; order Lepidoptera; family Noctuidae; genus Heliothis; species Heliothis peltigera. The sequence continues at coordinate 2,071,094 of OY292338.1, forward strand.
ACGCCACGGTCACGACTACATAACAAACTTTAAAAGCCAAAAATTAATAATAATTGTACAATTAAATGTCTTTTTGTCTTTTTTTTATTAAAACTCAGTTTCAATCGAAATAATTCCAACCTGAATACTATATTGTAGGTACTTATGGATGGATTTTTAGCTTGGCGCTGAGCGCACTTCTTTCTTCTTTTGACGTGGCGGTCGAAGGGTAAAAGAAAACTCGCAACAGTATGGTTTTTGATTTTATAAATATTATGAAAGGAGGTAAAGGGGTTGGTCGAGATAAAGCTACATCTATCAAATTAAAGAGAAGGTGGAGGTTGAGAGTCTCAACTTGAGACGTATAAGGAAGTTCAAGAGTTGGTATACGATAGGCAGAAATGGAAGGAGCTGAAACGACAATACTTAACTAAGTAAGCTTTTAAGCTAAAGAAGAGTAGATATTATGGACTTGCTCTTGCAAAACTCTGGTCCATTTACATAAAAAAAAAAATACAAAATTAGTATTATTTTTTTAGGTTACCTATGCTAGGTACTAGGTGACTCCAGCAAATCAAGTTAACCGCAACTGTCCAATTTTCCCAATCAACAATCAACTTTGAACCATATGCTTCAGCGATAAAGTAGAAAATCTATTAAGGAAATTTGAAAGATTGTAGTAGCTTGATGTGCTGGCGTCTGTACCTATACAGTGTTAAGATATTTTGATCATGTGGCGCAGAAAATATTAATGTTGAATAAATTTTGGAGCCAAAATAAAGTGTCTAGTCAATAATTGGCTATTGTTTATGGTGTCTGCTTAAACATTATAATACATAATATGTATTTGCAATAATTTACATATAACCTCTACGGTTTTATTAATGTCAGAAAATAAAATGCAGTTGAAATTTAAATTAAAAATTATTTAGCACTTAATGCTATTCGCACCGGTTCCTCCACGTGTTAACACGGTATAAAACATAATTAGAGCTTCTTTCTCTGTGTATTGTTCATGTCGTTAAAAAAACTTTAATCCATAGAATGACAACAAGTATACATAAGAAAAAAGCTTCAAGTGTCGTATATGACTAATAATTACTTAAAAAAAAAGCAAAAAATAATGAATATAGTGAAATAAAATTGTGGAATGTTATACTTCATTGTATTATATAAGGTGTAACAAAACTAGTGCACCATATTTTTACTGGTTACCTAGTACATACATGCTAAGGTACATGTATGTACATGTAGGTAGTAGTACATGTATGTACAACAAAAAAAGAAGTAATGAAAACAACATAAATTTTATTAAATTCAATATAACAGTCGCCAAATTGTACGCATAACGTCTTTCTCTATCAAGGCGCTCGGTCATTGACCCCTAAGTTATTCAATTTTTTTTTTGGTAAACATGATCCTTGGCATGTAATGTCGTGGTGGCCTAGTGGTTAAAGAGCCAACCTCTCAAGTGTGAGGGCGTGGGTTCGATTCCAGATCGGGCAAGTACCAATGCAAATTTTCTAAGTTTGTATGTAATTTCTAAGTATATCTTGGACACCAATGAATGTGTTTCAGATGGCACGTTGTAGTTGTTGTAGGTCCCGGCTGTCATTGAACATCCTTGGCAGTCGTTACGGGTAGTCAGAAGCCAGTAAGTCTGACGCCAGTCTAACCAAAGGGTATTGGGTTGCCCGGGTAACTGGGTTGAGGAGGTCAGATAGGCATCCGCTCCTTGTAAATCACTGGTACTCAGCCGAATCGGGTTAGACTGGAAGCCGACCCCAACATAGTTGGGAAAAGGCTCGGGAGATGATGACATGGGTGTAAAAAGTAAATCTATAAATAACGGCGTATGGACGCAAATTAATATTTTTAAATGTTTCTCATTGCACGTAAATACACATAAGTAATTACATTGTCCTTTCTACGTCCTAGCTAATGCAAGAATTTCAAGGTGAAGTTTGTGCAGTCAGTTGGTAAAAAAATTGGTTCTTGAATCATAAAATACCTAGTAGTTATTTAGATAGGTCCTGAATATACAAAGCACGTATTTTATTGCAGTTCCTTTAATTTAAATTACATGTTTGTGCTTATTCGATGCAAATAAAATACTTATTTGTAGTCGTTACACAAAAAATAATAGGTCTTTGTTCACATGACCTTTGATTGGTAGGTGAATACAATTTAGTTTAGGATGCAAATCAATACGTATCTTATACCCACCATATATAGGCTACACATTAATCTTTGATTTGAAAAATAAGTCATGCACTCCGTTGACTTTTTAAAACAAATAATAACAGAAAGCCTAATTCATCATCATCATCCTCCTGCCTTTTTTTTCGTGGGAAATCATCAAACGGCCCGCTGTGGGCTCTTACTGATTAAAACCCAACATGTTCTTTTGAAGGTCCCTGTGTGCCAAGTGTTCTTGCGAACAACCCGCAGCCCTTGCAGAACCTCTTTGATGTGTGCCTGGAAAAGAACGCGCCGCAGACGCGGGCGTGTCACCCGAAAATCCGCGCTTTCAGTGGTCGGGAATCATCCCTCGATATCCGGCGACCGTAGTGTTGATCAGTACCGTAGTAAGATGAGCGGTGCGGTCTCTCAGCCGCTCCGCCACCTCCTTCGCTAGCATAACTGCTTCACAGAAGGAGACGACGGCAACCCATTCTCTCTCGCTCCGGACCATGGATAGCACCAGGACCAGACGCTAGAATATTTAAAATTTATTGCTATTATTCATACACTTATGTCTTTATAATGAGCAATATAAAATAATCTATACATAACACAATTATTGTGTATTAGTCACCAAAACTTTTATACCGTAAAGGTTTGGTACGCCAGGAATTTGCGTGGGCCACGCGAAATAAGTGACTATTCCATTAAGGATAGACATAATGACTAAGTTTAAATACCCATACCTAACATAAGAATAAATTCCTTTATAATACTTATATGAGAAATAATGATCCCAAAGTCCATTACTGTCATCATCAGCCTTATTACTGTCCCACTGCTGGGCACAGGCTTTATTTGCCATGCAAAATCTACTTATTCATTACATACAGAAAAAAGAATCGCCCTGCTTAGAACTGCTGGGATAGCGAGTTGTTCGCAAGAGTTACCGCGGCCCTGGCACACAAAGACCTCAAGAAAGAACAAAGTTAATCAGTAAATGTATGAGTCCTACCACCGTCACCCACATTGGGGAGTGACCTGCTCAGAAGTCCAAGCAACAAAAAGTAAAGTAAAGGTTTCTAGGGTTAAGTTAGGTACCTACTTCAAGAAAATAAACTTACCTTCAATAAACCAGTACTGTTGATCTGAAATCTTCTTCGTGACGACCACATCGCTGTCGACCAGCATATCTAAATCCTTCAGTACGGTTGTGTGGTCGTCATAGTTCAGGAGTAGCCAACGGTATGGCGCTTTGAAATAGCCTTCTTTGCTTGCCTGTGAAAATAATAAGTGAGAATTACTTAATATGCTTAATTTATGAAGCTTCATAAACCAGTATATTTTGTGTCTTCTGTCTATACTGACATTATAATGGTGAAGAGTTTGTTTGTTTGCTTGAAGGGGCTAATCTCATCTACTAAACCGATTTGTAAAATTCTTTCAGAGCCTGATAGCCCATTTGTCGAGGAAGGCTAAAGGCAATTTTTTATCTAGGCGTAGGTACTGCGAAGTTTTCACGAGACGCGGGTGAAACCCCTGTGAAAGTGTACCCTGGGAACTACTTCGCGCACCTAGATAAAAAACACACCATAGCTTTTCTCGATAAATGGGCTATCTAACACTATAAATATTTTTTCCAAATCGGTCCTGTTGTTAATGAGATTACAGCGTAAACAAACAAACGGCGTCTTCGGCGTTATAATATTAGTACAGATCCCAGTATACATATATTAAACTTCTCTATAATAAAACAGGTTCTGTAAGTACCTTGATCAAAAACCTGTCAGTACCAGGACACGCTAAATCAGCCATGACTAGGACGTACTGCAGATGATACTCCGTCCTGTTATACTGCAGCGATGTGGCTGTACTCACTCCAATACTGCACATACTTCGGACCAAAGATGTGAGGGAATCTGGCAGAACAACACAGTTTATAGTGAAGATTTCAAAGATTAAACTGAACATTTAAGTATTTATTTTTTTAATTCACTCTTCAAATTACATGTAAGAGAAAAATAATAACTTTAATCACGTCGTATTTATATCTTTTTTCTTTATGTATATTTTGTAAATAAGTTGTCAGATATATAAAACAAAATTACTTTTCCAAAGAAAAAAAAATCTTCAAAAAATGAAATAGCTTGGATGCTGGAGGGAGTGTCAGAATTTTACTGACTAAAACCCACTTACATGTTCCTTCTGGAAGTATGAGCCGCGATAACTCATGAGAACAACCCGTACCCCAGGCAGATAAATTAACTCCTTAATTTTAAGGGCCTGTTTCACCACCTACGAATAAGTTCCAGATAGTTTATTTGGCAGACAATTTCGTACAAATTCCGTTCCATTTTTTTATTTATCTGGTAGATAGTGGCTATTCGGACATTGTGAAACTGGCCCTCAGTCTTTAGAAAATCACTTACGTTGATTCCAACACAAGAAGGGCATAAGCAGAGATGTAGGCCTCTTCTCTAATGTTGCAAATGACAAAATCACATCACTATTGAAATAACTATCACATTTTACCAATAAAACAAATGAAAAACTCAATAAGAACAGAATTCTTAGGTTCATTTTTTCATGGGGATCTCGTGCAATAAAATAGTTCATGAATGGATATACCGTGTAACGGAGCGTATTATATATACATTAGCATTTAATATGCAAGTATGGGATTCTTATGTGTTATGGGATGGAGGTACAGGCACGAACAAAATATGAAAGACTATTTTTATTAAAATTCGACGTTTCTAACTTTTTCTTTAATTAAATTTTAACAGAGTAAAATCAGACTTGTGTATTTATTTACGAAAAACACAAACGCGCCTATATCTGGCATAAATCTGTATAATTAAGTCAAACCCCTTTAAATAAAACGTGGTCTTAAACAAGTACCGCCTTCAGTGCTAGCTTTAAACCGTCTTCTTGAACTTTAATGGTCTTAAATCTAGCACTAATGCAGGTACTTTCAAGCCCTTGTTTAAGTAGTAAGGGCTCACTAGTCAACGACACCCATTAATTATTATTGATATACATAATATATAACGTTTTTAAATACTTCAACTTCACAGTATTTTAGCGTGTTTAGAACATTATTTTTTATTCCTTCCAATACAAAACGTATTGTTCACGACTGTACTTTGGCCTGGTCTGGGATATCAAATTACATCGGCGGCTGGCCCTAATGATACGTTATGGTCTGTGATTACCATAATATTTCATTTTGTTGTTACACATTAATACAGTTAGCTTGTAAGTACAGGTATAAAGGTAAATTGATTAAATGATTTTTTATTCATGGTTGTTTTTGACTCTGGTGCAAAAACAGGGGAGACGACCAGATGGCGTGGTGGTTATAATAATAATAATATCGTTTATTTGCATAAAATGTGGTATAAAATTTGGTTACAGAGCTAGACACATTTCGCAGTTATAAAACAGCATGCAAATGTTTGAGAAAAGCTTAGAAAAATTACATTAGTTGACATACAAGCACATGACACATTGTAAAAAAAATGGTAAAAACGTCAAACCAAAGAAACACAATACATTAAAAAAAACGATTTACAATGCATTTCTAAAATGATAAGACTGCGACGAATACTTTTTTAAAAACTCCTCTACAGAATAGAAATTCTCTTCTGTTAACCAGCTTCGCAGGGACCTACAGAACTTCTGATAGGGCAAATCAATTATGTTCTGAGGCAGGGAGTTATAAATTAGCGGTGCCATGTACACACAACTACGCCTGCACATTTCGAGGCGAGGGATAGGCATTTTTAAAGACGAATGAGTGACTTTTCGTTTGTTTGTGTTATTTTTGCTCTCAAATAGCTCTAGATTGCCTTTGACGAATTTGGCCACTTCATAAATATACATGCTAGGGACAGTTAATATTTTTTCTGATTTGAAGATGGGCCTACAAGAGTCTGACCATTTGAGATTAAAGATCGCGCGAACACATTTCTTCTGTGCAATAAAAACCCGCATTAGATCTGCTGTATATCCCCAAACCACCATACCATATCGGATAATGGAGCACACATAGGCATGATACACCATTAAAGATGTGTGTTTCGAAGAAGAATCTTTGATTCTTTTTATGGCAAAGACAGTTTTATTTATTTTTTTGCAGACGCTATCAATATGATCTTTCCATGTAAGGTGTTGATCTACAACAATCCCAAGAAATTTAATGTTATTGACCTGTTCGATGAGTGTATTGTTACAAGTGATACTTATTTTTTTTGATTTGCTCTTATGTGACCTAAAGTTAATTATTTTTGTTTTATCTAAATTAATTTTTAGTGCATTTATATCAAGCCAATTAGTTATATCTGTTAGTATTTGATGTATTTCAGTTTTAAAGTTTTTTTCTTCCTTACACTGTATAATTACTGAAGTATCATCCGCAAATAGAATACATTCATGATTGAAGACTACTTGGGGAAAATCATTGACGTAGATGAGGAAAAGTAAGGGACCTAAAATGCTTCCTTGTGGAACTCCAAAATAATTACACCTGGGACTAGAATCAAAGTTCTCTAGAGTATTGGTTTTACTGTTAAATTTAGTTATACGAGTTATCTGTGTTCTTCCATTTAGGTATGATTTAAACCAATCCAAGGCTATACCTCTAATACCGTATTTATCTAATTTGTTTATAAGTCTAGTATGATGATGAAGTTAGTGAACCTGCCTGCCACTCTATAAGTCGCGGGTCCGATTCGGCGTAAGTCAAACATTTGTGTGCATGAACATGGGTATTTGACTTAGTCTGGGTGTTTCTATACATAATATGTATTTATTTACAAAAGAAAAGTATAAAAGTATGTTTATCAGTTGTCTAGTACCCATAGTACAAGCTCTGCTTAGTTTGGGACTAGATGACGTTGTGTGAATGTGTGAGGAATACTATACTAATACTGTACTATATGTTTGAATTGACGTATTGGGACTCTTTGGGGCAAAAGAAAATCCTCCAAAATAATTACAGATGGCAAAATGACTAAAAAAGCACATACCATATTTTCGCGTCGGGGTCCCGCCAAGTTTAATTTTATTTATTTTTATTTATTCCTTTATTTCAGGCAACTGGGGCTCATGGCAAACAATTTAAACCAATACGTAGATACTCGTAGATATAAAAACTGAAGCTGTACTCTGACGTTAACTTATAACTTCTAGTATTTCTTTGCGATGGTTTCTTTTTAAATAAATATAATCCTACTACTATTATAAAGGCGAAAGTTTCTAAGTATGGATGTATGGATGTATGGATGTTTGTTACTCTTTCACGTAAAAACTACTGAATGGATTCGAATGAAACTTAACCACAATATAGCTTATACATCAGAATAACATATAGGCTACTTTTTATCCGGGTTTGGAAAGTACTTCCCTCAGAAAGTGGGTGAAACCGCTGGCGGAAACTAGTTTATTATATTTTTTGACGATATTTATTAGTATTTTTTTACTTGATTAAGAAGGTATAAAATAAGATTTTAAGTATGACGGCTAAAGACAAGGGAGCGGAAAACATCACATTGGCCATACTCGAACAGGAAAGGTGGAAGAAGACTCACTGTTTTTCATATTCAGAGATATTCGATATGATATAGGTAACCTCTCGAAAATGATATTGATGCTATCCATTTCGGTTTATTCTGTAGAATTATAGATGAAAAAAAGAATATTGATGTCTCTGTTACCGGGGATTCGATCCTGCCAAAAGTCTTCACGTCATTGTAGATATTGAATTCATTAAAAAAAACAACAATTTTTTATATTTTTTTTCAGAATTCCATAAATTTGTGTCAAATTAAAATCACACATTGGTCCTGTTTATATCATCTAATTTGAATAATTTTAATATTTTGTATAAATTATAAGTAATTATCATAGAAATATGTAGTTTTTTTTTTAACACAGACAACAACTTGTTATGTTTGAAACGAGTTTTAATGCGGTTGTAATAAGATTATTAACTACCATTGAAAGATAAAACTGTCTAGTATGTTAAATGTAGTAGATTCATAATACGCAGGATAAACTGGCTTGACAACATAACTGACTGTCTATCGTCTATAGGATTAGAAAACAGACATAAGTACTTTTTTCTGGTCATGGAAGTCGATTGTCAACTATTTAATCTGCCTAGCATTTTCCCAACTACATGTGTTGGGGCCGGCGCCTAGTACAATAGGGAATACGCATGTAATTTTTTTATTCACTAAATTAATACACTTTTAGCTGTAATAAATAAATATGAAAGAATTTTTAAAATATATTTATCGATGAAGAAGTTATAAAGCTTCAAAACTGCTAATAAGAAAGAGAAGTCCGAGTGTACAATTTACGTCACAACTACACACTGCCTGGCTGTCATTGAATATAGCGTTTTGGTGAGAGGACAGGTATACTAGTTTAAAATTGTTATATCTCGTTTGTTTTTCTACTGATTTCGATATTTTTTTCACAGTTAGTATTCTATTATTGTATAATTATTGATAAACTAGTTAGATTGCAAACATTTTTTTCATGCATATTCTCTATTGTTTTACATGAAGCGACTTCCTATTTGATCTCTTAAAACCAGTCACATGGCAACCCGATAACTTAAATTATGGTAAGACTGGTTTTCGAACGACTGCCAAAAAAGTTGAAATGTCAGCCGGGACCCACCAATTAAACGTGCTTTCCAAAACACGGAGGAACTCGTCATGACAAGATGGTCACACTTCCAGGGACCGACCGCGCTAAGCGTTGCTTAACCTTATGATGAATCGATTCGTGCGGCTGGTTTTTGACTAATAGAATTAATTAAGTTTCTTTTAATACACAGTCTTTTACAGAAAAATGTTTCTTGGTCCTTACAGGTTCATTATCATGAAACCATAATGTACAGAGGACAGCACATCAAGCTACCGAACGTAACTGATAAAAACGAAAACCGATAAAAAAAGAAACTGTAAAATTTCCCCAATCAGCTTTGAACCATACGCTTCAGTGATAACGTCGAAAATATATTAAGGAACTTTGATTTTAATTAAGAAAATTTCGCCATATAAAAACAGGTTCATTTCTTAAGTTGTAGCGTTGTACATAGCAGGTTGATTACAACTTTACTTGATTACTCATTAAACACAACATCCCCATAATATGCATGCATAATTGCATATCTTATGCATGATGACTGAAGAGGAAAGATTGTCTTGTTTCTTAAATTCACTAACTAAAGAAAATCCCATTACATGCGTAAGATTCTTGTAAAATGCACATTTCCACTCCTAGTTAAGCCATTAGTACATTCTTGGGGATTTATCTCGACATGGTATTTAACTTGACTACCTACGGAGTAATTTGCACCTAGGGAATAAATGGTTAATGACTGTGTAATTATTACATTCAACTAGGTATAAGTATTTCATAAGCCATTAAGCTTGCCTTTTATTAGCACTTGAAAATGCAATTTGAAGAGTTCTTCCAATAAAAAACTGACGATATTTTTATTCATATGTTGTCTCTTTTTGTCAAACCTGCCGTTAATAGTAGGCGACCTGCCAAACTACCTACTAAAATTCTGTCGGAACACCTAGGTACCACACACAGTCGGTTTGCCCCGGCTGTTTGTTTGTAGGTAAGTTATTGATTAGCTTGTGTTATAGGTGCTAACACAACTGATAAACTACATGTACTTTACACACATATATGCGTTTATAAATACATATTATAACACCCAGACCACAGTCAACCTATCAACAACAATTTCGACTGTACCGGGTATCGAACCCGGTACCTTCAGCTCGGCAGTCGGCCGTGATTACCATTGCACCAACGGGGTTGGCTAAATGCGATAGTACTAGTTTTAAATCGGTATAAACAGTAATAACAGATTTTTTTTCACAAACTTTTTTTCTTCATAACATCTCGTAACATCTCTTTGGTGGATTGAAATTGAACTCGGAATTAAAAAAAAAAACTACGCACTTTCCTTCCTGAATTCCACGAACCTGCTAGGGCAAAGCAGCACCATTCACAAAACTTCCATAATTAATGTGAGTAACATATAATAATTATCGTTTTTAAAGCAACTGGGCCATGGTGGCCATGACCCAAAAACCATTGAGGATAAACAACGAAAACTTGAAGCGCCAAATATGATTCAGACATCTTTATTTCTTCGAATTCAATGCAGTCGTAGTTATTATGATGTAGTGTAATGTGTTTAATTTAATAGGAAATAGAGTTCATTTTTGTGTGGCATAAAGTTTTTTTGCTGTGGACGTGATGATAGCCAGCGTGCAGTTTCTAGTTTTTTTATGAGTAAAATAACTCTGTTATTAGCAAGATGAAACGAATCATTAATAGTTTTTTTAATTGAAATTGAAGTTACAGCTAAGTACCTAATATTGTATTTGTTAAACTGCCTATCTTGCTTGCCTCTTTCTTGCCTCTTCTGTGTATGTTTCTTGCCTCTTCACGCCCAAACTGCTGAATAGATTTTGATAAAACTTGGCAGTCATATAGCTTTAGTATCAGAATAGGTAACTTATAGGCCACATTCTATCCAGGTGCAGGAAGTAGTTTAGTAGTCTAAATTGATATAACCATTATTGCATGCACAGACGCCAGCACATCAAGCTACCCGAAACAACCATATGCTTCAGCGATAAAGTTAAAATCTACTAAGGAACTTCGATAAAGCCTATTTTTGTTGATTGTAGTAGCTTGATGTGCTAGCGTCTGTAAACATGGCCACCCTACTTTCAATATTCCTTACATTCTCAAAAGTGTGTCAAGACCATGTATCCAGTCACTGGCCCATAACTCATACTCTTCGTGATTACCATGCAAGGGTTTTCTCGGAAAGGTTGTACGAATGACTTACTACTCATTGCCCTTAATTGTAGCTTTACGGTTTATTAGTACTTACTTATGACTTAGCCGTTTATTTCTGTAAGTCTAGGTATGTTGTATATAGCTATATTAACTGCCTCATTGGTTTAGTGCTGTGCACGGGATCTCGGGTTCGATTCCAGGGTCGGGCCGAAATCGCTTTGTGGGTTATGAGAAACTTCCATAAAGCAGCCCGGAGTCTGGAAGCTGGTGATCGATTCACCCATGCATCGATGAGCACGTGAATGTCGGTCCTGCGCCTGATCTCTGTCCGGTCGTATCGGATTGCCGTCCTATCGGACTATAAGAGTGAGGCAATAGAGAGTGCACCTGTGTCTGCGCGAATGCTTGTGTCCAGATAAAAGAGAACGGCCGCCGTAGTCAACAATCGGCCTCGATGCCATCATACTATGTTGTATAGCTATTTTACTATGTTTTTTTTTTATACGGCTGCTAGAATAATTATGCTTTTCCCGCAGGACGCGCGTAGAAGAAGAAAGAAAGAAAGAAAATACACAAGACTTTTATCAACTTTGAAGCATATGTTTCAGAGATATATGTATGTTAAGTTGGAAATGTAATAAGGAAATTTGACAGATTGTAGTAAGAATTGCTACGAGACAATGCGACAGAGTACATAGTTTTATATACTTTGGTTTGAAATTTTATGTTCCATATTTTGTTATAATTATTAATTGATATGTAAATTAACTCATTATTGGTCGTAAGTGATTTTTTATATATCTTTCAATGTTTTTAATGATCACAAACATACAATTATTGTACTTGTTCGTTATGCATGGGGTTATTTTATCAGTAATTAAATTATTGTGTTTTGCCACGACACTCTCATATATCAAGATTATCTTGAACAACGTTTTGCAAGCACTGATAATTATTTATATAAAATCAATAGTATTTTAATAATAATTATAATTTAAATAGAAAATGTTCATACGTTATTTACTTAATTAAATACTTTATAAATAAATTTAATGAAATACTTGACAAAGATTATTATCGATCTGTAATTAATGTTTTGTTATGTACAGTGTCAATGGCATTTTAACATTTACTTTGTATCAATGGGGTCATCAGCCTTCATACCGTCCCACTGCTGGGCACAGGCCTTCTTTCACACAGAGAATTACAGAGAATCATATTAATAATATACAGGGGGTACCTACCTATATGATACTACTTTTTTACGGAAATTATTGATTATTCTAAAATAAAGCTATTTTAATTAGTACTAGTTTTCGCCAGCGGTTTCACATGCGTACCGACGGAACTATTTCCCGGGGACATGCCTATTTGTTATTCTGATATATAAGCTATGTATATTCCTACTAAGTTTCATCTAAACCTTTCCAGTAGTTTTAGCGTAAAGGAGTTACATACAAACTTTCGTGTTTATGATAATAGTAGGAACATTATTTTTTTTTTATTTTTTTTATTATATCCTCATTTTTATAAATAAATTAATATAAACTCTACTGACCCCAATTTCAAACTTCGTGGTTTTCCTCATGAATGAACTACACCACTTACATAATATAAGCAAGGAAAAATCGACTTTATTGCTTATAAATTTCAGTCTATAATCGGATGGGTTGACTGTTGTGGTCTAAGTACAATGTAATTTAAGAATTACGTGATTTTATATAAAGCCTGTAATCATTGGATCGTTTATCTTCGAAAGTAGTTATTACTTTAATTCAATAGATTGTAATGCTTATCTGGACATAATGATATTGAAATATTTCTAGTATTTAGAGTTCTATATTTACATTTAGGTATTGTATATTGGCCTATATTATCATTTACCTAAACTTTTAAAAACTGGACAAAACTACAAGACTAACTTATAACTTTTTTTATTCGTCATGTCTATGTTATGTCTATCTATTACGGGACCGATTACAGTGGAAAGAGATGCAATGTGGTTATTCCAACTGCTGTGCCCGGGATCTCGAGTTTTGATTCCCGGGTCGGGCCGAAATCGCTTTGTGGGTTTTAAGAGACTTTCATAAAGCAGCCCGGAATCTGGTGTCTGATACACCCGTGCCGTCTGATGTATACACGAAAATGTCGGTCACACGAAAACGAGTGAGGGCATAAAGATTGCTCCTTAGTCTGCGCAAATGCTTGTTGTGTATGAATCTTGCATAGCTGGTTGGTCTCCTTAGAGACCGCAATTCCACCGTGGCCGGCAATCGGTCTCAACGCCATTAATTGTGATTTTAATTTACCACAGAAATTCCCTGACTTGACATGACACCATTAGATAATAGAAGTCTTCCATACAATTTAATAAGATGGTTTTGACCCGCGAGCCGTTTTCTGAAGTCACCAAATTTTTTTTGAACTAAAAAAAACTACATACTTTTGGAAACTGTAAGTATCAATAGTAATTAATTCTGATTCACCTATTTTCCAATATAACCTTAATAGGACATTAATACTCAGGTACTTCACCCAAAAACTCTTTGGTCCTTTTTGTTGACGCCATGACAGGTGACGTCATCAATCATTCTGCTGAATGAGTGATGATGGTACGCGGATCTTGCGCGTACGCATCAGGTGACTCAATATCAATCTGTTAGTAATGCGGTAACAAAGAAATTGGAAACATGGTCTATTGCTATTGCTATTAATATGGTGGTTATGAATCAGCGTGTTTTTATTTATAGGCGTAGACTTTAATAGTAATAAACTATTGGTTAAGATATACGTAACATAGTATGACTGTATCAATGTGTAACGTTAGTGTGTATTATAAATCTGAACAGTTTGTTTGTAGGTTTGCTTGAACAAATCTCAGGAACTACTGGACCCCTCCCACTGAGGGTGCAGCTGGAGGGAGTGTCCGAATTTTACTGACTAAAACCCTCTATGTTCCTTCTGGAGTTCTTTGTGTGCCAGCCGCGGAAACTTTTGCGAACAATTTCACATCCCCGGCAGGCTGCCCCCCTTCCCCCCCGCAGGCTTAGGAGCTTGATGAATGTCCTCATGTGAGTATGCTTTAAAAAAAATGCGTAGAATAGCTCCCTACTTAATCTTTACTTCCTACCCCAGCATGACTAGCTTATTGATAACGCTACATGACGGATAATAGGATAATCCATGCGTAATACAATACCTTATTGGTTCCTATAGTTATCGCTATAGTCCAATACGTAATACTACTTATTAAGTCACAGTTTATTCAGGGCCAACCAACTGATATGCATGCGGAAGAATAATTATGCTCCTAACACTTACGGTACTGAGTGGGGTTTCTGGCCAAAGAGTTATGATAAACATTATGATACTTCTGGTTGAGTATGGAGGTGCTCGTGGCTAAGTAACAGCTGCAGTATCGATCGATCATAAGGTTAAGTGTCGCCGCACACGGGCCACCGGCAAAATTACAGGGAATGTACCAGTGGCGGCGTTTTGTGGCTGTGGCCGGTGGCCCGTATGCAGGAGTCCTAAGCAACGCTTGACGCGTTCGGTCCATGAATGTGTGAGCAAATTGTCATGACGAGTTTCTCTGTGTCTCGGAAAGCACGTTAAATTGGGTGGGCCCCGGCTGTCATTTGAACATCATTGGCAGTCGTTACGGGTAGTCAGAAGCCAGAAAGTCTAACAACCAGTCTTACCAAGAGCACAGTTGCCCGGGTAACAGAGTTGATTAGGTTAGATAAGCAGTAGCTCCATGTAAAAACATTGGTACTCAGCTGCATCGGTTTAGACTGGAAGCCGACCCTAACATATTTGGGAAAAGGCTAGGCAGATGTTGTGAGTTAGTTTTGTTTATGTGTGTGTATTATATTACCAAATATAAACATAATTAAGATTAATAAAACTCTTTATCATTTAAGTTGGCTATTAAGGTGACAGTCGCAAGTCGTCGGGGTCAAAGACTTTAAGATTATTGGGAATCAAACACACATACACTTTTGGTATCTTATTCATGACTTCATTTTTATTGGAATTTAAATAAATGTTGTTAAATCAAGATAACAAACGCCAGCACATCAAGATACCCGAAACAAACTTTCTTAATCAAATTTGAACCATATGCTTCAGCGATAAAATGTAAAATCTATTAAGATAATTTGTCAGATTATCTTAGCTAGGGACATAATGCTACATAGACATACTAATAAATTCGAAATGCGTCATTACTTATAATTCCCAATTTTGTCAGCACAAAGATGAATTAAATTGATTATCAGATATCTAGCAATTTCGAATTGGCAACCATTTCGATAATCGATTCTGAATCCATCTGATTTATTGGTGCAATCGAGTGAATCAGGATCGAGATTGCCAATACCCGATGGTAATGACCGAATTTACCACAGCCATCTCCGTCTGCCGAAACCAGTTTACGAAATATCGTTTAAGACATTGTTAATTAACTATAAATAATCGACCTCATTGTTTTTATGTAATACAGACAGGGTTTTCGATTCTCAGTACCTATTCGTGTATGTATTACATGTTAGTTGTTGTTTACTTTCATAAAGCAGCCTGGAGTCTGGAAGTGGTGATTGATTCACCCGTGCATCGGAGAGCACGTAAATATCGGTCCTGCGCCGCCGTCGGATTGCCGTCCCATCGGACTATGAGAGTGTGGGAATAGAGAGGGCACCTGTGTCTGCGCGAATGTTTGTGCACTATAATATGTCCTGCGCAACTGGCTGATCTCCATAAAAGAGAACGGCCGCCGTAGCCGACAATCGGCATGGATGCCAACAATATGTTAGTTAAACGCGGTCTTCACGATCCAAACCGACCGCCGACAGAGGTGACCTTGGTCGCGTCTCCCGTCGGCCGACAGCGTTCCACACTGTTGGGGCTGACCACGGACACTGTTGCGACGGATGCGCTCCCGACCAAGGTCGTTCAAAGTCGTTTGACTCCGCCCACATCTGGTCTGCCGACTAACGTCTACTACGCGGTAGATTTTCACACCAACTGGACCAAGATGACCTTTGTCGGTGTTTAGTCTAGATCGTGTAGAAAGCTTTTTTTGACGGTCTTGGTAGGTAGGTATATCTGTTTCATGGGATGGGTTTTAATCCCGTGGAGGGTCGAACCGATGCATGACTATCGGTTTTATAAAGATAAAATTTAAAAATAAAGAAAGTACATATGGCTACACATTAAGCTATATAAAACTAGTATAAGCTGACCGTTCAATTTGCAGAAAGACCATAATTGTAAAGACTCCAAACTCTTGGTAGTTGTAAAGTAACGAATGGTGCGAAAATAAATAAATATTGTTTTGTATGCAAATAAGCAGTTAATCTTAATACACGAACGCGTGCATCGCATCCTCGATGCATTGTCTTAAAATAGCAATGATCATAACGGTTAGCAGAAAAAATCTTATGCAATATCAGGCTGATTGTGTTTTAATAATTAGTTCTTAACTCATTTGTAAGATTGAATGATTTACAAGCACGTGAATGTAATTTTGTTGTATTTCTATGGCTATCATACTTGTTTTGTAAATGAGAGTTTATTTCTGTTAAATATAGGTTCAGAGTTTATTATTATGTATAAAAGGAGTTGTAAAAGAGAATATGATAGAGCTTATTATAAAATGGAGTTTTAAAAAGTATCGGTTTTAGCGGTAGGTTTAGATTGTACTAATATCTTTCTCTAAGATGATGGTATTCCATCATAGCTCAGCTCCAAAACGGATTGACGAATAATAATGAAATAAAAACTTTTTTAATTGATCTGTTCTTTACTCTGCAAGAAATAATAAGTAAATGAAATAAAATAAAAATCATTTATTTCAGACGACACAGTCAATAGGCACAGTAACAAAAATGTACTTATAAATAAAGTTAGTAGACAAAAATAAACTTAAGCTAAAACTAAGTAGGTGAAGGGTGTGCTCTGTAGGCCCACCGGTCTCGACCGCCCTGCAACACATGAATTTTAAAAAAGGGGCAGTTTAGTTTGTAAACAAAAAAAAATACAAAATACAAATACAAAAAAATGTGTGCACCGAAACACGTAGCTAATTTATATTTTTACAACATTTTTGTTCACCGCTGTCGCCATGTAATTAAACACGTCACTGTCAAAAAACAACTGAACTCCTTACAGGATAGTAGGTAAAAAGAAAACGGGTACCTATACACATGATGAAATCGATTGAGTCGTTTTTGGCTGTATGCGTGTACTGTCATCGACAAAACAGCTATGAAGTAACCTTTTTATGACTCAAGCTGATTAAGTAACTTGTCTGGTGTTTCCCCAAACGTTTTATTGGAGATTCTGTATGACTGTCTTTAGTAAAATTGCCTTAATAGCTATGGTGTCTTTAATTTTGCGAAAATATCTGAAAAAAACTTAGTTTCATAAATTTACAAACTGTGTAGGCCAAATTACAAAGTGCAATAAAAAATTATCTACATTCTCTGTCAGCGGGGATCGTGCCCAAAAAGCTGGCCCCATTGCCACATTGGATGGCAATGTGCTAATCCTTTGGCCAAGGCAGCACTCAGGTCAGGTGTGGACACCAAAAAAAATGTTAAAATGCTTTAGATTTTAATTTGAGTGTCTTACTTTATCCCGCTATTAATCTGTTTGAATAGTATCAAAATAGCCCATTCGTAACAAATCAACAATAAGCTGTTTAATACCCGTGGCTTATACTAACAGATCACACACTAAGCTTTTGAGATAAGACATCAATTTAACATTTTTACGACTGAGGTGGCTGTTACGAAATATTTCAACTGTAAACAGATTTATAGACTAACAACTCCATTTTATTATTGGACGCTTATATCCGTGGTTGCTGGTGGATATTTATTTTTGATGAAACAAAAGCTTAACTGCAGTGGTTCGGCATTGTAATTTGTTTGACGACCATATTGGCACAATGGTAACCACGCCAGCCTGCAGAGCTGAGGGTCCCGGGTTCGATTCTCGGCACGGTCGACATTTGAGTGATGAGCAATGGCGATGGGTGTTATTTTTGAAATGAAACGCTTGAGTCATAGACGAGAACTGAACTTTTAATAACAAAAGACATACAATATAAATTAATCTATGGTAGCAGGTACAAATAGTTTTGTTAGTCTGCATTATTGTCGATACAAAACAACACCCCCACTTATCGCAATATGCATCAAACTATTTAAACAAGATTATTCAATACAAACTATACCTAGCTGCCTCATAAATTTATAATGTTTCACTGAACATAAACTTTTTGTTAAGATGTCAGCTGGCATATCAGCTGTTGATAAATACAAAACATCAACAATTTTATCTTTCACAAGATCACGACAAAAATGGTATTTAACATCAATATGTTTAGTGCGTTTGTGAAAAATAGGGTTAGCGCACAGTTTCTGTGCAGCTTGGTTATCATTAAACAGACTTAATGTGTACATATTATTAGTTATTTCATGTTGCAGGTTTCTTAAATACAATGCCTCTCTACATGCTTCAGATAGACCCATATACTCTGACTCAGTGCTTGAGAGAGCTACACATTTTTGCTTCCTACATTCCCATGAAATAGCACCATCAGATAATAGAAAACACATACCTGTATATGATTTCCTATCCACAGAATTAGAGCCCCAGTCAGCATCTACATAGCCTCTTATTTCTGAATTACCTTCTTTACAATATTTAATTCCATAAGATTTAGTTTGTTTTAGATATTTTAACACTCTTTTAGCATACTCCCAATGCTCTTTTGTATGACAGTTATTAAATTGACTTAAGAAACTTATACAGTAACTAATATCTGGCCTAGTTAAGACTGACAAGTACATCAAACTCCCAATCAGTTGCTGATAGGGTACATGACTATTTACACCTATTTGACCTTTATTTACATTTAACTTAACCTCCATAGGAGTATCAACAGGCTTACAATCACTTAACTGAAACTTGCTCAAAAGTTTATCAATATAAGTTTCCTGACTCAAGGTTACACATCCTTTTTCTTTATTCAATTTCACATTCATTCCAAGACATTGTTTAACTTCGCCTAAGTCCTTAATGATAAACTTATTAGATAAAAGCTGTTTCAAGTTCTTAGTCTCAACTTTATCGTTGGAAAATATAAAGAAATCGTCAACATAAACTGTTACTATGGTCTTACATTTGTTAAAATCTTTTACATACATACATGGCTCTATTCTTGACCTTTTGTAACCATCACTGACTAACAAATTATCAACCTTTTTGTTCCAGGCTCTAGATGCCTGCTTCAGCCCATAAATAGCTTTCTTAAGTTTCAATACTTTACAAGTATTACTATTAGTATTATAACAATCTGGCACTTTCATATAAATAGTTTCATCTAAGTCACCATTCAAAAATGCAGTCTTGACATCTAAATGATCAATATCTAAGCCTAACTTTACAGACAGTGCAAACAATAATCTAAGAGTTGTGTGTCTTACTACAGGTGAAAATGTATCTGTATAATCTACACCATATTTTTGGGTGAAGCCCTTTGCAACTAAACGAGCACGGTAACACACATTATTTTCACTATCGTACTTTTTTCGCAAAACCCACTTGCACTGCACAATAGTACCATCTTTTGGTAAATCTACAAGTTCCCATGCACTATTGTACTCAAACGACTGCAACTCATCCTGCACAGCTGCTAACCACTGCTCTTTCTCAGGACCTTCCAAGGCTTCTTGGATGCAAATGTCTCCTGTGAACATATTGTCTTGTGCACAAGCACTTGCAAAGCCATATCTGTCTGGTTGCTGTCTGCGTCGAGGGCCACTTATCATGTTGACATTGTCCATGATAATGGAGTCTTCACCATCAGTTGTAGTAGACTCAGTGCTTTCTAATGCATCACTTTCACAAGGTACATACAGTTCATCGCTATCATCTGCATTCAAGCTCTCTGATTGTTCAAGTGAATCTTCCTGAAGAGTCATATCTTCGTCCCCCACTGGAACTATATTCACCTTGTCTGAACAACTTTCCTGTACCTCCACATAATTTTCTGTCTCTATGTTCTCCAATACTGTAACATCTCGACTAGTAGTGATGACATTAGACTTGGGGTTGTAAATCCTGTATCCTTTGACATCATTGGAATAGCCAACAAGAATACATTTTTCGGACTTTCTGTCCCACTTAAGTCTCTTTTGTTTTGGCACATGCACCATGACTGCACTACCAAAAACACGTAAATGACTTACATCAGGCTTTCTGCCTACCCATATTTCAAATGGAGTTTTATAATTTAAAGATCTGGTCACAGTCCTGTTTTGTAAATACACTGCTGTGTGTGCCGCCTCTGCCCAAAATCTTTTCTCGAGTCCTGCATCAAACAGAAGACACTTTGCTTTCTCAACGATAGTCCTGTTGAATCTTTCAGAGAGACCATTCTGCTCAGGTGTGTATGGGTTCGTCTTCTGATGAACTATCCCATGTGTCATCAAGAAATCATCAAACTTACTGTTGCAGAATTCTGTTCCATTATCACTTCTCAAGACCTTAATACTGCGATTCAGTTGATTCTCAACTTCTGCTTTATACTGCTGAAAACACTTCAGTGCTTCATCTTTAGTTTTCAGAAAATAAATATATGTCATGCGACTATAATCATCTATGAACAACATGAAGTATCTGGAACCCCCAATCGATTTATTTTCCATAGGTCCACAGAGATCAGTATGTACAATATGTAATAATTCTGTACTTCTACTACCTTCTTTGGGAAAAGGTAAGCGGCTCTGTTTGCCTTCACAGCAAGTAACGCACGATGACTTTGATAAATCAGACTTACTATCAAGTGTCAATCCCTGAACAGCATCTTGCATCTTGTTCAAATACTGGCTGTTGACATGACCCAGACGTCTATGCCAAACTTCACTGGACACCATCACAGTAGCTAATAAACTATTTTCAGGCATGTTTAGTTTATACACACCATTCAACAGACTTGCTGTAGCCACCAGAACTCCTGCTCGGTTGAAAACCTCACAACCATTGTTGTTAAACAAGACTCTATTTCCTTTAGATATAAGTCGACTAACAGATAAGAGATTCGTAGTCAACTTCGGCACGCACAATACACCTTCCACTGTGATATCAAATTCACAAGTGCGCGTCTTTGTCGTAATCTGCACATCTCCAGTACATAACACAGGTACTTTATCCTTATTTGCCACGACAATTTCTTTGATCGTAAAATCCTGCGATACATTTGACAACCATTCTTTATTTGCGGTAAGATGAACACTTGCCCCAGAATCAATGTACCAATCACTTTTGCAAAATTCACCATTCAGGAATACGGCGCTAAACGCATTACTGCTTGTATTTTCATTTTTATTTGTATTCGATGAATTCTTGTTTGAATATGTACACTGGGTGCGATAATGCCCGGTTTGTTTGCATTTATAACAGGTTATAATCTTTGGTTTTGACTTTGTCATTTGGGCATTATTTTTGGTCGCAGTGTTGCCAACATTCCGGTTCTTCTTAAAACTCGCAAACGCGCCACTTGAACTAGCAGCGCTATTATCGCCGCCATTTCCGCTTTCTTCCATGTCCAAAAGCTTAGTTTTAATGGCGTCCGCTGTTAATGGTATGCCACAATGCTCGATCGCCATTATCATAGGGGAATATTTTTCAGTTAATCCCGCCAACAAAAGCGATGCAACCCATTCATCATTGATGTTGAAACCCGTACCACTCAATTTTTGGCTTGTTTCAATAATTTGTGTCACGTACGAAGTCATTGAAACACTATTTTCAAGTCTGATAGAAATCAAACTCCTCAGTAAACTGATTCTCCTTGTGAATCCTGAGTCATCAAATAGGTTCTTCAATTTCTTCCACAGCTCATGGGTCGTACTTACACTCTTGATGTGTACGTACAGCGACGAATCTATTGTCAGAACCAGCTTGGCTTTGGTTTTCGCGTCACCTGCTGCTCCTATTGCTGCTGGTACAGTTTCCGACTTAATGCAATCGGACATTCCCTCTAGCACTAGGAAATTCTCAGCGGCGAAAGCCCACTCACTGTAGTTCTCCCGGCCTTTCAGTTTAGGCACACTGACAATGTAATTTGTCGTCATTTTCACAGGCACAGCGTTAACTATAGTTTATCTCAATCTGCAAAGTCTATTTCCACTAGTAATGTCCAGGAAAATTGCGAGATTAAACTAAATTTCTGCAGGCACATAACCTTTTGAAATGAAACGCTTGAGTCATAGACGAGAACTGAACTTTTAATAACAAAAGACATACAATATAAATTAATCTATGGTAGCAGGTACAAATAGTTTTGTTAGTCTGCATTATTGTCGATACAAAACAACAGTTATAATATGTATTTATAAACGTATATGTGCAAAACATATGTAGTTTATCAGTTTTGTTAGCACCCATAACACAAACTAATCAATAGCTTACCACGGCGCTAACCGACCATGTGTGAAAAAGGTGTCCCGATATTATTATTAATTTGTGGATCATTAGAACATACCTAGTCGTTTGAGGAGTTTAGGGCTACATAACAACCTCATGGGTCGATCGATCATAAGGTTAAGCTACGCTTAGCTAGATCATCCATCTTATCATAGCGAGTTCCCCCGTGTTTCTGAAGGCACGTTCAATTTGTGGGTCCTGACTATCACTTTGGTAGCCGTTTCTAGTAGTCAGGAGCTAGAAACTTTGACAACACAAGACAAGTCTTACCAAGGGGTATCATATTGCCCAAATAGCTAAGTCGAGGTACTTAGCTGCGTTCGGTTAGACTGGAAGCCGATCCCAACATAGTTGGGAAAGGCTAGGCAGATGACCGATGGTCGTTGAAAAAACGTAGAATCCTGAATATCGGACAAACGAAAATAATCTTAGTTAGGTACTGGATTGAAGTTCTCCTGTAGTCTATCACACCTGTGAAACACACCAGCGAACGGTTAGCTTGGAGGACGATAGCAGAATAGTTGGGAAGATACTTGGTAGATAGTGAACTAGACATAATTCTGTCAACTCAGATAAAATAATGCAAACGTAAGTTTGGTTCAGTATAACATACTGGTTCCGCCCATCATTCAGATGCGGTGTTTCTATCCAATTTGAAGGTCAGACCAAAAATAATTTGATCCCCTGCCAGAATCTGGTCTAGATTTATGATAAAGCTGTTTTTCTCTGATGGAGAATTTTATTTTTAACATTGATTTCCGTTTGGTTTGGATGCTTGATAAAGTGGATTTTAAAGTTTTTGCTAGCACTTCGAATGGAGTAATCTAGTACTACATTTTTTTTAAATGCTTGCTTGTAAATATTATCGTTTAGGCTTAACGGGCTTGAGTTATCAAAAATATAAATATTGGCTCTTAAATTAACAATTAAACAACATTTACGTTGTAAGTACTCACTAAGAATGAATTTTCGGAACCCTGTAGGGGTGAAAGAAATGATAATGGCGAGCGAAGTTGCTAACAAAACTATGGTCATATAGACTACATTCTATTATCATCATAGTTGTTCAATGAAAATGGCTAATGTTCATTTATACTAATATCTAAATTATATTCAAGATATACAGTCATTGAGGTTCATCCAAAGGTTGATATTATGAATTTTATTGTGAAAGTTGGAGGCTTAAAGCACCGGCATTAGACATTTGCCCTGTACACCGGGACATGGCAAAAATTTGTAGGACATGTATCCCAATTTGGGGCAAGATATAAAGCTAATGAAGATAACCATAAATTAATCATTAAGTTGAAATAAATACTACGAGTACCATTTGTGTGAGTTATGTTTTCCTTATAGGTGTCTAAATAGAGATAAATATGTCAATGAACTTGAACAAGCCAGTTATTTGTTACAACTATCCGGTTTATATCAAATTAGAACTCACATAGGAAATAATAGTAAAATATAGTTTTGTTATCGTAGTTACTATAGTTATTAAAATATTAATTGGTTTTCTGATAATAGTTTATTTTTATAAGCTTCCAAAAAATGAGCGAATGAAATTAGATTAAGAAAAAACGAAAAACAGAATATTTTGATCGCAAATGTAGAAATTCAACTTATAGAAAACTAGCTTCAGCCAACGGTTTCACTCGCGTCCCATTGGAACTACTCTGCACACACGGATGAAAATTAAAAAACCTAGCAAATCGGCTTCGATCAATAGGCTATCTAACACAGCAAGAATTATGCAAATCGGTCTAGTAGTTCATTAGATTAGCACGTTCAAGCAAACAACCAAACTCTTCAAGCTTTAGAATATTAGCATAGATTCTGTCAAGATCGCCACTCTTCTTAAGTGGTATTTTTCTTTGTAATGCTACGTATATCTCTTCTCTGCCGCCATCCTCATTTAAACAAATGATCGTGACTTTTAAACCTGGTTCAGCATCACCGGTATGATGCGTTCCATTACTGCTTACGTCACAATTGTCACGCACGATGCATTAACTTAGTCATACATCTGAGTTCCTAAGGACAAAGTCCGTCGGTTTTAGTAAATATTTTTTGTCTTACATGGATGATCGCATCATCAGGGTGACTTAGCTGTAGGTATGCAAGGAATTTGTGCATAAATAGGGAATATGCATGTTATTTTTTTATTCACTAAATTAATGCACTTTTAGCTGTAATAAATAAATATGAAAGAATTTTTAAAATATTATTTATCGACAAGAAATTATAAAGCTTCAAAACTGCTAATAAGAAAGAAAAGTCCGAGGGTAAAATTTACGTCACAACTACACACACCCGTAAGGCTGTCATTGATATAGCGTTTTGGTGACAGGGACAGGTATACTTGTTTATTGATAAACTAGTTAGATTGCAAATATTTTTTTCATGCATATTCTCTATTGTCAAGCTGATCGAGAAATTCATAAACCTGAATATATCTCTATCTCTGACAGTCGTGGGTGTCTAGTGGTTAAAGCAAGCTCTAGCAGGAGTGTTCGCGTTCGATGCCAGGTTAGACAAGTATGTACTTACTAATTACATCTTGGACACCAATGACTAATTAAAGGTGAACTATAAAATTTGAAATCATCAACCGCAAGCGTGGTGATTAACGCTCATTCCTTCTCAGTTTAAGAGGAGGTTCGTGCCCAGCAGCGGGGCGATAAAAAGATTGATGATGTTGATGATGATAGCCCCTGGCTGGAGGCCTAAAATTCTTTAGGTATCCACAGGAAAGGCCTGGTTAAGCAGTATACGGCCTTCTAGACTGAACTGCAAGAAGCAATACAAAAAAAAAGAGATGATGATATCTAAGTATTTTAGAAGGACCATTCCAAGATTCAAGAATAAGAAGAGATTAAGTGTTATTTTTTTTATTTGAGGCAAAAAAATATTTATTAAATAAATAATCATATTGAACTTTTGCAATTCAGAAACCTGGTAGTTTTGACGATTTCTCTCACACAGGCGTGTGGTATCACCAAGTGGTGGACAGGCTTGTTCTATGCAAGAACAAAGCCATCCCAACACCATTTAAAAGGCAACATTTCAGTCGAAAATGTGTATTACGTGCATAAATGATGTTAACGGTAAAAAAATATCCCTTAATCATCCACCATCATCCATTGGGATTCCCTTTGCCCATTCATTATAACAAATAACGCAGTTAGATTATACCGAAATTCCTATAAGGAAATATTCCGATGACAATTTTGACATTGTCAAACGTACGTAGTAGTATTT
The DNA here is from genome assembly GCA_958496145.1 of Heliothis peltigera. NCBI lineage: Eukaryota > Metazoa > Arthropoda > Insecta > Lepidoptera > Noctuidae > Heliothis > Heliothis peltigera. Next base: position 2,096,861 of record OY292338.1, read on the forward strand.
AGTAATTAAAATTTATCAATAAATTAAATGACGCTATTATGATTTGTTACGAGGTAATGTATGTATTTGTTCAATACATGTTTTTTCCCTTGTAGTATGTACCTAGTTTTTGTTAACATTAATTTTAGGTGTCTTATCTTCAAAACTTCTGTTTCTCAATAACTGCGCTATTTGATGTTTTTTTTTGTCCTTTGATTTATCAGAATTTAAAATTCCTTTCAACTTGCTCTGACCTTTCAATTTAATTGTTATTAATTAAACTAGATTCAGCTAGATTCCTAGCTGGAAGCCAACCCCAAAGTAGTTGGGAAAAGGCTAGGAGCTGAGTTCCTGTGTTTTAGTTGGACCTGCCTGTCTCACCTCCTCAACCCAGTTACCTGGGCAATCCGATACCTCTTGGTAAGAATGGTTGTCAGACTTTCTGGATTACACATAACGACTGCCAAATATGTACAAATAACAGCCGGGACCCACCAATTTAGCGTGCCTTCCGAAGCAGGGCCAACTCCCAACTCGTCTCAACTTGACAAGTCACCCATCCACGGACTAACCGCGCCAAGAGTTGCTTAACCTTATGGTCGATAGCCATGAGCTCCTCTAGCTAAAAACCAATGTCCCAACTACCGAAAATTCCATTAATTCTAATACACATTAATTTAATTGGCGATTCATCACAATTTATGACGTAGGTACTATTGATTTGACCTCTAGCAGCGCGGCCTTTGGGAAACACTTGGCCGTAGACATATGCGTAATAAGATACGTGTGTTTAGACGTACCGTGAATTCGGGGATAAATGTACCGGTACGGTAGAGTGACTATGATTTTGGTGTTTAGACGGACAGTCTGTAGTAATTCTTTTTGCTATCCCACTGCAGGGCACAGGCCTCGTATCATATAGAGAAGACATTAATCACCACGCTTACTTTGATTGGTGATTTTAGACTTTGATATACCTAGAAAGCTACATTTGTACTGGCGAGACCTAAGAATCGAACCCGCATACTTATACTTGAAAGGCCTTAACCACTAGAACGCTTATGACAAAGATTTTTTTTTATATACAAAATTAAATAATCTACGACACACATCATCTTTTGAAATAACATTATTTATAATTGATGTTGGCGTATTTAGTGATAATTTTTTCATCCTCTTACATCAAAAACGTACGGGCAGTTCGCGAAAGAAAATAATCTTTTTAGAAGAGTTCTGATAAAACTGTTGGTTTTAAATAAAAATGTGATGTATGTATAGTTTAACAATTTTACATACCAACGTACTTGAAATGACTTTGCCCATGACGATAGTTTTGACGTCTAACCCATGGATCATGAAAATATGGATTTTCCTACAGTTATTTATACTTTTCCTAGAACAATAAGGGACATTTAGTCACAATTTCCCGAAATCGTGGAGCTCCTATCGCCGCCGGCGCCGGCCGTCGATCGCTCACATATACATACCCGAGCGTCGAGCATTTCACGCCAGTTGAGCGACGCTTGCGCATCCTATGGGTTCATTCTATAATTATATTATTTTATATTTTAATTAGCGAGTTCGCGCTTCGTTTTAACTGTTCGTGAGTGTTGTGGTTAATTTAGTGTTGTGTTTTTTTTGAAGATTTGAATTTAAGAGGTATGTATTTCTTTGTAGTTATTTTTTTGTTTTATATTAATTGTGTATGATTGATAAATAATATTTTCGTTTGAGAATTATCTAAAATTAAAAAAAAATGTAAATCAATATTATGAGCTTATTTATTTATATATTTATTAATATAAAGTAGTCTAGTATCTTAAAAAAAATCGTCAAAGATTATTCTGTAATAATTATTTTATTTTAAACTAGCGACCCGCCCCGGCTGCGCACGGGTGCAATGCTGATACTAAAATAATACATATAAACCTTCCTCTTGAATCACTCTATCTATAAAAAAAAAACGCATCAAAATCCGTTGCGTAGTTTCAAAGATTCAAGCATACAAAGGGACATAGGGACAGAGAAAGCGACTTTGTTTTATACTATGTAGTGATAATTACAGAATAGTACTTATTATCAAATAAATAATTACAGAATGATCTTTGATTTTTTTAAGATAAAAATGGTAAAATGACTTATTTTGCTGTGAATCGCAAGTTTTTTAAGATCATTTATTTAACAAAAGACAGTCCCCAAAAATGCTCGCCCTTCGCCACTTCTTACATGTTCTTGCTGGGAACAAACTCCCCAGCAACAATTTTAATAAACATAGGTATGTGAAGAAGTTAGTAACCGCTAGTCATATATAATATGCTGTAACAAACGGCAGTAGACTGTTTATTTTAGTTGTCACAGCTAAAAATACTTTCTTTATAGATAGCGTTTAACAAAATTCGCTCGACCTTCAAAAATGATTAACTCGCACTGGATCAAAGATACAGTGGTTTCATTATTTATTTGTTCGTTTGATGTACTCGATTTCTTTTTAATTTAACTTGTTAAATGAATGAACTTTTTTTAATTTTTAGGATTACGACTGTCAATGTAGATTTTTATTATAACATATAAAGATAAAAAGTCATTTATTCAAATAAAGCTGAAGATCAGCATTTTTTAAGTCAGTTTTACAAAAGATAGCCCCCAAAAGCGCTCACCACTTCTTATGTTAGCGCTGGGAAGAAGAAATGGTGGAATAAACTCCCCGGCAATATATAGATAGAATATATTTGTATAATAATAGCATGAAGTCGGCTAGAAGCCTTAACTATTTGATCAATGGGAATGTTTTTTAAGATCTGTAAAGAGGTTATACGCTTGGTAACAGAAAAATAGGGTGAAAGTGATGTTGCAGTATTTCAATTTCTTTCGATTTTTATCTAGTTTTGTGTTTAAGTGCCAACGACTATGTTAAATGTAAAAAAGGGAAGGAAAATTATCTTAAAAGCATTTACAAGACATTTTTAAATCTCTTCTTAATATGCGCTTTTAAAACATAGGTAAAGATAAAGACCACTGAAAGTTGAAAGCTTTTGAAATATTTCAGGTTTTAATTTTTATAAATAGCTAGTTACAATAAAATGTTTTTACTTCAGGCATATTTAGCCCATAATAAAATTCTATAAAACCTATATTTGGTACATGTTTATTGTAAAAATAATTTAAATATTTGCCACGATATGTCGAAGATATCTATCTACCTCTGCGATTTATTTTGTTAAATGCGAAATAGGTATTCTCTATAAATAACTCAAAACGCAATAACATAAAGATCGTTAAATATTATGGAGTTAACAATTTAATTGGGCACTCAGACATAACAGATAAACTAACGAAGGTATGACTGACTATTATTTTTTTTGTCCGTTTTCCTTGAAACTGTAGTAGAATAACATCTTAATTGATTTTATATCTAAATGAATATGTTCTGACGACGTCATTTTATAAAAAAAAACAATAATTCATAAAATTATTGTTTTTCTTTTGTTTATTTAAAAATAATTTTAATTTAAACTATAATAGACCGTTCTTTTTTTAATTTGAGTAAAAGCCAAACTCAAATTCGTTGATTCAATTTAGGCTGATAAATCAGCACTTTTGGAACGTCAAAATAGTAATATATTTAATTAATCAAAGAACTTTTCTTAACCAACCTCATCTCGTTATTTCATAAAAAATGTGTAAACGTATAAAAGTGTCGATTTCAACCTATTTGCAAAATAAATATCATTTATCATTAAAAATGTTTTAATTAATAAATTCGATTATACTACTAAAGCAATTAAAAATAAATTACAGCATTTTATGGTGAAAATGTATTATGCAGGTTATGTTAATAGCATAGTCCAACTATGTATTCGAAGTTCAAGGTTACAACTGTTTTAATTTATTTTACATAATATGTATTTTATGTTTGAATAAATAATAAATTGTCTGACCGCTTAAACTTACGTCAATAGACAAATAAAAAACGTTAGCTGTCAAAACACCGGGACATGTCCCACAAACAACGATTTTATGGAGTTCATAAAAATGATTCATGTATTTAAAAGAGTATATTTTGTTTTTTTTTCTTAAAAATGTGTTGACATTTTATTATGTATATTTACATAATAATATTTTGTATCAAAGACTACTCTAATTTTCTTAATTTCGTCATCTGCCTAGCCTTTTCCCAGGCTGTATTGGGGTCGACTTCTAGACTATCGAGATGCAGCTGAATACCAGTGTTTTACATAGATCGACTACCTATCTGACCTCCTCAACCCAATTACCTAGGTAACCCGATATCCCTTGACTGCCATTTCTAAATCTTTGGCAGTCGCTACTGGTGATCAGAAGCCAGAAAATCTGAGAATCAGTCTTTCCAAAGGCTATCGGGTTGCCCAGTTAACTTGGTTGAGGACGTCAGATAGCCAGTCGCTCCACGTAAAACACTGGTACTCAGCTAAATCCAGTTAGACTGGAATCCGATCCAAACTTAGCTTGGGAAAAGGCTAGACAAGTAAGCCAGATAAATAAACTTAAATTATTTTCGAACAGCTGATCAATCGCGTGACGTCACAGCTTCCTACAGCCCATATCTAGCCATCTGAACAATCTAGGTCGTATCGAAACGTCGCAAGAAGGTGAGAATTAAGTTCAAAAATAGCGAGTGATCGCATCGTTGCAACTAGTTACATTGAATAATTCGTTGCATCAGTATGTTAACGATATTTATATGCACAAGTCTGTTTGTCTGTGTCTCAGATTTGGTTTCAATCGTTTGATTGGTCAAAGTGGGTTAGTTGTTATAAAATTTATTTGGTTCCGTAGAAGAGAATTTGTATTGTCTTTGTTGGGACTATCAAACATATGAATATTTCCTACTTATCTATTTATTTCTCTTTTATTTGTACAGACGCTAGCACATCAACCTACCCCAATCTGTCAAAGCTTAATAGATTTTCAACCTTATCACAATACCGGAGATTTTACAGATTCGGGTAGGTTGACCTGCTGGAGTCTGTACCTACTACACTGTGTACCTCGTACATTTTTATATTCAGGGTCATTGCCCCCGAATATTTCAAAGAACTCCTTCAAATTATAAATATTTTTGTTGTCTTCAGCTGGAACGGTGCCCAATACAATTATATTGTAGGTACCTATATTAGTTTCAAAATAATAGTTTGTCCACGTGGACACTAAATTTATCACTTTGGGACCCATATAGCATGAGTTAGTTAAAAAAAGATTTTAAATACAATAAAATATTGGTGGCCTTGGTATCAATAAAATAAATATTATATTACATAAACGAGATACACGATTACCTGAAAATCGCAACAGAGCACTATAAAAAACAACATGTTATACGTCTTATCAACCATCCCAATCCTTTCGCTTCAGGACTGCTAGACATTGTCAATGTGGTTAAAAGACTAAAAAGAAACCACATACTTTGAGTAGACAGTGGACAATGGCCTACTGCTCTTTAAAATAGGTATCATTTTCTTTAACATATCTGATAATAGTCTAACGAATGATCTTTGTCTGGGACCCTAACCAGCGGTAGCTTGGACCCTGTTCCCGATATCGGTGGACAACTGTTTTCAATTTTTTTTTTAATCTTAATATTTAAAAATGTTAATTATACGTTTAGAAAATATAATATTAGATAAAAAGCACTCACTACAACTAACATTGTATAATATGCTGACAACAGAAAAAAAGTGACCGCAAACTATGAAACTAAATTTTATTAGAGGCATGATCAAAAAAGCGCTCTTTCATATACTTTATCATTGACAACATGCTTAAATTCCCACAAAACATAAGTACACAAATAATTCACATTGTATTTCTAAGAAAACATTTACAAAATACGTCCAAGAATAAATTGCAAGCTATAAATCATTTATTTTCAAAATTTTATCGGCGTTCAGTGCAACAGCGCTTAGTTTACGACGCGTTTACAAAATATATGGTAACCATGTTTTGTGTGCTATTTCGGGAACGCCTACATATTGTTACTGTATATTACGTAAGTGGAATATAGTCCGAAACTCTGTAAATATAACAGGAGATTCAATAATAAAGAGTGTCAAGAGAGATGTTTAACTCTAAGACAAAGATAATCTTAGGTACTGTATAGGTACCTACTCTAAATGGGTGCGACTGATTTCAATTTTTTTTAATTAAGTAATAAGTCTTTTTTTTATACGTAGACTTAGGTACATGGTCTATAAATTCATGAAATAAAAACTAAGATTCAAATGTATTCAATTAGAAATCCGATATTAAAACGTAAAGTAGAATTAGTTCTTATTCATAATTTTGTACACAAATTAACTAACTATATTTACATAGCTATTGTCGTACATTTACTTAAAAGATATAAATGTATAATTGTAATGTGTTGTCAGTAGGTTTTAAGATAAGTTAGTTAACAAGTCAATAACCTGTATGCTTAAACATTTGACAGGCGTGTCATCTTGACCTTCGTGCTAATGGTTCATTTACATTAGCCAATGTATAGGTTTGCTTTTTAGGTACATACATAGTTAGTAATACAAAACATATGGGATCTTAGGAACTTGGTCAAGCAGAAATTTTTAAATAATGTATGTGTGTATGTATGTAAATAACCTTTATCTTACAAAACGGCTATGGCGGCCGTTTTCTCTAAGGAAATGAGCCAGCTGTTCAGGACATATTATAGTGCTCAAGCATTTGCGCCGACACAGGTGCCCTCCCTATAGCCTAACTCCTATAATACAATGGAACGGCAATCCGACACGACCGGAGAGAGATCAGGCGCAGGACCGACATTTACGTGCTCTCTGATGCACGGGTGAATCAATCACCAACTTCCAGACTGGCCAGGCTGCTTTATGAAAGTTTCTCAAAACCCACAAAGCGATTTCGGCCCGAAACGAATCGAAGCCGAGAACCCGCGCACAGCAGTCGCGCTATACGACTGCTAGACCAACGGGGCAGTCAGTAATAATAATGTTACCTACAATTAGTCTCGTTTAATCGAAGCTGCAAGTTATCTGACTCATCTCACAATTATCTCGTCCAAACAGAATGTACGAGTTTCGCTATTTTCGTATTCGACTTGTGAAGACATTCGACAGGTTAGCGAGTCTGATTGAATGCAGAATCACTATTTAGTCCATGACTAAAAATACTTGAAGCTGTATTGGTATATCAAGTACAGACCAGCCAGCCAGTCATATTTTCCCAATCAACTTTGAACCATAAGTTTCAGCGATAAAGTTGAAAATCTTTTAAGGAAATTTGTCAGATTGTAGTAACTTGATGTCCTGGCGTCTATACATAGAGTATTGCGAGGAAAAATCTAGGAACTTTTATTGATGATATTATTTTTTTATAACTTGCTGTTCCTCGCGGCTCAACCCGTCCCGCGAAGGAACTACTGCCCTCACCCGCGTGAAAAGTAGCCTATGTCCTTTCTCTGAGTCTAGACTATGTCTCTACCAAATTTTATTTAAATCGGTCTAGCCGTTCACGCGCGATGGCGTGACCGAGGGAAATAGGGATATAAAGTCGTTGTCATCAAAAAGTTAATTGCAACGGGACCCTAATGTTTGTTATTATTGTTAATAGTTAACAAAAAAAAATAGTTAAGCGAATAAGTAGTCTATAATTATGATGCAGTTAAAAGTTTACACCTGTTCATTGTTCACACCAATTCCCATAATAATATTATGTTTATTACCTATATACATATGTATATTCCATACATACATATGTATACTAAGGAAAATAAATGTGGAACGATTTACTTACCAACAGAAAGCTTTAAGTACTCGTACTTAATGAATAATATCTTTTCTCTTTTTGTCCTAGATTTTAACAAAAGATGGAGCCCCTAATGGTAGATGTCGTCCACTTCTACCCCAGAGAAAATGCACAGCCTCACAACACTGTCAAGTAAGTATTTTAAGATTATCAATCATCGGCTTTTTACAGTACCACTATGTATAAGACACAGACCTCTTCTCATATAGAGAAGGAATAAGCCACTACACTTGCTCAAGGTGGCTTGATTTATAGCACCTAGTTTTTCTCCCAAGTGCCTACAAGGGTGTGAGTTCCATTCCAGTTCAGGCAAGTCTCCCAACTGCTGAGGCTGCAGGTGTTCGTAAGAGTTACCTTGGCCCTGGCACACAGGGACCTCCAGAAGGAACATAGTGGGTTTAATCAGTAAGAGTCTGACACTTCCTCTAGAATACCTTGGTACCAGAGCTTGTTCTATAGGTATAGACTAGACGTAGTTATATACTTTTCTTTTTACACCCAGACTAAGTCAAACACCCATGCACACACACATATGTTTGACTTATACTGGAATCGAACCCGCGACATCTAGCGTGGCAGATATACCCGCCCTCAGATTCAACGTGTTTGTTAATTCTATAATATTTGTTTTGTCTGCAGATTCGAGGAGGTGAATGATGAGAACCCGACCACCACCATAGTGAGGCGTGGTCAGCCGTTCAGCGGAGTCGTAAGGTTCACCAGACCTTATGATGAGGCCAACGATATTGTGCAACTGATTTTCTCTATTGGTAAGTGAAACTAAAAGCCTGGTAATCATTTTGGAACGTGAATATAAGAAAGAACCCGTGCTTAATCTATAAACCTACTTAATTCTAAATTAGTATTTTTTTATCATATTATTTTGAGGACCAATAAACACTTTTAGAGATTTGTAAATTAAAAGGAAAAAATATCAAATTGTAAGGGCTTGATGTAGAGACATCAGCACATCAAGCTACCAGCTACAACTTCAATTTAACCAATCAATTTTGCACCATATGCTTCAGCGATAAAGTTGAAAATCTATTAAGGTAATTTGACAGATTGTAGTAGCTTGATGTGCTGTTGTCTGAACACATAACTTTTGTCCGACGTATCATTTATTTTTTATGATGAAAAATCACCTTAGAAAATAGCGATTTCTAAACTACTTATAAAAAAACGACGGTTGGCGAGTCCGACTAGCTTTTGCGGGATTTTTGTTATTGTAACAAAAATATTTTTTTAATCGATATTATGTCAAGCTCGGGGTTATTATCGCAATGACCAGCGGTTTGGCTGCGGTAAACTATCAACAGTCAGTTATCCGATCGAATTTATTTTTATGAGTATTTCATAGGATATACTCATGGTATTACATATGTTTTTGTGAGATAATAAAATTGTGAACTACAAGACTTGGGTTGCCCAGGTAACTGGGATGAGGAGGTTAGATATGCAGTCGCTCCACGTAAAACACTGGTACTCAGCTGTTACAACCCAACACAGCTTGGGAAAGCTTGGGAAAAAAGCAGGCAAATGATGATGATCACCAAAAGACAAAACAAAAGCAATGCAGTACCTAAGGGATGATACTCACACCCCCCCCCGTAAGGGTTACTGGTGCATGTGTACAAACAAGGATTTTGGCGCCCCTTAAAACATTTTGAATTATTATATTTTTATTATTTTCACGTGTATGTTTGTTTGTCCAAGGGGTATTGGGTAACTGGGTTGATTAGGTCAGATAGGCAGTCGCTCCATGTAAAACACTCAGTAAGATAGTCAATAAGACACACATGTAAGATACTCAGCTGAATCCGGTTAGACTGGAAGCCGACCCCAACATTGTTGGAAAAAGGCTCGGGAGATGATTTGTATGTTCGTTTGTAAGTAACTCTCCTTCGGACTACCGCCTGACATGTCCACATCTCGCAACATAGGAATTGACAGTAACTGGATGATATAATTCATGTGTACTTATACTTAAACCTATCTATTTAATTTATAAACACATGGTTCAAAAAATATTGGCTTTGGTCGGCGCCCGTGTGCATTGCAGAGGAGGCCCTGTATACTCAACAGCCTCTCTAGACTTCCCTTAATAACAATACTATATTTGTCTACAGGAGATAAACCATCTATGGAGACTGTGGGCAAGATGTTCATACGTCGCGACGCTGGGACAGACAAACATACGTGGAGTGCCAACCTGTTAGATGTGCAGGAAGACAACACCCTGTCGTTCAATGTAAGCTGTGTTTGGTTTGTGAGATAAAGCTTTTCTGTAATGATTTGCAATTATAACGTGTCATGCTTGTTGGTGTGAAGGGGGTCTCGGGTTCGATTTCCTTGTCGGGCCGAAATCGCTTTGTGGGTTTAAGACACTTCCATAAAGCAGCCCGGAGTCTGGAAGGTGGTAATTGATACATCGGAAAGCACGTAAATGTCGGTCCTACACCTGATCTCTCTCGGGTCGTGTCGGATGGTCGTCCAATAGAACTATGAGAGTGAGGGAATAGAGAGTGCCCCTGAAATTTTAGAATTAGTGGTAGATGGCTATCAGATCTTCTATCTCTATAGGATCAGTAATGGTACCCGCAGGAGTCATGTCATAGACGCGTGAACAACGTATGATACTATTCAGACAAAACCACGGAATTGACCAATAGAAAAAAAATAAAAGACAATCGTTTTCGTCTGCATTTAAATTAATAAGCAATAACATCGATATACAGGTATTAACTACGCCGATATAAAAAGAAAACTTAAAAAACAAAACCCGCTTTTAAGATTCTGCATAATAATTCTAAGTAGGTATAATTAATTTAATTATGTCTGTCTGCTGTCATTTTAGAATGTTTACAATGTCGTACCTAATAGCAGTGCGTTCAGGAAACCGGCCGTTTGTCGTCTCTGTCGTCGTGTCTTGTCTCTTATGTAGTCTTGCTCGCGAAATGGTCGCGTTCAATCGTCATTCGTCGGGAAGAAGGTCCCGTTTCAGCAGGCAGTAGACATCGTTTTTTTATATACATAAACAAATAGGTAGGTACTTTGTTTTACAGACATTTAAAAACAAAGTACCTATTTGTTATTATAATCGTTACACCTAACAGTACATAATAACAATACCTTATTAAGCCCAATCAAAGTGCCTAATGAGTCAATTAAAATTTTGGCTTTGTTACATCAAAACTTTATTATAATAATCTACATAAGTTTTCTATTAAAACGTACCATAGCGAGCATAATGATATTTAATAAAAAAGTTTAAAACACTAAGTATATATTTATGAGGTCTAAAAACATAGAACAACAAACAGGCCGTTTAATTTTATATTTGTATTTAAATAGATCTTATTATGATACAAATGTAGATACTTTAAAAACATTCAAATATATATTATAAACTACCCAATTTGTAGTATAATGTGTTACATGCTTGAATTTTAAATTGTTAGTTTAAATTCTAAAATCCATTCGTGTTTGATAATAAATGCGATATTTATTACTTTTGTTTGTTCATTCAAGGTTTAAGAATAGTAATAATAATTCGAATAAATACTTTAAATATTTTTTATAGATCTAAAACGGGTTTGCCGGTCGAATAATTCTATCTTCTAAAGTGAACAGACACCAACACATAAAGCTACTACAATTAATAGATTTTCAACTTTATCGATAAGGAATATAGTTCAAAGTTGATTGGTAAACTTTGACAGTTTCGGATAGCTTGATGTGCTGGCGACTGTACCACCTTTATCACATATGGAAATATTTTTAAATATCTTTTGTTTTCTTTAGTTCTTTCGTTTGACCAACCCGCATTGAGCAAGCGTGGTGATTAACGCTTAATCCTTCTCAGTGTGAGAGGAGGCCTGTGCCCAGCAGTGGGACGATAAAAAGGCTGATGGTGATGATGATGACCTTTTGTTTGGTGAAACAAATCGTTCAGACATACGTTTCACATAAAACTCGTACTTAAACATAATACCTAGACAAATTTATAGACACAGGTGCAATTACCATGCACTATTAATAAAAATGATTAATAATACGTAGTTACATAGATTACGCTAGGTATAATAAAGCTTGAAATAGCTCTTTATGAGCATTTTAGTGCTAGACAAGACTAGTTTGTCTTAGACAGCTGTTCTCAAAGTTAAGCTGAATAACAACTGCTAGATGATGGGGGCTATGGTGTTTGAAATCACCGCTAGGGGTGCTTGTGTTTATAGATTACAATAGTGAAGATCTATCGTACCTTGGTGCAGTTAATTCAATTTAACATTGGCTCTAGTCTGCATAACGTAGTTCACAATTTATAATTACGTACATTTTTCTGTATAAAAAAAAAATATAATCTCTAATTTATCTTCACTATTGTAATGTATAAACACAATACTACCTCCAATTAAAGCCGTGGCAGATATTTTTATAGCACCTTATAAAAAAAGAATCCTGCTATAAAGGCTAGATTCCACCGGTGTTCCGTCGGTGAAGCGAGCGCGAACATTTCTAAAATGGCCGCGAAATTAAATTAATATTTTCAACGGTTCGAATCGGACGTAGTGCGAAACCATAGCGTTAAGTAATAATTTTAAAGATGATGTTCACATAAATACATTTACTGAGTTAGGTATGTAAGTTTAAGATGCAAATCTAGTCATGTTAATTTATTATAGGTACGTATATTTATTACAGACATTTATTCTTCTGTTTTGATTTTAATTCTAAAAGGTGATGAAAATTATATTATGAAGTATCTTGTTTGTGTTGATGGTTTAATGTTGTGTTTGTGCAATTTACCTGTAAAGTTTACAAATAGTCCTTTAAATTTTTTTATTTAAATACTAGCAGACCCGGCCACGCATTGCTCTTAACATCATAACATGCAATACAATAATATTGAGACTATAAGTTAAGATTTAAGCTATCTTATCTTTCAAGTTTGATCAAACTGCACACGGAGTGCAAATTTGTGACAAACACATAGGTACACACTTATAAAATTTCGCCTTATTAAACTTTAACATAAACCGCCCCGGTGTCAAATTTCGGACGATCGTTCGCGCTACCTTAACAAAACACAATTGCAGATATACTTGGATGTTAATATTACTAAATTTATTATGTACGTGTGTACAGGTTTCGTCGCCGGTGACAGCGCCAGTGGGAGCCTGGGCTCTGCGCGTGGTCACGTGGCAGAGGGGGCCCGCGGAGCGCGCGTTTTACGACTACAAAAATGACATATACATCCTCTTCAATCCATGGAATCCTGGTAATTAACACCTTTAATGGCAAGACCATTTTTTATAACATAGCTAGGTTCTGTCGGCGGTTTCTCCCGCTTATCGAGGGAACTACTTCTTACAACGGGATAAAAAGGGCCTATTTGTTATAGCAATGTAAAAGGTATGCTGATGCAAAAATTCATCAAAAGCCGATCAGCCGTTTAGGCGTGAAGAGGTAACAAACACACACACGCTCACAAACTTTTTCACAAAAATATATGTAGGTATTAGTGTGATGTGATTTGAAATATAAACTTCAGTAAGTTTATTTGTTATTATTATACATTTATGCAAACTTAATTTACTTAATATTAAAATATGGAATCAAAAAAATCCCTCCTCTTCGCTTCCCGTGGAAGCGTACCCATGAGTCTGGCAGCATTGCCACGGTGGATAGCAATGCAACTTTTGACTAAAATAAAAACCAGCCTTTTTGTCACTAGACGCATCAACGAATCACTTCACTAGATCTTTAAAATTTAATCGTGTTTATTTTAAATGGGCGTTTTACGTAAGATACATTTAAAACCATATAAAAAAATAAAATAAGTGTCAAAGTAAAAGCGTGTTATCCAATCTGAATCACTTTCTTTCAACACAATAAATTCTTAAAGTTTTCAAAGGTTTTAAGAAAATGCAGAACTATAAAATAAATTTTAAATTTATCAGAACCTGTTTGTGTAATTTATTTATTTATTTATGAATCTGAATTTTCTTTAAACAATACTGAAAGAATAAAGTTAGAAAACTAATATCTGTGTACTGCATATAAAACAAGTATTTTGCATTGCTGTATTGGTTTGTTTAAGCCACTATATTGAAACAGCGAGCAAAAAAAGTATTCTTGATTACTTGATCAATTTAACTGAGCTGAAAATTTTCACAACTAGGTTTTTACATCCTTACATCCTGTCTTGATGAGATCCACCGTGTTCCGGATAGCACGTTAAATTGGTGGGTCCCGGCTGTCTACTATCAAATTTCCCTTATCGTTTTTCAATGTTGATTGAGATAATTTGACAGTTTCGGGTAGCTTGAGTTGTCTGTACATCTTTGGTGGTCGTTACGGGTAGTCAGCAGTCTGAAAACCAGTCTTACCGAGGGGTATCGGGTCACCCAGCCGGGTAAACTGAGTTGAAGATATCAGATAGGCAGTCCCTCCACGTAAAACATTGGTACCTACTCAGTTGCAGTTGTATCTATTGGAAACCAACCCCCACACAGCATGGGAAAAGGCTAGGCAGATGATTTATCATAATGTATATCATATGCTTAATCACTATCTTAACTGATGATACTGTATAATATGCATCACGATATTGAGTCTCCCATACACTTTTGCTTAGACATTCAAACAGACCTCATCAACATCACCCACTTAACCAACCTTCTTCATTCCAGATGACCAAACCTACATGGAAGATGAGGCTCTCCTCCAGGAGTACGTGCTGAACGACGTGGGCAAGGTGTGGGTGGGGCCTATCAAGACCACCAAAGGCAAACCCTGGCTGTACGGCCAGTTTGACGCTGTAGTACTACCGGCTTGCATGTTTATGCTGGATAGAGCTGAAGTACCATACAACCAGTGAGTAAACGCATTTGGCATAAAATAATAGTTATTTACTACAAAGCGCACTGGTTATGTCGAATGGAAATAATACCTTCTGGTCTTTTTTGGACGCGTACTTGCAAGACTTAGGGTTGAACTACATCTAGCAGCATGGAATCGCATTTGTTCCGTCTGTGCTACCACGTGCTGCAGTATGCTGCCGCATGGGAACGCGCGCTGTAGAATTCCGCAGACAAAAAAGGCGATCGCACGCGTAGCAAGTGATCGGCGATGAAAGGATGCGTTAGCATGCTATCGCGCGCTTCAGCGTTCCGGAGTCTCCCTGCCGACCATTGCATTTTGTCCGTGAAGCCGATCGCCTCGGGGATTCCGCTGCGTGCTATCGCATTATGCTTTCTGTCTCGATCTAGCAAATGGCAGTTCTAAGCGACAGAAAGAGAAAGGGCGACGGAAAAAGGCGATTCCGTGCTGCCAGATGTAGTTCAACCCTTAGTTCGTGTTTTACCTAGTACGTCTCACCTCTACAACATAGTGTACAATGCATCACCTCGATTACATTGAAATCGATTACAGTAACAACCAAAATAGAATCCTAAGAAATACAATAAGCAAAGCATTAAAACATTGGCAAATATTCAACCGCGACCACTTTCAGATTAATCGCACAGGACGCAACATAACATGTTTAAACGACTATAGAATTGAAAATGAATATCATTACAATTTTAAAGCCGTTTTGAGGTAAATAAATAAAACAATAAATGTCTTCGTAGATAATTATGTTCATGGTATTTAAGATAAATCTGTGCACGTTAATTTACGAGTGCACGAACATTTGACGTGATAAGATTACCAATTCTAGACATTACATGAATACAAATTTTATTATTTATTTTTTAGTTATTTGGAGGCTAGAGATGTGTCTACCTTTGTTATTAAGCATTTTGTATTTAAATACAGTTATCTGTTATTTTTTTTAGAGGATTAGATAGATTTATGTGGAATTTGTCTAATACATTTTTAAACTAAGTAGCTGGATTGTAGTTTTCATGTAGGTTGTTGAAACAAAATTTACATAATTAAACAATTCTTTCCAAATTCCATCATTCTACATATATAATTGCTATAAAGTAACTAGTATTATGCTTATTTTTATTTTAAATTTGCAAATATGTAGTTCTTTTTAAAAAACTATCTCTACAGTCTAACTAAGAATTATCAATAGTCTGTCTGGGCTGCGGGTTGTTCGAAAGAGTTACTGTGGCCCTGGCACACAGGGACCTCTAGAAGGAACATAGTGGGTTTTAGTCAGTAAGAGTCAAGACTCAGCGGGAGGGGTCATTAAATGAATTATCTATAGTTAGTATCTTGCATATTCAGATAGCTATATTGTCGATAATTTTCTTAACTACTCATGTAAAGGAATTATGAATTCAATATTTTATACTTATAATCATTTGTTTCTTAGAAGCTGTTTATCATAATAATGACGACATTTCCTATGCATCACGCACACCTACTATTACTACATCTTTACTCATAACTTGTCGCAATAATTCTGATTTAAATAATTAGGTATTTTGATTGCATATTCGATAAAATATTTCTAGTAGGTAAACCTTTTTGCTCAGAATTTCATGATCATGATCCTAGTCAGCCAATCAAAACTGTTTGGTAATTATAGTGGTAAAGACTTAGTTGTGGTAGGGCCTGGGCCCAAGAGGCCGCTATCACAGAAATATTTCACATGGTACCCTGAGCTGTTTTTAGTACCTACACATATATATTTATAAATACGTAGGTATTATGACACCCAGACCACAGCCAACAAGCATGCTCATCACACACATGTCTACCGTGCCGGGAATCGAACCCGGGACCCACAGCTTGGCATTCCGGCGTGGTAACAATTGCGCAATCGGGTTCGTCGCTAAAGACAATGTTCTGACAATTTCTAATGATAGAACCCCATAGATGATATAGTTACGCCACTGAATTTAATTCTTTCGAAAATGTCTCACAATAAACTTTCTTTTCTAGTCGCGGCGACCCAGTAAAGATGACCCGCGCCATCTCCCGCATTGTGAACTCAAACGACGATGGCGGAGTGCTGGTAGGACGCTGGGACGGGGTATACGAAGATGGAACATCACCATCCGAATGGACAGGATCTGTGGACATCCTGGCGCAGTTCCTTGAAACACAGGAACCAGTGTCTTACGGACAGTGTTGGGTTTTCGCTGGCGTTGTTACCACTGGTGAGTTTAATGTTTGACGATCGATGATTATAATGAGTCTTAGTACAGGCGCCAGCACATCAAGCTACCTGAAACTTTCAAATTTCCCCAATCAATATTGAACCAAATGTTTCAGCTATAAAGTTGAAAATCCAATAAGACAAATCGTCTTTACATGGTATTCTACATAGACATTTAATCAGAGATCTTAACTTCTTGTACCGATTGATGACATTGACTGTATTCAGCAAAAAAACCCTAGTCAGAACAATTATAATCTTTGGTTACAACTAAGAAATATCTACCTTTGCCAAGATAACTCCAATCCAATGCAATGGAAATAGTGGGCTGGTCATTTACCTAAATGACATCATCGAAAACACAAGAAAACCATGAGATAACTTCCTAATACAATGTAGAAAACACCGTTGAAACATCCAACTGGCATCGCGCCAATAATAGTTACGATTCGGTAGACTGAGGAAGCTCAGAGCTCGTCACATGGTAATTTGTCCATTTATCGCTTATAAATTGCATTGCATTTAGTTAATTATAAAGACGAATTAAATTCTATTGATATCCTTTTTGATTTTTGGTCTTCGCAAAGTTCTTGATTATTTCGCTGGGAGTTTGTTCCATTGCTGCAGAGTTTGTTCCACTATTTCTTCTTCCCAGCGAAAACACCTACGAAGAGTATTTTTGGGGCCGGACTTTTGTAAAATTTACCTTCCAAACGTGGTGATTTTCAGCCTACTTTGAATAAATGACTTTTTATCTTCATCTTTTTTTTTGGAACATTTTGTATACTTGTGTCTTGCTTGACTGGTTCACTCACGCAGTTTTGCGAAAACTCTTGTTGGTTTAATCCCAGTCACAGGTCGCGAAATAATATCATCCTCATTCTCTCCTTCCAGTTTGCCGTGCTCTAGGAATTCCATCACGCGTGGTGTCCAACTTGGTATCAGCTCACGATGCCAACAGCACCCTGACAGTAGACAAGTACTACTCGGAGACCATGGAGGAGCTGGGCTATGACCCGAGCAATGCTGAGCCTGAACAAACAGATTCCATTTGGAATTACCACGTGTGGAATGATGTTTGGATGGCGAGGCCTGATCTGACTGCTGGTAAGTTGATGCTGATGATTCCGAACTCATAGTTTAAGCCTGTCTTCGTCATGTCACCTGATCTTCCGTGGTCCATACCTCCCGCTGGAGACAAAATATTAGTCAGCAAAACAAGTGCCTTAACGGGTCTAGTTATAATTAATTCCCAATTCGTTTATTAACCTTTTGACCGTCACAGTCACGTATAGATGACAAACCAAAAAGTGCCCAGCACGCCACGGTCACGACGATATGACAGACTGTTTAAAGTTTAAAATCAATATACAGTTTTAATCAATAAAACTCCGAACTCCCCGAATATTGTAGGTATTAGTGGATGAATACTTAGCTTGGCGCTGAGGGCACGTCTTTCTTTTTATGACGTGGCGGTCAACAGGTTAAAGTTTAACTCATTAGTCATGATTCATTTTCTCCTAAACCAGGCTACGGAGGTTGGCAAGCCATCGACGCTACTCCTCAAGAGACCTCAAAGGGAATGTACCAGTGCGGTCCAGCGCCTCTGGAAGCTATTAAGCAAGGAGTCATCGGCATGAACTACGATGTGGAGTTTATGTTGGCGTCAGTCAACGCTGATCTCATGCGGTGGAGGATCGACAGCAGTGAGGAGACTGGATATGCTATGGTGGACAGTAACACTTACCAGTAAGCATTATACAACCTGATATTTGATAAATTGAGTTTTTTATAACCTATAGGCACCTAGTAAACTAAGTTCCATGTTCCATCACCACGAAGCCTTTTAATGTCCTACAGTAATAAATTGCCGATCACAAAATCTCCCCCATACATAGACGATAAACAATTTGCCAATCTCTAACTAACTACAGAATCTGCTTGGATAGTAGGAACGACTGCTTATTCTGCAAATATAATATAATATAATATAATATCCCTCACACATTCACACAACGTCATCTAGTCCCAAATTAAGCAGAGCTTGTACTATGGGTACTAGACAACTTATAAACATAATTATATACTTTTCTTTTGTAGATACATACATATTCCATTTGGAATTACCACCCAGACCAAGTCAAACACCCATGTTCATGCACACAAATGTTTGACTTATGCGGGAATCGAACCCGCGACCTATAGCGTGGCAGGCAGGTTCACTAACCACCGCGCTATCTGGTCGTCATCAAAATCAGCGGTTTTATGTCCCAAAAATGTATACATTACCTCTAGTCTTAGACTGTCTATACTAATATCATCTTCTATTTCCAGTATCGGCCGCATGGTCCTCACAAAGAAACCATACGTGTTTGACCCCAACGGTGATGGAGACCGCGAAGATATCACAGATCAGTACAAGTTCAGGGAGGGAACTGCTTCCGAGCGCCTCGCTCTTATGAATGGAGTCAGGTTCTCGGAGAGGGCTAAGAGGTACGTTTTCCACACATCAGCTGAGAAATGTTTAAGACCGTCATTTGTTTTTTTGTCATAGTTTCTTTGGAAAGGACTTGACTACTATTCGAAGATGCTTCCTGGAATCCTGGAGTCTTAGTTTTTAAGATCAGGGCTTCTGAAATCTTTTGTAAAGGTTAAAGTATAAAGATTAGATTGCATATCCGTCTTTGGCCAATCGTCTTCTATCTAAACGATGTTTTGAAAACATGTGAATATGAAAATTCCGGGAGACAGTACAAGCTGTAGAGCTGCTCCAATTATTTTTACTATACACAGGTACCTACTGCCTCGTTGGTCTAGCAGTCGCATGGCGCGACTGCTGTACACGGGGTCTCGGGTTCGATTCCCGGGTGGGGCCGCCGTTTGTGGGTTTGAAGAGACTTTCAAAATTTTCTAGAACTTTTTTAAGAATTTCTTCTAACCTTCTTTACAGATACTACTCTGTGGCCAGCAACTTAAAGAATGACGTCACATTCAAACTCTGCGATGTAGATACCGTGCCCATCGGCAAAGACTTCAGGGTCACCGTTGATATTGAAAATACTTCCAATGAGGTGAGCAAGCTGCTGGTAGGACCCTGATAGTTCAGGCTATTGGAGTAGAATCTTCTGTTCTCTTTTAGGTATAGGAAACAATCATTTGGACATTCTTGACAAATCTGCTGTCTAGCATGCCTTGCCTGACATGGAAAAAAAATCATAGAATATTTTCTCTTGGTTGTTTGAATTCTAAAGGCTCCGTAACTACTGAACCGATTTGAAAAATTCTTTCACCGTTGGAAAGCTACAAGATCCCTAAAGCACATAGACTATACTTTATTATGGTATATGGAAAAGTTTCCCCGGGAAAACGGTGAAGCTACGAGGCATTGCTCGAAACTGTCAAATATCCCCAATCAAATTTGAACCATATGCTTCAGCGATAAAGTTGAAAACCTAATAAGGAAATGTGACAGATTGATGGAGCTCGATGTGCGTCTGTACACCTGATTTAATTCTTGTAGTAAGATTTTTATTGTAAAGGCTCTAACATGGTTCTAACTTTCATTGTTTATATACAGGGTCGTAACATCAAGGCTTCCTTATCAACTAACAGCGTGTTCTATAACGGTGTAAGAGCTTATCCCATCAAGAAAGTCGAAGGAAAAATATTTGTGGGACCTGGCAAAAGTAAGTTATTCTATCATAAAAACAAATAAAAAATACCTTCTACAAAATATCACCATTGAGAAGTTTACAATCACATGATCAAAAAAAAATACGACGTAGACTCTTGCCAACTGAACAGCTAATTTGAGTCTTAAAGACACTGCTAATAAAGTCTTCTTTCCCTTGCAGAGGAACAAATCGGCTTTACAGTGAAGTCAGATGATTATCTGCCTAAGCTAGTAGAGTACTGCAACATGAAGATCTCTGCGATGGCTATCGTGGACGAGACCAAGCAGTCCTGGGCTGATGATGACGATTTCCAAGTTATCAAGCCTAATATTAACATTAAAGTAAGTTTTTATAATGAGATAATTAGTCGAAACTCGAAAGAGTTAGCTGGAGAGCAAATTAAGGCTTTTTTAAGATTGTGTAGGTTCCACACCTGTAATGTTAAATTTTTCAAGGGTATTAAATGAATTCTGGACACACCTTTAACAGTGAAGAAAAAAATAATCATCCGTACGAAATTGGTCAATCAGCTTGTGCGTAGTGGTTACTAGTTACCTACTCATGGGACCCCTGTATGATAAAATCTCCATCAATGAGACAGAAAATAAGTTTACTTATGCTTAATGGCATCAATGGTGTTACATAGACGACAAGCTTATGAAAGACTAGCGGTCGCCCGCGGCTCCGCCCGCGTGGATGTCGGTTTTCGCGACAAAAAGTAGTCTATGTGTTGTTCTGATATATAGGTAACATATAGAGGACCCCCGCGACTACGCCTGTGTGGATGTCGATTACTGCTACCAAAGCCTAACTTTTGTCGGGATGAGAAGCTCGCGCTCGGACCTCCCGCCTTATTATACCTACCGGCCGACCCGCGTCGAGCGCGGCAATGACACGGGGCGATAGCTGATTATTGTATTTTATGTACCTATAAGTTTGGTATTTCTACACCGATTTCTATGATTCTTTTTTATAGAATATGTAATAATGTTATCTTTTGTTAATTTGGGATGAGCGAGAATATTATAAACATAAGATTTAAAGAATCAATAACAAATAATCAGAAAGCTCCGAACTGGTAAACTATCGGGAGTTATACGTGTTATTGTGAGTCAACCATTAAAGATAGACATATGCTGTTGTGGAATATTTTTTAGATAATTTTATGTAGAACATTTCCGTCATACATGATTTCTATGTAGCTTTAACCATTAACGCTGCACACGCGACGAAAGCTTAAAAAATGGTGTAACTTCTCCCGTTTTCCCAACATTTTCCTTCACTGCTCTGCTCCTATTGATTGTAGCGTGATGAAAAGTATCCTATAACCTGCCCAGGAGTATGAAAAATAATTGTACCAAGTTTCATTAAAATCCGTCCAGTAGTTTGTGTTCCTATTAATAACATACAGACAGACAGACAAAAATTTTACTGATTGCATTTTTGGCATCAGTATCGATCACTGATCACCCCCTGATAGTTATTTTGATAATATATTCAATGTACAGAATTGACCTCTCTACAGATTTATTATAAGTATAGATAAGTAGGTAGACCGATTCGGTAATGCAATTTCTCCCTTCACGACCAATGTTATAGTAGACCGATTCGGTAATGCGATTGCATTGGTCGTGAATACCAATATTATTAATTGTATACTCTGCTTGCGTGATGTAGGATTGTGGTATGGTAGATATAGATGTCGCTGCCTGTAGTGTTGCTATATACATAACCTTTTTTTCCTTTATTTCCAGTTCAGCGATGACCTAATCCTCAACCAGTCGACGTCAGCCTTCCTGTCATTCACCAACCCCCTGGAGCGCACGCTGACCGGCTGTGAGTTCCGCGTGACGTCATCCGGCATTACGGGCCGCACGCTGCGGTTCCCGGTGCCGGACGGCGCGCCGCTCGAGCCCATCACTGCGGAGTTCCCCGTACAGCCGAATGTAAGAAAACGACAATCATCTACGTATATAAAGTTTAGTTCCCGAAGGGCCTAGCTAGTTAGCAGGCCGATATAATCCACTGCAGGTTCTATCTTGATCAGCCTAGGCTGGGGGTGCAGCTGGAGAGAATGTCAGACTCTTACTGACTAAAATCCTTCCTAAAATTTTCTTTCTGGAGGTCCATGTCCCCCTCAAAAGGTCATTTCAGACACAAGCCTACGTTGCTCATCCATACTTAAGTATGTAATCTTTTTTTATGTCTGGACTCTAAAAGAGACTGTGACCCTTGAGTTTGTTTCGGCGTTTCTTCTCAAGGTAGTCAGTTAGGAAATGCCGACCTCATCTCGTTTTTATAAAAAATGTGTTGACGTGTAAAAGTGTTGATTTCAACCTATTTGCAAAATAAATATCATTTACCTGTGTGCCAGGGCCACTGTAGCTCTTGCGAACAACCCGTAACCCCAACAGACTAATCATCTAGTCTCTTAATTTAATACGTGTCGCTGACGTTTATCTTCCCTTTTCCAGAAACTTGGCAAGATCAACTTCGTGGCGACATTCAAGTCTGTCGAACTGAAGGACATCAGTGGTGCAGCGACAGCTGAAGTGTTCGAAGCATAAGCAACTCTATGTTGAAGGCAATAAGGCATCTTTTACTGTGTCATAGTCTCTCTGTTGTATTACTGTTAAGTACTACGAATATACAAATTAGTCAAGTATATAAGGTTTGACTTTATGTTACTAAGTGAAGCTTCAAAAATACGTAAATATTTTTAAATAACTGCATTTTAAAATTTATATTTAAGAGAGTTATACATTCTTGAATTTTTTTATTTATCAAAAGAACTTTATGTGATTTTTATTTTTTATTTCATTTTGTGAGTCTTTTGTGCCAATTAAATAGTCATAGTAGATATATAATTTTAAATACTGTTGTTTGAAATTATCATCTACAAGGCAGCGTTCTGAAACAGCGTATTAGTAATAAGCTTTTATTTGTTAAGAAAAATCATATTCTCAAGTATAAGGGCCAGTTTCACGATGTCCGAATAGACACTATTTACCGAATGAATTAAAAAATTGAACAGATTGGTATGAAATTATCTACCAAATAAACTAACTGGAACTTATTCGTAGGTGGTGAAACAGGCTCTAAAAGTTTGAAATGTGCCATATTATTTATGGCTTAGATTTAAAAGCATTTCATTGTTTTAAATATTGTCCCCAGTGTTTTATTTTTATAAGGGGTTGATCTTTATAGATTAGATTATTATTTAAGAAATATATTTTTTTGATATTTTAATAAACAAATTTTATAAAGACGTAAGTTTTATCATTTATGTATTTAATATCCTTTTTTTTCTTTTGTATCCTATAAAGCGTTTTCATTTTATTTATACTTGATTTAATTACTTTTATTTATATAAAATACTTATTATTAAAAAATACTTAAAACTAATGAACTATAAATAGTAAACATAAATAACTAAATAACTCATCCCCATCGCTGTCTACTGGGAGCGTACCCAAGAGGCTGGCAGCATTGCCACGTTGTATGGCAATGCTGCCAAATTTTAATATCCTTAGAAAAACATTTTTAGCTACAGATTAATGTGAAATAAAACAATCAAATTTTAAAACAAAATTTTATTCAATTCCATGCAGTGTCCACCATTTTTGCTTACAAACAGAAAACGTTTCACATTTTGTTCAAAACTTTCCACTTAAATTGAATCAGAGCACAGACCGGGCAAACTTTAGTTACACTCATGATTCACAATCCGCCTAGACTTTTCCCAGGCGGACTTCCACTCATACAAATCTTTTGTAGAAATTTCATAATCACTGAGGCATAGACATCAAAATTAAGTTCTAAAATTGAAAATGACAAAAGATTGACTCATTTGCAAAAAGAAAAAAAAAACATTCAGAATTTTCCAAACACATCACACTTGCCAAAATTAACCGCATAAACCGTTTTTTACCGGTTCATAGACCGCAAAATAGCTCACAGTTTGCCCGTCCGTGCACTATAAAAGCATCAATTTAATATGCACCCAAAACCAAAGCATATAAAACCTTAGCCTAATTGATTAAACTAAATGGAAAACACAACATTGCCATACATAAATAAAACAATATATGTGTGTATTTTTTTATCACATTATATTCGGGTAAGCTTGGTGTCTACTTTTTTGGTAAATGATAGACCAATATAGGGTGTATGTAACAAAACTAAGGCCCCATATTTTTACAGGTCATCTACTAAATACTAAGGATCATGTTTACCACAAAAAAAGTTGAATGACCTAGAAGCCAACGATCGAGTGCCTTCATAGAGACCGGCGTTATGTGTACAATTTGGCAACTGTGATGATAAATTTAATAAAATATGTTGTTGTTTTCATGACTTTTTTTGTGGTAAACATGTTCTAGATGACTTGTAAAAATATATTGCACTAGTTTTGTTACACCCTATATTTATTATTTATTTTATTTCAAATACATTCAAAGCAAAAACTTTGTCTCAAGAAAATGATGCTGTTTTTTGTTTTGCAATCACTTAAAAGGAGATCAGTATTTATTTTTCTAGTAATAATATATGCCACGATAGCATGCTTGTCTCCTTAAGTCTGGGCAAGCATAAACCAACCCTAACAGCTCAACAATATAGTCTAAAATTCTTTATACAAAAGTAAACACCAAGCAATTGGAAATAATTTGCACGGGAACAAAGAAGCACAAATGCAATCTGTACAAGGAACTTCAAGCTTTAAGGACGGCCAACAAAACCACCGTATATTTGTTAACATATCTGTATTTATATTATAAAAACTATTATTTTAACAAAACAAAGTTTGCATACTATAGAAAAAAAAAATCTGGCCAACAGTTTGAATTTTTGAATATAGAACCAATTCATTCATATAATAACGAGTTTCCAAAGACGAAAAAAGATTGGTCTCAATTTTACTTAAAGTAAAAAGAAAAAAAAAGTGCCTTTTATTAATAAAAATCCTATTTGCCGCCTTTAGAAATTGGAAAATAAATAATAAATTAATTTATTTAAATTTGGCAGAACGGATTTTCTTCAAATCAGAATAATACTTAGCTGAGATAAATACCATCATTTCTTTTCAATAAATTATCTTTTACATTTTATTTATTATTCTTAATTTGTAATCTTGGAAATATTGCTTTCAACCTTACTCTATGTACGATATAGACTTCTTGGTAAACTGCTGTAATTCAAAAATAAAGAACTCTTCTACTTCTTTAGATGGTGGGGATAAATGTTGCCAGTGATATTCAGGCGCCATTTTCGATTCTTTTTTTATATGGCAAGTATACACCAAATAGTGCAAGATTGCCAGAACAAAAATAGTTTCGATTAAAAGGTCTAAGGGCCAGTTTCATAAGTTCCAGATAGTTTATCTGGCAGATAATTTCACACAAATTCTGTTCCATTTTTGGTGTCTATCCGTAACCAGTGAAACCGGCCGTAAGCGTACCAAAATGTTATTATCTACAATAGATTACGTGACTGTAGACTAAAATACAGTTGATGATTTTTATTTTTTAAATAGGAAATCTTGAATTTCACTGACAATAATCCAGCATACCATCAGTTAACAATATAGACTGCTTTATAAATAAACAATATTAGGTATTGAAAATTATTCTTTTACTTTTTTTCTCATAAATTATTTTGTGAAAACTTACTCTTTAATATGTAAATGAAATTGTTCAACACTTATTATTAGGATTGACTCCGTGGTGTGGCTCATGTGGTAACAAGATTGCCTATTTCTTTGAAAATAATTTCTATGTACTATATTAGAAAATGCATTGCTATTTTTCCAGAACATTCTAACATAGTGTTTTTTAATGTTTGAGTTCATTGTAGCTCCAAAAATCTTAAAAAGTAGTTTTTTATATCTATAACTTGCATATCACTGGTTTGTACACATAAACACACTATAAATGTATATAAAACAAAACTTTTGGTAAACGAGTCAACACAGTGAATATGATAATTAATATAATATAGGACATAGAAATTAGTTTTTTATCATAGAAATTAGTTAATAAAGTCATACCTTTTAATCAAAGTCTATGTTTAAGATCTATAATAGCTACGCTAGTGAGGTGCACAGGTACTTTCAAAGTATTTAAATCTTAATTTCAAATAAATGAATATACTGTTCAACATTATTTACTCTATAAAACCAATCCTTTTAAAGTTAACAATTTAAAACTATCGATTTTCTTTAGTCATTTAATTAAAAATGCTTTATAGAACCATGATTTAAAATATCATGAATTTGAAAACCTCTTTAAGCTATTAAAAAAAAAATGGTAATGAGTTTTAAGTTTTAAAAAGGTAATTGAGCTAAATTGTCTTAGTTTTAATCGATATATTTTTGTCGATAAAATTCCTGTCACTTATTACCCAACACTAAATTTAGCGACTGTCACCTGTGCACATCACTAATACAACCGTAAATAAAGGTAGGATAACACTTACCACACCACATTAGACTAAACTAGTGTACTTTGGATTTGCCCGTGACTATCTTCGCGTACTCTTCGTAGAAGCGCGGGAACAGTTGGATGGCGAAGTATACCACGGTTAGGTACGCCACGATAGCTAATGTCAGTATTAAGTCGAACACTGCTGGTTTCACACTGGAAAGAATAAATTAGTTAGTTTAAAAATGAACGAATGGATAAATGCGCTCGGCAAAAGTTTGTACAGACGCCAGCACATCGGGCTACCTGAAAATGCGATAAAGTTGAAAATCTATTAAGGAAATTTGATACATTATAGCAACTTGTAAAAAACTGTATCTGTATATCAATTATTTTGAAAATTAATAAAATATCCCAATTGTTTATTCGTTTTAAGTAGGCTTTTGAGAAAGGTATTGCCGTCAAATAATTGATAAAATTTCTACACATAAACTACATAACTATAAAATACCTACAAATCGATTATGTATTTAAAGCTGTTTTAGAATGTTTTTTTTATGTAACAACTATTTAGTTATATCATCAACTAGTTTTCGACAGCGGTTTCAGCTGTTTTCCATTTTTTTTTTTCTTAAGCCTGGACTGTCCCATTGCTAGGAACAGATCTCCCCACTTTGTTACCACATCTCTTCAATTTTTGGGCTTCCCACCGATAACGTTGGTAGGCATCCAGGTCCCTCTTCCAGTGTGTATACCTGTAGACGTATAGCGCGGCGCGCGTGGGCCCGTACAGCGCGTACTCGGGCTCGCGCGCGTCGGGCGCGTGCGCGGCGCGCCGCACCTCCACGTACCGCGACAGCGCGCGCTCCAGCGCCGCGCCCACGCCTGCACACAGCCGAACACTTCACTCAAACTCAAACTCATTTATTCAAACTTGGCTGTAAAACAGCACTTTCTGAACGTCAAATATTACAGCAGACAGCCCCAAAACGCCCACCCTTCACCACTTCCTATGTGTTTTTGCTGGGAAGAAAAAGTGGCGCAACACACTCCCCAGCACTACTTGTCTAATTTTATAGAACTGTCAATTAAAAACGTATTTCTCTATGCAATTTGTATAAAAACAAATACTATGACGTCACAGATCTGTCACATACTTGTCGAAAGATTGTGAATCTCAACGTACTGCTTACAATTTAACGTATTATTATTCGTTAGATTGTAATCTGACGAAGAGAAACCGTCAAATTGTCAAACGGAACGCACCTCGCGCACTGTTTGATTAAACGCCATACACACCGCGCCACCATATTCGTTTTTCGGATTCATCAACCTATTCGTTTTAATAATTTTCCTTCTGTATTAACATAATCAGCATTATTGAAATATAGCTAAATCCCTTTATAATATTTAAAGGTTAAATATCTTAGAGCCAGTTTCACCGATTGCTGTTAAGTTCCAGATAGTTTATCGGGCAGATAATTTCATACAGATTCTTTTCCATTTTTGAATTTATCGCATAAATAATGACTATCCGTAACCTGTGAAACCGGCCCTAAATCTCACTTTAAACTTAAAGTAAAGCGATAAATCTAATTTTAGGCCTTATATACCAGTAAGTGTAAACTAACCTGCGTTCGGTGGTGTGGTGGTGATAATCTGCGGTGCCCTCGCTTGCGACGATAAGTATTTGTACCAATGTCTTATTGACGCCTCGTCCACGCCCTGCGAGTGATAACGAATTACAATTAATATCGATTTTTCAGAACTCGAATATACAAAAATTATATTCGATATATCTTTCAAATGATTTATTTTTAATTAATTAGCATTATTTTCCTGCTATATTTTTCAGAAAAAGATTTTTTTTTTTTTTATATTAAAAATATCATATGTTAGAGTTAATTTTCCTTTAATATATTAGAACTAAATAAACCGACTGTCTTTTATATTTTTTCCTCCATTAAGATGAAGATTGTGACGTCACTCACCAGCGCATCATCATACAAGGCGTGATCCTCTGAGTTGACGTCATCAGTGAGGTTGTAGATATGTGAGGCGAGCGCTCTCGCTGTGACCGCTATATTTTTGACCAGGTTCTTGATGGCACCCTCTGATGGTAGGTCCAGGAGTGTGCTGCGGGCTGGGTCCTTGTGGCTCTGGAATGAGTACAATGTTATGGTGTCAGATGTAAGGTACCAACTTTCAAACATTGATTTTTAACCCACACACTGACAGTTATAAGTATGATCACTTGTGTCTATCTGTTTGTGGTACCATAGCTCTTAAACGGATGAACCGATTTCGATGTAATTTTTGTAGTTGAGAACTGGTTTGCTAGCGGTAGTTCTTAGATTCATTTCATCAAAATCGCTTTCTTATCAACAGCGGCAAGTATCTGAGACATGTACAATAAGTAGTAGATATTTTGGTAGTAGATTTTTGCGATTCGTAGTTAAAAATATTAGGAGTTCTCGTCAAATTTTATGGAGGATAGCAAAAAAGTTGCTCGTGGCAATGACCACATATCACCAACTACTTTTACCATCCGCTGAAACCTGAAAACGGTTTTTGCTTTGTTCCAAGCCCCTATTAGTTTTGGTACAAAAAGATCCATTGAAAAAAGTACCTCATCTGGTGCTAGGATTAAACCATCATCGTGAACAACTTAATGGTCTAAACTTAGCACTAAAGCCAGTACTTATTAAGACCACGTTTAATAATAAAGGGGTAGAATTTTAACTATTACCTGTAAAGAACTGAGCGTAAAGGCAGTCATTCTTCTGATACTGAATCGTTCATGTTGCCAAGCTAACAGTTCGTCAGCCAAGTTGATCTTTTTATGGTTGATGTTCACTCCGAGCCGTGACTTGAGCGAGTGCGCCGCGCCGCCCGGCTTCGGAGGCTTCGACACGTGCATCGTTATACTGTCCGCCGACGATAATGAGTCTAGGCACATTACGAACGATACATCCTGGGGACAAGGGTAAAATATTATGATGAGGTATGTATATTTAGTTTTGTTATCCATACGTTAATAACTTATTAGTTAAAAATAATAAATAAAGATAATAAAGATAAATCAGCACTTTTCGAACGTCAAAACAAAAGACAGCCCCCAAAACGCCCACCCTAGGTGTTTTTGGTGGGAAGAAGTGGCGCTAAAGATTTTATTCAAATAATAATTGAAAACTACAGCATGACACTTACATATTTAAAACACTATGTACCAGTTTCACAGGTTACGGATAGCCACTATCTACTAGATAAATAAAAAATGGAACAGAATTTGTATGAAATTATTTGCCAGATTAAGTATGGTACTTATCAGCAACCGGTGAAACTGGCCGTAAGTGGCGCTATGTGTACAACATACATCATAAAATACTATTTTTATGTAAACTAAGAAAGGACAGTCCCCGACAATGGACACACGCCAGCACATCAAGCTACCCAAAAGAGAATCAAATCCCAATCAAATTTGAACCACAACTATTGAGGAACTTTAATCTAGCTTGATATGCTGTCTGTACATATGTATTTTTTTTTTATTTGTCGCGACTATGTATGTGTTTTTTTAAGACCATTGAAGGTTCTTTGAACTAATGGATCACCACAACCACTCATGCGCATACTTAAACGACAATCTTGGGTACAAGACCCGTATAATTCTACTTACTTGAAGTAACGACGCGTCAGTAGAATCCAGCTGTTCCTCGAGCCACTTCTTAGCGGAGAAGTAGTTGAGTGAGTGTCCCAATGACGTCAGCACGAACAGCAGAGACGGCGCACCTCGGACTGATGGCGTGGAGTATAGGCGGGAGAAAATACGAGCTAACTCTAGCAAGGCAACGGCACCTGATGCGTTTGAATCTGCACCTTGGGATAGCTCCTGTGGAGATAATTTACGTGATAAATATTTATTACTAGCTGACCCAAGTAAGTCGTGGTGGCCTAGTGGTGAAAGCACCAGCCTTTCGAGTATGAGGGTGCGGGTTCGATTCCAGGTCAGGCAAGTACCAATGTAACTTTTCTGAGTTATACATACTTTCTAAGTTTATCTTGGACACCAATGACTGATTAAAGGTGAAGGAAAACATCTCGAGGAAACCTGGACTATAAAGTCTGAAATCACCAAACCGCATTGAGCAAGCGTGGTGATTAACGCTCAATCCTTCTTGGGAGAGGAGACCTGTACCCAGCAGTGGGACGATAAACAGGATGTGATGATGATATAAAATTCTCTTTAGCTTGTGTATTTAATCAAGAAACACATTGATATTAATTTATTTCTATTGTATAATATTAATACTTTATATAACTTACAGGAACAATAGCCGAAGAATCATAGTGAGCTGCAATGACAATAGTTGGAGCTGATCCAGATCTGCCTACGAGCTTGCCGTGCAATGTCACTGGCTTAGAATCCAGTTTCTGAGGAGTCGACGCTGATACCACTGAAGAATAAGAAAACAATAATTACTTAAATATACAAATTAGATATTACTTATAGTTTGATCTATATGCTTACACATATAATTTGGGTTTACAATATTAAAAACTAGCCTATTCAAGCGGTCTCTTCTTCTTCTTCTTCTGAGAACTACTTCTCTCTCTCCCATTTAACATCAGCTAATAAATGTTATTCTGATGTTATATAAGCACTTACTGCCAAATTTCATTGTAGATAGTAACATACACCAAATACAATAAAATTTTGCATTTATAATATTAATAGCAATATAATATTAATAGATAATCAAGTGAGTACTTTATAGAGACTCCTTGATAGGCTATTTAATAGTCTGTGTTAAAAAACGTGCCAATACCACCTAATTTTATAACTATTGCGTTATAAGCTCCTACTTAAGAACTTTAAGGAAGTATTCTTCTTTGCTAATAAATAATGTTAATGTGAGACAGTTTCAGTTCAAAATCAGTTCACAAGACATTTATCATTTGTTAGTTCATAATCTAGGCCAAGATAAGATGAGACTAGATCAAACAAATGTTTTTGACATACATACTTCAATTTAGTTATAATCATAATATGTTCCCAGTGAACAATGTCAATAAATTGTTTTGTGAAAGTGTTTCAGATTTCCAAATAACAAATTTTAGGATATCAATATAATTCTCAAGCTCTCTTAATAACCAATATGTAACAATAAATGATAATAATGATTGATATTGATAAAAATATTTTCGAAGTAGGTACAGCATTCCTGCACATGAAATGTTTTTTTTTTTATGTTTAAAAACATATCATTGAAAGGAAAAGATAATTACCTATCTGATATCCATTAGAAGACACAGTATTCAGCATAGCTTCTAGAGCCGTTCCGGACTTGTCATCAGTTATAAAGCTATGCTGCAGATCTCGGAGAATATCCTCAAAGTCTGGAGACCAGCGGGCGAAGTAGACTGGAGCATTCACTTCCTGCTGGATCATTGCCATCTCCAGAAGTTGGATGTGCTGTAGAAAAATAAATTTTATTATTTGTATTCGTGATTATTACCATCCTAAAGTTTTTTTAAGTATGATTATGTACTTAAAAAAAAATTAACTTATAAAGTAAATGTACTTCCTCCAACGGTTTTACCCGTGACCCTTGAGAACTACTTCTCCAGAGTTCCAAGTTATGAATAACAGAGGAATTTTCTAAAATCAGTCCAGTCGTTTGTGTGTAAGCATGTTCAAGGGAAACAAATCAACAAACTCTTCGGTTTTTAGAATTAAGTATAAATAATATAGACATGAAGATGAAACAATTTGATTGTTACAACCAAAGGATATGAACGAATCTACGTAAAACTGATATTGTATGATTAACTAGACATTTTGAAATAACAAAATATTTCAGTATAGCCACCATTATTGTTGACAATAGTTCACACGCGTACAAAGAATTAAACCTGGTTCAGATGAATTGTATTAAGAAATACGTAGTAAAAGCTAAACCGAAATCATTAACCATCGCTTTTTTGGTTCATTAATTTTTTTATTAATATTACCTCTTTCTCTTCGACCGTAAGAACAGTATCGTTCTTGGGCAGTACCAGCAGCAAGGCTCCAGCTTTACTGCGGATCTCCATGAACTGATCAATAGTGATGTCTTGTACCCTGGCGACAACACAGTGGCGGGATGTGCTCCATGATGTTAGAGAACGACCTTCGAGATTAAAGCTGGCACTGCGGCATCCTGGTGGAGAAATTGAGACTTATTATTTCTGGTAATAGGTTGTTGCTGGGGAGTTTGCTGCGCCACTTCTTTTTCCCAGAAAAAACACATACGAAGTGGTGGCTCACCTAGGGTGGGCGTTATGGGGGCTGTCTTTTGTAATATTTGACGTCAAAAAGTGCTGTTTTACAGCCAAGTTTATTATATACAATAAATTATTTTGAGTTTGAGTTTGAGTTCAGAAAGCACAGTTAACATATCAATGTTTCACGAAAGAGATGAGACTGGTATTTTGTATCTGACCGCTTTAAGAAGGAATAACAAAACAAAAACAATTTTTTGTATTGTTTACCATTGATGTGGCGAATCATGTAATGTAGACAAGTAAGGAAAAATATGAATTGCTTCACTGAATGTAACATAACCTTGTACAATTTTTATAATAAATACTATTTTCTTTGTAATTTTTAGTAGAACTAAGATAATGATTTATAAATCTATGAGTATTAAAAGTGAAATAAACACTGAAAATAATATACAACAAATATTAGCAGTGAGAAGAAAGTCAAGAAAAGAACAAGAAGAAATCCTATCAATGAAGATGTTGGTAGTATTTTTACCCAACTGCCAAAAAGGGTAATATTTTTAATTGTTGTTCTATTTAACAATTTCTTAGCCTTGAAAAAGAAATTATGTATTTTTGGCAAAAATACAATCAGTTGAATCTTAATGGCATTATTTATTAAATCTTAACTATTAATAGTACACAATATAGGGAGGTAAATAGACTAAGGAAAACCTTACTTGATAAATGATAAATAATACTTGATGAATTACACCTGATTAATGCTATAGATATAAGTAATTTTATGAAAACTTAAGCTTCATTTTTTTTCTTGAATGAATAGTTAAAGCTACATGAAATAAAAACTCAAATGTTATATTATGATAAAAACTGCCATAAACACCAAAAATATATAATAATTCACCGCCTCTAGAATATCACAGAGTTTCGTATATTTTTAATTGACGCCGATAAGGGAAATCATAAATAATACAGCCTATTCACTACGCATAGCAATATAACCTCAAACGTTACGAATCGATTTTTCGTTTTATAAATTACAAGTGATATATTCGTATGTACTTACCGTGGGGAACGGTGTGTAAGTCGTATTGTTGCATTCTATAGACGGAAAACTCATGAGAAGCCGCGACCGGGTTAACGGGAGACATTATGATAAAAATAGGCAGAGCCACAAGCAAATAATAGGGCAAGTAGCCCTTAAAAATCTCGGCAAAGCCGTCCGCCTCGTCTAGCCACATTTTGGTGACTAATTGTATTTTCAGTTAACAAAATTAACACCAAAACCGATTTTTAGTAATAACCATAATCCAATTAGAAACCCTACGTGTGATAAGTCGGTCAATGACATTACATTTGCGTGACAATAGTGATGTAACGTCGATACGTTTTAGTGTTACTTACTGAGTTAGTCGAGTAATAAAATCAGGTAAATAATCTCATGTTATTTATCTATTTCTGTTTTAATGTTTCGTTTTACTAAATCCAACAACAAAAAAATATATTTTCTCTATGTAAACAGTACTTGCAACAGTTAATTTATACTTGATATATTCATAGCAGGTCATCGTTCATGTAGTCGAAGTAATTGGATAATCGATTTAAAAAACTAACTTTGAAAAAATGTAATAACAGCACTAGTCCCAGTTTACGTTTCGTTTCACGCAAATTTTAATTCCTTTGAATTTGATCTTAAAATGATGAACCAACTTATTATAATGAAGAAATCTCAAGAAATATCTACATGCTAAACAGATTAAATTATATTATATAAATTGAAACATAGGTACTCAATATGTGCGGAATATAATACGTAGCTGAATGAATTTATTTTATCGTTTCTAAAACTTTAAATTAACTTTGCAAGAAGGACCATTTTTGAGATTTATGTATTTTTCGCAATTTTCTAAATTGGTTGTCTCGCACACCATGTTGCACCGCATGTGTGACACCAGCTAGGTTATTTTTATGTGATGTTATGAAATCCGCACGATATGAAAACACCCTTAATAAAACTTTTTCGTTTTTAAACAAATATGACGCGTTTAATAAGTAAATTAAAAGTACCTTATTTTCATGCATTTTCATTCCATCAAATGACGCCTCCCGCTGAGGGTGCAGCTGGAGAGAGTGTCAGACTCTTACTGACTAAAACCCACTATGTTCCCTCTGGGGTTCCCTGTGTGCCAGGGCCACGGTAACTCTTACGAACAACCCGCAGCCCAGTCAAAAATAAAAAGTACCTTTAAGTTTATATTATAAAAATAAAAGAAGATTAGTAATAATATGAGTACAGTATTACCTCAGTACGAATGACCCAAGATGTTATCTTTTGCGCTCTCAATCGCAGAAATCTGATATCGCGATTTGATCACAACGAAACATTCAACTTGGACTCGACCTACATTAATGCTGTAACTACTTTTATCTTGATAGTATATTCAATCAATTTGTTATTTTAAATTAGGTATAAATTTATAAATTGTATTATTACTTTATGTAGGTACACAATCAAATAAGTGAAAATAGTATTAGTCCCAGCCTTAATTGCTTTTTTGCACGTTTAGATAATTTTCAGTGTAGTACAGACGCCAGCACATCAAACTTCCCGAAATTGAAAAATTTCAATAAACTCTGAACCATTATGCTTCAGCAATAAAGTTGAAAATCTAAAAAAAAAATATTTTTGTGTACCTAATACTTTTTTTTTGTATTAATTTCGCTCACATTCACACAACGACAGATATTAAAAAAATAATCAGAGCTTGTACTATCGGTAGGTACGACTACTAGATAAACTGACTAATACCTTACTTTTGTAAACACGTAAATCATTTTCAAAAATAACTTGGAAAATACGTCTAATTAATATTAATTCAATATGATCGATATCCCATGAAACAAAATATCTTACAAAATCAAGTAGGCGCCCGCTACGAATGCTACGAAACCGCTACGCGTTTTCGCTACGAGCTACGTTAGTAAAGTCGGACACAAATTGCAGCGCAGTGTCTTACACCAACCGCAATTTATGTCGCCGACAGACAGTCGGAGTGCGACACTAATGGGGAACAGTGGCTGCTGCGCTACTTCTTTCAAGATAAATTGTAGGTATTTTTTTAAAAGAGAGACGGTTTCCTTTTATTGAAAAGAAAATTATATTTACCATAGATATTTTTAAATTTACTAGTATTTTTTATACGATTGATTTAATTTAGGTATTTATTTAGTGTGTATTTCTTTTGATGACTTTCTAACATTATCTAGTGGGCATTTAGGTAGTTTTGGGTGCGCCAGTTATTTACGAAAAACGTAATTCCAATGCAGAATTACGAATTAAGAAATTTAGAACAATGAATAAAAGAAAACAAGAGTCAGAATTCCCTGGCTAGGTTTTATAACAAAGCTAAAAGCCATAACACTAGAATTTCTTATAGCATAATATAATTGAAATTAAAGCACGAAGCCTTTATAGCCTGCAGTCCAATAAAACCAGCCAGCTTGCAACTAACGTTTCGCTATTCCCAAAGAACAAGACTAGGGGCTAGTTTTATTCCCCCTAAATATATTTCTGTCATTACGTCCTGAATTTTATATCTGCTAGGCAAAAATGCAAAAATTAGGCTCCGCAATTATACGAAGAATTCCGATCTGCGACGAAACTGAGACAACAGGAGTTATCCCAGAGATATTTTGTACAGAATCCCCTCGGTAAGAACATCCTTGTACTAGGTTATGGGCAAAACATTCATAATAATTTAGATATAGAACAGATTTTCATTTGTTTACAATCGCGGATTAAAGTCCCCTTGCTCTATAACTACAACTTGAATTTCTACACGTGGAAGGGTCCTGTATAAGATAATATCTACTAAGCTTAAGGTTCGATGTCCAAATCGATAGCATCTCGACGGTTTAACGGTATAATTAAAGTATTTACTGAACTAATTTTGGGGTAGTTACGTTAAGATAATTCGAAGTAATACGGGCTTTAGAGGTGTATAGTAGGAGCGGTTGTCGCGACTCCCGGGGCGTCGGGAGCCGGGGATGCGTCGTGGAGTACGCGTAACCACACAGCAGGGGCAAATAAAAGGTCCATTACTAAACTAGGGATATTTAGGAACTAGTTTCAGTTAACCTTCTCCCTGTAACAAAATTTTGGGAACATAAAGCAGACTTTGTTTTACTTAAAGTAGGCGGTGACTTGTTTTTACTCCTTTTAGAGTGTTTAGGATTACGGAGAACATCATGATGAGGTTTTGCCTGGAGTAGGACCTCTGAGCGAGGGTTGTTTGGGAGCGGTGTGGTGTGCGAGGCGCGAGGCGGCGCGGCGCAGTGCGGCGCTATCGAGCGGGCCGCGCGGGGGGCGAGGCGGCCGGGCGGGGGGCGGCGCGCGGCTGCACGCGGCAGTGTGCGCTGAGCCCCCGGGAGCGCGGCATGGGTGGCGCGCTGCTGCTAGCGCTGCTGGCGGCGGCGCGGGCCAGCGAGCCTAATGCCACCGAACTCAGCCCCTCGCCGCCACCAGAAGAGGAGAAGACCCCGCTCTTCCCAATCGACCTGTTCACGGAGGAGCAGCGGCGGTCGGGTGCCGTGCTGCTCCATGTCATCGGCATGGGCTACATGTTCGTCGCGCTGGCCATCGTGTGCGACGAGTTCTTCGTGCCGGCACTCGACGTGATCATCGAGCGGCTGGCCATCCGGGACGACGTGGCCGGCGCCACGTTCATGGCGGCGGGGGGGTCCGCGCCGGAGCTGTTCACCTCCATCATCGGCGTGTTCGTGTCGTTCGACGACGTGGGCATAGGGACGATCGTGGGCTCGGCCGTGTTCAACATATTGTTCGTGATCGGTGCGTGCGCGCTCTTCTCCAGAACGACTTTGACATTAACTTGGTGGCCCCTGTTCCGCGATTGCTCCTTTTACTCGGTCAGCCTCCTGGTGTTGATATACTGTTTCCGGGACAGCCATATCTACTGGCAGGAGGCGCTGGTGCTGTTCTCGCTGTACGGCGCGTACGTGATGTTCATGCGGTGGAACCAGCCGGTGGAGCGCGCGCTCAAGAAGCTCATTTACAAGAACAAGGTGACACGCGTGCGGAGCACCGACCAGCTGATGCCGACGGTGAGCTCGCCCGCACACACCCCACGCATGCTAACCTTGCAGTTTGGCGCACATTTGGCAGCCGTTCAATATGTTTCTATGACTAATTTCCAACTCTGAAAACAAATTACACCTATTCTGACCCGAATTACTACTGCAAGTTACACTTTTCATTCAAAAATTTAGAGAAAATGGCAGAAGTATGTCCGGCGTTCCCACCAAATCTGCGCCAAAATTAGAGTATTGACTTTCAATAGAGCCTGCGATGTGTTGAACCTTCTTAACTTTAGATCAAAGACTTCCCTTACCCTGATCATCTGAATAGTGCATCACAATAGATCTCTACTAGAATTCAAGTAAATAAACTTACTTTCACGTCAAAAATAAAATTTAACTACCTGAACATGTACGAAAGAAACTATAATCAGGTAATTTCAAATATTTGACCTGATTTTTAGGTAAACGTTATATTGTATCGCTAACAAGTACATTGTGTTTGCTTATTAGAGTGTTATCACGATTGCTTTCATGTTCCAAGCGGTGGAATATTTTATTTCTCATTTAGACTACAAAGTCTTTACGTAAAAATTACCATTTTCGTACCTCGAGTAAGATCAGACGGGCTTTTTTAGTGTTGCAATCATTTAAGTAAATATGATTTTGAAAATCGAACATTGTTCGAAGTTATAGACAATATTTAAATTTTTTTGACACCAAAAATGTTTTTGAAAAAATATTCCAAATATTTCTCTCATTATAGCTAAAATCGACATCGTGTTTTCGTTCCATTGATTTAAAATTAGGAACTTTACTTTCGAATGGCGTGTCGTACCTTTGAAGTATTTCCATTATTGCAGAAAACAGCAAAATCCCAATAAAATTCTTTACATAACAAGAACGTCGGAATTTTAATTTCGTTTTGTGTCTCGCCCTCGATATTAGGGAAACAAATTCAATTTTCGAACGAATGTGATTATTTAAAATCGAGTTTGAATATCGATTATTTATTTGTTTTAAATTAAGAACAAAATAGTTCAAATGAAATATTTTGTTTTATCGCCATTTTGAAAAGTTGGCTATAGTTTATCAATCTATTTTACTTATCACCGTTAGTTATAATAATAACTATTTTTAAAAGTTATTAATTAACAAGTTTTATTAACTGATTAGAAAAC
This sequence comes from Heliothis peltigera, assembly GCA_958496145.1. Taxonomy (NCBI): domain Eukaryota; kingdom Metazoa; phylum Arthropoda; class Insecta; order Lepidoptera; family Noctuidae; genus Heliothis; species Heliothis peltigera. Next base: position 2,136,405 of record OY292338.1, read on the forward strand.
ATGTGAACACATGATCTGTCATTGAAATTGATCGACTTTTCCTCGTACAATCGTAAACAGTTTTTTTGCGGTTATAAAAATATTATGAGTTTCACCTAACATAAAAAGTAACTTTTATTATACGTCATGAAACAGACAAAACACGCATTTGAGCCATTCCCACGGAATAATAAAAAAAATAAGAATGTATGTATGGTCGGTAACTGACATGTCAATTGTTTTTACGACCAAAAAAACTTAATTAAACTGACTTTATGTTTCTAAATTACCAACAAAATAAGTGAAACTGAAAGATTGAGATAACTTAAAAACGAAAAATCAAATTTTTATATAGATACTTTAAGAGTAGATATAGATTATTTAGATAATACGTCTTACAATGTTTCAAAACAATTCTTTTCTTTCACAAAAAGACATGTCAAAAACATGAATAATTATCGCAAAATATATAAAGATATATAATATATACAGAAATATAAAAATTCGTGGTGGCCTAGCGGTTAAAGCACCAGCCACTTAAGTGTGAGCGTGCGAGTTCGATTCCAGTACCAATTCAATTTTTATAAGTTTTATGTACTTTCTAAGTATATCTTACACACGAATAACTGATTAAAGGTGAAGGAAAACATTTCTAGGAAACGTGGACTATAATGAAATCACAAAATTGAGCAAGCGCGGTGATTGACGCTCAACCCTTCTCAGTGTGAGAGGAAGCCAGTGCCCAGCAGTGGGACGATAAAAAAGCTGCTGATGGTGATGACGATATAAAATACAGAAATTCCAAGTACGAAGGTTAAAAGAATAATATTTATACAGTATTCCATTATCATTTCAAATGGGATTCATCGCATACATTATTCCGTAACCATTTAAATATGAAATTGCTTGATAAAATTGTGTTATCATAGTTTTAACAAATCGTAATGGAATTCTAGTGAGTAGAACGAATATGGAACTGAATATAATGGTTTAAATTGAAGTGCATGTGCCGTGGTAAAACAATTTGTGTATTTGTTAATGGTTGATACAAATCCTCTATTATTGTATTTGCAATAATATTATGGGAGTCGTTCGTCGGTTTATAAATTAATTATGTAATGCTGAGGCACTGTTGAGCACTGTTCTGTTCCACGCACTCCTCGAAGAGATGTCAGCAACATAGGATCTGCCTGGGCTGCGGGTTGTTCGTAAGAGATACCGTGGCCCTGGCACACAGGGACCTCCAGAAGGAACATAGTGGGTTTTAGTCAGTAAGAGTCTAACACTCTCCAGCTGCAACCCTCCAGCTGCACCCTCAGCGGGAGGGGTCATGTGATGATTTCCCACGAAAAAAAAAGGCACTGTTGAACTTATTTTCGTAATACACATACGACACCTTTTTCACACACAGTCGATAAACCCCATGGTAAACTATGGATTAGCTTGTAACTTATGGGTGCCAACACCATTGATATACCTTAAAAATATATATTAATATACTATTTTACGAGAAGTAGTGACAAACTTCAATACACACTGACAAACTTCCACCCACACATATGCATAATCATTATCAGCCTTTTTATCTTCCCAATGCTGGGCACAGGCCTCCTCTCACACACAGAGAGAGAGAGTTAATCGCCTTGCTCAGTGCGGTTTGGTATGATCATCATCCTCCTGCCCTTATCCCAAGTTTTATTTGGGATCGGCGCAGCATGTTTTTGTCTTCCACGCTCTTCTATCTGCCGTCATCTTACAAGTGACATTATTTCTAGTCATATCAACTTTCACGCAATCCATCCATCGTTTCTTTGGTTTGGTACAATACCAACCAATATAATTTATTGTGAAAAATTGCGAGGTCGCGTTAAAATCATCATCATCATCATCACAGCCTTTTTTGTTGTCCCACTGCTGGGCACAGGCCTCCTCTCTCACGGAGAAGGATTGAGCGTTTATCACCACGCTTGCTCAATGCGGATTGGTGATTTCAGACTTTATAGCCCAGGTTTCCTCGAGATGTTTTCCTTCACGTTTAATCAGTCATTGGTGTCCAAGATAAACTTAGAAAGGACGTATATCTTATAAAAGTTACATTGGTACTTGACTGACCTGGAATCGAACCTGCACCCTCTTACTCGAAAGGCTGGTGCTTCAACCACTAGGCCACCACGACTTCACGTTAAAATAGTAGTTATCAATAAATGCATTATGAAAACAGCGTGTTCACTCAATGGTTTGCGTTGAATATATTATTATTATTAATTGATGGATTACAACTGGTTTAATTGAGTAACATTTATCAGTGCTATGATAAATAGTTATTTGCTGCTATTGTTTGCGTGGTTATTATGAGACTCAACGATGTTATTTAAATAATGGGAGCATTGGTTTTTGTTTCAAGTAAGTCTGTATTTGGTAGAAAATTATCTTTGATCGCTGTAGATTTCTAAGAAATCTAACACAAGCATAATAGTATATTGTTACGGTAGTGTGTGATATTATTATAGGTCTGAGAAAATTGTCTGTACTCGTGCAGATAAAAAAAACTGAAAAAAAACTGTAACTTTCTCTCCTACCCCTTTTAACTCTAACTTTCTAATTCTTAATTAAATACTTGTTTAAATAAATCAGCCAGCGGTTAGTGAGGTACATGTGTGACCAAAGTGCTGCACAGTACCTTGGCCAAAGGGTTAGCACAGTCGGGTCGGTTCGATATAGTTATTAATTTTCTAACACGTAAATATTCTAACTAATATAATACATGTGAAAGTTACTCTATCTTGTCTGTCAGGCTTTTACGAAAAAACTATAGAAACGATTTTTATGAAACTAGCTGTTCTCCGTGATTCCATCCTCCGCCCGTGGGACCTACAACCGACTCTAGACTAAGTTTATATCAAATTTTATTTAAATCGGTTCAATAAACATACAGAGTTACTTTCGCAGTTATAATATTACTAAGGTTTTGTTACCTACAAAAATATTTCTGAGAACGGAGATAAGCTACTTTTTAGTTATCTGGAATCAAAATAAAACTTATGACATCGACTTAAGAGCCACCAAACAAAAATCTCAATAAGAAGCTCTAAAGAAGTCCAGACATCTGCTTGAAATCCGCTTGAAAAGCATAACAGAATCAAATTCTTTGTAACACGCTCCGCACAAATAAGTTCTCGCAACTGAGATAAAACAATGTTCATCAGGCAGGATTTTAACAATGATATTTGCGAAGTAAAAACCCATCTGAAAGTTTATATCAAAACAAGCTACCTCAAGCGGGCGCAATGAAGAAAATTTTATGAAAATTGTTCTTTTGACTTTCCACATCGGGGCAGTGCGCTTATATATTTTCTTATAAAATACTTTTGAGATATGAACTGTTAGATTTATATTTATTTTGGACAACGCCCCGTCGATAGCGGGATCAGCTATACACTTTGAAAGATTTACTCTCCCGATTTTAGCTTTGCGAATTGTATTTTCTTTTTATAACATTTGTGGTTTGGCAAATCTGTTTCTTTTCATTTATTTTTTTAATAATGAACTTAGTTTTTTTGAGTTTCTTAACGAGAAACCAGTTTCTAATGATTTGTCCCGCGTTCTTGAAGAACTTCTTCCCGTACCAGGATAAAATATAGCTTATGTTCACCGAGGATAGTGTAGCTTCTCAACAGCGAAAGATTTTTTGTAATCGGTAAATTAGTTTTGAAGCCTGTCCAATACAAACAAACAATGAAACCTGTCCTTCTTATAATATTAAAAAAATAGATGCATAAGCGTTACGTTTTTTGCTGAATATGCGTAAAAATGTGATAGTTTTAATCACGACAGTAAATAAGCATATTATAATACTACTTAAATGAAAATTTTGAAGCACTTAACAAAGACCAAAATCGCTTATCAAAAACTAAAGAACATAACCTCCAAACACACAATTTCCGTTGCACCACAAACGTCAAAAAAATCGACTAATTTCCCCACACTACTGCGCAAAGTTATAACCCTGTAACCCAATTCGCGTGTCATCGAAACGCGTAAAGGCTAACATGCCTGTCAAACGCAAACCCTTATATAAAAAATGAAACACAAAACTTGACTGTAATCGTTTGAAATCAAAATCGACTACACACGTGAACTAAACACGCCATCTTACGTCATTTTAGTGTTGCCAAGTTTTATAGTAATTGGGTTTTCAAGGCATTTTTAAACCTTGTTATATAGGTTGGTTACGATTTACGAATGTATGTTTCGGAGTAGGTTTGTAATAAAGGTTTTACGATCCAGTTTTGATAAGCTAGCTAATTAAATAAATTATTAATTTGCTGCAGTAAATTTTAGCATATAAAAACATTCTCAAATAATCACCCAACTATTGTATTAATCTAAAAATTGATTCTTGGACTTATCACTAAATGCAATTTTATGTATTTTTTTAATATAAATTATACCTACAAAAGCTTCCACCAGTAGCCTAGCTTTCACTCGCATCCCGTGGGAATTACTTCGCGCAGTCGGATAAAAGTAACCTATAAAAAGTTTCTCGATAACAGTTATCTAATAATGCTGTAGCGATACTACATACATCACCATCTAGTTCAACATGGAATTACTAACTGTGATAATCCATACACAGTTTACAACGTCATTCAACATAATAGAAGAACCCGACAACAACTGTTGGTCGCCCCTGGCTGTAGGACTTAAATTCTAGGCATCCACAGCGAATATGTCCGGTTAAGCAGTTAACAGCCTCTCTAGACTGAACTGAACTGACTGAACCCAATTAAAAAACAACAGCGGGATATGAAGACCGTTACTTCCTGGAATTGACCACCACAATATTCTTTTTAATCGTACCAGTATTCCCTGAAATAATTGCGATAAACAAACAAACAAACTCTTCAATTTTACAAAAAAAAAAAAACAGAAAGAAAACAATCTAAAAGACATATTCCTTTTATAGTAAGAAGTCAAATAAAAACTTTATCAGTCAATTCAAAGCGTTATCTAGCACACGCTACTTGATAGGCCCCCATTTTCTAGCACCGTAAGTAGAAAACTGTGTAAAATGCTCCATGATAACTGATTCTGCATCTTCGTATTTCCTGAACACTAGGAAATGAAGAATTTTCCACGTCTGTGTGAGTTTAATATGTTATTCCATCTATACTTTGTAAAGTTACCGTCTCAACTGCTGATGTTAGAAATTGTTCTAAGTAGTTGTGAAAATATGTGAATTTAATTTTAAAATTGCAAAAATTTTCTCTTTTGTTGTAATATTTTTGTTTATTAAATTTTATATCATACATTATGTTACAATAAAACTTAACTTAAAAACTACTATCTACATATAATTAGACCTAACAAAAAAATATATACATATGTATATCTAAATTAACATACTTATGTATATATACATACAAGTATTTTTTGTTGTATTATAATGTCATTGATCGTTTCTTTAATGTACAAATTGATTACATTTTTAAATATTAATATATATAAATGGGTGACGAGTTTCTCCATGTTTCGGAAGGCACGTTGAATTGGTCGCTCTCGTAGGTCATTTGTCCTTCTCTGGCAATCGAAAAGAGTAGTCAGAAACCAGAAAGTCTGACAACCAGTCTTGCTACAGAGTATCACGTTGCGGAGGTCAGATAGGTAGTCACTTTATGTAAAATATAGTTGCATGATATAAGACTGGAAGCCGATCCCAACATGGCTTTGGAGACGGCTTTAAGACAGAGAAGGCAGATAATTAAAAGTAGAGGTACTAGAGCTTTTATGTGAAAAAATAATTTACAACACCATCTGATAAAAAAAATATTTGCAAAAACAGTTTTAAAAGTCACAGTGATAATTAAAAGCAAACTCTATTTAAAAAGTTTGCATAAAAAACTGTACATCAATACAGTTCAATTAAAAACTTCGAATATTTAACAGAGATTAAATCTCACTTAATAGCTTACTGCAGGCGGGATTACAAAGCATTTTATGTACATAATTTATTTAAAGCAGACCGCTTAAATTTTCAACGAAAAACTGTTATTTCGCATTAATCTTAATGAAATGCATAAAAACAACATTTATAAGCACAAAATAAAAACTAAAAAAAGAAATATACCGAACTAAAATATCAACATCTGTTCAAATCTATTCAAGCCTAAATACAGGCCAGAATACAACACTGCTACGACGCTACGGGGCTACGGCGCTACGTCAATACGGCTACGGCCGCTACGGGGCTACGCTCGTAGATAGCTACGGCAAAAGCTACGCTGGCGTGCTGCTATTAAAAATGATGCATTGTATTGTCGGCAACCAAATGGATGAAGGTTTTAAGATTCCGCACCTTTTGTTTTATTTGTTTGAAGGCTTTTCTTCTTTGTTGTGAGGTAAAGTTCGAGATTTAGAGACTCGCTATGTGAGGCTTTGAACTCATATTAGGAGTTTATTGGGAATGCTTACAGATAATATTTTTGAAAGGAAACAGCCATATTAGTACATAAGATAAATGTTAAAAAAATCACTCATTTTTTTATTACTTCTTAAGGCTTTTAGAAATACACATTGGACACAAATACTTAAGATTAAATCTTTTTAAATCTTTAGAAACAATTTATTTGAAACGGATCTCAGATTAAGGTTATCCCAACTTTTTAAAAGTCGTTAAGTTTTAATCCGACTCAAGACTATGTATAAATGCGTAAGCCGTACTTCAATAGTTCATTAAAATGTTCCCCGATTCATTAAGTAAATGATGACTACTCGTGGGGCTATATAGGATGAGCTCGTGGCTAAGTAACAGCCACGGTCTATCGAGCATAAGGTTAAGCAACGCTACACGCGGTCGTTACATGGATGAATGACCACGGTGACGGGGCCCGCCTGAGTATCTGGTGGGCCAATACCCGTCGGGGGGTTGCGACGAATGCTTCGGCGATACCCATGTGTCGGAGGGGCCTCCCTGGGGTAGATGAGGAACACGGGTTGGTTTTTAGTCAGTAAGTCTGACAGTACCCTTTGCCCTTCCCCCAGGGCCCAGGGTCTCCATGAGGATTTTCCAACCCGATATCAAAACAAAAAAAAATAAAAAAAATTGATGAATGACCACCATCTTGTCATGACGAGTTCGTCCGTGTTTTGTTTTGTCAGTCCCGGCTATTACTTGAACACCTTTGGCAGTCAATACGAGTAGTCAGAAAGACTGACAAACAGCCTTACCAAGGGTTTGCCCGGGTAACTGGGTTGACGAAGGTCAGATAGTCCTCTCCATGTAAAAAACTACTACTCAGCTGAGTCCGGTTAAGGCTGGAACCCGACCCTAGTGAAGGGGACTGAGCCTGATTATCCTCAGGCGCTGGGTCTCGGGTCAGGTTGGCGCTGGCTGTGAACTCCTGCTACCTTTGGTGGAGTCTAGCGAAATTAAACTACCAGCTATGTCCGCAGCGAAAAGAAAACTGCCTTTATTTCACAAATAAACAAAAGTAGAAAGTATCAAAATTCAAATATAAAAGAATAAAAATAAATCTAAAAAGTCTAAAAGTATAAAAAGGTGCGTCGCGCACATTCCTCCCCCCTGAGTCAAGCACTCAGCTTCACCAGCTTCTTTAAGGGCCTCCGAAGCGTGCCTGCTGCAGTTGTGACGTCAGCCACTCTCACAATGCCATCACGGCCCGGATAAGTCGCTGAGATACGCCCTCTCGGCCAGGAGCCCCTCGGTAGGTTGCCGTCAGCCACCAGGACCAAATCGCCCACAGCCAACTCTGGGACTTGGCCTTGCCCTGGTCTGGGAATAAGGATCGGCAGGTATTCCTTGACCCAGCGCTGCCAGAAGTGGTCCGCCAAACGAACTGCTTTGCGCCAACCGCTTCTTGAAACCAGGTCGTGGTCTGATAGGGTTGCTGGAACAGGACGCCCCGACGAAGCTCCAAGGATGAAGTGGTTAGGAGTGAGCGCCTCTTCACTGCCGGGCTCAACAGAAACGTGCGTCAGGGGGCGGGAGTTAATAAGCGCCTCAGCTTCTGAGAGCACGGTCCGCAAGACCTCTTCCGTCGGTGCACGTTCAGTGAGGGTCACTTGAAGTGCTGTCTTGACGCTTCTCACGAGTCGCTCCCAAACTCCACCCATAAATGGCGCTGACGGGGGAATGAAGCGCCAGTTAATTTTTTCTACAGCGGCATACTCCATCGCTGCGTCCCCATATAGCGCGCGGAGCTCTCTTCTTGCTCCGACGAAAGCAGTGCCATTGTCTGACCAGATCTCTGAAGGCGTTCCTCTCCGAGCCACGAAGCGCCGAAGACACATAACTGCCGCATCCGTCGACAAACTGCTCACAACGTCCAAATGGATGGCACGGACTACTAGGCATGTGAAAAGCGCCACCCATCTCTTCTCTCGTCGCCGGCCAATGGTCACTTGAACTGGTCCGAAGTAATCTAGCCCGGTGAAAGTGAAAGGGCGTTTGTGATGAGCTAAACGCGCCTCCGGTAGGTCTCCCGTGGGCGGCTGGAACTTCTCGGCTCGGCGTATGCGGCACAACTGGCAACGGAAGGCAACAGAGCGGACGACGTTTCTTAAGCCGAGCAGGTAAAATCCCTGGCGAAGCTCGTTGACCACGGTCTCTGTGTTAGCATGGGCGGCTCGGCGGTGGTAGTGATCCACTAGTAGTTGAACGGCAGGGTGCTTCCCATCGAGGACTATGGGGCTCTTTGTGGCTTCAGGCACCCCCGACACTGCAGTGATACGGCTGGATAGACGTAGGAGGCCCTCTTCATCCATAATCAGGGAAAGACGAAACAGTCGGCTGGTGCGAAGTATGGGCAGAGGTGGATGGCTGCTAAGACGCATCACCTCATCGGGAAATGAGTCTAGTTGTGCCTGGCGCAGAATGTGCGTCTCAGCCAGGCGCATATCGTCTGCTGACTCATTCGTTGGATGTGAAGAGCCAAGAGAGCTTGACGGCTGAAAGGAAAAGGTAAATATCCCACCTCGCTCACGAACTAAATAATCAACATCTAACCCCCTTTGTGCTAATGAATGAAGTCTAATGCGCGTTAGATATTTATGAGCTCTACACGTAGCTCGTACCAGTCTCAGCCAAGAGCTAAAACGCTTAGGATCTGCTGAGACAGGCACAGACTTTTCGACACTACCAATAAGATGAACAAATGTAGGTCCCGGATTACTCTTCTCCTCATAGACGCCCGGGCACTCTGATGAACTACTAGGTTCATTAGGCCATTCAGAGGAAAGCAAGAAATCCGGACCAATGATCCAGCGCGACTCGGGAGACAACATAGTGCGCTTCATTCGAGTTGCTTCGTCAGCTACGTTTAATGTACTGGGCACCCATCGCCACTCACTAACACTGGTTATCTCCAGAATCTCGCCGACCCTATGCGATACAAATGGCTTGAATGAGCGTGCCTCACTCCGCAACCAACTCAACACCGTCATGGAGTCACACCAAAAGACTCTCCTGACGGGTTTGCAACGATGGGAGTCGCAAATAGCTGAAGCGAGGCGCGCGGCGATCAACGCTCCTTGTAACTCTAACCGTGGGATGGACACTGGCTTTAATGGGGCTACGCGGACTTTGCTGCAAATTAGCGCGAGCTTCACCTCTCCATCATTGAGTACGAAACGCCAGTACGCCACAGCCGCGAAGGCGGACTCGCTAGCGTCTGAGAAAACGTGAAGCTCACACTGGTCTACCTCGCGTCCGACTGGGTAGTAGCAGCGTGGAATCTGTAGATTGGCAACACTAAACAAATCTTTGAACCAAAGCCTCCACGATGCACTATCCTCTGCTGAAAGTTCTTCATCCCAATCAAGACCCCTGCGCCAAGCATTTTGGAACATAATGCGACCAGTAACTACTATGGGCGCAAGAATACCGAGAGGGTCAAAGACTCGCATTAAGTGAGATAAAACTACACGCTTAGTGAATTTACCTGGCAGCACATTCTTTTTAATATTGAAACTTACGCAATCTATCACAGGCTGCCAAATAAGACCAAGCGTCCTTACAGATGGAGCTAAGTGACCTAACGATGAAGGGGACTGAGCCTGATTATCCTCAGGCGCTGGGTCTCGGGTCAGGTTGGCGCTGGCTGTGAACTCCTGCTACCTTTGGTGGAGTCTAGCGAAATTAAACTACCAGCTATGTCCGCAGCGAAAAGAAAACTGCCTTTATTTCACAAATAAACAAAAGTAGAAAGTATCAAAATTCAAATATAAAAGAATAAAAATAAATCTAAAAAGTCTAAAAGTATAAAAAGGTGCGTCGCGCACATTCCTCCCCCCTGAGTCAAGCACTCAGCTTCACCAGCTTCTTTAAGGGCCTCCGAAGCGTGCCTGCTGCAGTTGTGACGTCAGCCACTCTCACAATGCCATCACGGCCCGGATAAGTCGCTGAGATACGCCCTCTCGGCCAGGAGCCCCTCGGTAGGTTGCCGTCAGCCACCAGGACCAAATCGCCCACAGCCAACTCTGGGACTTGGCCTTGCCCTGGTCTGGGAATAAGGATCGGCAGGTATTCCTTGACCCAGCGCTGCCAGAAGTGGTCCGCCAAACGAACTGCTTTGCGCCAACCGCTTCTTGAAACCAGGTCGTGGTCTGATAGGGTTGCTGGAACAGGACGCCCCGACGAAGCTCCAAGGATGAAGTGGTTAGGAGTGAGCGCCTCTTCACTGCCGGGCTCAACAGAAACGTGCGTCAGGGGGCGGGAGTTAATAAGCGCCTCAGCTTCTGAGAGCACGACAAGCCAAAGTGCGGCAGATACCATAATATAGGCCCCGTGGGCACCTCTGGACACAGCTCGGCGTAGCCCTTCCGAACCATATCATGAATATTGGCACGATACCGCTCTGCATAATCAATATTTTTACCTAGCTTCTTCTCCAACCCTAGAAACCTAGATAAAGCGAGGTTGTAACTATTTGGTACCGATAAATCATCAGACTTCCAAATCAAACCTACCTCAAACCTACCACTAGGTAAGCGGCGTGCCGTGCGCTCAACAATCTGAACAGCACGTTCATCATCAGCATTGCGCGTCTCACGTTTTGAAATACCTATAGACTCGAGTTTGTACTGATCTTTAAGAAGCTGCTCTAATTCGGAACGGTCGCTCTGGCCTACGGTCGTGGACTCAAACAGCGTGGCGTGACTGACAACAATCTGAGTAGTCGAACTGTAACTAAAACCGAACAATACCCAACCTAATGCTGTACGAATTGCGACAGGCTGCGACTTAGAACCCTTGCGAGTGGCACTAGACACGGTGAGATGCCAATTGTCTATGCCAATAATCAGCGTCGGCTGAACCTCTCCGTAACAAAACTCTTCCGCAAGATCCGCAAGATACGAATATTTTGTAATGGCGTCCCTATTGACGAATTGAGACGACAACCCTAAGCCACTTATCGATCTAGCCCTACGAATAATATGACTGTCTTTCGCATGACGACCCTTAATATGGAAATCGACGTAACGCACCATTGCGTTTTTATTAAGACCCCCTATACAATCTACGTGAACGTGCCCTTCTGGCCCCGTAACACCTATCTTAGCCGCAACCTCCGCATCTATGAAAGTAGCGGTCGACCCGTCGTCTAACAAGGCGTAAGTATCGATACTACCAGACGGACCAGACACGGTCACAGCGACAACTTTCAGCAACGGGCGAAGATTCACTGCTCGCGATGAGCTTTCGGCTGAAAACGATGTTGAAGCGTGGGTCAAGATCTCTTTCTCCCCTTTTTCAACAAGAGAATCTACCGGCGTCGAGCTGAAAGCAGAAGATGCAGAGCTCGCTGCAGACTGTGCCGAACTCTGCGCACAAGGAGCAGAGTTCGACGTCGACGGAGCAGAATCGTCATCCTCTTCCAAACCTACGTGAGCAGCAGCTGTGCGCTCAGGGTTAAGGTTGTGCAACAAACTATGGTGTCTGAATGTACAACCATCAATGTCGCACAAACTTTTTGCCGAACACAAACTTAATCTATGCCAACCTCCTTTGAGACATCTATGACAAATTCTTTTCTTTTTTATAAATTTCCATTTGTCATCTATTGACAATGAGATAAATTTGTCACAATGTGTCAGTGAATGCCCTTGCTGACAAAAGGTACATGAAATTTTTCCTGCTGCAGCCGTGGATGAACTATTTTTAGATCTTACTGAACGAGACTTCTCTTCATCAACGACTGCGTGCACCTTATCCCTGGCTCGGCTATTAGCCGCGGGTGTCGCACCCGGCGCAACAGTCGACTCAGGAAGAAGACCAAATCTAGACTGCAACTCGACTATATTGGCTAAGAAATCAGCGAACATCTCGAGTATGGGTACACCACTGGCCACGCGGCGACTGGCGTAGTCCACCCATTGCGCTCGTAACAGTGGAGAAATTTTAGAAATAACTGACTGAATAAGTTCTGGTGATGTTAGGTAGTGAGGCTGATCAAGTAACCTAATCGCTTCCACACAGTTACGAACACGACTAGCAAAAATAGCAAGATCTTTACCTTCACCAGCGACGCGCGGTAACGCGCGTATTGAAGCTGCCTCTTGAGCCACTATCAGCTCAGGGCGGCCGAAGCGCGTATCGAGCGCACGCAGCACTACGCCAGGCTCGCGCGCCGTCGCCAGCAGCATGATGACCGCTTCACGAGCGCATCCCTTCAGCGCTTTGTTTAACCTAGCTATATTTTCCACTGCCGAATGCGAATGCATCGTATCCAGAAAGGCTCTTTTGAAAGAAAGCCATTCTAGATGCGATTTTCCGTCAAAAACCGGCAGTTTAAAATCTCTATCTCTACGGTGGCAAGCGCCTTTATTGACATTATCTATAAGAGTACCTAAGGAGTTGAGAAGACGATCTGTATCACTGGAAAGATTAATGTTAGTTGGTTTTATAGGGGATACTTGGGTAACTAGGGGCGGCTGATGAGAACCGACCGGGTAAATCGGGGAAAACTCAGTTACTGGGTCGATTGGACCAGCCGGGTCGGCCTTAAGCGCTGTTTGCGATTTTTGCAGCCAGTCCTCAACGGAACGACTGACCCTAGAGCTACGGTGACTAGCGCCGGCCTCTATAGCCGCCAGTTCCGCGCGAAGTTCTAGGTCCGCTGCCTGGCGCTCTCGCGCAGCGGCTTCGCGTTCTCGCGCAGCGGCTTCGCGTTCTCGCGCAGCGGCTTCGCGTTCTAAATCAGCCATGCGACGCGCATGCATAGCTTCTGCAGCTAACTTTTTGGCCACCATAGTAGCAGAAGAACGTTGAGAGGAAATACTCACCGGTCTCGACGGGGTCTGACTGCCAGTGACGGGCCTTGAAGGGGTCTGGGCTGCGGGGTGCGAGACGCTGGGCCCTGCTTGCTCCAGCTCGCTCTCTACAACGTTTCCTTCAACTCCCATCTTAGCACCCGCACGAGTTTGCACCATACTAACCAGTACTGCCGAAGGACCACGAAGGACCACGATGAAGGGGACTGAGCCTGATTATCCTCAGGCGCTGGGTCTCGGGTCAGGTTGGCGCTGGCTGTGAACTCCTGCTACCTTTGGTGGAGTCTAGCGAAATTAAACTACCAGCTATGTCCGCAGCGAAAAGAAAACTGCCTTTATTTCACAAATAAACAAAAGTAGAAAGTATCAAAATTCAAATATAAAAGAATAAAAATAAATCTAAAAAGTCTAAAAGTATAAAAAGGTGCGTCGCGCACACCTAGCATAGCTTGGGAAAAGGCTAGGCAGGTGACCGCCACACTTACCATTGAGCTACCTAAACTTTTGATATGTTGACGAAAAATTACCCTTGTATTCTGTAACATATTATTTTTTCATTCATTAACATTTTCTAGAAATAAAACTTACGCATACAAAATTTCATCGAGATCATTAGAGCCGTTTCCGATATATTGTGAATATTATAGGTAAATACATATATACAAAAATTGCTCGTTTAAAGGTAAAAGATTTGGTTGAAAGTTCAGAAAACGAAATGTAAAAAACCGCGTGATCAAAATCTAATAAGAAAACCAACGTAAAAAAACTAAGTACATATATATACCTACGTGTGTATAAGCCCACCTGTCCGATTGGCCATGAACCATACATTTATTATGTACTGATGGCCAATATAATGACTTTAGCGTCCATTGCTCCACTTGTTCAGTAAAGGTCATCGCACAGTTAGCGGCAATCAATGAACACTATACTTATCTGTGATTGCTATCGTATTACGTGAAGGGATTTGTTGAACATGTGTTATTGTACTTTATGTAATGTTATGATTAAATATTTATTAATGACTTGCTTCCGACAGTGGCTTCACCCGCGACTTTACCCGCTTTCTGGGAGAACTTTTACCCGCACTCGGACAAAAACAGCCTATATGTTATTCTGATTCTCAATCGTGTGACTACATGGCGTAGTGGTGGCCTTGTAATTAAAGCACCAGCCTTTCGAGTATGAGGGTGCGGGTTCGATTCCAGGTCAGGCAAATACCAATGTAACTTTTCTAAGTTATACGTACTATCTAAGTTTATCTTGGACACCAATGACCGATTAAAGGTGAGGGAAAACATCTCGGGAAAACTTGGACTATGAAGTCTGAAATCACCAACCCGCATTGAGCAAGCGTGGTGATTAACACTTTATCCTTCTCCGTGGGAGAGGAGACCTGTGCCCAGCAGTGGGACGATAAAAAAGCTGTGATAATGATGATGATGACACGGTGTGACGAGGTAAAAAACATACACAGACACACTGACAAACTTTCACCTTTATATCTTAGTGTGAATTCAAGGTGTATAAGCTATGTTGTTGCCAAGTTTCATCAAAATCCATTCAGCCAGTGGGTGTGAGGTAACAAATTGAATTGTTAGCTTTGCGCTGAGGGCACGTTTTCTTTTTTGACAGGGCGGTTAAAAGGTGATTTTTTATCACTGTCCCAAAACAAACAATTATAACAATTTACCAAAACATCCAAAACCATTACCTAATTGTTTGAAAAGCCTCTACATACAATAATGCATCCATAAAGCGCATGCCGTCCGCTATTGAAGCAGCATCTCTCTGGCAGGCTGCCAGGCGTCTGCCAGTGGCCGGCAGGCTTTGCGGAGACTGCTTACGTCGCTATTACCGTATTGTTTGAGGTGGTGGAGAGTCATTAAGTCTGTTATAGTTTTTGCCAAACTTAATGGCGTCTCGCACCTTACCAGTATAGGATCTCGTACTGGTCCATACACTTTTGATATTACAAAAAAAATCTGAACAGTGATTCATGCGATTTTTCGAACCGACATTAAGTTTGCCGCAAACTATTCTAATAGTTGTTATTAGTTACGTAACTGTTTGATTGCTGTTGATTATTTCTTAATGTTAATTTAGTTATCAATAATTTATAATCTTAAAGATAATAAAGTTACCGCAATCTTGCAACACAAAAGTAATTTGCCCTTTTTTAAATTTTATTTGAACAGATGCCAGCACATCAAGCCACTACAATACAATTAATGCCAATACAATACAATTAAATTCAACTTTATCGCAAATGATTAAATTTGAATAAAAAAATACAGATTCGGGTAGCTTGATGTGCTGGCGTGTCTGTACTATTAAGTTTGCATATTTTAAGGAGGAACACCATAGATTGAGTTCTAGTCTGTAGTAGTCTTTCTTCCTTTCTCTCCACCCATACGTTTGGAGAGACCTGAAGATGCTGCCTCAATAGATTTCGGTATACTATAGTAGCCTCTCTGTCTGGCAGGCTGCCAGTCGTCTGCTAGTGGCCGGCAGGCTTTGTGGAGACTGCCTACGTCGCTGTTATCGTATTGTATGAGGTGTTCTAGTGTTTTAAGGAATTATTAAGAGTTTTATTAGTGACATCATAATTGGGTAAGGACATTGTGCTAATATAAAGTTAGACTTTATTCAGTCGATATAATGAAATAATCTATAGTTTACATTACTGAATTAAATAGGATCAAAATAATCTAAAAAAAATCATACATGTTTTGAAAACAGGAGCGTTTTCCAAATACGACACTGATAAAACGGATAAAAATCCTATTTATATAAAAAACAAATGCCAAACCACCTCGGAAGTATCTCACTTCAAACAGAAAAAGAATTTTGAAAATCGGTCCACAATCGGCGGAGTAATCGCTTAACAAATACAAAAAAAACAACATACCATCGAATTGATAACCACCTCTTTTTTGAAGTCGGTTAAAAATAAAAGTTCACAGCACGAAACCTTGAAATCTAGCACTTCAACTAAGGACGAAAATAAATGTTTTATTCTTCTTGAAGAACATATCTGTTTTTCTAGACCTATTTCACCGACGTATGTCAATGACAGCAACCATTAACGAAGGTTTCCTAAACCTTTTAGTCTAGTCTACTAGACTGTCATGATTACTGACAAATATTCCTCAAATCATGTCCCTACATTAGCCAAATGTCAGACGATCCGTTAGACTTTAAGACATCTGTAAAACCACGGAAACAGACTATTAGTCTATGTCGATCTCGTGATCATATCATAGATTTGCTCACTCATGGAATGTGGCATTGTCTATTGCCCAGATCCGTGATGTGAGTTGGGAAAAATCGATTTTAGATATGGGTAAAAGAAATGGGTAAGACTGACCGTCCATGAAATGCTTCAAGCATTTGAGACTGACCGCTTAAAGCCGTTGGCCGCGCGGTCAACGGCTCATGCAGTTGGTGTACGCCACACGACTGTTCGAGCAGTCGCGACCGCTTCAAGCCGTCAACTGTTTGAACGGTCGCGAGCAGGCATACCCCCACTGCTCGAGCCGTTGATAGCGCTAGAGACCTCCTTCGTCCGGAAAAAAATGCTCTCAACTGTGACTGTAAGACCTTATAACATGGGTTCCAGCTTATCCATGTGCAGGAACTACATAGTTCCGTCAGGTAGGCTAATAAATGTAATATACATTTTCATAAAAAAATACCGGTGCACAGTGTAAACACTACACAGTATCATGATATCACGCGAGTGCATTGTTATGTTGACGACAGCTTACATACATTCCTCTGTCGTGTTGTATTTAAACTCGGGTCAATAGGTCGGCGTGGGTATGTAATTATCTATATAGCGCTTGTTGGGAAAATGATATAATACGACTGGCCTGCCTCGTTGGTCTACTGGTCGCAAGGCGCGACTGCTGCGCACGAGGTCTCGGGTTCGATTCCCGGGTCGGGCCGAAATCGCTTTGTGGGTTTTGAGAAACTTACATAACGCCAGCCTGGAGTCTGGAAGTTGGTGATTGATTCACCAGTGAATGGGAGAGCACGTGAATGTCGGTCCTGCGTCTGATCTCTCCAGTCGTGTCGGATTGCCGTCCCATCGGACTACGAGAGTGAGGGAATAGAGAGTGCACCTGTATCTGCATGAATGCTTGCGCACTATAATATGTCCTGCGCACTATAATATGTCCTGCGCAGCTGGTCGATCTCCTTACAAGAGAACGGCCGCCATAGCCGACAATCGGCCTGGATGCCATCATGTAATACGTGAGTGATATTTGAGAAAAAAGGGAAGATACAACTACCAAGAATTAGTTGATAGTGGATACAGCTTGACATTTTACAAAGTACAGACAGCACGTCAAGCTACTACAATCTATCAAATTTATTTAATAGATTTCAACTTTATCACTGGAGTATAATGTTCAAAGTTGATTTGGAAAATTTTACAGTGTCGCATAGCTTGATGTCAATTGAAATGATGCAAATTGGTCAATTACATTTATAACTATGTGCATATATATATCTAATACATAAATATACAAGAACCCTAAAAATGAATAAATTGAATTTAAAATATAGCGTAAAAAATTCCTCCTCATCGCTACTTACAGGTAGCGCACCCAAGAGGCTGAATAAATAAATAGATAATGTATCAATAAATTCAACAATCTCTTCTCTATATTATGTCCAGTAGACGGTTAAAGTCATAGTTATAGTCTAGTATCTTATATCGTCTCGGAAGCTTGTCCGGAAGTTCGTCTAGGAAATAATAAGCTCGGCCAATCGGTCTAGACACACGTCTAGACTTCAGGATATTATTATTATTAGCACAGGTTGACGCCTGTGAGCTCAGCTTGTTGTTACACTAAACAGCCTTAGTCTAGCAGACAATATTGTTTATCTATGCTTGGTCTGTCATTATTTATTAAAGCTCAATCCTTCTCTGTTTGAAAGGAGGCCTGTGCCCAGCAGTGGGACGATAAGAAGGCTGATGATGATGATATTTGTATGGATGGAGCGTTGTGTTATTATAGAAAAAATTAAGGACAGGTTGTCAATTCGATTCTAGTTATGACTCTTTTATGTTTTAGACATACGTCGTACGTACGCGAACCAATTATCACGATTTTAATTTAATTTTTAATTAATAATTAAAATGTAAATATTTTAGTTAACTTTTGTAAATAAATTGTAAATATGTATTATGTAGAACTTAAAATACGACGAATAAAAGGCATTTTCCATAATTAACATAGTATTAAAATGAAAAAAGAAATGTACCCCAAAAAGGTCGAAAAAAAAATCGATCGAGAAAGTATTCACAAACAAATATCATATAATTAAGGTATACTAAATTATAATTAAGTACTGTAGGACGTCAACTTAATTAGAACGCACAAATGCTGGCCACCGCAATGATTTGAGCGCGTCAAATTAATTATTTTGTATCTCTGGTTTCGAGTTCCGTTGCATAATCACGTCATTACTTTTTTATTGCAGTATTTCTATGCTAATTGCGTGGCTCGTGGCTAAGTAACAGCCACACAGGATCGATTGATATGAGGTTAAGCAACACTTGGCGCGGTCAGTCCGAGGATGTGTAACCATCTTGTCATCACTAGTTTCTCTGTTCCCGGCTGTCATTTGTACAGACGCCAGCACATCAGGCTACCCGATTCCTTGGTAGGGGCCGAAATCGCTTTGTGGGTTTTGAGAAACTTTCATAAAGCATCCTGGAGTCTGGAAGTTGGTGATTGATTCACCCGTGCATCAGAGAGTATGTAAATGTCGGTCCTGCGCCTGATCTCTCTCCGGTCGTGTCGGATTGCTGTCCCATCGGACTATGAGAGTGAGGGAATAGAGAGTGCACCTGTATCTGCGCGAATGCTTGTGCACTATACTATGTATGTCCTGCGCAGCTGACTGATCTCCATCAAAAAAAGAGAACGGGTGCCGTAACCGACAATCGGCCTGGATGCAATCAAAGTAATTTATATGAAAGAATACTCAGTGGTTTGTATTATCATAATACTACTTAAAAATTTCCCAAATTATTTAAAATAATACATCACAACACTTTTATTAATAAGATAAATGATACTAGTACTTAGATATCTTCAGCTGTAAGTAATATCGTGCATTTTTAAAGTTCAATTTTCTCCGTACCGGAATCTGTGTTATTGATGCATCCTTGAACAACGAATAATTGAATTGTTTAGAATCGCATCTTGGAAGTGGAAAGAAAATAATTATCTTATCTCGTATTTACTAATGCCTTGTTTTCGATCTGTTGGTTCGGAGGCATTGTAGTTAACTCAATTACTGGTGACAGCAAATTAGGTTCATCCTTTTAGTGCAAAGTACAGACGCCAGCATATCAAGCTACTACAATCTATCTTGCCTAAATAGATTTTCAACTTTATCTCTGAAGCATAATATGATTCAAAGTTGATTGGGAACATTTGACAGGTTCGGGTAGCTTGATGTGCTGCTGTCATTTTATATTTTGGTTACAAATACATATAATTTAACAGCGAATAGTTTCGACAATTTTGTCGTCCGAAAACGTAAAAAAAAAACACTTAAATTGATAGCGCTAATATTGATTAAAAGAGTGCCAATCTTTGCCAACTGGGGTGCCCAGTGTTCATATTAAAATCATTTGCTGGCATAAAATTTATATTACACTTAATATTTTTTGGTATTGTGCCAGAATTTGAACTGGCAGTCTGTGCAACCCGTTGTCTGGCGTGGCGTGTGACGGCCACAGAACAGCCCCTGAATGATATATGAATACCGTTTTAGACAATAAATGATATTTCATAAATATATTTATACGTTTATCAAGCCAAATCTTTTTATGAATGATTGCGCTCTCTTTGGGATGAATATGAAATTGAACGGCTTTTCTTGAATTGGATTTTGATGGATATTGCACATATGTAGATAGATAGCTGACTGCAGTGGTGGAAGAAGTGTTAAAAGGTCTGCTTCTTATGCAAGAAGATGCATACCTATTCGCTAAGTTAATTATATAATACATGATTAATTATGACAATGATTTTTATGATAATTCAAATATACAAAAAAATATTGTTCGTCATATAAAAATTTCATTTAAAAGTAAGAAAAGGAAAAGGCATTATACTAGACGCATAACTATTTGCAATGCTAATTATACATAATTATAACAATGATTTTTATGGTCATCCAAACACTGTAAAAATTTGGTCGTCATATAAAAAAAATATTTAAAAGTAAGACATTATACTAGCTAGACGCATACCTATACCATACGCAATGTTAACTATACATAATTATAACAATGATTTTTATGATCATTTAAATACTTAAAAAAAATTATCGTCATATAAAAATTAAGACAGAAATCTATACTCAAATGATTCAATAAGCTTATTGACCAACGCTCGTCCCATCCCCGTTCATAAAAACACGTTTTCCCAAGCATTAAATAAAGAAGAATTTACTACTGCAACAAATTATGTAGATCTATGTTAAGTATCCCATCTCGACCTGACGCTAATGGGTACGAGAGATGGGCTGATGTCAGTATAACGGCACCTCCATATACTGTTAGTATGTTATCAGCACCTGCCGATAGCCATTATGGCTGCGGCCGATTGAAACGTCCTCCAATCAATGCGAATATATTCTGCAATAGTGATCGAATTTCAGGTCGTCCGAAATATGGTTATAAACTCAATGCAAACTATAGTATGTCATTTGTTATGCAGTTTTAAGCTATTTGATAACTGTATAGTTTTTATGTTCTTATTGTGAACGACTATCCTGTTGGCCGCAGTGGTAACAGGCGCGATCGCAGTGCACGGGTTTACGAGTTCGATTAATCACACAGGCCGAGTAACGGTGAGGGTTTTACAAAGCAGCCTGGAGTATGGTAATTGGTAGTGTTCTACCTTCGTTTCTGGGAAGGTATGTAATCCGAAAAGCTACTCAGTAGCGGTCGCTGTTACAATTCCACGTCAGACTAGGGCACACGTCGTGACACGGCTTGTTAGATGATTAAACCAAAGGAAAACATATCGAGAACCGGTTTCAAAAAAGTAGCGATAAAGTTCCATCAAATGTAATGTATGAGAAATAACTAAGATAATAAATGTATGAGAAAACTCCTTCTTTTCAATAGGAATCAGCACTTTAGAAATGTAATGGCCAAATTAAACAGATAAACCACGAAGCTCGCCTTTCTCTCCTATACATATACATCGTATATCCTTAGGAATCCAACCGACTGGTTCCTTGACGAATCACACCTGCCTGTAAATGCTCTGTTTGCTATAAATGGTTTGTAGTTTGATTTGCGAAAAAAAAATATTTTTTCCTGTATTTCATAGTATAAAAATAAATAACAAAGTTATCTGCTGGTCGCTGACCTACTTTTAGACGAGACGGGCATCCCATAGCAATGGAGTTCGGTAGGAGAGTACTTTAAATATTTATAGAATATTGTGTTATGTAATTTTTTTTATGTGAATTTTATTTTAAGGATTATACTGTCCATTCTTGCTCACCTGAGGATAGCTGACATGATGTGTAAATTCTGTGTACTGTTACTTAAAATATTAAATTTCCTTTAAGTAATTTTAAGGCATACCATACAAAAAAGACAAGATCGCTTTAATTATTTTAGGAAGGTTACTCTGTCTCGAGCGCTTTTACGCCAAGGCTACTGAACCTACTTGAATGAAATTTGGTACACTGATAGGTAGTCTGAAGCCTGAAAAAGGACTTAACCTAGCCTAGGAACTTTGATCCGTGTGCGGGAAGTCGTTCCTTTGGAAAGCGGGTGGAATCGCGTGAAACTAGTGAACTATAAGTGTATAGAAAAGTGTAGTCGAGCCCATATTTTTTGAGACTAAATCTATGTAGAACAATATTGTTAAATGCACTCTACACGATCCAAAGCGACCTCGGAAAGAGGAGACCTAGCGTCGCGTCTCCCATTGGCCGACAGCGTTCCATGTGGTTGGAGCCGACCACGGATAGTGTCGCGATAGATGCGCTCCCGACCAAGGTCATCCAAAGTCGTTTGACTCCGCCCACATCTGGTCGACCGATAAACGTGTAGACGTAGGTTTTGACACCAACTGGACCAAGATGACTTCTGTCGGCGGTTGGTTTGGATCGTGTAGAATGCCTACTGTTAATTATCTCACCGCTCTGATTAACTCTGCTCGTGTAACTCCCGCTCATCGGGGCATCGGCGACGCTTGAACCCACGTGTTCAATCAAATAAATGTAAAATTCTATATAGAAAACTACTATTTTACTGCGTCTTTACTCCAAGAAATTACACTGTATTTTGAGCTATTTCTCTCAGAATCTTTGACATACCTTTTTGAGATTTCGCGGGAACAGTATACGAGCAGATAACCAGACAGATTTTCACAAAGTAGGTACGCAAGAAAAAGACTAAGGGCCAGTTTCAAAGTTTACGGATAGCCACTATCTACCAGATAAATTAAAAAATGGAACAGAATTTGTATGAAATTATCTGCCAGATAAACTATCTGGAACTGGCCCGAAACTTCGTTACGATTATCCGTCAAAAGGCTACATTTTATTTCTATAGTAGGATTTCCATGAATCAATAATATAAAGGAATTTCAAAGTGATTTGTTTTTTCTTGTCATCGAATGAGGTTCTATTCATTAACTATTTAATTAAGGATTGAAAAAATGTTTAAAAGCAAAAATATTCAAACTCAAAATCATTTATTCAAACTTGGCTGTAAAACAGCACTTTTTGAACGTCAAAAATTACAAAAGACAGCCCCCAAAACGCCCACCCTTCACCACTTCCTATGTGTTATTGCTGGGAAGAAGAAGTGGTGCAACGAACTCCAAAGCAAATTATATATTAACATACATTTATATATTTAAAACCTAGTCTGGTTTAATATTTGGAAACTTCCATATGTCTCTATAGGACACAAACTTAAATTCCATTTCTCCTTATCAGTATGAACAAATTAGTCACCATACAAGAACTATTATATCCTACTACTATTATAAAGGCGAAAGTTTGTAAGTATGGATGTATGGATGTATGGATGTTTGTTACTCTTTCACGTAAAAACTACTGAATGGATTTGAATGAAACTTTACCACAATATAGCTTATACATCAGAATAACATATAGGCTACTTTTTATCCGGGTATGGAAAGTACTTCCCTCAGAAAGCGGGTGAAACCGCTGGCGGAAGCTAGTACTAACATATAATAAAGATAGCTATCCAGTTACATAATAAAACAAACTGCAACACGTGCCTTACACATAAAAGCAAATACGAAAGTTCCACTCAGCCCTCGGCCACATATGGTCACCCTTCATGCCACAAGCTAAAAGTACTACCTATTAACGCGCTCAGCTGCGCAGCGAACGATGCAATTTCAGCGAGAGCGCACCTCAGAAAGGTGAGCTTCAATTATAACGAGCTTAGGGAGATCTTTTGAGGGTCTCTCTTGAGAAAAAAATGGCGGAGTTGCGTTTAAAGAAAGAGAAGTGCATTGAAAAGGATTAAAATAGTGTAGTTAGGTGGGACAAAGATATTTGTAAAAAAAGTCATTGGAGACGTCAAATTGATCGCGCGAATCATGGAATTCCCTAAAGACTACTGAATTTAAAATCTCTTGATGACTTCGGAAATAATACTTAGGATCCGTCCCCATCGCTGTCTGCTGGCAATGCTTTGCCCAAAGTAATAGGCATCCTTTGGGTCACAGAGAAGCGTCAACCAGCCACTTAGCTAGCTCTTGAAATAAGACTTAATGCATTCGGACCCCACGAGAGTAATTATACGAATTTTATAAGTACACTTTGTACAGATAAATTATATGAAACTAGCTTTCGCCAGCGGTTTCATTGGCGTCCCGTGGGAACTACTTACTTCGCGCACGCGGATAAAAATAGCCTTTAACCTTGTTCGATCAACGGCTTATCTAACATTGAAACAATTTTTAAAAGAAAAAAATAAAATGCGTTCAAGTAATTGCTTCTTTTCAAAATTGACCACTAGCTACTGAGGTTTACGCGTAAACCTCAGTAGCTAGTGGTCAATTTTTTTTAAGCAATTTTTTTTAAGCAAAAAAACAAACTCAAGATTTATAACATAACTTAGTATTAATTAGAATTATTAATTGAAACTAACCAGTATAATTTAAAAAAAAACATGCCCTTAAACAACCTAGTTGGTGTAGCATATCTTACCCTTTACGTAACTACAAGTAAAGAATCCATAATAAGAGTTTATACAAATTAAGAAATAAAAATTATAAAAACAACGGCTCAATTCAGTCCTACTAATGCAAATAAAAGGGGTTGCTCTGGAGATAGCTTTTAAGAATAATATGTTTAAAGAAACAAACAAAAGAAACCATTTATATAAAGTCCGCGACAAAAAGGTTTTGTTTTTACTTACTTAAAAAGCGAACATTCATACAAAACTGTAATGCTTCTATAATGTATTTTTTTTACTGGCAATATAATTATTTTGTTATAGCACCAGCCTCTATAATTGTGTGTTTTGGTTCGATTCCTTGTCAGACAAGTGCTAATCCAACTTTGTTGTGTTATGTATGTACTTTCTAAGTAGGTACCTATATCTTGGGCACTAATTACCGATTAAAGGTGAAGGATAAGAGATAGAATCTCGAGGAAACTTGGACGATATAGTCTGAAAACACCAACCCGCCTTGAGCAAGCGATGATTAACGCTTACTCCTTCTCTGATAGAGAGGCGTATAATTATATTTAGGCACTGGAATTGTCCACAATATTTATCTATGCAAAATATTTTTGAATATCATTTCATTTTTCTTATATTTGATCATATCATTATATCTATTTTACCAAGAAAGATAAATTCTATACCACCCTTACGGAATTCTACTTAAAACGCACCTCCAATGTAGATGCACTTTATCTCCTCAAGAAAAGCAAGCCTAAAGTAGCCATTTAAGCCATCAATTTCTCAGAAGAATGGGCACCACATCATTATGTACCACATGAGGTCAGTTGGAACATATAGGGGCGAACCCTGGCAACCTGCCAGCTGCAGCAATTTATCTCACAGCCCGTCGATATGGTTTGACAATCGTTCGAATATTTTGTGGTGTTTGCTAGCATCGGACTTGTTATCGAAGCCTCGGAGTTCAGATAGCTCTCCGGTTTCTGTTTTTAGTTGGAGACTGGTCGGCACTTGATTTTGAAGTGATGTGTCGTGTCTGATTATTTTAGTTTTTCTGTATATGCTGGTTGGAAGCAAATTGCTCAATATTTTTGTCATTATAACGAATATTTGCGGTTTTACATGATTTTACGAAAAAATTACTGAATTATAGGTTATAAGTAGGGTCAGAATATTATTAGATATAATTTGTTTGATAACTTAGGTGAACTCTAACATATTAGTAATATTTCTTCTTAATACATATGTATATTCGTAATTATAAATTACGTGCCACGTTACACACGTTTGTGCACGATGGACTTCTAAATTAAACTGATTGTAATCTAAATAATATTATATAATAAATATAATCCAACCTGAATTTTGATTATATGTATTATATGAATTAGTTTTTTTTATTAGTCTAAGACACTAATAAAAAAACGCAATATCTAGCCACAGAACAAAAACCTCTCAGGGTAATTATAGTGGCAATATTATTTTATTGCAAATTACTTGTCTATTATTATAACATAAACCTTAACCACAGCCACGTGTAGCCAGCTCTGCTAGTATATTACAATATACTTACCTATCTATTGAAGTATATAAAAAAACCGATTTCTTTTGACCGTTTACTAATTTGACCTATAAAAATCTCCACATACAAGATACATTGACAAGTAAAGCAATTAATCCATCGCTCGCAACGAAAGCCACGAGATTGGCCGCGGGCTATCACAAGCCAGCTGCAGTAGACAGAGGCTGATCGAAACCCGTAAATAATATCTGCAAACGTACTCGAATGTACTTTTTGAAGTTTATTAAGTTTGTGCTGTGACTGTGATTCGGGATTGTGTGGTTTTGTGTTCTAGACTTACCACATTATTATAAAACGTGGTCTTAAAAAAGTGCCAGCTTTAGTACTATATTTAAACCACCATTTCGAACAAAAATAATGGCCTAAACCTAGCACTAAAGCCGGTACTTTTTAAAACCAGGATTTATAATAAGGTTGCTTGAATTTAGATTGCATAAACAAATAGATTCCGCCTAGCCGTTTTGCTCGCGTCCCATGGTAACTACGCCGCGTAACCGCTTAAAATTCAGCAATCTGATACTAAAACAATTTTTCATATCGGACCAGTAGTTTTTGAGATTGGCGCGTTCAGGCAAGGAAACTACTAAAACTTTTCAGCTTTATATAGATTAGTGATAATTTCACAGATTAGGATTAAAATGATTTTATTTTATTAAGACAACCAACTGTTTTAAACATTTTTTAAACCGACTTCCCAAAAAGAAATAAGTTTTTAATTCAACCGCGTATACATAATTATGTAGAGACGCCAGCACATCAAGCTACTACAATCTGACAAACTTCCTTAATAGATTTTCAACTTTATCGCTGAAACATACGGTTCAAAATTGATTGCGAAAATTTGACAGTTTCGGCTAGCCTGATGTGTTGGCGTCTATACATTGATTGTTACCAGAGCTCTGCACAAATGGGCTACTGAGAAAAAAACCCGACGTGCATTAGACAAACCCCAAACCAAATTAAACCCCGTTAACACTATATAGGGTGACTGATAATTAGTGACCGATATTTAAACACGTGATTGTACTCATGGTTACAAACACATTTCCCAAAGAAACTTTTTTTGTTATTTTTTTATCATTACAGCAAAATTCAAATTTCGCGCGCGCAATCGCCCAATCAGCTTTAGCGGCGAGGCGCACGCGTTGTCAGTAATTTTGCTATAACGATAAAAAAAAAGTTTCTTCAGGAAAGTTGTTTGTAATCATGAGTACAATCACGTGTTTAAATATCGGTCACTAATTACCAGTCACCCTATATACATTACACACACTATATTAGACCTCTGCCCAAATGGGCAACTGAGAAAAAAACCCGACGTGCGATTATATCGAAAACCAAACCCACGGTAGAAAGATCTAAAATTAAAATCACCTTTTATTCTGAAACTAATTAAAATTTGATTAAAACACCACACTAGACAAACCCCAAACAAAATTAAACCCTGTTAACACTATAAACATTAAATATTGACAGTATTCTCAATGAAGTCGTAATGAAATACACTGAACACATCTCCCGAGTGCAGTGTATGCAAGACTGGAATCTGCAAGGCTGTTCTCGAACGTTGCACTAACGACCTGAACTATCGGAGATTGCAAGATACATATTATTCTTGAACTACTCGTTTATAGAATTGAGCGTTTTAAAAATGGAAGTTAAAGGAAACGCATATACGCCAGCACATCAAGCTACTGCTGTGAAATTTGTAACCGATTTTCAACTTTATTGCTGAAGCAGGTCAAAGTTGATTGGGTTTGTCAATTTCGGGTAGCTTTATGTGCTGGCGTCTGTACATCAGCAATTCGTAGGGTGTATTAGCAATGAAAAAAAAAATCGACAGATACAACTGCAATCTCTTGGCACCAACTGCCAGAGTAAAGTGATGTTCTTAAACTTTCTTTTTTTTTGCTTTTCAGTCTTTTTAGAAGAAAGTTTTCTTTTCTTATAAAAAGTTTAATCAGTTATTGAAGACTATTGCTGGAAAACCTATAAACTACACGAATTTAACCACGAGCGTATTTTTTTCCTTTTATCGATTGTAACTGTTCACTTAATGTTTTTATTTGTCTCACAATTTAATGTTCCTACGTACAAAGTATATACTTACCTACAATTTATACGAGTATATTAAACAAAAGACAGTTTAATAGTACAACTAAAACATAAGAATCTTTAAGCAAACACGAACTCGATTTCTAGAAAATACAAACACCTAATACACAAACATACAAACTATATAACAATACAGAGCGTGCAAATTATTTTTCTTTCAACTAACATAACTATTTAACATAACTTCTCTTTCATTACCTAATCTTTCCAAATACCACCTAATTTCCAATTTAACCCTTCACACGTCGCGGGCACATACCCGACCGCTTCACAGCTCAGCTCACGAGATCGGCCGTGCCCGCAGTTTGAACGAACCACTCGCCGACTATCTACTAACAAAACTGTCCTTACCACTCTGCTTTACTCTAAAATGACTATTCTATTACTGGCTTAACTGACCGAAGCCTGTTTTTACAGCACCAGGCAGCTGCCCAAACTTTGGTGAGTGAACGTCTAATACAGCACTTCTTATTTCCTTTATTATGCACGGTTCAAACTGCGAGCGAGAGCGAGATTTGATCTGTGCACAGGTATGTTGCCAGTGCACAGATCACGCAAAACATGGCCAGTGCACAGGTCGCAATAAATATGGCCACTGCACAGGTCGCAATAAATATGGCCATTGCACAGGTCGTGATAAATATAACCAGTGCACAGTGCGCAATAAATATGGCCAGTGCACAGGTCGCGATTAATACAGCCAGTGCACAGGTCGCGATAAACGTGCCCAGTGCCCAGGTTGCAAAATTCCAAACAATTTCATTGTACAAACTCTGTTTTACTGATCCATCGGTGGTTGCATGAGGCATCGCTGTCGAATAACTCATCTAAACTTTCAATGGAATTCTAAATAGAACGTTTGCACAGTTAAAGCGATGCGAACCAGAGTGTTGTGAGTTTTAAAGTAAATGAAATACCGTGGTTTCACCCTATGCATTCGCTTGAGTGTTCTCTCGCCTGCATTTTGAACAATTTTAAATTATTTCTTCATAATATTTTGCTTTTATTCAACTTGCATTTCGCTTGACACAAACACATGCATTTTAAATACTACTTTACTCAAATACATTTCACGTTTATGCTTTACGAAAGAAATAGGTAAGGTATTCTTCTTTTTCCATATCTTTTTACTTTTCAATATTTTTATATCCAGACTACAATCATTTCAAAACACAATTGTACAGAAGGTCGAGGGGGAATTTCAATAAATATCAACTACTGCAGAATCTTTTAAAAGCCTAAATTAAAGCTAGATTATTAACGCATTGTAATATTTCATAGAACTCAATTTAAAAATTTCTTTTCAAGCCTCCGTCATCCTTCTGTGCAAAGCCAAGCCAACACTTTTCTGATCACACTACAACAAAATTTAACACTTTTCATTAAAATACTTAATTAAAATGAGGCGTGCATGGCCGTTTGATGAGCTTTATCAGCAGATTATACTTGACCTATAAACCCGGCGTGATTTGACAGATTTTGGCACTCCGCCGAGCATGGCAGAGATTCGCTCTTATATTTTACGGTTGCAAATTATTTTATCTTGTTGAACTTGCATTTCAGGGAGTACAGTAAGTTTCCAACATCGAACATCATAGAAGAATTGTAACAATTCTTCAATACATCGTTACATTGTGCGACCTCAACTAGAACCAAATTATCAGCCTTTTTTTTATAGGAAGTCGTTAAATGAACCCCCTTCCGCAGTAGGACGCAGCTGGAGGGAGTGTCAGTCTAAAAAACCCACTATGTTCCTTGTGGAAGTCTTTGTGTGCCAGGGCTGCGGTAACTCTTGCTAAGAACCCCCAGCCCCGGTCAATGATCAGCTTCAATAACCTGTCTACGAGTAGTTAGCTGTCCCTCGACTTTAAGAAGACCTTACCGGCTGCAGCTGAATTCCAGTGTTTTACATGGAACGATTGCCTATTTAACCCGCTCAATCCAGTTATCAGGTAACCCAATAAATGACACTTGGCACATAAGACATACATATGTACAACCATCAGCTTTAAAAACTTTCGCATTTATAATAATAAAAAGGATTCATTATTTGATTAAAGAGAAAAGGGACTCCTCTTGTACTTGAATGGAATGATCGCATCCAGGCCGATTGTCGGCTACGGTGGCCGTTCTCTTTTATGGAGATCAGCCAGCTGCGCAGGACATATTATAGTGCTCGAGCATTTGCGCAGATACAGGTGCATTCCCTCACTCTCATAGTCCGATGGGACGGCAATCCGACACGACCGGAGAGAGATCAGGCGCAGGACCGACATTTACGTGCTCTCCGATGCACGGGTGAATCAATCACCAACTTCCAGACTCCTTCTTTATGAAAGTTTCTCAAAACCCACAAAGCGAATTCGGCCCGACCCGTTCGGATTTGAACCCGAGATCCCGTGCACAGCAGTCGCGCCTTGCGACCACTAGACCAACGAGGCAGTCAAATTGAATATAGAGAATGGAATATAGTATTATTTTATACATATTACAATAATACTATATTCCATTCAAGTACAGGAATAGTCAACAGTTATTTAGATTATTTATTTTAGACGAAACGATAGTTGCTTACTGATGAATAAAACTTTCGTCCGTGTTATTTTGTACACGAACTATTTCTATTTGTTTATTTTAGTCTGCAGAACCATTAATGTGGACTAGATTTTCATATTGCTGTGTACACTTAACTTCTGCATTTTCCGCTTTGAGTACTGTTCAGTGCTCCGGGATTTGCTACACTTTTCGGCAGAGAATAGTGCTTGACGCATGCGCCTATGTAAATACACCGAGTCAAAATATATGTCCGTTTGCTTTTATTTTTAGTAGAAAATATGTGTGGTATCTCAATTTTGTCGTCATAATCATTATCGGCCTTTGTTTGTTTCCTGAAAATGTTTAACCTCGGCATTATTTAATAAATTATCAACAGGTTATAGTTACTTGCCTACTCGACAAACGATGTAAAACGATGCAATTAAGATAAACCTAAAATCAAGCATCACAATAAAATTTCATATCATTTGATTTTTGTAAAAAATGAAGTATAAATAAAATTCATCATCACCAAGAGCCCTTTTTTGAGCTGCTGGCACAGAAAAGCTCCTCCCACACAGAAAAGGATTGAGCGTTAATCACTACAGTTGCTCAATACGGGTGATTTCAGACTTTATATTCCAGACTTCATCGAAAGGTTTTCCTTCACCTTTAATCAGTCATTGGTATCCAAGGCGAAAACATTGGTACTTACCTGACGTGGAATCGACCCTTCACACTTCATCACTAGGCCACCACGTCTATCTGACATTCACCAAAGAAAAATTCGAGAGTCAAAATACTCTATAACAATTGATCTAGCTAGCCGCAGCTTGCTTAGCCGTCAGGTTTTAATCGGTCACAATAGTGCCGGGTTTGAGCCCGGGTCCCATTCAGAGCTAAACTATATCGTTCAATGTTCAACGTTCTAGCCACTTTCCGCAATCGCTTTGTTAATGGAAATATATAGTAGACGCTGGACTTGGCGGTTTGATTTCAGTATAGAAAAGTTTATACTGAATTCCTTTTAGGTACCAACGTTACCAAATCAAGTTACGACAGTCTGTCAATATCCTAAATAGATTTTCAACTTTATGGCTGAAGTATATGGTTCAAAATTGATTGGGCAAATTTGACAGATTCAAGGCCTAGAAGCTATTTTGTTAATGACTGAAACTATTTTTGTCATCATGTCAATGTTCAAGAGATAAGATATTATACCTTTAACCGAAATTATAGATTAATCATCAAACAATAAGAATTGATTGATCTAATTGTCACCACGTTATAGTCTAGAACCTATCATGAATTCTCTAGATTCCGTCTATGTAGCCTGGGTAATAATGTTACGTACAGACGCCAGCACATCAACCTACCCTAAACTGTCAAATTTTCCCAATCAACTTTGAACCATATCCATCAGCGAGTAAATTGAAAATCTATTATGGAAATTTGTGAGACCACGAGACCAGAGATTATCCTTCCTTCACTCAATATCTTCAAAAGTCTACGCTAGACAACCATTAATCCCATAACAATATCCCTTTTCTATGCCAAATTGCTCAATGCGGCAAAGCATTAGCAAGCTTTCGATCACCGTCGCTATAGCTCGACAACATCAAACGAGGCGTCATCCACAGCTGTTTATAATCACCGAATCGCAAGTCACGCACTTCCTGACGATGATTAATTTAACCTTCTACTAATGGAAGAGGTTCGTATTCTAAGCCTTCACTGAAACTGTTATTTTGTTTGGCTTTGTACAGCGCAGGTGTAAGAGCACTAAATTTTAAACACGTGCCAAACCGACCGCCGATACAGGTGACCTTGGTCGTATCTCCCGTCGGCCGACAGTTCGGCTCAACAGCTCGTTTCAGTCGGCCGTCGCGATGC
Source organism: Heliothis peltigera (assembly GCA_958496145.1). NCBI lineage: Eukaryota > Metazoa > Arthropoda > Insecta > Lepidoptera > Noctuidae > Heliothis > Heliothis peltigera. The sequence continues at coordinate 2,169,026 of OY292338.1, forward strand.
GCTTTTGACCAAGATCGCCCAGTCATTTGACGCCGCCCCTATCTGGTCGGCTGACCACATGGAGAACCAAATAACGGCCGACCAACACAGTTTTCACACCAACTGGACCAAGGTGACCTCTGTCGACGGTTGGTTTGGATTGTGTAGACCTTTTTAAAAAAAAACAATATGAACCATGTATGAACGCTCAATCCTTCTCTGTGGGAGAGGAGGCCTGTGCCCAGCAGTGGGACAAAAAAAAGGCTGTGATGATGATGACCCATGTGTGTGATTCTCTCGCTCCGATCTGGATGTCTAACAGCCGATACTGAAATGCTACTCAATTTTAAGGACTTCTCAAACATCATTCTATCTCTGTCGCTCATAAGTAAATTTTAACATATACCTTAAATAAAAATTAAAACAAAAGCAAAATAAGTATACAGCTTAAACGTTCATACTAGTTGCATAGAAAGTAACTGTTTTTGACAATTCAATTAAATTAACGGAATTTGACTAGTTATCAACTACCGTATCACAAATTGTCAGCATGGCGTTCCCATGAAGGCCGAATTCAAAACCCTCAAAATGGGAAGTCACTTAATACCTTTTGTTCATAACATAATGAGTTTCCACCCCTTCATAAAAAGCGCCAACCCTCCACCCAAAATTGCTAAGACACATTTTTTCAAGTTTCTGGTGATTAACTCATGAATTATGAGGAGTATCTCCGATCCAGTATCCGAGGATACTGACTAATTTAAGAATCCAGAAAGTAATTAATTTATATAAGATATTAAAGCAGTCGTGATGGCCTAGTGGTTAAAGAGCCACCCTCTCAAGTATGAGGGCGTGGGTACGATCCCAGGTCGAGCAAGTACCAATGCAACTTTTCTAAGTTTGTATGTACTTTCTAAGTATATCTTGGACACCAATGACTGTGTTTCGGATGGCACGTTAAACTGTAGATCCCGGCTGTCATTAAACATCCTTGGCAGTCGTTACGGGTAGTCAGAAGCCAGTATGTCTGACGCCAGTCTAACCAAAGGGTATTGGGTTGCCCGGGTAACTGGGTTGAGGAGGCCAGATAGGCAGTCGCTCCTTGTAAACATTGGTACTCAGCCGAACCCGGTTAGACTGGAAGCTGACCCCAACAAAGTTGTGAAAAGGCTCGGGAGATGATGATTAAAGAAGATGATCACAGCTATAAATACTACTTAGTGCCAGTTTCACAGGTTACGGAGCCACTATCTACAAGAGATAAATTCAAAATGAAATTGTATGACATTATCTGCCAGATTGTCTGGAACTTATCAGCAACCTGTGAAACTAGCCCTTAATCGCATAAAATATAAATGTTAAAACCAACTAAATTAAAAATACTATTAGAATCATGCAACAGTGAACTACAGTATCCTATTTTACGGTGCAGTAAAACAAATGAAAGACAACAAAATAAAATTTCATGACAAAAGCTAAAAGAAAATAAGCTTGTTAGAATTGTCACAGGCATCGTCAAACAAAAGCTCGTTCATGTATGAAATGTATTTATTCTGTTGCAACGACTAGTCCCAACGTTTGGAGAATCAGTGAACTGAATCGATACATAGCTCGAATGACTTCGAATCGTCACTGGAATAACAATATCGTTTATGGATGATTCATAGACGCAGGGCACGCGATGGGAACGCGGATGTTCCGAATAGTGCCGATTTATATCGATTTGTAAAGATTAATTTATGTTTGTGGCTTTAAGAATGTTGGAATCTAAAGAAACAAAAAATATTATATATTTAAAAGTATATCGTGAAAACAAATAAGAATATTTAATACTTATTGCGAAAATAAATAAGAAATATGAGTATTACCTGAATAGAGTCTCATAACTAACAGCAAATTTTTATAGATTACTTTAAGCATCAAATAAAAATGTACCAGTCGCTAACCAGTACGGGTCATGCTAATAATAATAAAGATTCATAGATTCCATAAAACTTTTTATATAACTAGGTACATAACAATACAAGTTTCATAAAGTGGAACAAAATAAATCAATCGACATTCATTTCCTCGCGGCGTCGGTCCAACAAAACCTAGCAGGGATCCTATTTGGGCGATCAGGTTTGATGCCAATCGTAGTTTCTTTCAAGCCTCCTACCTCACCGCCACCTAAGCTTGAAGCTTTGTTCTCCGACCTATCTTCTGACACTAACTCTATAACTGCACTTTTACTTCTCCTATCCAACATCTCCTGATGAAGTTCTTCTTCAGAGCTATAATCTTCTTTAGTTTCAGTCATATCTTCTTCCAACTCCTCCAAAGCAGACGTTTTACTTCTAGACATCTGAACTCGAGGCAACAATCGCTTTTCTGATGCCTGTGTATCAGATTTCTTTTCCATTTCACGTATATCCAATTTCTTTTCAATGCATGTAATTCGTTCTAGAATTGTATCTAGTTTGCTCGTATTGCACTTTAGAATTTTCTGCACTGTAGTCATATCGGAGTTGGCATTGCAATTGCTCAGTTCCGATATGCATTCTCTGATTGCGGCCAGGATAGGTGTTTTAATACTGTCACTTAGGAAATGCTTATCTCTTTCGTTCATAAGATGTATTTTAATCTTAGAGTCGCCAGGAGCCTCTGTTGCCAAAGCCTCGAAAGATTCAGAAACAACAATCTTTTGTTTATCATTTTGTTTCTTGGTGTGAGATTTCTCTTTCTTGTGATATTTCTTTTCTGACATTTCAGAAAACGTGCAACATAATGATTGGTTTATATTTAAATCATCTAAAGTGTTGCTTGAGCAATGGCTAACAGACTCCCTGACGCTAAAATTTTCTTTTCGAACCTTTCTATAAGTTTCTATGACCTTTTTAGGTTCTCTTCGTTCGTAAGTCGGCTCCTGATGTTCAAAACTAGTTTCTTGTGGTTTCTTTTCTTTTTTCCTGTGCTTTTTTGTTGATTTTATTGTATAGAATACTGGCAGTTTATCTTCACTTGGTGGCATAACTAATGGTACTAAAGTTTTAGCAAACTTAATAGTATGATCGAGTACAGACTCATTAGTGTTACTAATCTTATATGTTCTATTATTGTTTGAAACTTCAGTATTCTTCTCACTGTTAAACTGTTGACTTTTATCATGTTTGACTTTCTTATCTTTTTTGGGTTTGATTTTTTCCTTTTTAACCTCTTTAGGTTTGTTATCGTCTAAGTATTTCTTGTGGATAAATACGATGGAATTGTATGAGCGCTGATGAGGAAAGTAATTAGCTAGATTCACGCCGTTGATTTCTTTGACGGGGGGCTGCCATTCTGTGAAAGAGTTGGTTTAATGTTGACGTGGAAATAGGTCACTTTATTAAGTCGCTTGATTGAGTGGGAGGTGTAATTTTGTTGCTGATAATTAGGGGGAGTTTTGTAAGCAGTATTTTGACGAGTGGTATATCGTATCTTGGATGATGATACAGATTTGTAAGTTGTTGTTATTACGACGTTTGTTATAAATATTGATGATTTGTCTTAATAGCTTGGTACTATTCTTTCAAAGTCAGATCCGACAAATTATTTTTGACATGTCACAAAAACGTCTTACAGATGGTTTTTTTCCCGGTCGGTAAATATTAATTAAATTGATTAACTGTTAATTACTCACCTGGATCCATGTAAATATATTTGATTTATTTATTAACAATAAGTTTTGGAGTAAATATATATGAAAAGTATTTATTTAAAACTCGCAAGTAAATTGACAAGTCGATATTGACACAAGTAATTTTTCAAATAGTTACGTAATAATGAGTTTCGAAGCATTTTCAATCCAATTCGAATCCAAAAAGGTTTCACTATTTTTGAAAATATCGATTCCTATAACCTAACTATACTTGCATTACGTAGGTATTGAACCAAGTACTTAGCAATCTCACTAACGGCAATTAAGACTATATAGAAACTTTTAATAATACTAATAGGCACCTAAATACTAAAGTCTTTTAAACCCCTATCATTTCACAAACAAACTAAATTATTCTCGGATTAAAACATACAACGGTATCCGACATCCACTCCAATTGCATTTCCCCTCTAAGGGGGAAACGGCACTGTCTACCCTCCTCTCCCCCGTTATGTACTAATTAATATTGATAAAACCCGGCTAGATAGGAACGAGCTGAAAATCACATAACTAGACTGCAATGCAACGCATTTTCGTCCCTATACTGCCAGTTTAAATCCTTGTTTTTATATGGCAACTCTGCGAGTGTAGTACAAGGGAAATTGAACGTTATGGTTCTGAATATAAGGTTAAATGTTCGCTGTGCAGAAATTCTCTTTGTTACAAGCTAGTGCAGAAAATCCCGGGCAGAGCTATGGTGCTAGCTCGAAGCCTCGATTGATCGACATTCGGTCAGTTCATTGCAGCAGTTCGAAGGGATATGACGCGTTTTTCATATGCATCCAAATCTACACTGCAGTTAGATTCTAAATTAATTTTGGGACCTTTGAAAACAACTATAAAGGTGTATACGTGTTTTGATGAACCTGCTGAAGGCTTAGCTGATAAGAAAGGTAGGCTGTTGTTTTTTCTCTTGCACCTTTTTTGTTTGTCTGTCTGTACGTTCTTTTTTTATGAAGAGGAGAGGTCATTGCCCTGCGAGCTTTAAGTCACGAACCAAAGAAACGAATGTTAATAGTCAAGCGACTGCTTTTCAAATGATTCTTCAATACTCTTTAATTATATAATGGCGTATTCCAAAATGTTTAACTTATTGTAACACGCACGCGTCAACATTAGGTAACAAAGCGCAGAAGCAATATTTATTTTTTACTTTTATTTTGAATTAGGAATAAAAACTTTTCATAACGGCGAATATGCATGTAATTTTTTTTATTCACTAAATTAATACACTTTTAGCTGTAATAATAAATATGAAAGAATTATAAAGCTTTAAAACTGCTAATAAGAAAGAGAAGTCCGAGTGTAAAATTTACGTCACAACTACACACTGTAAGGCTGTCATTGAATATAGCGTTTTGGTGAGAGGGACAGGTATACTTGTTTAAAATTGTTATATCTAGTTTGTTTTTCTACTGATTTCGATATTTTTTTCACAGTTAGTATTCTATTTTTGTATATTTATTCATAAACTAGTTAGATTGCAAATATTTTTTTCATGCATATTCCCTATTACTTCAATATCTGTCAAACTTTAGATCCTATTTTGTTTTTGACTCGGTAGATCTGAACCTTAATATTCCATTAAGCTGATAACAAACTAATATAACATTAACAAGATAATAAGGAACTACACAAATTGATACAGCGATCCGCCAAGTTGAACCGCACGCAACTGTGAATCGCAACAGTGACCTTGTCGGTATCACGCGATGTCGATCGTATCCTTTGCAGGAATTAGGTTATTCTAGCGCATATTTCTTCTATTATTTTCAGATTTATCGGAAACATAATATTATGTCTTGAAAGACCTTCAAAGTCATCAAATGACGGATCCCGCTGAGGGTGCAGTTGGAGAAAGTGTCAGACTCTTACTGACTAAAACCCACTATGTTCCTTCTGGAGGTCTTTGTTTGTCTTTGTAACTCTCGCGAACAACGCGCAGCTGCGGCAGGTGTAACTATAGAGCTGCAATATGCTTCGCTAGTTGTGTAAATAAGTACAACTCAATCAGGCTCTCACCATAATTTCAGCTGATATTGGTTTCTCGCTTTTGGAAAATTTGATAATTTAAAACAACAATCTTCATATCAATCACTTGTGATCGTATAAAAGACTTCGGCTCTTAATTATGAAAAAATATCGAAATAACAAGTTTGGTTATCAATACATTTAACTGTACAGAGATTAATGAACTTTTAACCTTATCGCTGAAGCATAAAGTTCAAAGTTGATTAGGAAAATTTGACAATTTCGGGTAGCCTGATGTGCTGGCAATTCAGCATCATTTCTTCCCTATAAAAACAAGAAAACGTTCCCGATTTCCGATTCCTACTAGTTTCGTCCGTCAAGTCATAAGATTTGTCTTCCTAAAAGCACGACTCAATGTCGAATAGTGGAATGTCGCTGCCTCCGTCCTAATTCCGCCTACCGGCATTATCAACTCTATCCGCCAGTGTCTCTATTAGCGAGAGTGCCTCTCCTTTTTCTGAAGCTCAGACCTTTAGGCTTTCATAAAGAGTATATTAGGTTGCTAATGCTTGACTCATATGAGTAGATCAATAAAACATGAAATCTATAAAGTCAAAATAGTTTTTGAAAGAATCTAAACCCAAAACCTTCTGTATACAGGGTTACTGGGTAAGTCGACCTAGATCCTTTAAGGGCGTGTACTACCCATCTTTCCTGACTTATTTCACTATGAAACACCCTACCCCAAACCTAACCGTTTTCGGAATAAACGAATTTTAGGTTTTATTATAAAAAATGCCGATTTTCTTCCATTAAATATGGTATTTGAAAATTGGTACGCCTTATTATTATTATTTTTTATTTTTTACATGCCGGTTGAGAAGCTCCATGAATTTAGTAACCAAAATCCTACGTAAGTTAAGTAAATACATTGTTCTGGACGATTGAAAGTTCAAAAAGTTATTTAAAAAAAATACAATTTACTTTTCTCTAAAGGATATTTAAAAAAATTGTATCGCAGACGTTCGGCAGATATGCCTAAAAACATCTACGTTTCATCAGCTATCCAACAAGGTATAACAATCTAGGGACAGTTAAAAGAAGTCTTATTTAAATTCGTAGAAAAAAACTTCCGGTAGCAACTCTATCGGTCTCTCGCCTATTGGGTGCTAGTGAGAAATATGAATATCCAGGTTTGGAGTTGCTTAGAAACAATTGGTTGTTTGTTGTTAAGCAACTCCAAGCAAGCAAGTTGCTTAGAACGACTTCCTGAGAGGAGACCTCAATGATTTGATGGATGATTTGCCACTGAACCTAATTAGGAACATGTGGTTCCAGTATGATGGCTGCCCTGCACATTTCCGAAGAAGTGTCAGAGATTGGTTGGGAACAACTTATCCTCATAAATGGATAGGACGAGGTGGGCCTTTACCCTGGCCAGCCAGAAGTCCGGACTTGACCCCCATGGATTTTTATGTATGGGGCGAAAACCAATTGCGTCTGTCGAAGAATTGACAGACAGAATAATCAACGCGGCAAACGAAATTAGAAGAACATTGACCACTGGTGTAGTAAAAACTGGGCTTCGCAGAAGAATGCGAAGATGTGTACAAAACAGAGGCGGACATGTTGAACACGAACTTTAATCCAGGACGTTAATTAATGTTATTTTGTACAAACTGACCTGGTGTTTTGTTTTCGTTTCTAGGGCCAGCCAAAGAATAAGATTTGGCTCAATTAGCGTAATTAGTTTACGTCCACTATCGCCTACGAAACGAATTTTTTTTTACCACTTTAAATAAGACCCTATATTGTTATACCTTGTTGGATAGCTGATGAAACGTAGATGTTTTTGGGCATATCTGCCGAACGAATATCTGCGATACATTTTTTTTTAAATATCCTTTAGAGAAATGTAAATTGTAATTTTTTTTAGTAACTTTTTGAACTTTCAATCGTCCAGAACAATGTATTTAGTTAACTTACGTAGGATTTTGGTTACTAAATTCATGGAGCTTCTCAACCGGCATGTAAAAAATAAAAAATAATAATAATAACGCGTACCAATTTTGAAATACCATATTTAATGGAAAAAAATCGGTATTTGTTATAATAAAAATTAAAATTCGTTTATTTCCAAAACGGTTAGGTTTGGGGTATGGTGTTTCATAGTGAAATCAGTCAGGAAAGATGGGTAGTACACGCCCTTAAAGGATCTAGGTCGACTTACCCAGTAACCCTGTATATCTAGCTAAGGTAACCACGCCTGACTGCCGAGTTAAGGGTACTGAGTTCGATTCCCCGCACGGTCGATATTTGTGTGATGAGCATGCTTGTTGGATGTGGTCTGGGTGTTATAATATGTATTTATAAATACATATATGTCAAGTGTATGTAGTTTATCAGTTCTGTTGGCACCCATAACACAAGCTAGCTTACCATGGGGCTAACCGACCGAGTGTGAAAAAGGTGTCCCGATATCCCCATATAGGTATTTAAAAAAAAAAACAACAACAATATCAGTATCCCAGACCTGTAACAGACAGGTACAGTCGCCAATAGCCGCATTGATTCGCAATACAAATACATAGACAGTTGATTACCAACTATCCCCCTCCAGCTAGACATATATGCCCCCTTATGTGTCTGTTGGACACAAAACCTATATATGTACCCCGTTGTATGAATACATGCAGGTTCGGTTGCAATAGTTTGGGAGTGAACCGGATCGTGCTAGTAGCTCTTTTGTTTCGAATTTTTGTTCGCATTTTCTGTTAGTAATTGCTGTCTAATCCAGGCACGATGTGAGTTTGTTTTTTTTCTAATGTCTTCAAAGAATTGACGAAATCATGTCGGTATGAATGCTTGTCCGTAATTTAAAAAAGAAGAAATACGTTGAACTAATTAATTATTATTCTATTTTATATTTTAATATAATTCCTAGACGCTTAAACAATACAGGCTGTAAGTGATAGTCCTCCGCAGACTGATGCGGTGAGTTCAGTATACAATACTATCAAGAATGGTTCATGAAATTGTTTCAGTAACTTTATAGAAATCCAATAAAACTTCTTTGTTCTAAAACCTCACAAAAAGTATAAAGCTCACGGGTCAATTCTTACAATTACTTCAACATCCATTGCTGATTTTTTTTACTAGCGGTACTATTTAAAAAAATGTAAGTGCTGCGTACAAATAATGTAATTTTGCATTGAATGAAACAACAGCAACGTTGTTTTTTGCAACAAAAAATAAATGAGTAAATTGCAGAAATAAAAATTAACTGTGAAAGGTAAATAAAAAAAAACCTAAGAAAAATTACAGTTGAATATGATTCAAAATAAGGAGCTGAATGCACCCCATCAGTCTGCGGAGAGCTGTCCCTTACACCCTGTATAAAACCCATTCCCATCTTTATAAAAACGTTGAATTTAATAAGATGTAATTAAAACCGTGGCCAAATATTTAATAAGTCATACAAGCGCGTGAACTCATGACCAATTCCTACATTCCTCACCCGCAAACCGCAAATGTTGCCAGCAAAATAAAATTCACAATTGTAAATGGAATTTCCTCACCTGGCAAGGGAAACGAGGTGAGCCTCTGTTTAAATAATAAATAGGAGGGGTGTTGAGCCGTGACAGTTGCGCCATCTGTCGTCACTTGTCAGTTGGCACCTCCTTAATCATTAAGGAGTTCTCACCAGCTTTTAAACGCGTCGGTAGTTTGTGTATTAAATATTTGTATGTTTATACAGTAATAGTGTAGGAATTATGATATAGGGCCTGTTTCACCGCCTACGAATTAGTTTCAGTTAGTTTATTTGGTAGATAATTTCATACAAATTCTGTTCCATTTTTTAATTTATCCGGTAGATAGTGGCTATCTGTACTTTGTGAAATTGGCCCTAAGTATCATACAATCAAGATTTTTCAACTCGAATTCCTAATTTATAATGTACTAGCGGTCGCCCGCGGCTCCGCCCGCGTGGATGTCGGTTTTCGCGACAAAAAGTAGTCTATGTGTTATTCTGATGTATAAGCTATATTGTGGTAAAGTTTCATTCAAAATCCATTCAGTAGTTTTTACGTGAAAGAGTAACAAACATCCATACATCCATACTTACAAACTTTCGCCTTTATAATAGTAGTAGGACTAATCTCCAATTTATATTGATGTCAGTATTGGTAACAAACATTAATGTGCCGAATGGCAAAGTATGACTAACTTAAATACTTTTTTAAACTATTGTATATTTCAAAAATTATATTCAATTCTATGCAAAAGTTACTTTAGTTAAAATAACATCAAAATCAAAAAGGAAAACACTATAATGTACACTCGAAATAAAACATGTCTTAATTACCTAAATTTATATGTAACAAAAACCGTTATTTCTATCAAATCCGAGTCAAATTACCGAATAATTCCCTCGGCGGTGCTTTACGACGATTAAATTAACTTTCATAGCGTATATATACGTGTACACGTATATATACGGTATATACGGTATTTATTATGTACATGTACGGAAATACGTTACGTTGGGCAATTAATCACCTCTTGGCTAGTATTCGCTTTCGTGTACAGCTGCGTACAAAACGCATTAAGGCTTCTTTAAAAACTTTTAAATTATGGTTAGAAATTAATCATATGGAATATGTGACACAATAGGGTGGTTGACAACTAGTCAAATTCATCTGTGAAAAACAAAGTATCAATATAAAATTCAAATAGTTTTTCCTTCAAAACGATAAATGAAAGAGACATTATTTCAAGATGCTTTACCAAATTAATATCATTAAGGGCCAGTTTCATCGGTTACAGATAAGTTCCAGATAATTTATCTGGTAGATAGTGGCCATCAATAACCGGTGAAACTGGCCCTAAGTATTTTATTTTTGACCTACTCGATTACCCATTTTCGGGATATTAAATGCCAGTAATTGTTCTGTATTTCACGTTCATATCATAAATCCAATTTTTGCGTGTTATGAACAAAAAATACCATCTAACAAACTACTAAATTTCTTAAAGGTATAAGAAAACCCAATTTCACTTACGTATACGACTGTACCACAATGTTTAACAAAAGCGAAAAATTTTGCCCTTTCGTGTTTATACCCTTTATTTTGATTTCTTTATAAGGTTCGAGCAAATTGTAGGTAATAAAATGGAGTCAACATGATTTATTACAGTTTTAGTTCATCATCATCATCATCTCAGCCATAGGACGTCCACTGCTGAACATAGGCCTACCCTTTAGATCTCCACACATACCTGTTGGAAGCGACCTGCATCCAGCATCTTCCGACATACCTCAGTGCCTCAAGACGAAAGTCTTCAACCAATGTGTGTTACCAGTGATGACTTACAGTTTTATTAAGGTACTTAAAATTTTAACCAGGTATTGTTTGGGTATCTCGTCACTTTAGCAGTCGCATGGCGCGACTGCTGAGCACGGGGTTCGATACCCCAGACGAAATTTCTTTGTGAGTTTTAAGAAATTATCACAAAAGCCCGGTGTCATGAATTGAACCTCTTTTGCAATCGTTACGTCAGAAGCCGTAATCTGACAACCAGTCTTATCAAAGAGCATCAGGTTGCCAAGGTAACTGGAGATCAGATAAGCAGTTGCTCCATATTGAACACTGATTCTATATGTCTGGGAAAAGGCTAGACAAATCATATATACAGACGGCTACACATCAAGCTAAAATACAAAAGCAGTTTGTCGTATTCGCTTTATGTGGTCTTTCTTCAAATTGAATGGTCAGTTTATACTAGCTTTTGTATAGCTTGATAATATGCTGCCGCATGTACTACAAAAGGGTGTCAGCGCGCACCTCTGAGGCGATGCACGGGATAGTTCAACACCTCACTACTCCGTGCAGAAGCGGCCAGCACTAGAGCGGGGCTGCCGAGAAATTTCGATTCCCGCGGCCCCGCGCGCACGTGCGGGGAGACGCCAGGGTGGTTGTAGCCGGTAAGAGTCCGGCACGCCCCTCCGCCTCTCCCCAGGCGGAGGATAGACCATGAGGATTTACCCCCGAGAAAAAAATGTACTAAAAAAGGCAGCTAAGTATGTCAAATAAAACCAGTAGGTACCTAAATATATTTGCACTCTGTCCCACAAACTTCGAGATTTAGATACAAAAATATTTGAAAAACCTTTTGTTTTTCGTATCCAAAATATCAGAAAACAAACGAAATCCCATACTTAGCGGACAAAACCCGGACAGTTGTCACTTTAACGGTGGGATATAAAAATGGCAGCTCTCCCTGAGATAAGACGGACAACACAGAAGAGAAAATATCAGAAGGTCAATTTCTTATTTAATAACTACATTATATCATAACTTGTTACATTAAGTTTGATTGTGGTTTAGAAAGGCTTATCAAATTATATTCAAATTTAATTGTATATAGTTTGATAAGCCTTAAATAAACTTGAATTTTCAAGTTAATTTTCTAGATACATAAATCCTTAGCGAGAAAACTTAATGATAATATGTTTTTTAGCGAAAAAAAACAGACTCCCGGGAAGTGTTTATCCGGCATTGAACGCAAATTAAAAATTATTTTAATAATTCTTGCCTAAAAATAATATTTTCGGACGTCAAACATTCGCGAGACAGCCCCCAAAACACCCAATATTCACCACTTCCAATGTGTTTTTGCTGGAAAGAAGGTAGTTTTAAAAAATGATTCAAATACCCCAGATTCTCATTTCAATACTATTGAATAAAATTTGCATAGTTCCTTAGCTATGATGCAAATAGCTATGAAATTAATTTATGGTGTGGTCCAGTCTTCACTATTATACATAGCTTAACACTATTTGACCATTTTGCACCAAGTTACAGCTTATTTAACAATCTTAATGAAGTGTTCACTAAGTAACTGAATACCTCTGTCAATCCTTTTAATCTTCCCGGAACAACTATCAAAGATGTGATGGCAGCCAGAACTAAATGGCTTAACGGCCTATTCTCTAAGGTATGGAGGGGACCGGGATCATTGTCCGATCTGGGTATACTATTGCCTATTGTAGGGCGCGACTATCATATATATATTTATTGAGTCAATTTAAAGTTTAAATATATATTGGTTGTACAGTGGCCAGCACATCAAGCTACTTCAATCTGTCAAATTGTCTTAATAGATTTTCAACTATATCGCTGATGCGTATGATTTAAAGTTGATTGGCAAAATTTTACAGTTTCAGGTACCTGGATGTATGGGCGTCAGTACTTTATATTTCTAATATTCTATTTACAATGTTAGCTTACCGATAGATAACGTCAGCATCAGCTCTCACTGGAAATTAATCTCTTATAGATTTATAGCATTAGGCTCATAATTTCCATTATTTATTTTGTCGGGTCCAATCATTGTCTTTCTATTACTAGTTCTTCTATCTATCTTTTGACTTGTCTATAATACATAAATGAATGTTCTTTTCTTTTATCTTCTATAGGCGAAATTTTATTGCTTATTGCTCAAACAGCTGAACCAATTTTGATATACATACCCTCTAAATTACACACGCTGTAGGAACATTTAACTTAGATAACAATAAATCCTCTAAAGAAGAATCATGATAAACCATATCCATCTTGCTTGCTGTACATAAAATCATATTTTTTGTTCATCATTTTTGTGCGAAGTGGTCCTTTTACGGCTCTCTTGTCTTCTGACTCCTGAATACCGTCATTCGTAAGGATTTTACGGCGGCTCCTGACCCCGTGCTTGGGTCCCACAAATGATGCAATAAATAACGGTTTTTCTCTACTTTTTGGTGCGGTTTTTGTGTTTTCACGCAACGAGGCTTGAGAAATTGATTTGTTTCTTAGAATTTTAGAGGCACATGTCGGTGCTCTGATGTTTTTAAATCATTTTTTGATTCAAATTTTCTGTTTTTTTTTTCCTTTTAATTCCACTTTTTATCGTCCCACTGCTGAGACCAAGCGTCCTCGTCCGTCGTTACACTGAGAAGGAATGAGCGTTGACCACCACGCTTACTCATTGCGGGTTAGCGGTTTCAGACTTTTAATTCCAAGTCTCCTCAAGATGTATTCCTTTACCATTGGTGTCCAAAATATACTTAGAAAGTACATAGAACTTAGAAAAGTTGCATTGGTACTTACCTGGAATCGAATTCACGCACTTATACTTGATAGGCTTGTGCTTTAACCACTAGGCCACCAAGACCTCTACGAGAAATAAAATGACACAACCAATTTTAATTCAAACTTCTCACCAGTATATCTCTTCCACGGCGTCTACTCAAATGACTTTTTATAAGCTCCCATTTAAATACGTCTTTCCGTTCGTAAATAACATAACATACTGCATATAATAATTGATTACAGTAACGTAATTGGTTGTCAGTGTTCGTGACAAATGGCTGGCTACAAGTACGGTTTCGTGTTCCGTCAATTACGGTATTCCTTCAATTAATAGCTATCGAAGCTGCAAAGCTATTAAACAATGATCATGATGTATTGTATTGAATTGGAGGGGCTCGTGGCTAAGTAACAGCCGATCGGTCATAAGTTTGTTCTGCGTGGTTATAAGGTTAAGCCCGGCCATACATGGACGGCTCAAGCAGTTAGCGGCTGAGCGATTTACACGTACTTTATTTTATTGACTGCTCGAGCTGTGGCTACCGTTACGGGTAGTCAGAAGCCAAAATGTCTGACATAGCTTGGAAAAGGTTAGGCAGATGATGTAGTGTGTTGAATTAAGGTTGAAGGAATAGGTACGCCAACCCGCATTGAGCAAGCGTGGTGATTAACACTCAATCCTTCTCCGTGGGAGAGGAGGCCTGTGCCCAGCAGTGGGAAGATAAAAAGGCTGTGATGATGATGATGATGATGAATAGGTAAGCTCACAGTTATATATTTTGTTATAGCTAGCGAGTGAAACAATAGTTGGAGCTATTAGTATCATTAGCTTATTCCACCTGAAAAGACCTTCACAATACCGAATGCCATGAAGATTAATCAAAATAATGTGGCGGCTATTTCAGACTTATGACCTCTTGGTTTCCTTTCCAGAGTTTTCTTTATACGTTAATCATTTCAATTAATCTTATCTAAATATATATAAATTATGTGCCGTGTTGTTTGTGCCTGATGGACTTCTAAATTTCTTAACCGATTTTAATAAAATGTGCCCACCGTGTGATAGGTACCATGTGATCCAACCTGAAAGATAGGATAGCTTACAACTTAATTTATAGTCTCAATATTATTTTATTGCAAATTATTTGTCTATCAAATTATAACAAAAATCTTAACCACATAATAGTCCTTACTCATTCACACAACGTCATCTAGTCCCAAACTAAGCAGAGCTTGTACTATGGGTACTGGACAACTGATAAACATACTTATATACTTTTCTTTTGTAAATACATACATAGAAACACCCAGACTAAATTAAACACCTGTATTCATGCACACAGATGTTTGACTTATACGGGAATCGAACCCGAACACTGTGCAATCTGGTCGTTAAACACAGTAACGCGAGGCCGGTTCTGCTAGTAGAAGTACATTTTTGGTCAAGATCAGGTGCCTTCTCTAGCCTTAATAACTATGATATGAAGCAGTCTGAAAATCCTCCCGATAATAAATCTGTAATCAATTATGTTGACCGTAGCTTTACCAATCAATTGCAGGGATTAACAAAAATGGCATACTATTCCAAAAAAAAAATTAAAACAAACGCAAGACACACTTAAAACACTTTACATTGCAACTCGATAACCAGCTCTCTGCGAAGACCATCAGCTCACTTATGTAACACTCCAGCCGTTCCAATTTGAATTCTGTAACCTCCTAGCTAAGGGTCAATTTGCGTTGTCACAATTGTGCCCTACAACACGAAATGAAAACTGGAGTGGCCAAAGTTTCAGAATTGGGTCGCCGGAGCGATTTAAAAATCAGCACAAGAGAATTATTTATTTTATATTTATTTGTACAACCGGTTAGAGGCTATCACGTTTACTCGGGCTATCGCTGAAAATCAGCGTTGGGGCTCTTTCTTGCATGGGGTTTGCAGCATTCTGCTGAGGGTTCGTTTCATGCGTTAGTGGCGTATAAGTCTGTTCCTCTTCTTGTATTTTTTTTTATTTATGTTAACATGCGTCTTTTCTTGGCAATTAAACGCATTTTATTTATTTATTTATTTAATACTTCTTGCACTCAATGTACAATGGCGGACTTAACGCCTTTGGCGTTCTCTACCAGTCTACCTTTGGGTGGTGAAGAATTTTCTTTCTTTCTTAAACGTATTTTATGATTTAAGTTATTAATATATACTATGCTTTAATTTATCGGATTTACTTCGGGTTTTATACTACATCATGAACTCAAACACAGGTCTTGATGTGTTTGCAGATGAATGGTAGGTGATAATGTCAGAATGTTTTTTTTTTTTGTGAAAAGGATGCGGGACTGCGTTAAAATTAGGTTAAATTAAATAGTGAGTGTTATTGGCTTCGGCCGTTTTATTTAAATAAATAAATATAAATAATGGCATATCTACTGCATTCCGTATTGACAATAAACTAAAATATATTATCGTATGCTGAACTCGCTAAGCTTTGCGCTGATTATTTACTTCAGTTGTTCAAATCACGTATCTTGGTAACAGATATTTTCTATTTTTATTTCCAAATCATCTTGGGCGAAAGTGATTTCCTTTAAGCTTTCTGTCAGATCAGAGGAACCTTCGAGAGCCCTAGAGAGTACCTGCAAAGGTATCTTTCTTATTTGTAAAAATTTCAAGGGGATGAGAAAATAATCCGTGCTTTTATAAAAGACTTGAAAACCATACCTTAGGAATTTTAGGCTTGAGTACTGAAGAGAACCCTTAGCTTGGTTTCTGGTGCTGGTAAATGTAAGGATATTTTGTATTTTGATGGGTATTTGATTTTACTGTACTTTTGCCTGTAGCTCTCATTGTCAGACGTTTTTGCTTAGAAGTGCGTTTAAGCAAAACGAGCGAATATTTAATACTTCGTCAGTGGTTCCACTTGCATTCCGGTGGAAATACTCTACTCCGCGCTACCGGATAAAAATAAGCCTTTTTTGAGGGGGGAAATCATTAAATGACCCCCGAAGGTGCAGCTAGAGGGACTCAGACTCTTACTGACTAAAACCCACTATGTTCCTTCTGCAGGTCCCTATGTGTCAGGGACGCGGTAACTCTTGCAAACGGCCCACAGCCCCAGCAGACAAAAAGGAGCCTTCCTCGATAAATAAGCTACGTAACTATAAAACATTTTTTCAAATCGGACCAGTAGTTCCTAAGATCAGCGCATTCAAGCTAAAGTTCCAAGAGGGACTACTTTTTATAAAGTCTTAACTACAACGCATTGCATTGGTGATGGCTGCGGAACCAATATCCCTGGTTGCGAAATATGTATACGCCTTCAGCAGGCTTAGCATGGCAACCATAGGAACAAGTTTTGTTTACCGGAGATTGGATATAACGACAGAAAAGTGACAGATTGACGTAAGATTTCTTTTGACATTTTTTGAAGTGATTTTTCTTTTCTTCGATTGACATAAGGCTACAAGTGATTATATGCGAGTTCACAGGTCGCGCCATGCTCGGGCAGAAGACACTTAGACATGTTGATATTGACAGAAAGAGCTTTGTCTTTTCTTGACAGAATAGATATAAAATCGCCATGCTAAGCCTGCAGATATGTGCTCAGAAAGTTCAAGAAGAATCAAGGCTACAGAATTTTGTTTAAATCACCCCTTATTCCATATACGTTTCAAAAAAAAATAACGCAAATACTTCTATTAATCTTCGCAACACAAAGTAAGAATTATTTAACAAAAATGAAGACAGTAACCAGATTAAAGCCAAGTAAAGTAGCGCTATAACTTAACCAGTCTCTCTATTCACTTACTTTATCTCCCCAGCGTCATAACTTTAGTAGTAAGCAACCATTAAATAACTTGTCAACTTACACTGCAGCTCTATTAACGAGGTTAGCTTTTAACCGAGATTATAGGTTTAACTGTTGCTAGATAACTGGGTAGTTTAAATGTGTGTAATTAACGTTATTATATATACTACGTCAGTACATACCTGTTAGATAAATTATGAGAATTTTGCAAATCGTATAATGTATAGCAAGTGGAACATTTTATCATTTTTACGCGTCAATTTAAATTCATTTCTTACCTGAATTAACCTGACTCTATGGTTGAGGCCTTTTGGAGACATTTGCGATGTAAACCTTAGTCGGCCGATAATTCTTAATCGGCCGATAGACCTAAATTAGTATTGAGATGCATATTACCAAACTAGCTGTCCCCAGCGGTTTCACCCGCATCTTTGGTTACTACTCCGTGTATCTTAGCGTGATGGCATATAGCCTATAGCCTTTAAATCGAACCAGTAGTTCCTGAGATTAGCGCGTTCAAACAAACAAACAAACTCTTCAGCTTTATAATAGATATATGTAGATAAGCCAGGAAATGATAAATGACTTAAGCAATGCAAAATCCAATGGGAGAAAAGGACAGTGCTACACGTCATGCATAGCTCCATCCCGCTTTATGGATCACTTTAATAAGCCCTAATACGTATCTGTACTGTGGTTGTCACCCACTTTTGGTCGCATTACTGTAACGAGGAGTAAATTGCTCTAATTAAAAAATATGTCAGTATTGTGTAAATGCGGAACAATTTTCGGACGTAAACGTAGGAATTGTATGTCAGTTGGTATATTAACGGACGTAGATTTATTATACATATGTATATTATAATTGGGTTTAGTATTTATAATAAAAGTTAAAGTCGTGGTGGCCTAGTGATTAAAGAGCCAACCTCTCAAGTGTGAGGGCGTGGGTTCGATTCCAGGTCGGGCAAGTACCAATGCACTTTTCTAAGTTTGTATGTACTTTCTAAGTATATCTTGGACACCAATGACTGTGTTTCGGATGGCACGTTAAATTGTAGATCCCGGCTGTCATTGAACATCCTTGACCGTCGTTACGGATAGTTAGAAGCCAGTAAGTCTGACGCCAGTCTAACCAAGGGGTATTGGGTTGCCGGGGTAACTGGGTTGAGTAGATCAGATAGGCAGTCGCTCCTTGTAAAACACTGGTACTTAGTGAAATCCGGTTAGACTGGAAGCCGACCCCAACATAGTTGGGAAAAGGCTCGGGAGATGATGATGATACAAAAACTAATAAGTCTGTCTGTAGCTATCCCCTCGAAAATGCCTTACTAAATACGACCAACCTCAACAAAGTGTTCATACCAAGGACAAAGGTCATCGACCTCACCGTAGTTTACCTTCAAAAATAATTCCCTGAAGTTATAAAGTTTCTATAAACAAACATAAAGGCACAGATTACTCTTACAGGAGCGGGCTTTAGAGACTGCTATAAAATGTATATCTCGTTTTGTCGGGTAATACCCCCGACTGTAGTTACTTCATTATTCTCCGGGGAGGCGCAACTTACACCAGTATTCGCGGCAATGTGTGGAGATGAATAGCTTAATTTTAGGTTACTATAAGTTTCTTGTGGGTTTACTTGCGTAGTAGCTTTTTTATGAAGCTAGGTACAAAAATGTATACGGTGTTACAAGACTTCAAATCTATGTATACTACTGGAAAATGGTTATGTATGCATGGTTGGTACATGGTTGGGAAAAGGCTCGGGAAATGATGATGATGATATAATAGGTGCCTGCAGACCCAGCCACGCGTTGCTGTGGCTAAGTGTTTTGTTATAGTAATAGATAATAATTGGCAATAACATAATATTGTGGCTGTAAATTTGTATGTCAGCTATGCTAATCTTTCAAGTTATGTAAATAAATACGAAAATACAACACTTTAAAATTTCGTGTTACGTCACTTTTAGGCATCTATTTTACTAAAACGAGACGTCACTATCTCCCACCCTCAAACTTTAGCCCGTTATATACCTATATGGCGTCAAAAAATTCTTCCTCATCGCTGCCCGCCGGTAGTGTACCCAAAAGGCTGGCAGCATTGCCACGTTGTATGGCAATGCTTAATCGTTGGCCGAAATAAAAGCCAGCCCTTGGGTCGCGGGAAGTGTCAGCGAGTCTCTTGGAAATATCTTTCAAGTTGGATCAAATTGCACACGGTATACAAATTTTATTTAAATCGGTTAAGTAGTTTAGAAGTCCATGGCGCACAGAAAACGTGACACGTAATTTATATATTGTTAAGATATAAAATAAAGTCGTGTTAGATACAGTATTTATAACTTAAGAAGGGCTAGAAAGAAGGGAAGAAGCTTAGAACCGTGATATAGACATAGGGTTTATAGACCTTTTATTCCCATTACAAGAACGGAAAGAAGCAAATACGGTATACCTCATTTCATATTTACAAAGACCTCACATAATATAATAACAAAAACATTGTACCATCAGAGAGTTAAGTTTTTCCTTTTTATGATTGCTCTCGTAATTTAGAACAAATTAATTAAATTTTATCAGAAACGGTTATTATATAATTGTTATGGACAACATAACAGCAAATTGTTTCACTGCAGATATAATATGGAAATGAAATGATCCCGTGAACGGGTCATTCAATTTAGTTATTTTAATGTTATCTTATATCGCAGAGACCGGGAATAAAATATTTAACTGAGTGAAATAAATAATTTATTTATGTCTCGCTATATACTTACGTACCTTTATGATGTTCAACTTTTTATTTATTCACATAAATATTTACAAATAAAATATAAATTAATATATATGCAAGTAAAAAAGAAAAAAAACACCTTATTAATATATTGCGTCAAAAAAATTCTCCTCATCGCTGGCCGACGAGAGTGTACCCAAAAGGCTGGCAGCATTGCCACGTTGTATTTCATGATGTTATTTAGAAATTCCGTTATTTAAGTTAATTCAGCAATTGAGTTTGACAATTATTTTTTTTGTAAATTATCCTCGGTTTTAGATTATTGCGACTTTCTTTCAAAATGGAAACGAAGTAATTATTTTTGTTCTGTAGTTTGCATACAGAAATTCAAGCAAGAATGAATAATTTAGAATATATACATACAATAGTTAATACGTTGCAATGTACTAAACTTTTCTCTTAAATTTTTCTATCTGATAATTACTATTAAAAATTGCTGTAGTGTATAGGGTTACTGGGTAAGTCGACCTAGATCCGTTAAGGGCGTGCAGTACCCATCTTTTCTGACTGATTTCACTATGAAACACCCTACCCCAAACCTAACCGTTTTCGAAATAAACGAATGTTAATTTTTATTATAAAAAATGCCGATTTTTTACCATTAAATATGGTATTTCAAAATTAGTATGCTTAATTTTTATTATTTTTTATTTTTTACATGCTGGTTAAGATGCTCCATGAACTTAGTAACCAAAATCCTACGTAAGTTAACTAAATACATTGTTCTGGACGATTGAAAGTTCAAAAAGTTATTTAAAAAAATTACAGTTTACATTTCTCTAAAGGATATTAAAAAAAAGTTGTATGGCAGACGTTCGGCAGATATGCCTAAAAACATCTACGTTTCATCAGCTATCCAACAAGGTATAACAATCTAGGGTCTTATTTAAACTCGTAAAAAAAATCTTAATTTCATAGGCGATAGTGGACGTAAACTAATTACGCGAATTGATTATTCTTTGGCTGGCCCTAGAAACTAAAACAAAACAGCAGGCCAGTTTGTACAAAATAACATTCATAAACGTCCTAGATTAAAGTTCGTGTTCAACATGTCCGCCTCTGTTTTGTACACATCTTCGCATTCTTCTGCGAAGCCCAGTTTTTATTACTCCAGTGGTCAATGTTCTTCTAATTTCGTTTGCGTTGATTATTCTGCCTTTCAATTCTTCGACAGACGCGATTGGCTTTATCTCGCTGTAGACGAGACTCTTCATGTGCCGCCACACATAAAAATCCATGGGGGTCAAATCCGGACTTCTGGCTGGTCAGGGTAAAAGCCCACCTCGTTCTATCCATTCATGAGGATAAGTTGTGCCCAGCCAATGTCTGACACTTCTTCGGAAATGTGCAGGGCAGCCATCATGCTGGAACCACATGTCCCTAATTAGATTCAGTGGCAAATCATTAAAAATCAGGCGAAATCCAATCGCGTCTGTCGAAGAATTGAAAGGCAGAATAATCAACGCAAACGAAATTAGAAGAACATTGACCACTGGAGTAATAAAAACTGGGCTTCGCAGAAGAATGCGAAGATGTGTACAAAACAGAGGCGGACATGTTGAACACGAACTTTAATCTAGGACGTTTATGAATGTTATTTTGTACAAACTGGCCTGCTGTTTTGTTTTAGTTTCTAGGGCCAGCCAAAGAATAATCAATTCGCGTAATTAGTTTACGTCCACTATCGCCTATAAAATTAAGATTTTTTTTACGAGTTTAAATAAGACCCTAGATTGTTATACCTTGTTGGATAGCTGATGAAACGTAGATGTTTTTAGGCATATCTGCCGAACGTCTGCCATACAACTTTTTTTAATATCCTTTAGAGAAATGTAAACTGTAATTTTTTTAAATAACTTTTTGAACTTTCAATCGTCCAGAACAATGTATTTAGTTAACTTACGTAGGATTTTGTTTACTAAGTTCATGGAGCATCTTAACCAGCATGTAAAAAATAAAAAATAATAATAATTAAGCATACTAATTTTGAAATACCATATTTAATGGTAAAAAATCGGCATTTTTTATAATAAAAATTAACATTCGTTTATTTCGAAAACGGTTAGGTTTGGGGTAGGGTGTTTCATAGTGAAATCAGTCAGAAAAGATGGGTACTGCACGCCCTTAACGGATCTAGGTCGACTTACCCAGTAACCCTGTATAGGCTATGGTTTATTCTATTCACGTACAAAATCATAATAAATATACCGTATCCTACTTAATACCTATAAAAATTAGACGGCATAAGTTGCCAACCTAGACGACCAGATGTCGTGGTGGTTAGAGAACCTGCCTGCCAAGCTATAGGTCGCGGGTTCGATTCCCGCAGAAGTCAAACATTTGTGTGAATGAACATAGGCGTTTGACTTGGTCTGGGTGTTTCTATGTATAATATGTATGTATTTACAAAAGAAAAGTATATAAGTATGTTTATCAGTTGTCTAGTACCCATAGTACAAGCTCTGCTTAGTTAGTCATAGTCATAGTCATTTATTGCAATCATGTAGTTTACAAGTTCTTATATATAATTATAGTACATACATGACCCTGTTAGGGCACAGCAATATATTCATAAAAGATCTTTAAATACTAAAAGTGACACAACTTATGTATATAAAACTTATTCTTAAACATTTTGATAACATACATAAGTATAAGGTAACATAGGTGTAAGGGATTTTTTTCTTTGTATCAACTGTAATGTAGTTTGGGACTAGATGACGTTGTGTAAATGTGTGAGGAATATATATATACATAACAGGTATATATATTATATATACCTATTATGTGTCTACATCCTATCGCTTCGGGCAATATAGGATGCGTTCAATTTAACTCGCGGTCTCCAGGGTGTACCGCAGAAAGTTTAAACAAGTTTAACTATTATAAGCGGTGGACAACTTGTCTTACTACTATTAACTAGGAAATAGTTTTCTTTCTCACCATAAAATAAGAAAGTTAATTTAACTTTTAAACGTGTATTTGAAAAATATCAATATAGTTTTTTTAAAAGTATCTAAGTGGTAAGAGCATTTACGTCTTTTTACGACAATATTTAATTACTTAAAATTGTGGCGTAGCATGCATAGCAACCTTTATTAATTAATCTCTGAGGATTAAATATTTTCAATAACTCTTTCTTTTCAGTGAAATATTATTTTAAATTCTTCTTTTCCCGACTTAACTATGCCTTTAATAACAAGGATAAAAATCAGTTAATAGCGAAAAATTACCAATTTCTACTTTCCGTTAAATTGAACATATTTTTCGTGTTTAAAAATTATTTAAAACTCTGTAGAATTCCTTCATGACTAAACGTTTATTCTAACATGCATTATACACCTTCCTATACATTTAACCAATATTAAGTATACTATACATTTTCTATCATAATTGCCATGTATTTTATTTAGATCATATATTATTTAAGTAACTATTTCAGTAAATTATATAGTGTATTCTATCCATTGTCCATCTATTTATTTATATTGTGCATCCTTACCGATCTATCATAACTAGATTGTTGACCCTGTACTATGCCATGGCTGTAGTCAAGCCATCGTGGGGCATTGTGTACACGGGTCGTTAGAGCATGGTCTAGAATCTAACCTAGTGTTAACTTTGACATTAGAATGTTAGATATCCCTTTTTAAAAGCGGGCGAGCTGACTGTTTAATAACTTTAGTATAATAATAAGTTATAGATACATAATATTACTAATTTTACAGAGTGTATCTTTTAATGCTCGTCAACAGATGTCGCTTACAAAGCTACGGCGTGGCGGCGTTCCATTTTTTATTTAAAATTCGAATTGAGAATTGTTTTTTTTTAGATCATACAAGGATGATATATTTTTGTTTGAATTGGTTTTATATGTTTTCAAGAGCACAAACAGAGACGTAAGTACATTTACGTCATTGTTTCTTTGTTAGATTTTTCAGCAAAAATACTGGCTTATTGTACGGAACACCGCTGGCTTTATTCCAACATACTTGCTAATAAAAAGAAAAAAATATTTAAAATACCAAAATGTTCAAAAGGTCAACCTACCCGAGTCTGTCAAATGTTACCAATCGAATATTAACTTTCCGGTGTTGTGATAAGGTCGAAAAAAATAGGATTATGGCAACTACTAAATTAGCAATTTCGCCGAACGCCGAAACGGCTGAACCGATTTTGAAGAAACTCGCCAATGACCAAATAGGCCACTTCTTATCCATGTGCAAGAAGTAGTCCTCGCGCTTGAACCGTGGGCGAAAAATAGTTTTGAAATATGTCGAAAATAAAATACGCGTTTATGACGAAGAAACTTATTTCTGCATTTGACATAGTAATTATCACCATGTGTCAGTATTAGTAAGGTCTAATATTGATAAACAAGGACAAGAATAACTAAATAAATAATCTACATGAAAACATTTCAAGAAGTTCCCATAGAACCTTGCTAACATAATGCCCAATAAATTAAAAAATCGTAAACGTTTTTTTTTTATCGTTCACTTAATAGGAGCTTAGTGCGGTGATTAGAGCCATAGGGTACCTTAAAGTGGCCATAGCTCCCACTGTCATATCATCTGCTAGAGTTAACAAATGAACATCTAGGTACATCAGGTATTGCGAAAGAATACTCATAATCATAAACATTCATTTTAAATGCAGTTTAAGGAAGGAAAGGCATGTTTGTCTCTTCCATCCATTTTAGGTTCTGTGTAGCAACATAGTTATTTCTTAAAGAGTATAATTATACAATTAGTCTTAGCACGGGGTATCTGATTGTCCAGATAACTGGGTTGAGAAGGACAGATAATAAGTCGCTCCAAGTAAAACACAGGAACTAAGCTGCATCAAAATTCAATGAGTAATATTCACTTCTAAAAGTAAATCAGTACCTGATATATGTACATCTTATCATAATTCACGCAAGCCTCGTTAAGTCTTTAGTCGAGTTGTCGAATAGCGCGAATGCTGCTGTGAATCGCAAAACAGGCCGGAGTCTGGAAGGTGGTGATTGACACCATGCCTCGAAGAGCACGTAAACTGCCTATCTCTCTCTGGTCGTGTCGTATTACTGTCCAATATAATAAAAATGAAAGTGATACAATAGGGAGTGCACATGAGTATGCGCGAATAATGGTGCATTATATGTCCTGTCGTGCAAGGAATCAGCCAGAAAACAGCTGCCGTGCCTGATAATTGCTCTGGTAGCAATAAATATTATTAATTTAAGTAGCAACAAAGTTTAACTGGCCAAAATGTTGTTGACCCTCGCCTCTAAATAGAGCTATCCATATAACTAGGATTACATATAACGTCCGCACATATCAAATGGTGTAAATCTGCGGACGAGAAATATTACACCTACTTTATCTTTGGAAGCATTGTCTCGTCCTAAGCCAAATAAACTGGACGCAGCGTTTTTACTAATATATCAGATGGTAGTCCACGAATTTCACCAAGAAAAACACCGCGGGGCAGCTAGTCTGTAATGTATAGTAAAAATGAATCGCCGAATGTGTTGCTAAGCACAAATCTCAAGAGCAGCTTAAATTCAGTGTAAATTCTTTAGTTCAATACAAGAAGTGCAAAATTATCAAACATTTTAGACAGTCATTTATTGGGCTTGTATTACATTTATTAAACATTTATTTAGTCACTTTACAACATTGCTAAATATTGGATTTAATCCATTTATATCAAAACGTCTGCAAATAATGTATTAGGGGAAAGACTAATTACTAAATGTTTACTAATGAGATTATAAAATCAAACATGGACCAAGGTATTCATTGATAAATGTATTAACAACCCTTCATTTGTTGTATTAACAACCCCTCATTAATTGATGAATGTATCAGTAACATAAAAATCAGTTTTATACAACCCGAAGATAAAATACGAAAATGTTCAATTTATCACCGACATACGAATTACGAATATAATTTCAATACACGCTGGCCAGCATTGCACTATTTTTGAGCGTCCTAAAAAAACAATAGCGCATCATAAAACAATTTGCTTTTGCACCGATTTTCAAAGGAAGTGTTGAAATATCGGTTTTGGAGTTCGATACGGGCTCTGCAGCATGATTGGTTTTCTGAACCAATTTCGCACAAGTGCGATTGTTCCGTGCCAAACCAACGGACTTTTAATTACAAATTCACAGTTCGGACGTCCAAAATCATGTTTTTTTTTTCACATAATTGTTGTAGAAATAATCGGTTTGTTTGTTAATTTGTATGTGTTGGGTGGTTGTTATAGTTTGTTGGTTAATTTTTTAGTGACTCGGAAGACATAAAGACTCTCAACCAGTCTTCGGGATGCCCAGGTAACTGGGTTGTAGTCAGATAGGTAGCTCAACCATGTAAAATTATACTTCTGTGAGATGAATTGTCTTGCAATACATTTAGGTACTAATTCTGTAGTATGTATGCCTTTATGTACTTTAATAAAAAATGAAGCCGATGATTTATCTTCAAACTATACAGATGGAGTTGTGTTGCTGGGGAGTTTGTTCCACCATTTCTTCTTCCCAGCGATAACAAGAATTGGTAAAATGCGGGCGATTTTGGGGCTGTCTTTTGTAAAAATAGTTTTCCAAAAGTGCCGATTTTCAGTCTACGTTGATCAAAAAATTACTTTTGATTTTATCTTTTATCTTATCTTCACCTAATTTTTATACCTGGCTCCCTTTAA
Organism: Heliothis peltigera; assembly: GCA_958496145.1. Lineage (NCBI taxonomy): Eukaryota > Metazoa > Arthropoda > Insecta > Lepidoptera > Noctuidae > Heliothis > Heliothis peltigera. The sequence goes on from OY292338.1 coordinate 2,196,073, forward strand.
AGTTGGACAATATATCTACCACAAACAACCGCATTAACTAAAGCCCTCAAATTTACCTTCCAAGTAATTAATACAGAAAACTCACATCTGTTTACTATCCTATCTTTATTTTGTTGAATGTGAAGAAGAACATTAAACATAAATTACATTTTCTCACCCATTCGTCTTACTACAATAGGTCGTATATTTCAAACGGTTGGTCTACACAATGACTGGCAAGAATAATAGGTACTATTCCGCGTAATGACCGGTTCAGTGTGTTTATATTGCAGCACAAATTATGTAAATTAATTAAGTAGCACTTAGTTTCCTTTTTAAGTAAGAGAGAATCGTGGTTGTATGATATGGTTGGATAATCTGTAAAGCCGCCATTCCGAGACTCGCAGCTTGCGACGGCCACGCGTGAACAACACGACTACAGTCAATGGGTGTGTGTGTAATATAATGAATTCGCGTACGCCTCAAAGTAGATATTTTTTGGGTTTCGTATTTTTGTAAATGTATTTTTTCTTGTGATTTATTAACGTAATTAACATGTTTTACGACGATTTAAAAGGCCATTTTCTTGACAATTTTAATGCACTATTTTACAAGCCTAAATTGTAACCAATCATGAGTAGAACACGTGGTAAAATATCATGTGTGAATTCGAAGTCACCTTGTAAAAACCACTGTAACAAATGTCGATCGGCCGCGCTCGGCCCCCGGCTCTCACGAGTCGCAAGACGCGCGCGGTTCGTGACTGGCGCTCGTTTCCAAACTGTACCTTAAGAGTGCCTTTAAACTGTCGCGTTTTTACGCCAAAACTCCTGAACTATTTTAAATAAAATTTAATACTGAAGTCTAGCCAGGGAAAAGACTTACGGAACTACTTTTTATTTGGGTGCTCGAAATACATAGTTGCATGGAGACTTGTAGTTATTAATAAGTGTTCCCTGAATATAATCGAATTAAAAACACACCTACAAAACCCGAAAAACAAATCACACAACATCGTCGTATGGGCTTGATATTTTTGCTACTTTTTTTATGAAAAAGTCCAATTAAACGCTACAGCACAAAGCTAAAGCTCCTCCATCCACATACGTATGTATATAGGCATCCAAAAGTTTCCACTTTTAACAAGAATAAAGACAGTCCGGTAAAGACTGCATGTCCATTACTTTCCTCCCTTTGTCTCCTGGCATAGAACAAAGCGGCTCGTGCCACTGTTGTACGTGCACGCCGATTAACCAACATGTTGGGAAAATGTGCACGTTAATGTTGGTTGAGAAAATACGTAAAAAATGTTGGAATTATTGTATCTTATGTCAAAATCAAAAATAAAATTTTTATACTTAAAAACATTTGAAAATTTACACTGAAGATAGCCAACATCTTCCAGGCTATAAGCCATCCTCACAGTGACAACCCCTTTTTGTTTTTTCCGTGGAAAATTATCAAATGACCTACCGCTAAGGGGGCAGCTCGAGGGATAATCAGACTCTTACTGACTAAAACCCACTTTTGATCCTTCTGGAGGTCTTTCTGTGCCAGGGCTGCGGTAACTCTTGCGAAAATCGCAGCCTCGGCATTTCCCGGTGACAACCCATAATTCATTTAATTTCCAAACATCATAGGAATTCTATTTTCAAAACCTCAAAAGTCGGATCTCCAACCCAGTCCATCTGATCTGATTCTCATCCCTCGTGACTTCATGACATAAAAATGAATTCCTTACCCAACAATAACGTAAATATCACCCGACCATAACAAAGAAAATAGTCCCCATCCTCTTAAAGCCAAGCCAAGCTCCATTAATTCGACATAGCACTCCAAAAACATAGTGTTCAAACTTCGAGTCACTTACCATATATCCCGGACTATAGCAGCTTTCATAAAGCGAACACGTTTCCGAAACTGGTCCATTAATGCAAACGAATTATGTCCATCGCTCCGTAACTAACTAGTCTGATGGATCCCGCACGTACATGTGAACCGATGGATGCAATCCCTAGATGTAGCGAACGGAAGCCGGTCATTCGATATTCAACTTTGATTGTATAGGTGTTAGGTGAAAATTCAAATAGAAAAAAGTTTTGTGAAAAACAGTAAGGTTTAATAGTTTTTTTTTACATAGAAATCGAAGACAAAGGTAATCTAAATAAAAGCTATGTGGCAATATGTCACAGCTTATCATGACGAGTGTTTAAATAACGAATAATCTATACTCATATTACAAAGCTGAATAGTTCTGTTTGTTTTGTATATTTCTTTGTTTGCTGGAACTACTGGTCTGATTCGGATTTTTTTTGTGTCAAGTAAGGCTACCAATAGCTAGCCGATTGAGGAAGGCTATAGGACTCTCCGGTTGTGCGAAGTCGTTTCTGCCACGTCCTATGGTAGGATAAACTAGAAAAAACGTTACAATAACAAATCCTCACGTATGTTATAGTACGACCTAGGCTAAGCTTTCTAACACTACAATTTTTCAAAGCCAATAAGCATTATTATATTGTACACGCACGCCCCGCCTTAGCCACGACAGAAACCATAATTAATTAGAACAGATCAGATACTGAAAACTTTCCCAATAGAATGAAGATGCAATTACGAAAACGACATGTAATACTTTGTATAACAGCATACATACATACCTAATAAAAATTTTTTACACCCAATGCTATTCAAATTCTTCTAAAAATACAGTTTTTATTATATAATTTTGTTAAAATGTAACTTGCTCCAAAGTTGGTGACCAGCGACTTAAAGATATTAAAAATGTATGAAAAAACAAAAGCTCTCGTCTTGTAACCTTGCTATTCTAAAGCTAGGCATTGGCTCACGCATGCGCCGAATGATGCACCGTCACTGGTAGCCAACTTCAGTGTTTATTATTATACGAGAGTTTTAAGATGGAAGACCAAATGCCACTTCAATAACAAATGCCTTTTGCCCACAGCATGGCAACGCGACGACATCAAGCGAGACTTCGGTGGGGACGAACACGGCAACCGCAGCACCGTCAGCGGGGCCCAGCAAGGGCCCGCCGCCGGCCGCCAAGTTCCGCCACGGTCTGCTGCAGCTTATGATTCACACCATCGATCCCATGCATGACGGTGAGTTAGGTACGCACGCAGCTTCGCATTCACTTTACACTTAGAGTAAGAATTTTTGGGTCGCTGATGATCATTTGTTTGGATAAAGATTGTTATATTGTTAAAACGGTATTAAAAAAGATTACAATACATATAATAATGTTACAATGGCGATCTTAATGCATAACATCACTTGTAAACTAGCGGACTTTGTGGCGCGTATAGGCTCGATTTCAATACCAGCGACACATTCCGCACCGCAAAAATACCCTTTACGTGATCTCAGGTGTCATCGTTTGTACCGTTTTACGAACCAAGCGTTGCCACGCCGAAAAATTGAGCTAAGAATCTACTAGTGTGAAAGCATTCTTAGCATATTCTTAGCTATTATTTTACAAGCATAAATTTATTTTTCCTTCAAGAGTCAGGTCCGAAGTATGCGTTCATTGCACTAGTTATGTACGAAGCAAAGCAAAGTATTTAGTGGTACAAATTAAGTATCGGCTCTTAAAAAAACTGAACAAAAATTATAAAGTCACAATTGCACTTTTATCTACAAAAAAATAGGTCCATTTAGAATAAATCTACATCTCTTTTTTATTCTAATTCTCGCGTAGATGGCACGCTGGAAGATATTCTAAGGGCAGTGCCTTTGTACTTGAATGTTCTATTTCTCTTGTTGTTTCATCAACTGTGTACATAAACTATGTATTAAATAACAAAAATAAATAAAATAAATAAATTTCTCAAAATCTACAAAACTGCTTAAAATTAACTTTTGTATTACAATGCCATTTACGAAATCTCGACGTAATTAGCTCACGATATTATATTTAAAAAGCAATTAATCATCAGCGACCCGAAGTCAAACGTCGTACCTACTGCCTTTCGTGAGCCTTGCCACGCAACCATTAAAAATAACCGACCGAATTAAAGTTATTATATAATCAATTAATAAAAAAACATATTTCCATTCTCTTGGCGCTTGCAACACTCACTTAAGACAGGAAAACGATAATTCTAAATAGGGATGTGGACTAGGTCATAAATAAAATACTTTATCATATTCATTTTGTCAAGCATCTTAAAATAATGTCAGTTTAAACTCAAAAACGATAAAGTTTTGAATCGAAAACTGTTTTTTTTTTATTGATAATATAATTGAAATAAGTATACGGATTGATGTGAAAAATCTGTGACGTCATATGATTTATTATGTGGTGTTTTCATACAAATTTCATAGAGAGTAACCGTTTTTGACAGTTCTAAAAAAGTATTGGATTTGACTAGTTGTCCACATCCCTATTATAATTTATATTAAGGAAAAAATAATTGGTTTAAAATTGTAAACGCACGTGTTTGCAATCTGGGCTCCATATACGAAATATTTTGCAATTAATTAATGTTCAGAGGTAAGATTAACACTGATTTTAATAAATAAGGTAAGTCTGCTAAACGTTTCAAGCATTGTATCAAATTAAACCCATCCACGGTCTTGTAATAAATCGAACCTTTTACAAAAATCAACATTGTTAAAAAAAGACTAGGTTATGAGTGATTTTCAGTAATATTTTTCACAGGGAGGATCGCACTCTGCTTTGCTATCACAAAATGCTGTTTACATTCGAACCTCCTGAAAGTTCTTTGGAGTTCATGAAACACTGTGAAATTTCAGTGACGCATCACCACTGCTGACCATACAATGCTATGTAGGCTACTACCGAAGCTTACTCGAGTCATACTTAGGATTTTAGCTTCAAAAAAGTGAATTAGACGCACGGACAACGATCATAGCATTGATATTTCAAGAACAGCTTATATTGTAATGTTTAACAGCTTTTAGATCACCAAAGGTCTGGTGGTAGCGAACCGCGACTGATATGCACGGAGTTTTAGGTTCGATGTCCAGGTCGGGCCAAATTCGCTTTGTTGGTTTTTAAAAGGTTTCATGAAGCAGCCCAGAGTCTGAATATTGGTAGTGGTAAACTCGTATTTTATTTCATAATAATTGTCGATCCTGCGCCTGAATTCTCTCCGGTTGTGTCGAATGGCCGATAAGAGGCCTGGATGTCATTACTATTAGAATTCCTATTGAAATAAAACGATTTACAGGTCTGTTATTGAAGATCTATGTTAAAAAACCCGCTATGTATATAATGCTGATTTTTTAAATTATGATATTATAGTTACCCACGTTTAGGCCTGTGCCCTCTAGTTCAAAATAAATCTCCGAGTATTTTACGGTTATAACAGTTACGACGTCACGGTAAGCACAAAAGTTCAATTTTAAGTTAAAAATATTAGTTCATCACGTTACGTATGTATCTCTCTATCAATCATAGAGTTGATTTGCAAAAAGACAATCAAGAGTATCTTCGGAATATTAATAGTAAAAATATATGAGAGTGAATCCGAAAATCTACCAAGACGTTTCGTCAAGTTCAAAAATAATCGCTCAGTTTCAAAACTGAACCCACAATACCTAATTCCTCAGCCACCGCAACTTTATAACCACGGTATCACCAGATCACAATCTTGTCTACCGACCACCCATCGCAAATTGCAAAAGACCTTCTATTTCAAAGTATAGGTCACGGAGTCACGCATGGTACTAATTACAAATAGCGAATACCTATAGCGTACCAGGCTATCTGTCCATCTGAGATTGCCTTCCTAACACGCAATGCGGTTGTACTGAAGTACGTCAATGGATGTACTACAATTTGTCTTGCCATGCCTTGGGAACTGCTCAGATAGAAGTTTGTAAGACATTTTTGCTATGAAAAAAAATATAACTACGGTTTTCCCTTAAGGATCACATATGGCGGTTATTTTTGCTTACTTTAAGCAGATGGTGTGTGCTCTATAAAACCATAAGTCGCAAAGGAAATAATACCAGATACATAGACATATTGATAGACGTTGATAGACATATTGTTAAGAACTTATTAAGCAGTTTAGGATCGTATTACCTTTGAAACTGTAATTTGTAAGCAAATGCACTTGGATGATAAATTATAAATTTGACTGTTCTGGTTGATATAGGCAGGAAGATCAGACACGCGGATGAACTCGACAGCAAGCATTAATTCTGGTGGTCCCCAGACACTTCCAATAAGCTAGCCTTATAAATAGCTAGCTTCCGAGCTAGCAGCCATGTGTCACGGCAGCAATGAGAGTCAGAGTCGCTCTGCCGCCGCAGTTCCACTCAAAGTACGTCAAATCAAAGTAAACCAACGAATTAAATTAACGCATCACCATCAACAGAGCGACACTGCCGCCTTGCTGGGACTCAACGCGGCATGTTGGGAAGTGTAGAGGTATAGGCACCGGTAGCCTTCTGTGAGGACGTCATGTCACAGGAGGCAGCAGAGCGCACGCGGGAGGAGAACCCTCTCGCAGCGCCGCAGCGCAGAAGAAGAAGGGGCGGAATACGGCGAACTTCATCCGCTTTTGTGGGTGACCAGCAAGCGATAGACGCGACTTTACCGGGGAGTCCCACATACCCCTGTCGCGTCCCCCGACGGGAAGGGAATGCGTAATAGCATGTTAACCTAACCTAACCGCAAAAAAAAGGCAGCACCTTAGTGCCGCATGCTGTCAAGCTCGAAATCATACCTTAAACCTGTACAGCTCTCTATACACAAATACTTTTTCAGTATTACGATTTAATTAGTTCATTGACCTCCACTTTAAACACAAGACCGAGAGCCAGCTTTAAACTATTTTATTTAACTTACGTGATAAATAAATAGCATTAGATAAATTGAATTTTCTCTCACTTTTCAACTTTTGCACGTTTCAGTAAAGTTGAAAACTAAGTTGTAACAGATGACGATAATATTACGAACATATTTTATCTAAAAAGCGTTTAAGTCGTTATGGTACAAAATATAATTTTTTTTTTTGTTTTTAGACATCGGATTTGAATATTGCATTGTTGAAAATGCATTAAAAGCTACTAAGTATAATACTTATGCCTAATTATTATATTTTTGTGCGAAAGGTTCTTCTCACACGTAGAATGTACGAATTTTAATATCAACGTGTTTTCATCGTGGACTGGAGGTTATAGGCAACTAGTTATCGCCTGAGGTTTCAACAGGGGGGAATTACCCCATCACAGGATAAAAAGTAGATTATTTCAGTAGCCGAATTTTATATTAATTTTATTTCGATATACAATGACGCGTGTAAGGGACAAACAAACAAATCAATGTCGCATTTATAATATAAGTAGGACTAGGATTAACTAGATCAGTTTATTAAGCCTTAGGTAGTGATTTCGTAATGTGTTTTACCATCAAGCCAATACACCAACAGAAGTTTCAGAAGATGAGAAGATTTCAAGAGCTGAAATTCTCCATACTTCTAGAAGATAAAGAAGAAAACTGGCACATTCAGGTATTAGTAATGTAAAGTACTAAATGTTTTGTGATCATGGTGTACTTTTCGTTACTAAATCCTGCGCGTGCGCACTCTACAGTCAAGAAGATGGGACGAAGACCTCGGACGTTGGGTTAAGTAAGTAGTGGTTGTTAGGTGTAATGATAATTCATAACCATATAATATGTGCTTTTCGAATATAAGTTTATTTATGTATTTCCAAAAATCTTTGTGGAAACCGGCTGTCATGGATATAGAGGAAGGGGACGACCAAAAAAACGATGGATAGGTTTCGATAGTCGATATGTCTAGAAAAAATGTTACTGTTAAATGACGCCATAAAAGAGTGTGGAAGAATAAAACATGTGCTGACCCCAAATAAAATGAGGATAAGGGCAGGAGGTTGTTGAGCAGGTATCAATATTAGTTGCATAAACCATCAACAAATGACGTAGCGTACCGATTACAAATCGTTACAAATATATTTTTTCGTAGAAGGTACGACATTATAATATTGATTTATGTCTTTATTACACACGCCTCATATCGAAGCCTTTAGAATAAACGGCCATGCTCCGTGCGTATGAAGGGAGACAAAGGCAATATCGAAATATAGCTATCGTGTAAAATGAAGTGTCCCGTAACTACATGCTGAAGCATATTGTGTCTGAAAAAGAATATAATATCAAATGCGTATATTCTCTTCTGTACCGAATTACCTCCGTGTTTCAGAAGTCCCGGCTGTCATTTGTACATCTTCGGCAGTCGTTACGGGTAGTAGCCAGAAAGTCTGATTTCTTTCTTTCTTCTTTCTTTCAGTTTTAACACGGGGTATCGGGTTGCCAAGGTGAATGGGTCGAGGAGGTCAGACAGACAGTTTTTCCATGTAAAACGCTGGTACTCATTTGCAAGCTGACCCCAACATAGCTTAGGTAGGCTGAAAAGTCTAGGCTGGTATAGCTTTTTTTTATGGGAAATCTCTCGCTGTGGGTGCAGCTGGAGGGAGTATCAGATTTTTACTGACTAAAACCCACTATGATCCTTCTGGAGGTCACTGTGTTAAAATGCCACGGTAACTTACGAACAACCTGAAGGTCAGGCAGACTTGGCCCTGAAGAAGCGTGGTGATTAACGCTCAATGCCTCTCTGAATGAAAAGAGGCCTGTTCCCTGCAATGAGACGATGACTGATAATAATGCATTACAATCCGTCATGTAGTTTAAAATTTTAAGCGCTCAAATAGCGAAAACTATTCTGTTTCAAACTAAAGTACCCCAAAAATACCTCTTCCAGTTCACCAATACTGCCAAAATTCCTAGCCACACGACTATATAACGACTCATTCAGGTAAGCCGGATAAAAATAACTTGACGGTTAAAATTAGCGAGCGGCGGTGACCCTACCTTTTACTACGAAGACACGGAAGACACGCTTAAAACGGCACAAGCTCGGGTGTAAACACATTTGTTACAGTTCACGCGTCTGTGTTACAGACTTACGCGTTTTGTGATGTGTGATGAACACAGTTGAAATGTTAAAACTGTTAGGTTTTCTTAAAATTTTAGTTTTATTGTAAGGAAACTAACTTTCCCACTGCAGAGCACGAGTCTCTTCAAATACGGAGACACAAGGAGCGGTAATCACCATGCTTGCTCAAGGCACAGTTTGTAGCTTGATGTGTTTTTGTCAGCTACTACAATTTGTCGAATTTCTTTAATAGGTTATCAACTTTATCGCTAAAGCATATGGTTCAAAGTTGATTGGGAAAATTTTACAGTGTCAGGTAGCTTGATGTGCTGGCGTCTATAGGTACTATAAGTTTCCAGGTATGTGAAGTAATTACCACAGGCAATAGCTAGTCTTTAATAAAACACCATCGTAAAATCCGTATGGATGATATTGTACCTACTAAGATTTAGTAAACACATATTATAATTAATTATCTAAGGATAATGAACGCCTTCGCTAAGCACATATTTGGGTATAATTTATTTTCCAACGTCTGTGGAGCTTCATTATCCTTTACCAATTTCGGTTTTAAGGATTTTCAAAAACTTATTCGCCAACATCGGACCGCTTCCTGACAGTTTCATTACCTACAAAGCAGCTTCATTCAGCCCGACGCAGGAATCAAACCGGGGACCCCATGTTCAGCAGTCGCGCTTATTCGTTAATACCTAATTATAGTCAGTAACAATTCTTTTTACGGTATGTACAGATTCTCGTTTGCATTTTATGCTTCTAAAGTGTAGCCCTAATCTAAGTAATCGTACCCAAATATTATTATTTTCATTAAATATCATGAGATTTTCAGAAAAACCCTGTCTCTCTACATATCTATACTAATATTATAAAGCTGAAGAGTTTGTTTGTTTGAACGCGCTAATCTCAGGAACTACTCGTTCGATTCTTTGGAGGAACGCTATAGGCTATATACCTTCACGCTAAGACGCACGGGAGCGGAGCAGTAATCAAAGATGCGGGTGAAACCGCTGGGGACAGCTAGTATATAATAATACATCAATTAGAGGACAGAAAGGCTTTTAAAAACAATACAGTATTGAATAAAAGCTCCATATTACAATATTCTTTCGCAAAACATTCCAAAACTACTCACCATGGGGCAAGGAGCCCGTTGTTGACCCCACCTTGACCGACAAGGCGCTAAGCTATCGATTTTGTTTTCATAGGGTAGGTACACAAACAATCGGCGTTACAATCTTGTATTTGGAATGACTAGATAAGTTCTACAACATAGGGATTGGAATATATCTTTGTATCTATCTTCAATATTTGATGAGAAACTTGATAAATATTAAACTAATTTCGCGCTATGCCTTACGTCGTTTTGTGTACCGTGATTTTAAAAGGCATGTCGCAAGTATGTGCCGTCATTTATGACCTCAAGTGTTGTCTACCATCTTTTGCTACAGGGCAGATCGAGACGAATTTCTTGCTTTAAATGTATTTTTGTGATTATCTAATACGTTAAAGTGTTTAACTTTATTCAATAAAATAATATGTGACATGAATAGCTTCTTCGGTTAATCTAACACTTGCTGAAGTAATCTTTCGTTTGTTCCAGTAGTTCCTGAGAATAGCACGTTCAAGATAACAAACAAACACTTCAATTTTATAATATGAAGTACAGACATTATGTAGGAGCATTATTATCGTCTCCAATCATTATTCTTAAAAAAAAAAACACTTATTTTTTAGCACAATAAACCGATTATGTTGTTCGAAACCACACTTACTGCAAATAGTCCCAAGATTCAGCCCCAGTTCGGACTAGGTCACAGATGCCTACCTACCTACGCGATAAGCTAACAGCCTATCTGTACTAAGATCTGTGTTTGTAGTCATTTGTGGTCTTATCCTAAGTTACGACTGACAGTAACTACGGCAGTTCTACGGCAGATTAGAAATGCATTGATTACCAGGTGTGGTCGTAAAGATAGTCAGAAAGATTCGATCTCGGGTTCGATTCCCGCGTTACATAAACAGCCCGGAGTCTAAAAGCTGGTGACTGTTACTCATAAAACTGTTAAATAAGGTATAATACAGCAAAATACACACTGAAGTTGGTGGAAAAGTTCCGATATTAGCCATATCGGATCTTCATACAACTTCGCCTTAAATGACTACCTATTTTTCCATGAGTATTTCGTAAGTTGTGCAAGCTCCGTGTAAGAGGAGCGAGCCCTTCAACACTTGTATGTCATCATCGTGTACAAAAAGTTCTTATTACAAAATAACACTTTCAAATTAAAAAAAAACAACTCCTAATTTAATACAATTCTATGAAACATTCATTTAAAATCACAAAATGCCTTATTAGTTATCCAATTTTGCTTACAAACCCTGATATTGAAAATTACGCAAGACTGAGGATAATTTCTTAACTTCTCCGAAGCCTATAAGCTCCCTGCTACTTTAAAATTCCCCTGTCGAAGTGCCGATAAGCCGCCCAAAGAAGTAGGTACCTTGCCCCTTTGACAGGGGATGATGAAGGTTAAAAATATACGCATAAAATAGGACTGGTGGTTAATTTAGGAGGGATGCTGCAAAAACGTGATGCATGATACGTTTTTTAGGGTAAATGACCTTTCCCTAAGTCGTGGTGGCTTAGTGGTAAATGCCTCTCAAGTACAAGTGTAGGGGTTCGATTCACGACTAGTACCAATATGACAGTTCTATGTTTTAAGTGTCTATCTTGGACACCAAGCAACTGTGTAAAAGTGAAGTAAAGATATCTTCAAAGGCTAATGCTAATCCACTTTAAACAAGCGCAGTAATTAACCCTCATTCCTTCTCTGTTTGAGAAGAGACCATGTGCCTTGCAATCGAATTATAAAAATGTCTGGTGATGATGATGATGATGATGATGATGAACATGACCTTCTTTTATTGAACTCATTCTTGTAGTCGCTTTTCTCAAAATTGAGTCAAGGGTTCAAAGACATGAAGGCATGAAGCTGTACTAGGTTGTGGAAACTTTGATTCCCGGACATTTAGCAAACGTGTCTAACATCCAACATTGACATAATCTGACTGTTAGCAGGTACTGCAGGCTTAGCATGGCAACCGTAGAAACAAGTTTTGTTTACCGGAGATTGGATATAATGACAGAAAAGTGACAGATTGACGGAAGATTTCTTTTGACACTTGTTGAAGTAATTTTTCTTTTCTTCGATTGACATAAGGCTACAAGTGATTGTATGCGAGTTGACAGGTCGCGCCATGCACAGGCAAAGGACATGTTGACATTGACAGAAAGAGCTTTGTCTTTTCTTGACAGAATAGATATAAAGTCGCCATGCTAAGCCTGCTGTTAATATCCAGTCCCTGTTAAAAGAAAGATGGACGGTAATCACGAACAAAGTGCCAAGCCGAAGCCAGCGACCATAAAATGCAGCTCAAAAACCCACATTTCACTTCAAAATGAAACCGCCTACTTCTCATAATAACCAAATGCAGCATTTAAACTCTTGAAGCACTCAAACTAGGTTGGACTGAAACATACATTGTACTTGTTGCATTAAATAGGTCAAACAGAAGTAGTACAATGTGCAGTTGTGGCTCTCCAGCAGACAAGTTAGGACATGACGCAGATAGAATGAGATTATTCCGTGAACTATTTGTAACAGTATTAAACTCAGTCGTATGAAAATGTGGGCCTATTGTTGGATTTTCAAGATGTGAAATAGTTTTGCTGTGTACAGTTTGAAACTGGGTTTCTACAGCTCTATATGATTTTCTTCAACTTAAATTAGCGCGCTTCGTGTTGTCTCGAGTTGGATCTTTAAGCTTGTCGGACTATATAGAGATGAATTGTGTCTTTGTACAGTGTTCTAAGCTGGTACACCTTATCAAGAGTACAGAGCCAGCAGATCAACCTAATCGAATTGAAATAAGGTTAAAAATCTATTAAAGAAATTTGTCAGGTTGAGGTAGGCTGATGTAACGGCGGCTGTACAACCCATACCTCTTGATGAAATTCTTTTAGTTTTCAGGTATTGTTTATACTCCGGAGATTTTGCAACCACAACTCTGAAATTATAATATTCAATGAATAATAACTTTAAACATTTTCTTAAAAATCTTCGTATCCAGACGGCCAATTTTAGATCCCAGTTCAGTCAGCGGATCTTTGAAGGTTTCCCACGAAAAATAGTTTGGTTAATTTGGCCAAAACAATCTAGTTACTTGTCATAAACAAATGTCGTCTCCCTTGTCCTCAGGTAAAGTAGACGAGAAAGCGACGCAGCTACATGCGATAGCGTCCCTAAAGGTGCTGCTTGAAGCCACGCGGCCCACCGCGGGCGGGGCTGGCGCGACCGCTGCGAGGCACTCGGCAGCAGTTGCGCAGGCCAAGGAGACGCCCCTGGACCTGCCCAACGGCGGGATCGGGGATGTCCAGTTAGATGCTATAGAAGAGGTAAGAAAGTATACATTTAGTAAAGACATTCTCCCGTTCTCGATTTTTAGTAAGGATTATATTACTTATGATCAGACCTTATTATTTGAAATCTTCACGAACCAAAAACTAAAACGCCAGATCCACAACATACAAATTACTCAGTTCCTTAATAGAAAAACTGGCACAATTGTGCTCAAAATCCTGTCATATCAAGATAAACGTAACCTTTGTTCGATCGTAGAGATTTATGGTCTCGCCGATGTCCGTCTTGCTCCAAAATGTGGCAAATGATTAATTGACTCGACGACCTGAATCATGGACCCAGTAATACGCGCAGTTGGTTATGGAGTTTTTTGAGCCCCTAATTCGGTTTTTTGGTCACCCCACAGATTTATCTCGTTGACCCTGAATATGAAATGTGCTAAAGTGATGTATGGTGGTACTGTTTCGTTTATTTGGGCGAGGAAACATGTCGTAATATCTGCTGAATTGTGTTGTTCGTAATAACAAGTGTGTGAAATCCTGAGTTCATTATTAATGCGGGTTAAGAAAATTTTCTTTATCTTGACTTTTGGTATAATGAATGAAATGATTTTGTGAAATATTTTATCTTCGGCGAAGACATGAAAGTACTTGGAAATACTGCGGCCGCGGGCTGACAGCCACTAGGAGTGAAGGGGACTCCCTTCGAACATCCGATACAACACCTGTGGAGGGTGCGGAAGCATTCTTCGTCGATTCCCGTGCCCACGACCAAAAGGGTAAAATACAACACCCAAGCTGACATTAGGTGGAGGATAATCCATGTGAATTTCGCCCCTGCCAGGAAAAATACTACATCCATATAATAATTTTTATTTTATTGGAAACAGACGAAAAGCAGTAACTTCGTCATTAATTTCGTATCCCGTATAACATCTCGTAGCCCGCCATTATCCAGTGCCATTCATGTCTGACAATACAGATTTAAATCCAAATGGGACCACAAATCCCTGATCCCGGGATGATAAATATTCTTCTTTTGTTTTTGTTTCAAATGTACATTGACGGCAGTGTTGTCTGCCAACTGGGATTATATGGAGCCAGTCAATCACTTGGACATCAATAAAATTGTATCGAAAATAATTCTGAGGTTATTTTTTTTTATTACACGTCTCAACTTTTGTTGGTCTATTTTATAAGCTTGTAAATTCCACTGTATATTTACTAACTCGTGTGAGTAAATCCTAATATTTATCAATACTAGCTCCTGCTCTCGATTTCACGCGCGCCCTAAAGAAACTAGTTCTTCCACGTTAATAAAAAGTAGCCTATATGTTATTCTGACATTGAAGCTATATTTCCGCCATCATCAAAATCCATCAAGTAGCTTAGCGTGACAGACACACTTTTCGCGTTGTTAACATTAGTAGGATGCAAATTATTGCGCTTACAATTTCCGAAGTCGTAGGCATTTAGGCTTTACAGAGTTACAGTAAAAGACTTTTTTCTTTATACAGTCCATGCAGTATCCGCCTTTTCCAGGCCTGTATTCTGGATAGCTAACATTCCAAAAATTCGAAACATTCCATAGCTGAACTCATGTTGAATACCACAGTCGCTCCGGTAAAGAAGGGAGCCTAGGCTGTAATAAATCTAAAACGTTTATGCTCTGGACAGCTAAAAGTTTTCATTATAACTGTTCTCTCAACTATCTAAAGGTTTAATGCGTGGGTCTCCATAATAGAATGCCAAAATTGGGACCTCGTGATGGTACGGACCCTTTGTAGTTAAATTTATTGTGTTTTAACCGAGTTTCGTGCCTTACCGCCTGTTTTAACTTTGAAATAGTTTTCTTTTATGAGGTTAGAATTTGGTATTGTTTAGGTGTATGTTTATAATAATTTGTTATCTTATCAAAGTTGTTTAGATGCTGTATTTTAAGTCAAAAAAGCTATTCGAAATTTACTTGCCTCTTTTGCTTGATAGTAACATAATATAGCCTTAAACTCTCTTGAATGCTATTATGATAAACGTTTTTTTTTCGTGGCAAATGACCCCTCTCGCTGTGGGTGCAGCTGGAGGGAGTGTCAGTCTTACTGACTAAGAAAACGTCCCTTGAGTCCCTTGGGAACTCCTTTGTGCATTCGGATGAAAAGCATAGCCTTCCTCGATTAAAAGGCTATCTAATACTGAAATATTTTTTCAAATGGACCCAATTATTATTATTCCTGAGGTTAACGCGTTCATGCAAACAAACAACAACGACAAACTTTTCAACTGTATAATAATAATAGATATTAGTAGTATTTTCAAGTATTTGCCTTATCTAAATCGTCTTTAGATAAATTTAGTCTTCTAAGTTTGCTTTAGCGATGTTCCTCTTGTTCCAGATAGGGGACCTGGACGAGGACACGACTCCACTGGACATGTCGTGGCCGTCAGGGTTCCGTAAGCGAGTGACGTACCTGTTAGTCGCGCCCATTGTCTTCCCGCTCTGGATGACCCTCCCAGACACTAGAACTCCCAAAGGTATGTGAAGTTTTACTAGAAAATCCTGTAAGCTTTCTTGAGACAAGCAGTACCTTTATACCTTGATTGTTCGATTTTTCTTCATGTCTCATGAACTGTGCTCAAAAACTATTAACTTAGTAAAAGTAAATAAATTGAACACCTTTCTGTAGGTACCGACGACAATGCGCTTCCTCGATAAATGGTACTGAAAGAATTTTCCAAACTCGGACCTCCTGACGTCCTTATGAGATTAGCTATACCTAGCAAACAAACTAGCAAACAAACTAGCAAACAAACACAATTTTTATAGGTTGCTAGGTATAGATTTAATATATAAAAACTAAGACATAATTCTATCCATAATATTGAAGCAAACATTTAAGTGAAAGATGGACTAACACCAACCTCATTTTGTTTCCAGGGAAAAGATTTTTCCCCGTAACGTTTATAGGGTCAATAGTTTGGATAGCTTTCTTCTCCTACCTAATGGTGTGGTGGGCGAACGTGGCCGGGGCGACGGCCCACGTGCCCCCCGAAGTCATGGGGCTCACGCTCCTAGCGGCCGGGACCTCGGTACCGGACCTGATCACGTCCGTCATCGTGGCCAGAAAGGGGTTCGGGGACATGGCCGTCTCCAGCTCTGTCGGCAGTAATATTTTTGATGTTACTGTCGGGTAAGTGTTTATCTTCTATGATTTTATTATACATATTTTAGGCTTAAATACTTTTTTACCCAACGGCCCACACATTTTGGGCTAAACAAAACATAGGCACTTACTGTGCAGCCGTTTTTTCAGTTGGTTTGATGAAAAACATTTGTTTCGTTAAGATCATGAAATATGAATCTAAGGTCGAAGAGCTAGATCTAAGGCTCTGGCACTCAAAGGGCTCCTGAAGGATTAAAAGTGGTTTTTAGTCAGTAAAAGACTGCCTCTCCAGATGCACCCACAAAGGGAGAGGTCATTTTAGCAATTCAAAATAATATTTAAAAAACTTATGAGTTTGTAGGTGCTTTATCTTATCATAGTAATTAATACAGTTTGAAAGTTGCATATACTAAAAAACACGGCAACATACTTAGCTGTTAAAAAAAATATTCAATATACTGCATAGCATTACAGTAATGCAACTCCTTACACCGAAATAAATAAGCAATGAAACAAACATTATCTTTAGCGCTAAGCATTGCAGCTAAAACTTTGAATTCCCAGTTTGCGGCACTGCAGCTCTTCGCCTCGAGAGAAATACAAACTATTTGATAAATGCTATTTCAGCTATTGCAGCCGAA
This sequence comes from Heliothis peltigera, assembly GCA_958496145.1. Classification (NCBI taxonomy): domain Eukaryota; kingdom Metazoa; phylum Arthropoda; class Insecta; order Lepidoptera; family Noctuidae; genus Heliothis; species Heliothis peltigera. Next base: position 2,213,240 of record OY292338.1, read on the forward strand.
ATTGATATTTAAGCTGTAAGCTGGCCACATTCCGGCTGTCGGATACTTTAGCAAAAGAATCTCTTTACAGGAACTTCTGCATGGTACGTGCCAAATTTTTGGTACTAAAGAGTTACGACTTTAGGAAGAAGATGGTACATTTCAGTGGAATACTTTATTTATTTATCATGATGATTTAAGTTGAACGCTGTAGTGTCTTTGAGCTTGATTTTATAGGTAAAGCGAAATCTCGCCGGCGAGCGAGTTGTAAAAATGAAATAAATTAAATTCAATAAATATAGGTAAATTCTGGTTATCCTATAGCTGTATACGGTGTGGTGTTTGCGACAGCTACAGAAACAAAAAAGCTCAAAATAATTGTGTCCAGACCGATTGCCGGCCGGCCGTTCTCTAGGGAGATTAGAAAGCTACGCAGGACATATTATAGTGCACAAGTTCCCTCACTCTCATAGTCCGATGGCATATCAATCCGACACGACCGGAGAGAGATTAGGTGCACGACCGGCATTCACGTGCTCTCCGATGCATAGGTGGATGATCAATCACTAACTTCCTGACTCCTGGCTGCTTTATTAAAGTCTCTCAAAACCCACAAAGCGATTTCAGCCCGACCCGGGACTCGAACCCGAGACCACCTGCACAGTAGTCGCGCTATGTGACTGCTAGACGAACGAAGCAGAATACATTGTTCCTTTAAAACCAAACCATACCTGACAAAGTAATGAAGAATGTTTATAATTGGAGAAAAATATTTTCGCTGATTCCTTGAGCGTGATTAATATGAGTATGATTGTATCGCTTGATTAGCTACGGGAATAGTCGAAATTGCTTTCGTAAAATACCGTTACCGTAATATTCTCGTATTGGAAATAATATTTTATATCCTGAGATTAAAAACAAGTATTTATCCTGAATTCATATTTTCTATGGCGTTTCTTTTTAGAATAATTGGAGATTCTAGTCCTCAATAAGAAAAATCGACGTCCTTCATGAAATAAAAACTTTCAATGCGTTCTAAGCTGTGCCTGATACATAGTTAGTCGTAGATGAGATATTCAGATGTTTATTGTATAGACGCCAGCACATCAAGCTACCCGAAAGTGTCAAATTTTCCCAATCGACTTAAACCATAAGCTTCAGAGATAAAGTTGAAAATGTATTAAGAAAATTTGATAGATTATAGTAGCTTGATGTGCTGGCATCTGTATAATAACATAACTGCTACAGACTATTTTTTCTTTTGGATAACAAGACCTTTTTTCCCCTGGGAAATCATCAAATGATTGATCCTGCTGTGGGTGCAGCTGGAGGGAGTGTCAAACTCTTACTGACTAAAACCCACTATGCTCCTTCTGGAGGTCCCTGTGTGCCAGGGCCACGGTAACTCTTGCGAACAACCCACAGCTCTGGTAGGGAGAATAACAACACTTGATGTTATATTCGAGATACACAGATTTCTCCACAAGCACTATAGTTACAAAAGATTTATAAAATTAACAGCTTCTTACATCCACGAACTACAAAATAAATAACGTAATCACATAGAAACTTCGCAAACTGTGTTCTTAGATAAGAAAATTCTTAACTGCGTTCACCTTAAATAACGGGACGCCATCTTAAGTGCTTACCTACTCAGCTTGGAGCAACGCCAAAACCGAGGGTAGATGTGATATTGCTCGCTTTTTTCTGCACACAGCAGATGGTGGGGGAACTGCGGATGTGTTTTAAAAGTGTTGCAAATGCTACCATCGAGGTTATTGTAGTCAAGAGTCGTTGGGAGGCGGTCTTCTGGCGGTATTTCTAAGAGGCGGATTTTTTTTGGAAAATTATTATGATGAGGTTTTTTTTTTCGTATTTTCTGGACTGGTCTTAATGTAACAGGATCCAACTTCTGCTCTTGCAATTATATCAAAATGTCTTCTGTGAACATCATAATAGTTGATTTTCATGCTGCAACTGAAAATTCTCAGGATATCCACGATTAATTATGTATGTGACTATCAAGTGACAGATTATTTTGACTGCCTATCCGACCTCCTCAAATCAGTTACCCGGGTAACCCGAATACTCGTGGTAAGATTGGCGACGATTGCCAAAGATGTTCTAATGACAGCCAAGACCCACCAATTCAACGTGCCTTCCGAAACACGATGGAACTCGTCATGACAAGATGGTCACAAATACCAGCCGCGCGCCATGCGTTGCTTAGCATTATGATCGATCAATCCGTGTGGCTATTACTTAACGACGAGAAGAAAGAAGAAGATAATGCTCTATTATATACTGCTGCAAATTATTCCATAAGTTACCTTGGTATACAAGGGATTCTTGCAACAATACCTTGCCCTCTTAACCTTGGATGAACTCTTGAACTTTGTGAGCTGGCACCTGCCTGACACCGCCGGCCTTGTAACACTAATTTTATATTCGATACCTAGTCTTTACAATATGGGGATATACACCGTGAGCATAGATTTTCATTCAAGAAAGAGTTTTTTTTATATTTAAAACTAATTATCCATTCCTAGTTGATACGTTTGTTTACCTAGCAATTTGCAGCTGTACCATTCAACTTAAATTATTTTTAATATTCCTCACACATTCACACAACGTCATCTAGTCCCAAACCAAGCAGAGCTTCTACTACGGATACTAAACTGATAAACGTACTTATAAACTTTTCTTTTGTAAATACATACATATCATAAGTAGGAACACACAGATTAAATCAAACACCCATGTTCATGCACACAAATGTTTGACTTATGCGGGAATCGAAACCGCGACCTCCAACGTGGCAGGCAGGTAAATAAGGTACGAGTAAAACCGCATGAAACAACTCCTACATCGATGTGCCAAGAACCAAAACAGTTGACTGCTACAAAAAAAAATACAGTTATGCAAATTGAATACAATACAAATGGTTCTAGTAATCAGCCGTTTAAAGAATGTGTAGAGGAATGTTACGAAAATATCAAAAGGCATACCATGCTTACGAAACATAACCGGGTCACAGGATACGATCTCTGACCCAATTTTGTGAGCATTCGAACCGGATCACCCTTGAGAGCCGAAACGATACATTTACTTTAAACATTTCGCTTGAGTGTAGCAATAACCAGATGATTTTCCTTATTATATATCTTTGAACCTTAGAGCATTTCACCAGCCAGATAGGCTATGAGACAAATATCTATGCAAAAAATTCTGCCTATTTACGCGCTAAGAGCGAAGGAATGGAGCAAATAATGATAGCACGCACACGACAAACTTTCGGAGAAGGGACGGCAATGTCGTCTCCGGCAGTTTAAATTATCTTAGCTGCAAACATAAGCCTAGGAATGACTTCTCTGGCATATTTAGAGACAGCGCGTTTGTAGGTCGCGATTTCGAGGGGTTTGGAAGATGGAGAGATGCAGATGGAAGTAATACCATCGATTGTAGTCCATTATCCCTCAAATATTATAAACGTGGAAAGTTTGGTATATTTTGGTATAATGGACGTTTTATAACGAGGAAACTAAAAGTTACTAGGTAGCTGTTTTGGGAAACACCAACCTCGTCCATATATTGTAATTCGGCCGACTTAAAGATGACAGAAAGCCCTGGGCCTTAGGTTACTACAAAAAAGTTCGAAACGTGTTTAAAATAATTTTGCATACAAGTTTTTCTTTAAACACGTGTCAAACGTCTAACTTTTTTTGTAGTAAGGCCCTTAATGGGGAATGCCCAATCTGGGCCCTCAGTGGACAACAGACTAGAGAAAAAATAGTTTATGCATAAATTTTGCCATAATAAAATATGTTTTTACTTTCATCCATATATGCGCCATTACAATCCACAACAATTCTTTAAAAAAAGTAAGTTTACTGATAAAATAAGCTATTTCCTAATTTGATTTAACGCTAGTAAAATATTGCCAGCAGTGAAATAATATTTTAAGTGTTATGTTAAGACTCATCAGTTGATTCTAATCGATTTATGAACAAATACAATACAATACCCACGGGACTTTGCGGGTATTTTAAGAACTTAATTTAATAAAATAACTTAACTTTAGAAAACTATATTTGAAAAAATAAAAACCAGTTTGTACTTTCAAAAAAAAGAATGAGAATAATGAAGAATAATAATCGGTTTACAAAAAATAATCGATTTAATGTTTTTTTTTTCGTCGTTGTGACAACACCGAACTGAATCTGACATTGACAGTTCGCTTAGTGCTTACGCTCAATGTGGATATGTTTTCATTTTTCTTACTACCTGGCTTTGTTATATGGACTTGATTCGGATTATTATCTACGACTTTGGCTTTGCTTACCTTCAACGACAACTTTGGCTTTTGGCTTTGGAATCTAGGATCTTGGCTGCTTTCGATTTTGGATACCGATCGATAACGTTTTATACAATGCCTGAAAACCATTGTGTGAATTGTGGTTTTAACCTGACCGAGATTCAAGAGCATACCTTGTAGCCCGAAGAAATAAGCGTCATACAGCAGTGGGTTGCACCACAGCAGGTAAAAATTGCCTACATCATGTTCAAATTATTTACACAAAATAATATTGTTTTAGGTATATTTTGTTTATATTCAAATAAATAATACTTATGCCAGCAGAAATGCAATAGAAGAATATGCATGTAATTGTATAATAGGAAAACGCACGGTAGGTTGTTATGCACATGTTATGACTGTGCTTTGGTATATAGGTTGGGCAAGATACGAATCAAATATTTGCCCACCTGCACCATTTTTAGACAATCTTCTAATTGCATATGAAAATGAAGAAAATATAGACATATAAAATAGCACATGTGTTTTTTTTTATAATTTGATAAAAATATATTAGAAAGACTACTCCTATTATAATATAATTATCAAGTATTGAAAAAAGATAAGTTTTCTAATTATCTCACACTCGAAAACATTATTATATGGAAAAATAACCCAAAAAGTTATTATTATTTTTTTATATTTCTAAAATAGTGGCGTCAATTTAAATATATTTTTTAAATATCTAATACAGTTAAGATTTTAAAACAATCAACTTTTATTGTAATACTTGATGTCCACTTTGGGCCTAGGATACTATGAACGGTGGGCATTCCCCTTTCATGATATTATTAAATACAAAATTAGCCTAAAGTAATTCCAGATTAATTTGGAATAATTTCAGCTATTTCTATGAGCTAAACCGTAATACTGACCAGCGTGTGGTCACCGGACACAATGAATACAGACCACAAATCCAGCTGGCATTTGGCAAAACGCATCATAATGCATTTGGCACTATGCATATTTGAGTTTGCCAAGCGGTGAAATATTCCTAACCAAAGTGTAGGCTTAGCAAGCTTTTAATATTGTTATTCTTACATAATTACCCTAAATTTGTGGGTCTCAACTGTCATTTGAACATACATACATATTTGGCAGGTAATGCACGCCAGAAAGTCTGACAATCAGTCTTAACAAGAAGTATAATATCATCATCATCTCCCGAGCCTTTTCCCAACTATGTTGGGGTGGGCTTCCAGTCTAACCGGATTCAGCTGAGTACCAGTGTTTTACAAGGAGCGACTGCCTATCTGACCTACCTGAGCAAGGAGTATACTATATTGAAGGTTATTAATACTTACTGCTTTAACACAGAATTCTTAAAAGTACTTTTATGATATTATGATTTTTGAGGTGTCTGCCGGAGCTGCAGATTGTTCGCAAGAGTTACCGTGGCCCTGGCACACAGGGACCTCCAGAAGGAACATAGTGGGTTTTAGTCAGTAAGAGTCTGACACTCCCTCTAGCTGCACCCATAGCTGATGATTTCCAACGAAAAGAAAAGTGGTTCAGTAGGTATTAAATTATTCGATAGTCTAACAACCAGATCATAATATTATAGTAAGAAAATAATCGCTGAATCTCGTCTAAGATTTATCAACTAATCCTGAACTTTACCAAAAGTTACAAACTACTAGTTAATCGCCTTATTCCTTCCAAACCGACCTTAAACCCTAAACCATTGGATCAAGAAACCGCCTTATAAATCCTGTTGAACTAACATTATCAATACAGGATAATCTTAAATAACAATATCGGGACAATAGTGACACCTTTTTCACATTCGGTCGGTTAGCCCCATGGTGAGCTGTTGATAAGCTTGTGTTATGGGTGCCAACACAACTGATAAATTAACTACATATACTTTACACATACATCCAGACCACAGCAAACAAGCATGCTCATCACACAAAAGTCGACCGTGCCGGGAATCGAACCCGGGACCCTCAGCTTGACAGTCCGCGTAACCATTGCGCAATCGGGGTCGTCAATAACAATTAACTTAAACTTACCTAAATAACAATGGCTCTTAAGTATATAGACATAAAGTTTTAATTTGAATAATATTTCTTTAGCTATATGTACATTAGGAAAATATTTTTTTTCCTCAACTAGAGAACTCATAGGTCCTGTAGTGAAGAGGGGGGGATCCTATCGCAATGCAGTTCAGAACAATTTGCAATTTGTCTTCAAAACGTATTTTTATATTTGGGTCATGCTTGAGAATTATTCTTTCTTTAATAAAATGTGTATTTTTCTTGTTTCTCCTTCGTTCTCCAGTGGCCTGGTTTTAATATTTACAGCTGTTTTTAATTTAAAAGGGTAATGAACTTTGACTGTTTTTATAAAGCGGTAAGCGTTTGCAGTTTAATTTTTCCTTAAGCTTCTCGCTCAGATAAAAAGAAGCCTATATATTATGTGTTGTATCAAAATCTGTTCAGTAATCTTTGCTTGAAAGAGTGACGACATCCATAAATCCAAACATTCAATATTATAATACTGTTGTTTTGTGATGTAATAGATGAATCCATCCAAGGAACCTGTCGCGGCAAATACAGGCGCCATAACATCAAGCTACTCGAAACTGTTGAATTTTCCCAATCAACTTTAAACCATATGCTTCAGCGATAAAGTTGAAAGTCTATAAAGGAAATTTGTCAGATTGTGGTAGTTTGATGTGCTGGTGTCTGTACCTATAGATTATTCTAGATCATTCAACTCATGATGGTACTCAGTCGTTCAATATAATTCATAATAGTTTCTTATGCAGCTTATTCTTTACAATAATCACGAATTCGCCATAAAAGAATAACTCGGCCATTTTAAATAAGATTTAAAATATTACCGTTCGTGTCGGCCGCCATTTTTGTTAAAAGATTTGTATTTAAAACGCGATCAAAATTTGTTTGTTTAAGAATGACTAAGTAAAGCCTTTTTAAGTTTTAATTTTAAATATTTATTTTACAATCATACATATTTTACCAAAACATGTTATACATACAAACGCCTGTCAAATTTTGCCAATCAAGTTTGAACCATAAGCTTGAGCGATAAAGTTAAAAATCTATTAAGGGCATTTGACAGATTGTAGTAGCTTGTGCTGTCGTCTGTACATTTCACAAATAAGTAGAACATATTTCTTTTCTTCTTTAAGAAAATATTTTAGTCTTTGTGACATTTGATTATACGAGTATAAATACAGTGTAGCGTTTTTGCTATAACATTATGTAAGGTATGGGAATTACAAGCCATAAATTAAATCACCCCCAATTTTATAAACGACCTCTCATAAAAAGCGATACAGTTACAATGTTTAGATAATATGTTCGTGTAGAAATGCTAAAATTCAAATTTTTGTTCTACCCAACTGCATAATATGTAGTTGTTGGGAAAGCAATATATTTTGTACTATACAATGTGACGATTAAGTAGCGCGAATTATACCACGTGACGTTAATAATGTCAATTATATAAAAAAAAAACTATTTTACTATATTCAATCAGTAATTATTTGTAAGATAACTTTAACTAATAAAGACCTCACACTACAGACTAAACAGGTGATCGATAGTTAGCTCGATGATCGTTTGTCAGTTAATTTACCCGACTGCTAAGAAGGGCAAGGATTTTAAAGGTCATTGTGATTTCAATCAAACTTTTAACTCGGTCTGATACAGGCTGTATAGCTCGCAACTATCGCGAAAATGATAATTAAGTTAACATTATTTGTCTTTTGATAAAGCAAACCTTATTTTCCCTACCAGTCTTAAGGCCACGTAACACAGGGGTAAGAAAAATAACCATTGTGAGGTGACCCTAACAAGACTACCTTAACCACCCCTGTGCCCGAAACTACGATAAAAATAACACTATGATATTTATCAACGTAATTCGGCTCACGACCTCGCTCCAAATATCGGCAGAAACAAATGCCAACTACAGTCACAAGCAACAACAAAATGTTGAACACACCGTGTTTATGTTAATTAAAAATGTCGTGGTGGCCTAGTGGTTAAAGAGCCAACCTCTCAAGTGTGAGGGCGTGGGTTCGATTCCAGGTCGGGCAAGTACCAATGCAACTTTTCTAAGTTTGTATGTACTTTCTAAGTATATCTTGGACACCAATGACTGTGTTTCGGATGGCACGTTAAACTGTAGGTCCCGGCTGTCATTGAACATCCTTGGCAGTCGTTACGGGTAGTCAGAAGCCAGTAAGTCTGACGCCAGTCTAACCAAGGGGTATTGGGTTGCCCAGGTAACTGGGTTGAGGAGGTCAGATAGGCAGTCGCTCCTTGTAAAACACTGGTACTCAGCCGAAACCGGTCAGACTGGAAGGCCGACCCCAACATAGTTGGGAAAAGGCTCGGGAGATGATGTTCAACAATGTTGGAGTTTTAGTTACCGTGATTTATAAATTGGTGAATGTTAACTACTTTGGGGAAAGTTTTTTATTAAATGTTCAAGAGTTCTGCCTTGCATAGTGATTGATCTACTGATCGCATGGCTAAGTTTGTTGCAATAGAATAATATTAAGATTTATTATGTTGTATATTTCAGTATAGCAATAAAAATATTCTCTTCTGTAAAGAAGTTTAGAAAAATTGTTTAGGAAGCTTATCCATTCTTTTGAGTTGCATGTCAGCACACAAATAAGGGTTATCAACAATTTCATATTATAACCTACCGTGCCTCTAAACTGTAACATTTTAAAAGTTCAGCCTTCTCTATTACAGTATACAAAAGAACAATAGCGAAACAATAAAATCCAATAAATTATTGCTAATCCGTTTTTATGATCTCTCTACTGTAACCTTCTCAAACGTACTTGTAAGAGCTAATAAAAGTTCCAACTAATAATTTTTACAACTGACGTGACCCAGTTTGAACTTCTTTGGACAACAATAACTAAAAGTTCCTAGCTGTATGGACTGTACCCGCGGCGCCCGCATGAAAAGTTTTTAATTTTCCGGAATGTGACCGCCCATACCCAAATACACAACAGGATAGGTTTGCGAAAAGATCTGTGACAAGTCACTAAGATTCTTTTTTGACATACATACATATAGTCAACTTGATTCCATTCTCTCTTAACTGATATTAATCTTATACTTGATATTTCGGTATGATAATTATTCATGTATTAAGGAATGCTTGTGCACTGTAATATGTCCTGCGCAGCTGGCTGATCTCCATAAAAGAGAACGGTCGCCATAGCCGACAATAGGCCTGGATGACATCATTAAGGACTATGTTATACCCTTATAGCTCCTGATAATAAATATTTTCTTTTCTGTTTCCAGGCTGCCTTTACCATGGCTCCTGTATGGCCTGATCAACGGGGAGCCAGTCCAAGTGAACTCAAAGGGCATGGTCTGCAGCATAGTGCTACTCTTCGCCATGCTAATCTTCGTCATCATCAGCATCGCCTGCTTCAGGTGGAAGATGAACAGGGGACTAGGGTTCACCATGTTCCTCCTATACTTCGTCTTCGTAGGAGTCAGCTTGGGACTCGAATACGGGTACCTCAACTGTCCGAGCGAATAGACTGGTCTTTTCGTCTTTTGGTCTTCTGATTATTGAATAAGGGATTGGTAAAGGATTTTCAGATGAGCGTTTGATCGCGACTATTCGTTTTGGGAACGATAATGGAAATACTGAATGAAATTAAAGTCGAATGCAATAGAAAAGCCGGAAAGTATTTTATTGTAGAATCCTATAGAGGAATGAGGGAAGCAGAATTTAAAATAGTTTATGGTAAATAGTGGAGAACGCTAGATTGCAGAACTGTTTACCTAAAACAAATAGTCGACAGTCAAATTGTAGCAAGTTGGCACTTCCAGCAATATTGCGACTCGATTGCAGCAAACTATGCGACGTAAAACCTAGTAGAGGTTTAATGTAAATTCAACGTCAATTTGTATTTGACGTTTGACGTCAGAATGTATGCGTCAAATCGTCAGTGTACTTTGAAATACTAATTTTTTATACAACATGACGTTGAAAACTGATAGATTATTCATTTAATTATTTGATATAAATAATTAAATCCAATGGTCTATTTGTACATGAAATAATTTGACGTAGCTCGCTGCAACCGAGTTATAAATTCTATAAAATATTTTAAACAGTGTACTTAATTATTATAAGATGGTTACTTTAGCGTTGTGAATTATTTAGTTTTGTATTTTAGTTGTCGAGTAGCCATAGCACAAGCAGTAAGGTGTTGCTCAAAGATAACCATTTACTTTGTTATTGCTTTGGTATCAAGTTTCGTTTAGGTTTTTTAAACGGATGCTTGTAATAAATTGTATTAATAAATGACGAGAGATTTACTTGCACCAAATATTTATACATAAGGGAAACTTAAGACAGTAGAACAATTAACGAAAATACAATTCCTATGAAATGCAATAATGAAAGCTTCGGTGGTTCTGATCATATTATTAAGAATTTTGCATTGTAAATTATAATGAGATACAACATTTTTGTATCTGAAGTAAATATTTAGCCATGATAGAGACTGTAGTTATTTATATGAATGTTAGTTGTTTAACTTGATGGCGCTTTTACGAAGTTTTAAGGCTAAGTTCTTAATCTGTCGTTAACTGTGTCAGCTGTTTTTGTAAATATTGATCGCGTTGTGTTGGGGTTCCGTTTCGAATTAGTTTTGACAGCGCGGTGGTCGTGGCCCGCGTCGGTCCATGTCGATGATTTGTATTTTAATGTGTTGTTATAATGAAAGCGATTTGATGTAAGTGTGTGCGCGCACAAACAGCTAGATTGTACATACACACATAGAGGGTGGGAGAGCGGGGCAAATGTGAAATTTTGAAATAAAATCTCATTCCATAAAATGTGCCTAAGAGTTTTACGGACTCAGTAACATTTAGCTTCGATTTTTATAAATTAACAGTAAAAAAAGGAAAAGAAAATGTTAAAAATATCACTTTATCATCTGTTAGAAGACTACGCTTACATTTAGTGTTATAGAGTATCCGAGGAGGCATCTGTCCCGCTCTACGATATAATACGGTAGTTAGAGTTTACACTATCTCTATGAAGTCTATCTATAATAATAATGATCCATACTTCTCGTTTCATCTATTGACTTTCGGCAGAAATGATTGGATAGTAACGTCTGGCTAGTCAATTCTTAATATTACGGCTATGTCTTCAAAAATCTCTTCTTCCTTAATATTTAAAGGGCACGGTTCAGTAAAATTATAAAATTGAAAAAAAAAGACATCTTGTCAACCGTCCATAGATTCTGTTTTATATTTTACTTTCCGCTTCTGCACGTGATATCACTCTATTATCTTTGACTCATGAGTAACTTGAATAAAAATGATCGTAAGTTCAATTGTTGATACCCAAAAAGTTTTATATTAATAACCCGCCTATTTGACATAGCAATAAATAGTCTAGAATAGATAGTTAAATATTTATATTGTTAAGCTTTAACACTTCAGACCTTAGTGTCGCTCAAATCATGGAGAAAGCATTATTGGACTTCAATGGAAATGGCAGTGGTGAGTGGCGAAAATGGACCTTTAGCTAATACAATTAAGGTCCATTGTCACTTGTCATGTCATGATCTATTCTACTTATATACGCACAAGTAAACCAACAATTCTTAAAGTTCGCTTCGTATATCAACGTATAAAGTTTTTGTTCTATAGATCATTCTTCATATAAATAATGTTTGTACTATTTAAAGTTTAAAAATGGAACACTCAATTGACGAGACTATGTAATGTACTCTTAAGACAGTACGGCAGGGTTCAAATTGTTTTGTTGAGTATGAAGGATGGTGATATTCGTCCTGTATGACAATCAGTTCGTGTAATAATCGATATTTACTGGTATATAAATTACATTGCCTTATCATCAGCTTATCAATATCTAGTTTGGACTAATGCTACTGCTATTCAGAACTGTCACTTTCATCTTCATTTGGAAAAGCATTTCATAATAATTGATTTAGAAGTCAGATTGTACAGATGCCAGCACATCATGTTACTGCTATCCGTCAAAATTTCCTTAATAAATTTTCAACTTTATCGTGAAAGCATCTGATTCAAAATCGTCTGGGAAAATTTGACAGTTTTGACGGTAGCTTGATGTGCTGGCGTGTGTACAATATTCTAAATGTACAAAGTCAATTATTTTCTACAATTTGAATTTGAAGCTCTCAATAATAAAACGTTATCAGACGATTTAGTTGGCTACCTTAATCGATTTATTGGCATGACTAAAAATTTTTCGAATGGACATCTTAAAAAAACGTTCGTTGTGTTTTGAGATATTAAATTCAATCCTCAATTTTTCAAAATTAATCTGTTCGTCAATGTTTCTTCTGATCTTTGTATGTGTTCTTCTGATCTTTCTTAATACAAAAGTCTAGCTCTGTTCCAAATTTTTGAGCTACATATACTTTACGTGTGAATATAAGAAACATGATATACGAGCAGTACAAATTTCCTAATTCAAGCAATCTCTTGCATCGATAAACAAAGTGATCGATAACTGTTGTATCTAAGAGCGCGTGTACCGAAAGTTGGCAACGGCGCAAATAGCTGTCAAATATTTACACGTTTTAATTAATTTGGCCAATTTACTATATGAAAGTAAGACTTCTGGCTCTGTAGTGCACTAAAACATTGAATAGGAATTGCAATTAAAACACAAAATTTGATGTTTTAAACGTTTTACTTGTAAAAAAGGCACTTGGAAAGTTTCCAAATACATTTTTTACATATAAAACTATAAATTCGGTGTAACGATATTAATAATTGCATTCTCTATTAACTTTCTTAGCGCACTACAGAGCATTATTTTATGTTTTCATAAAATAAAATTAAGAATTAATTAAAACATGTAAATATCTGACAGCTATTTGCGACGTTGCCAGCTTTTGGAACATGCGCCCTTAACACAAATTTTGTGTTTGGAACAGGGTGCCTAGTACAATATGAAACAGCAATATTGCAATATTAAAAAATATATATGACAATGAAATAACAAATGTTGCTATGACGACGACATATCGGTAGCCAATGCCATCGTCAAGTCATAATCTGTGATAAGGAGCATGCTTATGACGTGTATATTAAATAATTATACACAGTGATTTTTTAGTCGTCTTACAAAAGCAGCCCAGTTCATGTATCCAATGACTAGTAAAAGTTTATAATAAAAAAAAAAATTATGAGATTTGAACAATAAAAAAAATATTAATTATTATGACACAAGACGTAGTTAGAAACTCCCTTGTCTTCTGATAAATGGAGAAAGAATGATCTACTCGTGCACTGGGTAGGTATACTCAACTGTTTGATACGTTAACATTTTTAATAGGGTGTTTCATTCTAATTTATTGTTTTTTTACATTATTTTCAATGATATAAAAATAATAATCGCATCTAAAGGTATTTTATGTCGGATACTTTAGGTGGACCACTTTGGTAAGACGACTAAAAAGTCACGGTGTATAGACATCATCTGTCTTCGAGTTTTCATATAGTATTATGTATATATAAGCTTGGATTTGATAGCCTTCTGTAGTTCGCTTAGCGACGCCACTACAGGACAGTTACTGTGCAATATGATTTTTTTATATGAAAACAAACAATAAATATGTCAGTATATATATATATTACAGGACATATGAACAGAAAATTATTGGTTTGTCTAAATTAATATGTCCAATAAAAAAATGTTACAACCAAAAAGCAAAAAAATCATGTATGGAATTATCTTTCTTTCAAGAAAAAGTAATTAAAATGTCACCTGTTCAAGAAATCATTATTATTTTATATTCTTAACTACTTCCAATATATTTAAAACTACAAAATTCAAACACATACAAAAACTGTGCGTGTAGTGGCCACTCTATAAAGATTTAAGAATTTGACTCTAAACTATAAAGTAACTTAATTCTATATGAATAAAATTTTCTTTACGATGATACAAACTAGTTTGTAGTAATCAAATTATCCTTAATATATTATTATTATCTGAAGCACCAAGTACCGTGTGTACGTTATGCCTGTACTGAGTATACCCAAAAATGTAATGGAACGAACGTTTATAAACAAATGAATGAATGTTAAGAGCGCGTATTCCAAAAGCTGGCAACGTTGCAAATAGCTGTCAAATATTTACACCTTTTATATGCAAATAAGAAATATGGCTCTATAGTCCACTAAAAATAATAATAGGGAATGCAATATTTAATATCGTCCCATCGAATATATAGTTCTATATGTAACAAATGTATTTGTTAACTTTCCCAAGGCTTTTTTTATTCTAAAACGTTTACAACATCAAATTTAGGGTTTTAATTACAAATCCTACTCAATGTTTTAGTGCACTATAGAGCCATATTTATTATTTTCATATAGAAAAATTGGACAAATTAATTAAAGGGTGTAAATATTTGACAGCTATTTGCGACGTTGCCAACTTTCGGTATACGCGCTCTTTAGAATTATTTATTAATACATATGTAGATTGCTACCATGTACCGAAATATCGGGAACTCAATAAAAAGGTACATGGTAGCAATCTTGTAATAAATAATTCTAATTTTAATGACCATAAAAGTTTGAATCAACATAATGCAAAGAACTATAACAATGACATAGTTTGTCCTTATCATAATTAAACAATACCAAAATGTTAATGAAATTCTTGACTAAGGGCTATTTCTATATACCTACGTTCAAGGAAAATGTGTCAGGAAATGCTCGGACCTTTGTGTTATCGTTCTCTCATTAAAATAGACAAGTACGAAAGGACCTTAGAGTTTACATTACATTTTTGGATTCCTCCAAAATATTCTATATGCTATTAAATTATATAACTATATACACTAGATTTCTATCTATCTATCTCTTGTATAATGTACTTAATTAGGCTTTGTAAATTAACCATCCTTCCATTCGTTTAAAGCTGTTAGTTATTGAACTGATAAAGAATATTTATAATCATATCACGAGGTTCTATTTTTTGACGTCAGCCTGTATAATTGACGTTGACAGTTTACATTCTGACGTCAAAATTGTATAGTTGTAAACTCGCCTTTATGCATGTCAGACCACGTAGTTACATTAAAATTGCATTTGTTCAGTACCAAATAGCACGAGCCGAGCTAGAACTCATTAACTTTCAAAATTCGTTATAACTATAGAGTCTGTAAGAGTTACAATTTATCAATATAAGTCGGTGTCCTCTTCAGGCACCGATTGAATACATAAAATATCCTTTATAACTTCTTCGTAGTCTAAGATTTAGGCTTAAACGCTATCATTAACATAAAAAAATGTTTATTAATGAAAAAAAAAAAATGAAATATGATATCCAGGTAGAGATTGTTACTAGAAGTGATGGTTTTTATATAAAAAATTATAAAGTAAATTATTGCAGATTAAATAAAAATGAGAAATTTCATTCCACTTTCTTGTTACGATTGTATTTTTTATAATTAACATGAACACCATAATTATTATTTAGTGGAAATAAGTGGTTTTAATTTTCTTACTGTTTCAGCTTTAAAATTGATCGTAAAGGTAAAAGTGGAGTGACTTTTTATAGTCATCCGTTTCGTTTATAGCTGACTAGTCTCGATTTCGAAAGACGTTCAGAGAAGTGTACGTTCCTTTGCACTCGTTATGACAATTCATTTCACAACTGTAAAATAATTTATCAACGGTAAAATTTAAATTTTATGACAATGTAAAATTGAAGTTTACATTCTGACGTCGTTATTTTTTCTGACTGTTACACTGATAAAATAATTTTAAACTATTGTTTGTTGCGTTTGTTGTAGAGTATAAAATTATAACACACGAAGGAAGTCCTCGGAATCGAGATGACAGCGTAGGTTGTTAATAGTGATATTACAAATTAGGTACAAGTAAAAAAAAAATGTTATTAATTTAAAAAAAAAACTGTAGATAAGTTTTAGGAATTTTCATCATGTTGTAATGAGTAAAATGGGAGGAGAAAAGCTCTTGTACTATTTATGTTTTTTTTTTTGATTCAAATGATAAGTGATTGTGGTTTTTTATAAAGTTTTAAAACAGTATTATGACTTCCATAGTTTATTTGAATCTAGTTAATTTCGTCGACATTTGTGTCTTTTTGCTGTGAATCTCGATCGGAAACTTATTAATAAAATAAATAGATTTTACTAGAACGTTTAAATAAATACCATAGAGCACACGTGTATTTACATATATTTTTCGATAGATCTGATTGATAACTTTATTAAATACTGCGTTCAAAAATGGTGATTTAAATAATGTAATTTGAACGTAGAATTCCTCATTTTCTCGATAATAGCAGTACATAAATAAGTGAAGCACACATTATATTATATTTGTTGATAAATAAATACTATTAAGTAATATATTTATTGTCCGATCGAGTAATTGTTGTTCTATTAAAAGCTTTTAATGATTGTTGAAGATTAAAAGATTGTGATAGTTTTAATAATTCACTAGTTTATTGCATTTATATATTGTGAGATAATTTTGTATGTATCAGTGTTTATAATTTGACGTGAATAAAGAGCGTGGCGTACC
The DNA here is from genome assembly GCA_958496145.1 of Heliothis peltigera. Lineage (NCBI taxonomy): Eukaryota > Metazoa > Arthropoda > Insecta > Lepidoptera > Noctuidae > Heliothis > Heliothis peltigera. The sequence goes on from OY292338.1 coordinate 2,230,163, forward strand.
CAAGCGTCGGCTGTCGACGGTATTATGAAAAATTACAATAAAAATAATAAAATAGTGAGTGAAAAAATGCGAGTTTTATTTAGTGTAGACTGTATTGACTCTCATATACGTAGATACGTACTTAGATACTCGTCGTGGTGGCCTAGTGGTTAAAGCACCAGCCTTTCGAGTATAAGGGTGCGGGTTCGATCCAGGTCAGGCAAGTATCAATGTAACTTTTCTAAGAAATACGTACTTTCTAAGTTTATCTTGGACACCAATGACTGATTAAATGTGAAGGAAAACATCTTGAGGAAACCTGGACTACAAAGTCTGAAATCACCAATCCGCATTGAGCAAGTGTGGTGATTAACGCTCAATCATTCTCCGTAGGAGAGGAGGCCTGTGCCCAGCAGTGGGACGATAAAAAGGCTGTGATGATGATGATAATGACGTAAATATTGAAAATAACTCCCTTTCTAGTCATGCAATGAAGAAGATAATACGAGATTTTTGAAAGGAATTGGTTAAATAAAACAAAAGACCAGCGTCGTCACCATAACCTTTGTTCCACTATGTTAGGTTCGGCTTCCATTGTTGGGGCTGCAGCTGAATACCAGCTGTCCTTCTCAACCCAGATACCCGGATAACCCGATTCCCCTAAGTAAGACTTTAAGGCTTCTGAATAACCGTAACGACAAGATCAGATTTATTAATCAAACATAGAATAATAATCAGCCCTTCGTCCCGTAGGTATTACCATGAAGAGATCCCCAAATAAAATACACAAAATACCAATCAAAATATTCTTTTTTATTTCCATAAATATAGTGTTAGAAAAAACCATAAAAATACAATTTAGGACAAACGTAATCACTCAACATGGCTTTAAGCTAATTTGTGGCACAAATACTTCACGCGACTTATTTAAGAGGCAACTAACAATTTTATAAACAATTATCTTCTAACATATATATCTCCAAAGATCCAAATACATATACAATATAAGAAATTTTAATATAATTTGGACAATGATACAATTTTCATCTATAAACAGAAATACACTTTTACACATAATAACTGATAACCGAAATAACCGAATATGGAGTGAAATAGGACATAGGTTGAGCATGAAATGTTATGAGTAGTCAGAAGACAGAAAGTCTAACAACCAGTTACCAAGGGGGTAGTCACTCCATGTCCAACAATATAGCTCCGACGCATTCGCATCGGTAGACTGAAAGGTGATCCAACATAGCTTGGAAAAGGCTAGCCAGATGCAGACTAACTTTGGCGTAATGTAGTTCAATCATATTCTTTTTGTTAGGCTAATAAAGTTCAAAAGGATAATAAAGTTGAATATGGCTCAAAATCAGACACATCAAACCACAGAGTAAATAGGACAAGCAAAGTCTAGGATACCTTAAAAAATCTAACGCGATTACAAAAATAAAAACATTATTGTGCCGAAAAACTTCTAGACATCACATTTAGACTTATTACTAATTATTAAGTACTATGTACGTTATTATAAATATCAAATACAAACATTTTTTGAGATTATCTTCCACACCCTGGCCTTGAAGGTTTTAGACCATGGAAATATACCTACTAGCATTCTTTGAATCACCATCGGACTTTATTTCAATTTGAGTCTGGTTTAAGTTAGACAAGATCGGGAATATTAACATTCCAGTCAATTCTAAGACTTTAGTACGTGCATGATGGTCTATTTTCGCTTAAAGCGGTTCAACTGATCCCATGTAGTGTAGTAGGGTAGTTTTACAAAAGCGCAGTACGCAGGCGCGAGCGACAAAACAGCAAGAATGCCAGTAGCGCTGCGAGCGCCGCACCGGCAAGTAGTGTCGTCTCGTCGCGACGGGCACCCCCGCCCGCACGCTCTACGACTGTGCTCTGAAAATGCATTAAATAATATTTTAAAGGTTCTGCAATCAAATTATAGATCAATGGAACAAATATACTTTCTGCAAGCGATGAGAACTATAGCTGTTCTAAATAAGAGTAAACATAGCAATTTTCTTGGTGCGTATTTTAATAATTTTGATTTTAAGCTTTGACTTTTATATGGCTAAGTTACGTCCTTACCCATCCTCCATGCCTTATAGCCCAAGGCGTGGCGCACTGTGCCACGTGCTTGGCGGCCCAGTCAACTGCCCTGCACCAGCCGCCCACACGCACTGCGCGGGCGCATACTTCACAAAGGAACGCTAGTACCACCAACGCTCTTTGCTCTGTATGGACACAGGCCTGGAAAAAGTTAAGAATAACCTTTAAAATCAGTTGTTTAAATAATAGGGTTGATGTTTTGATTTGAAAGTGTTTTTGACAAGGATACATAAGCCAGATAACATAACGAGGTATACTATAATACTAAGTGTGTGGACTGTGCAAAGGTTTTAAAATTTCCAGTTTTAGAACAGTGTTGTCTAGTAGCTAACCTACTACGAACGAGTTGAAAGTACAAAATAAAGTTGCGTTTTTTTATGATACTGAACTCCAATGTGTTCTTAAACTAAGGATGTTGCATTTTGTATTTTTTCTATAACATCAAGGCTAAAAGTGCTTTCACACAACAAGGAATCTTATCCCCTTATTATAAAAGGTAGTCTTAAAAAGTTTCTTCTTTAGTACTTACTAGATTAAGACCATTATTTTTTGTTTAAGAAGATGGTTTAAAGCTAGTACTAATGACGGTACTTTTTTAAGACCACGTTTCATAAGAAGTAGTGTTTGTCGTTGGAACTATTAGTCGTAATTTAGTTTACCTGACAAAGCTCCTGCATAATATCCTCGAACTCGACTTCATCGAGGCACAGCAGAGATATGTGTTCTGCCTCGGCCGCCAGCCGGGCCCGCGCCTTCGTCTCGCGGAACCTGCGCGCCGCACGCTCCAGGGAGCGCCAGTCGCGCCAGTACATCCACCATCCTCTGGCGATTTAATAGGAGTACGTATAGTAAACTTTACACTTTTAGTATGATAGTTGGCGTTCGAAAACTGAATATTGATGCTACTCAACCAATATTAGAAAAATGCAATTACAATTTTTTAATTTGCTTTTTTCGAAAGTGAATAAGTCAGTCCTGTTCAAATTCAAAGTAGATTACTTTCTGTTTATACCGGACATCAACTATAAATACTGCCATATTAAAAGCTTATTTAAGCTCCTAGGTGCATACAAATATGTACTACAGAAATTGCAGAATTTTAACGAATGAAAATTATAAATTTTAACGTATTAAAAATGGTTCTAGCCGAACCATTTCAAGAAGGAAACATACAGTAAATGGCTCAGTAGTCCTTGATTTAAAATCCAAACAAAGCTATGATAACTAAATTATGATAGCCTTTATCATCCGTGTGCCCTTATTTCTTTGCTTTCGCTACATACTTAATATTTTTAAGGAACTCTTCTAAAGTCAAATATTACCTTTGATCAGGTCTCGCTGGGGCTACAAAGCAGGGCGGTGGCCTCAGCCTCTCCAGCCTCAAATGCTGCAGCAACAGAGCTCTAAAGAGCCTGACGCCCCTCTCCTCCTCCTCTCCCTGTAGTTCAGGCCCCCTCCAGTGTCCCTGGCACTCGTCCCGACGCTCCTCGTCTAGTGAAACTTGGCGGAGTAATGGGGCTCTTGGCGTGTCGTAGTCTTCTAGGGCTTGGACGCTGCATGCTGAAAAAGGTATATTGACCTTGGTCACATTTTCATTGAAGTTACTTTTAGGAAACAAAACGAATAATGTGTATGGACTCTTTGCCAATAATATTATGAGAGTGGTATTTTACTAACAATAGTGCAAGAGTTTTTTTTTTATCTAACCTCTACTGCTGTAAAAATTAGGTAATTGACTTTCGCAATACAAAACGAACTATGAACGTGGACTCTTTGTCAATAATATGAGAGTAGTATTTTACTTTTTTCTAACAAATAATAGTGCAAGAGTCTTTCTATTTAGTCTTTGTTTTCCATTTTCTTTTTCGTCCTATACCCATAACAATATGTAATATCAAAAAAAAAGAAATTGTCATAAGCCATTCAAAGATAACATATACCATCATAATTTCTCGTTTGTCTCGAATTATTTATCTCTCCAGCTATCCTACCGACCATACAACACTGTGTGTGGTTTAAAACCATATGTTGCAAAAGCTTTATTTTCACATCAGGTTATCCACAAGCCCGACAAGCTATTAACTTTCCACAATATCCAATCAATATACATACATACATTTCCCGCTACTCATAAATATATGCATTATACTCATAAATAAGCCTCGCTATTATTATCGTTACGGGCGTATAAACTTTTTTGTCACCTTGACATGGTCACCATTTGTTATACCTACATACATAATGTATGTATACAGCACAAGTGTTAATTAAGCCACTTTGTAAAGCGATCTAGATTAACTTTAACATGGTCTTGTCACGCTATTTTGTGAAATAACACTCTCATTATAAGTGTGTAGTTAAATATTAGCTGAGAATCAGAAACGCGGTTTTATAATTCTAACTAGCTGTTGCCCGCGACGTCGTCCGCGTGGGCATTAGGATTAAACATTCACCCCCCTTCCACCCGTAGTGATAGCGTGATAATATGTAGCCTATATGTTGACCCGACCTCTTAGTTATATTCATGCCGAATTTGAAGCAAATCCATGCAGTACTTTTTGAGATTATCCCGGACATACATACAGACAAACAGACAAAAATTCTAAAAACTATATTTTTGGCTTCAATATCGATTTTAGATCACCCTTTTTAAAAAATATTCAATGTACAGTTTTGACTTATCTACGATTTTATTATATGTATAGATTTTAATTGCCAGTTTCGCGGTATCCGAATAGCCACTATCTTACGAGTAAATTCAAAAATGGAAAAAAAATGCTTTTATTATTTTTTTATTTATCTACCAAATAAACCAACTGGAACTTATTCGTAGGTGGTTAAACAGGCCCTAAATATCTTAATCGTAATGTTTTAGTTACGAATAAGTTTTAGGAATAAGTTTAGGGTTTAGGTTTAGAGTTGCACAAGCTATTTTATAGTTGTGGTGGCCGAGTGGTCAAAACAGGCTCTCAAATATGAGCGTGTGGGTGCGATTCCAAGTTGAGGTAAGTATCAATGTATTTTTTCCAAGTTTATGTAAGTTTATCTCGAACATCAATGTCAGTGTGAAGGTGAAGGAAAAAAAGTCGAGGAAACTTGGACTATAGTCTGAAATCAATCCTTCTCTGTATGAGAGGAGGCCTGTGCCCAGAAGTGGGAGGATAAAAAGGCTGATGGTAGAGCTATTTCAACTAAATGAGATAAAATTCCTTGCCTTGTTGCCTCTTCATAGAATTCCTTGAATAAAATATTTCAAAGTTTACGTCTCCTAGACAATCCACAGCTTGTTAACTCCAATAAAAAAGTTATAAATTAATTTGTCCCAATTAAAACAGTCGCTGACTCCAAATAATGGTTATATGATTTATTTGACGGGAATTATTACGGGTTTTAATATATACCTAATATAAACATACATAGCCCTGTTTCCGATTCTGTCTGTAAAATATTCAGTTGCATATACCTTACTTTTCGCGGGAAATCATCAAATGACCCCTTCTGCTTTGGGTGCAGATGGAGGGAGTATCTGACTCTTACTGACTTAAACTACTATGTTCCTTCTAGAGGTCTTTGTGTGACACGGCCGCGGTATAAATCTAGCTAATATACGCGTACGTACCTCATTTCAACATGTATCAATTACGCATATTTTTTTGGAACTCCAGGAAACCCTAAAGCATGCTTTATTTTTTTTATATTAACGAGAAATAAATTATATTTAAGTCCTACCAAGCAAATAATACAACCATCCCTAGGTTCAACTCACCCCTCAAATACGACGACTGTGATCGATGCATCGTTACTGTAACACTGAAAAAGAAAACACACAGGTTAGTCAAAGGAAAAGTAATTTTAAACACATTACAATAGAGTTTACTATTGCAACAAGTCTTCCAAGACCACAGGCTAAATTATTCGCAGACACATCACGTCTAGACAGAAACTACTTTAAATTTTTAGTTACGAGGGAACAAAGTGAGGTACTGATTTGTTGACGAGAATAATTGGAACGTACAGACGCCAGCACATCAAGCTAACCGAAACTGTCAATTTTATCCAATCAACTTTGAACTTTATGCTTCAGCAATAAGGTTGAAAATCCATTAAGGAAATTTGACAGATTGTTGTAGCCTGATGTGCTGGCGTCTGTACATACAATCAATTAAGAAATAATGTATATCATGATAAAGCGGTGAGCGGAGGAGCTCGGGCCTAAGTAGTAGCCACACCAGTCGATCTGTGATAAGGTTAAGCAACGCTTGGCGCGGTCGGTCCATGGAAAGGTGACCATGTTGTTATGAGGAGTTCCTTCTTGTTTGTGGGTCCTGGGTGTCATTTGAACATTTTGGTAATGGTAACGGGTGATCTGATGCCAGATAGTCCTAAAAACCATTTTTGCCAAGGATTATCGGTTTTCCCCGGTAATTGGGTCAAGGTGGTCTGATAGGTGTTTCATCCGTCACTTTGGTGAAAGGCTAGGAAGATGATGAAGATATTACACATAAACACTAAGACTTTTATGTCAACTTATTTAATTTTCCACTCTTTTGATTGGTTCAGTCGTTCTCGGAGTATTTTGATGTATGACGAGTTTCTGTTTTGGACACATCAACCGACCAAACAAAAAGCAAATTTCTCAATAATATATTTTCAACCTTATCACAATACGGTAAGGTTAATATTCGATTTTTATTATTTTACAGATTAGGGTAGGTTGACTTGCTGGCATCTGGACAGTAAAGAAATTTCCACAATATCTCGACCAATAGCGACTTATATTTTCGCGCACCTATAGAAACCAAGCGAAGGCAGAACCGGTGGGTTAATCATCCACTTCACACTCTAATTAAATTCCAGCTAAACGGATTTAGTTGAGTTATTTAACGCGTGAGTTAACCACGCTAGCCGCTGTTGGATTTGCTTCATGCTGACATTAAAACGAATATAATAACATCGTTTTATGCACTCAACAGTAAAAGTCAGTGCAAGAAACTATATAAAACTAACATAAGCAATAATAAGTAATAAAGTTCAGAATATTACGTAAATTAAGTAACAACATTACTCTATATTATTACATTATTCTTAAGAGTATGTTTCAAGACTAGCTTGAAGACAAACTGTTTAAATATTCATAACCTACATCTACACAAAACGGCCAAAAGCTAACACTACTTCAAAACAAGACACGGTGTAAATATTCCTTATAAAAACATGGAACCTCACACCCATAACCTCTTTAAACAATGCACGAGCGCTTAGCAACAACCTAAATTCAAATTAAGAACAACACATTCAAATACAAAAAACGAACACAATCTTTCCGCCATGTTGAAAATCACACACATTTTTTCATTTCTTGACATACCTGATATCAGTTTTGAGGTCAGAAAATCCATTATGAGGTCCTGGCTGTACAGACGCGTGTTTCCAAGAAGGTCTGCAGACTGACAGTGAGCTAAACAGTAGCGACCTTGCAGCACGGGTCACGACCCTGACATACATTTGTACGCATGCGCGTGGTAAAGGGGGTTTGTCGGAACTTCAGGGGCTGTTCTGGGTATTTCACTCCTCATCGTACTACGTTTAATTTCAGTGTCATGTTATTATGATTGATGGATTGTAGGTATGTTATGTAAACAAGAGTATATTGATGATATTAATTTTATTATAGAGAGATATGTTTATAGCTGTAGATAGAACTTACGGTGATCTAGTCTTTAGAGGGATTAGGCGCAGTCTTCATTTGGCAAAAGATGTCCCTTGTGGTTTTCACTAATAACGCGACCCAGCCTGTATATGCTACATAGGTTATTGTGTTAGCGACAACTTCTATGAGCCTACAAATAAATTACAAATCGTTTATTATCGCCAAAGACGACGCGCATGGTTGTCGGTGATAAGCGAGAGCCCTGAAGACACCTATACTTATAACAGGCCTATGTACCTACCATGATCGATTTCTGTATTCATTAATATTGATAAATGGATTGTCGATCGAATGTCTGTATCATATTATGTATCGATGTTTTTTTAATAATTTTATTATGACGTAAACATTAACAGTAACAATGGTTTACAGTAACAGACCGTGATCTGCTTCCAGTCACTAAAAAGAAAACCACATGTGATATTGTCATTTTTACTAAAGAACATTTTACTACAGAACCCACCTATGTTAGAGCCATGAGATCAACTTACTTAAAACACTTAGTAAGTTAGCTAAGTAACTTTATACATCAAGTTTATAATAGTCCCTTTGCGTGTAAAAATGGCATAATTAGGTACAAACTTTGTCTTGAAGGTTTCGCTTTCACGGCTTTTCTAGACAAATAAAACGCTGACATTTATGTAACTAGACAGAAATTATGGTTATTGTTCTTACAAACAAAAAATATTTTGCTTAGAAGAACTGGTTTCATTTTATTTTATTTAGGTTAAACTGAAAACCAATGAAATGTAGGTACGTAAATGAAATTTAATAAAACTATTTTGATAAAGGCAAATAGTAGAATCCAGACCCAAAAAAAAGATATTTCTATGGAAAAACTTTGACGATAAAAATAATTAACGCTCAATCCTTCTCCGTGGGAGAGGAGACCTATGCCCATCAGTGGGACGATAAAAAAGGCGTTGATGATGAATAAAAATAAATCTCCACATTTTTAAGATGATTCGAAACAGTAATAATGAGAGCGCGATTTTAAATAATGAATTTGGTCAATCTATTCACAATCTCGAAATGTAATTAGAAAAACCTTCCTACATCACAAATTCGTTGTTTCATTTTAAACAAATTCAAACAAACACTCCTGCGGCTGTCGATGTCTGATTGAGTTAGTTCATTGGTTTAATAGTCCGGGACTCAATTGGTTATCGGCGAGCGTTGTGCAACTACTCGTATCGTACCGGAAGATCTACATTGGTCGGGATTACAGTCACACATCTCAAACAGGGAACACGTGTTACTCCAAAAAATTCAAGCCACAACGAATATGAACGCGAATTAAATTAAATTTATTTATCGAAGTATTTTAAGTGTTTCTGGACTTGCTTCTTGTGTTAAAAAATATGTGTAAGCAAACAAAATGAAGTCCAATCCAAAGAGAAGAGTGTCAACGGACTTAGAACCGTTTTGCTGCAAGAAACTTTCGGTTATTGCCTGTGTGTTTGCTGTAGTGTCTTTAATTGTACAGACGTATAATTATGTGGGTAATAGTGAAGTGAATTTCGATTTAGAAGCTAGGAAGTTATTGAAGAATGTTCTAGATGAAAGGATAGAGGAGAAAATTGATGCGTATTTGATGGAGATTAGTGGGAGTACGTCGCATCGGCTAAAAAGGGAGGCTATGTTGGTAAGTAGTTGTGAGGACCGAAATGAAAGGGATAAATACGGAAGTAGCTGTTCTTTATCTTACCACATCTTTGTCTATATCTTACCACATCGAGTTTTCATACACAGCTTTTACTTAAATTTTTACTTCATACATATTTTATTTAAAGTTTTATGTGAATTGTTATCTTCTTATAATTGTCTAGGTAAGTGAGACTTTTGATTTTTTTAACAACTATGATATCGAACGTGATCAAGTATGTACATATGTATCTTCTACTATCTATGTTATTAAACTTATTGTTTAAAAAGATTATATGATAAATTTACTGTCAACTACGTACGACAGTAGTACGCATAACACCTACGTCTGCGAAGCCACTTTAATTTAATTGGTCTATAAACACTTCAATTTCGTAGAACCCAAACACTGGTCCATAGATCTTTAGCATTTTATTCTAAAGATTCTAAAAATCTTTTTATTTTTATGCCTGGACGTTAAAAGACACTATGACCCTTGAGTTTGTACCGGCGTTTCTTCTCAAGGTAGTCAGTTTATAAATGCCGACCTTATCTCGTTTTGAAAAAAAAAACGAATTGTCGTGTGTTGATTTTAACCTATTTGCAAAATAAATATCAAAGTATTCTCATTTTTGCTGTTCAATATTCAGAAACAATCAGTAAACCAGGAAGATAACACTGTGACTCCACACGTGGAGTTCTTTAACCCTAAAATGCGGCCAGAGCTTGAAGAGAAGGATGCGGCGGAGATGAGGAAGACTGGCGCTAAAGGCCCAGCCCCTGGTGGGGATACTTGGGTTTGGTTGACCAGTTACTCCAGAGTTCCTGTAAGTATCAATGACATTCTGAACATCGAAATATCCATTGCCAGCGTTTTCAATGACAAAGTCTCTTAAATTTATAACGCTTTTAAAGACTGCAAATGAATGAAAATATTAAAAAGACTAATCATTTTTCTACAATTATTAATCTTTTGACCGCCACGTCTGAAAAAGAAAGACTTGATCTCAGCGCCAAGCTAAGAATTCATATATATACCTACAATACAGTAGTGAGTTCGGAATTACATCGATTAAAACTGACTTTTAATTTTGAACTTTAAATGTCAGTCATCTAATCGTGACCGTGGCGTGCTGGGCACTTTTTGCCATGTCATCTATACGTGACTGTGACGGTCAAAAAGTTCCTGTAAAGACCCATTTTAAATTAATTATTTATGTGTCAATATTATCTCTACTCTTAATAACAAGCAATTGATAGCATGGCATATAATATCCTTGACTATTTTGTTTTCATGATTTTCAGTACAAAGTCGTACAAGGCTTTTGCAAAGCGACCCAGGATTACTGTCCTCCCGGGGTTCAAGGACCAAAAGGACCGACCGGGTTACCTGGTCCTAAAGGGGAAAGAGGAGATGCTGGAGCTCCCGGAACTCCTGGTCATTCTGGAGGCCGAGGACCTATGGGACCACCTGGTCCTAAAGGTAACATTGACAATATGGATGATATCCTGCTATTTTGTTTTTAATTCGCACACACTGGTCGCTTTATCTGAAACTTTTGTATCCGAAAATTGATTAGTATCTATCTGTTCACTCAGCAATAATGTCTTCGAATATTTGACTAGGTTTATGAGTAAGATGAATGTATGAAGTCTACATATCGTGCAAATTTATTTCTATTGCCAAATAAAATTCCTATACGAGTAGTACATTGTACCTACTACAGAACTTATATATTTACCATTTATATTGTTCCAATTAATATTGTTTTCATCCCTCTCACTAGGTGAACGCGGCTACCCCGGTAATCCAGGACTGGATGGTCGAGATGGAGTCCCTGGTGAACCAGGTCTAGATGGTATGTCTGGCCGCAATGGTGCAGATGGGGCACCAGGCAAGGACGGGCGTGATGGAGTACCTGGCAGGGATGGTAGCCCGGGCAAGAACGGGAAAGATGGGAAAGACGGTGAGAGTTATAAGAACGTAACTGAGAGATAATTATGCATTTAGTGTTCACTCATTACTAAGCTATTCAAGGAATCGAGATCTTTATACGGGTTTTTTAACCTAGACCTTACAAGAGATGATATTATTTGCGTATTTTCCACAGGCAGGGCTGGAGCCCCTGGTCCACCAGGTATACGAGGACCAAAAGGTGACAAGGGACCAATTGGTTCCAAGGGTCAGAGAGGGAACGACGGACGCGACGGTGCTCCCGGCAGACCTGGACTTTCTATATACAACTACACATTGGAAAAAGAACTCTTTATACCACCTACTTTCGCTCGTAAGTAATGAATTTGGTAAAAACAACGTCCTGTTATTGACGCTTTCTTGCTTTGCCGAATGCGAGATGCCTATTTAGGATTTATTTTTGTAAAATTCAAAGGTCACGATATTATCCTTCAACTGAAACCCGAGAATCATATTCCTTAGCTATGGTATGTCTATCATCATTATATAACACTGTATTATCTGTCACCCCAGAGGACCAAACTCGAGTGATAGTCCGGGAGGGTGACACCATGCGCATTAGCTGTAACCCCATGGGTCGCCCGGAGCCAACCGTGGAGTGGAGACGATACGATGGAACTGCTGTTATTCAGGTGAGGTTTATACATAGTACCTGTAGCTCTTCACGCACGTACCATCAACTACATCATCATCATAATCATCATCTCAGCCATAGGACGTCCACTGCTGAACATAGGCCTCCCCTTTAGATCTCCACACATACCTGTTGGAAGCGACCTGTAGCCAGCGTCTTCCGGCGACCATTACAAGGTCGTCTGTCCATCTTGTTGGTGGACGTCCTACGCTATATCAACTACGTAACTCTTTAATCTTAAATCTTTAGTTCTAGTATGTTGACGCTACTCAGTTCAGTATTTCTGCGTTGTGTTTGAGATCGTGGACCACAGCTGCCTTTCGCTAGAGTTATTTCATACAGTATTGCTACGATAGTTGACAAAAAATTCTATGCATAATATTCTACCAGTCTTCATTATTTACTAAATTCGAAGACTAAGGGCCAGTTTCACAGGTTACGGATAGCCAATATCTATCACATAAATTAAAAAATAGAACGGATTTTTTTTTTAAATTATCTGCCAGATAAGTAGTGAAACTGGCCCTTAATCTAAATAACGAAATAGATACAAAATAATGATTAACGCTCAATCCTTCTCTATGTAGGCGGAGGCCAGTACCCAGGTGTAGGAATGTAAAAAGGCTGATGATTATAATTATTTAGATAATTCTCTGTTCCGTGTTTAGATACAAAATATGAAGGACAAAAGAAAATCTTATGTATACGAGTATTCCATAGTCACAGTCCTGCTATATCTTTGTATGCATTTGTACTTTGTTCGAATGGCCCAGTTTCTAGGCACATAACAATCCTGGCGTGGTGCCCGCCACGCCCCTGTTCCAGAGAATATGTTTACGTAGTTTTACAAGAACAGCTGACATCATAGCAAAAATAAAATGCGTATTGGTTTTTTTGGAACAACTTTCTTAATATCATTATTGATAGTCTTCGTAATAATGAAGGCAAAGATCATGTCGGTGTTTTTAGGGTTCCGTACCCAAAGGGTAAAATCGGAACCCTATTGTTTTCGCTCCTCTGTCCGTCCGTCCGTCCGTCTGTCACCAGGCTGTATCTCATGAACCGTGATAGTTAGAGAGTTGAAATTTTCACAGATGATGTATTTCTGTTGCCGCTATAATAACAAATACTGAAAACTAGGATAAAATAAATATTTTGGGGGGCTCCGATACAACAAACGTGATTTTTTTGTTCATTTTTGCTTTATTTCGATAACGACAACAGGTAGATGCTTGAAATATTCACAGAATATGGAATGTATTACTTACTTTAAAAATAACTAATTTTATTAAAATTAAATTAATATTTAAGGGGGGCTCCCATACAACAAACATGATTTTTTGCTCGTTTTTTACTCGATATTGATAACGGCAAGAGGCAGACGCTTGAAATCTTCCCTGATTATTGAGTTTATATAAATAATGGTACGGAACCCTCCGTGCGCGAGTCCGACTCGCACTTGGCCGGTTTTTTTTGTTTCGTTCTAGGAAATCATTATGCACTATTAAGGGATCTACTAATTAGCACCACAGATATTCTGCGCTCGTACGTTTTCATTTATTTTCGGCTGCAAGGGTTATAGCATAGTTTTGATAAGTCTCTAACCGTCTTCTAAGACTGATCTATCCAAGACAACCAATTATTGAAATTATCTCATCTGCCTAGCCTTTTCCCAAACTATGTTCGGGTTTGCTTCCATTATAACCGAATGCAGTTGAGTATCGGTGTTTTACATGGAGAAGAAAGAAAGAAAATAACTTTTCCTAATTGCCTATCTGACCTAGTCATTTCATCGGTCTGGGTCTGTTAGTTTTAAAGATAAACAGAATAGAAATTCTAAAAAACTCATTCCAAAAAACATATCATAAAGCCTAGATTGAACTTTTATTTTCCTCATTTTTTTTTAATATTTCTTTAATAATTAATAAATAAAAACAAGAACGAATAAACAGATAGATAGGATCTTTTATTATAACGGCACGTTAGTTTACAAGCTACTAGTCCTATCATCTTCCCAGGGGTCCTGGCGAGACGCGTCAGTAGCTGGTCACGTGCTGAACATTCCGAACGTGTCCCGCTGGCACACGGGCAAGTATGTTTGTCTCGCCAACAACGGGATGTTACCTTCTGCCAACCAGACCACGGATGTTGAAGTGCACTGTAAGTACATAAATGAAACAATGAAGTATCTATTCATGACGGCTACAAAATTTAATTTTGAACTCAAACCCATGAGAAAGACATGGGGTCCATCAAATCCAATCAGAGTACTGATTTTCAACCTTATCACAATACTGCAAGATTCATAATCGATTGGTAAAATTTGAATGAGGGAAGGTGAACCTGCTGGCGTCTTGTTTTGTCGTTTGGAGTAATAGTGAAATTGTGTTTACTAATTATGTTATCATAAAAATTGTGTATTGTGAAAAAAAATGCTCCTTAGATGTTGAGGCTCATTAATGCTTTTGAAAACAAAAAAAAAATATTGGTATTTTATGGTAATATTTCCTTAAAGTAAATAGAATAATATAATATATAATCATAATAATAATATGTATAAAAATAAATAAATGATAATTGCTATCTAATTGTTCCAGTCAGTCCATATATACGGGTGCCGAATAACGTCGTGTATGTGACTAACAAGACTGTTAAGATTGAATGTGAGGTAAGTTGTCGACTCTTTCAATTAATTTTATCTTAGTTGGTGTATTATTAACAAACGAGTCTAACTCTAATGTAGTCGCAATAGAAGATGTCTTTATTACCTTACTAGCTGCCCCAGCGGTTTCACCCGCATCTTTGGTTACTGCTCCGCTCCCGTGTGCCTTAGCGTGATGGTATATAGCCTATAGCCTTCCTCGATAAATGGGCTATCTAACACTGAAAGAATTTTTCAAATGGAACCAGTAGTTTCGGAGATTAGCGCGTTCAAACAAACAAACAAACTCTTCAGCTTTATAATATTAGTATAGATTAGTATAGATAATTAATAAATTGTATCAAATAATTCCTCCTCATCACTACTGGGATTGTACAAACGGTACATCAAGCTACTACAATCTGTCAAATTTCCTTAATAGATTTTCATCTTCATCGCTGAAGCATATGGTTTAAAGTTGATTGGGAAAATTTGACAGTTTCGAGTAGCTTGATATGCTGGCGTCCGTATGATGCTTATTATTACTCACATAATACGCTACAGTCTCAATATCAATGTTTGCATAAAACTTTTTTTATTGCCTTATCTTCCAAGATCCAAGCGTGGCCCGAGCCGGTGCTTGCCTGGGAAATGGACGGTATAACCCTTGAAGGTCTGCGGTACAAGACGGAGATAGCACCAACTGGCGACCCCTGGCGGTGGATCCTGAGGCTTGAGATCCCAGGAGTGAGGGAGAGTGATTTGCGAACTTACAGCTGTGTAGCCAAGAATGAACTTAATAATCAGACGGTTAAAGGGGATATTACTTTGAAATGTGAGTATTTCTTACTGTCTGCTCGATACAGATATGCACGAAGTAACATGAAATCATACAGGTGACAATGACAACCTCCTTTTTTGAGTCGGTTAAATCACTAAAACCTCCTTCTGAATATAACAAATTTTCCGAAACATAAAAACATCGGTACTTACAGGTCAAAATGAGAACCTTTTGTTTTTGAACTCAGTTAAAACAGTCTGTCGCAACTGAATAGAAAAAAAACAATGTATGAAACGGGTAGTTTTTTTTTTGAGTTAAAAAATAAAATGACAGGAACGTTACTTGTTCCATGTCATTGTAATTAATGATGAGAAACATTCTTTGGGCATGTTACAAGAAGGCCATGGGATCTCTCCATCTTAGAGATAACGTAAAATTAAAAAACAGGTCTTGAAACTGAGAGAATCAATTAATGTTTTGAAATGTCATCATCATCATTATCATCACAGCCTTTTTAACGTCCCACTGCTGGGCACAGGCCTCCTCTCCCATGGGGAAGGATTGAGCGTTAATCAAGACGCTTGCTCAATGCGGGTTGGTGATTTCAGACTATATAGTCCAGGTTTTCTCGAGATGCTCTCCTTCACCTTTAATCAGTAATTGGTGTCCAAGATAAACTTAGAAAGTACGTATAACTTAGATAAGTTACATTAGTACTTACCTGACCTGGAATCAAACCCACACCCTCATACTCGAAAGACAGGTGCTTTAACCACTAGGCCACCACGACTTCGACTTTTAAAAAAAAATTCTTCAAAACAACAACATTACAATACCATTAAAAAAGCCAAAGATAATCTAAAATTCTCATTAAAAATCTCTTATTATACTTTTCAGATCCAGGACCAAACCACGAAAACGTGCCAAAGCAGCAGCCAGTAGAATACGGCTCCAGGCCTCCGACCCTCACGTCTTATGAGGAGTTGTGTGAGGTCCAGCGTTGTCCTACATGTCCTAGGTGTGACCGCGCACAGCTGCTTATTACTTCGATGAATGGGACTGCTGGACATAAACCTAGGAGGAATACTAGTGAGTAGCTAGTCTTAAAGCCAGGCCATTTAAAACATCGGACACCGCGGCCCTAGCACATAGGGACCTCCAGACGGAACATAGTGGGTTTTAATCATTAGGAGTCTGACACTCCCTACAGTTGCACCCTCAGCGGTGTCATTTGATGAGTTCCTACGGAAAAGATCACTTAAAACGTTTAAATAAAAAAAGTTAATTATTCAAATAAGTAGACTAAATTGGTTGACTAATTCGCTAATTAACATCATAAATATGAAAGTAACCATGTCTGTCTGTCCGTCGTTCTTTCACTACAAATGTACTGAACCGATTTAAATGAAATTTTACTACAGAGTCACAGAGTCTTGTCTAAACCCTCAAAAAGGCTACCAACTACTTTATATCTGGGTCATCATCATCATCATCAAGCGTCGCCAATGATCTCCACTCCACAGACCCTCGACATTCAGATAACACATTGTACTATAGATTCCCGTCCATATTATGTTAATTACTCAATGTCGTCATTCCCAGATTGCCAGCTGTACGCAATCGGTAAGCCAGTATACCATCGCTACAAAGAAGAAACCTTTGGTGCTTGGCTTAGAGACTCCAATGGCTCTGATGTTCAGGTAATATAAATATCAGCATTCTCCTTCACCTGTTATGAAGTATGCAAAACGCAGAGTACCCCGCTTGCGCAATGGTGACCGGGCTGCCTGGCTGAGGGTCTCGGTTTCAATTCCCAGCATAAGAGTTTACCAGTTGTGTAGGCACCCATAACACAGGCTAATCTACAGCTTATAAGAAACAAAATATAAAGCAATCCTGCATAAGGCTCATAAAAAGAAATTAATAAATTCCTCTGCCTAACGCAATTTTTACAACCGTTTAAAGTGGATATTTTAATTCTTTCAGAGAGAAAAATTATGGACCACGCAAGAAACAGACGTGGAACGACTGAGAGAGTACAGAACTAAATCGAGCTTCAAGCTGGACCATGTGGACGAGTACCATAAACTACAGAAACCATTCTTTGTTAGTATCAGATTTTATTCCTTTAAGAGACATGAATACATTCAGTACAAAGTCTATCAGGATTCTGACTTTATAATCGCCAAGAAGACTTTGGAAATGGAAATGACAGTTCTAATGACGTTATGAGTGTGATTTATCAAATTCAAAGATCATTTCCATACATTTTTTTCATTTCTACTTGCGTTAATGATTGTAAAAAGACATCTTGGCTAACCCTGCTATATAGTCGACACACATCGTCATCATCAAACTAGACTATCAATTTTCTTTCCAGGGCAATGGGCACGTCGTATACAGCGGCTCTTTCTTCTACCAAGCCAACGAGTCAGGGAACCCTGGCGATATCATTCGATACGACCTAACGCAGAGCCGCATCAAGTCTGTCAAGCTGCCCCATGCTGATGGCAGACTGTATACTTCTCAACATAACCAGGTAACTATGGCTAAGAAAAGACTAATATTATTCAAATCACGGATTTGTCCTCCAATATAAGCAAAAATTTAGCTTCTTATCCTAACACTTCATCCTGCCCTGTTCCTTAGTTATTTGGGGTCGGCGCAATATGTTTTCCGCTTCCATTCGTCTCTGTTAAACGTCATACATAGGTACCACTATACACTACCTTCCCAATCATGGCATATTTCAGGCCATCAATTCATATCTTTCTAGCTCTACCTCTACCCCTCCATCCATTCACTTTCATACTTACATTTTAATAGTAGTAATTACTGGCCAAAAAGTCACAGAAGATATTCTTGGTACACATCCCCGCGAGATCACAACCTGACGCTGCCTTCGACATTATAGTTTGTGTCGCTACAAACGCGCATTTCAAAACATAGTATATTCAACATTGTCACTTTTTCATTAACCTGTTTCAGGTAGACTTCAGTGCGGATGACAACGGCCTATGGGCGATTTACTCAATAGAATCGTCTAACAACACTGCGGTAGCAAAGGTATTGACAATCGATCTTGACTTTTCGTCTAGCAAGAACATTTGTTTTTTTCTCACATTCACACAACGTCATCTTGTCCCAAACTAAGCAGAGCTTGTACTATGGGTACTAGGCAACTGATACACTTACTTATATACTTTATTTTGTAAATACATACATATTATACATAGAAACACCCAGACTAAGTCAAACACCCATGTTCATGCACATAAATGTTTGAAATCGAACCCGACCCATAGCGTGGCAGGCAGGTTCTCTAACCACCACGCCACCTGGTCGTCAATTAATTATATTATTATTACGATATATAAAACCAACTTTATTTTTTTGCAGCTCAGCTTTGACCCCAACAAAGATGGACTAAATATTGACTATATTTGGAATATTTCATTGAATCATAAACAAGTGAGTACATTTTTTTTTTAACAACATTTAAGGCCCTGTTTCACCGCCAGTTCCATTTAGTTTATTTGGTAAATAATTTAATACAAATTCAGTTCAAATTTTGAATTTATTCGGTAGATAGTGGCTATTTGGACATCCTGAAACATGTGGCTCTTAATGTAAGAAAACTAAATATAACCTGTAATGGAACCTCACAATAAAAAATCCATTATTTAAGTATACCTTTTTTTAAAGGTATACCTTTAAAAATTGTTAAAAAAATAACTTCTTAAATTCAACAGGTAGGTGAAATGTTTATTGTCTGCGGGGTACTATACGCGTTAGACTCGGCGACAGAGCGAGAGAGCAAGGTGTCAGTTGCCATAGACCTATACCTGAACAAGCAGATAGAGGTCGCATTGCAGTTTACCAATCCGTTCCGGAAGACCACGCAGCTGGGATATGATCATATGCATAAGGTTAATAGAGCTGACCGCCATGGATGTTTCTTTTGCTATAAGACTGGAAAGCATCGTAAGGAAATCTGGGACTATAAAGTCTGTAATCACCAATCCGCATCGAGCAAGCGTATTGATTAACGCTCAATCCTTCTCTGTGTGAGAGGAGGCCTGTGGCCAGCATTGGAGCGATAAAAAGACTGACGATGGTGATGATGAGACTGGATCACTTAAAACCATGATAGGACCCAGATCTTAGATCCTCTAGTTAGCATAGGAGCTTGTAAAGCCCTTATAAAATGGAGGTTGACTAAGAACAACATTATAGTCATTACGTCCGTAGTTTTAAGAATTGGTTAATATTTTTAATTTTTTTTTAGGAGCTATACTCTTGGGATCGAGGGAATCAGCTGACGTACCCCGTGAGGTACAACGAACTGCCCTGACTTACCTAATGATACTGTTTATACCGATACCGACAATGTGAAAATATTTTTTATACTTACATTTTTGCAAATATAATCTTTCTTTCTATTGTTTGTTTTTCATTAGCATATAAGAATAAATCTTAACAAACTTCACTTTAATAAAATAAATAAATTAAGGCAAATATACGTAAAATCCATCTTGCGGCTTAATAGAGTACTAATTTACAGGTTCCTTCGCAACATTTAACTTTGGTTCTACACTACTTCAAGTCGCCGCAAGATGGTGCTTTATTAAAATACAGTTCAAAACTTATCACCAGAGGGCACTCTAGGACGTTCTAATAAAAATTAAATTACTATCGACCCTTCATAATTTAATCAACAAACTTTATTGAAAATTATCGGGAACTTGCCAAAGTTACTTATTTATTGATACGAGTAGCTAGCTAGCTACCCTTATTCGTGTAGGCGCAAGTATAAATTTGTCGCAGACATTTTCTTCGCATTAGTCTTTTATTTGTATTGTATTTTAAGCTATTTAATGTTTCTAATGCTTCATTCTTATAAGCTAGTATAGATATTTTACAAACTTCTTCATCAAGAATTCTTTTTAAAGTTTAACCAATTACGAATTGAAATTTGAGAACTGTCTACCGGCTATAAACATGAACCATCATCACTATTATAACTCCGACTTAGCTTAGCTCAGAGATCTTCTCATACAAAGAAAGCTTGTGATATATATCTAAGTATATAGGTATCACAAAACTACCTATCTATGACATAACAATACATCCATCCATAAACTGAATTCGAATTTAGAAATGTCAATATTTGAATGCGAGTTCTACATTGCCTATCTATAATGACTATGAGCCGCGAAACTAGACAATGTATTTTTCAGGTTGGTTAAAATTAGGTATATCGAGCCGATACAAAACTACTATGTAAGGAGTTTCTACGATTGTTAATTAATATTACAAAATGGAGTTCAAGTTCTTCAATATGCCATTGGTAAAATATTCACATAGTGTAATTGCCGCCGCCGTCGGTACCCGCATTTCGGAAATACCAAGCTGTA
This sequence comes from Heliothis peltigera, assembly GCA_958496145.1. Classification (NCBI taxonomy): domain Eukaryota; kingdom Metazoa; phylum Arthropoda; class Insecta; order Lepidoptera; family Noctuidae; genus Heliothis; species Heliothis peltigera. The sequence goes on from OY292338.1 coordinate 2,251,071, forward strand.
AGTACTCATATTTCAGCACCTTCGTAATTATGTATCAGAAAGTAGCGTGTACCGTGTATGGAACTTACTAACTCCCCCTTTCGTATTTTATGGAAACCCTAAGGTTTTATGTGTTTGTGTTTATGATAGGGTTATTTGATTAGTTTGCATCTCTGTGTACTGCAAAGATGAAGTCATTTTTTGAATTTCGAAGTCTCTTTTTTGTATTCGTTTCAAAGGACCAGCTCTTCGAACTCAATTTCGTTAAGAGTATGAGTTAAAAAATAACAGATCCACTCATACCATGAGACTCTGGGTTATCCATAAAAACTTTGGACAGTGGACACTCATCAAAACCGAAAGGACCAAAAAAGCTCACGCAGTGCGCGGCGCGGCTCACATAAATCGCCGCGTCACTAAGCGCGGGCAGGCATTCCACGCTCATCTCAACCCCCCATTTTTCGCCACAATAGCTAGCAATACATTCCGTGACTTGGCAGAACCCGATGTCGAGATATTTGGCCCCCATCGCGCGATCAATACGTGCGCACAGCGCCATCTAACAGCCATCGCGCATCCAAATTGCAGTTTAATAGTTCATTAGATCCGGCAAAAATGGCGGGGACATGACATTTTAAATTCGGAACGCGGTATCGATTCGCGGGAGCGCCATAATGGAATACAGGTTATAAAATTTTAAGTTAAAACTTTTTTTAGCTGACATTCCTCGAGAGCCGGTTCGATTCCGGGTCAGAACTTGATGCTGGGAGCTGGAGCATTTTAGTGGGGACACCGCAGTTTCTTTATAATGGTGATTGAAACGAATTCTTGCTATCCATGCGGCTTTAATGTCGGTAATCAGCTTTCTTAATGATTTAAGCGTTAATAAGGCGGTAATTTCGGAAATAAAAATTATGTTTCGTACTTTCGCTGTAATTGTCTTTCTATAGTATTTATTATCATTAACAAGTGCTTCTTTATGGAGAACTCAATTTCCTCACATTATTACTTTATATACCTAATATAATCACACAATTCCGAATATATAAACAAAAGAAAATTATCATAAAATTATATTTTCTAACAACGTACATACAGTAGGTATATGCAAAAGAGCTTAGCAGTCTCCATTTATAGTCTGTGGTAGTTTCGCGCCACCCGCCTCCCACCTCGGGAACGTCGTACTTAATGAATGAATCATTCGAATTCATTCGATCATCGGTGTTAATCGTAATACTAATCGATTAGATTAACGTTTATTTACTTACGTCGAACGCGTAATGATTTTAAATGGCTTAATTGTGTTAAATCAGGTGATTTGTGTAAATTTTTGTTGAAGAGTACTTCGTAAAAGCTGATTGATTGTCACTTTGATTTATTTATGAAAGTGCCCATTACCTACAGCTGCATTTTCCCGCGCGATTTAAAAGTCGAACGTTATGAATGAATTATTGTTCATAGCGATGTTTTTGATGGGGAATTTATTATAAATTTATATTGGTGCATGCACTTTTGTATGCAGGTAGCATGCCACGTTCACGTACCTATATAAAAAGGCTTGATTTATTTATTCTTTCAAATCAATACAAGAACGTACTAGCTGCACTGACAATGCCATATAACACTTAAAATCATTGATTATATTTATGTATATGTATAAGTATTGCGTAATCTTGATCGCAGGGCTCTACGCTTGAAACAGTCGACATTAAACAAAAATTAATTCCTAGTATAATCTCTGTAACGTAATAAATTTACTTATATAATTTTTTTAATTTTCTTATTTTTAGCTATAATATATCAATGTATACGCCTCATTGTAGCTGTCATAATATACCTCATATTAGTAGCAAGTTCTCATCAATACGAATAAAATAAGCTCAAACACGTGGTACCTACTAAAGGCCATTAAAGAGTTCCCGGAACCTTACTTCGTCTCCATCATCAGCAATGGCAGTCAAGATCTATCTCAATGCAAAGTTCTTGTCAATACGAATAAATTAAGCTCATAGGTAGTTCATCTCTATCTATCATCAGGTCAGCTCTAAGTATCCTTAATATGTTATAGTATCATCAGGCACATGTACATCTGAATAACTACCACCCGATGCGTGCCTACAATTTTCGAGAGTCGCTCCTCGATTTCTAAGGTTTTCCATCATCAGATCCTTGACCTGAAATCAATAGGGACTATTTGGGGAGTACCTATAGTATTTTGGGTGTATGACGTTGTTTTGTATAGAACCGGTTCTTCAAACTTATAACAGACGGATTGTGTTGCTGGGGAGTTTGTTCCACCATTTTTGTGACCATTTCTTCTTCCTAGCGTGGGAAATGGCAAATAGGGAGTGTTTTTTGGGACTGTCTTTTGTAAAATTTACCTTCAAAAAGTGATGATTTTCATCCTGCTCTGAATAAATTATTTTTTTTTGTATTATTGCGCTTAAATTCGCTCATTCAATCGGCAATGTCTCCGTGAGGTATGAGCTTCCTAAACCCATTAACATAGTTATATGTAGAAGTAGTCGATAAAGATTAGCATAGCTTACAAATTTACAGTTATTACTCCTTTTAGCAACTCTTTATGCGTTTACTAACCTAAGAACAACGTTGGTATGGTGCCAGGGACCCAGGGTCAACAATAATCTGAATCTGCCTTATCTGCTTGACATCTAAGAGATTGCAAAAAACTACTGGTATCGGCTTGTAGGTTTACCTTTTTTTGCTAGTAATTTGGAAATCACCAAAGACCCCAGCTGTGGGTTGAGCAGAAGAGAGTGCCTGGCATTCCATTCTCTCTCTTCTCGTCTTAGTAAAAGCGAATCATATTCCTTTTGAAGCCCTTCGTGTTCCAGGGCCGCGGTAACTCTTTCGAACGATCCTGCAGCCCCGATAGGAATCGCGCAGTCAAGGCAGGTTATGGGTTACCTGACAAGGAAATACGTGGCGATTTCTCGTTTTGTTGATGAGGTATTTTATAATGACGGGAGACTTAGAGCACTAAGAGATGAAGGTACGAGGCGTCTTATAAAATGCTTCACCTTATTTAACAAGAACATGAACTTACCTCAACCTGTCAAATCTCTATAATAGATTTTCACAATACTGGAAGGTTAATATTTGACCTGCTAGCGTGTGTGTATGTACACCTATAAGCTTTTTTACGCTGCTATATTACAGTTACTCTGCAATCCTGCTGATGCAGGACCTTCGACCTGGACCCAGGACATTAGAATTTTGAGAGGAACTTTTAGTTTAAAAAAAATAGTTTTAGACTTTCTTGGTTTCGATTGTCAGTAACAAAATTTACAGGTCTACAGACATGAATCTAGAACACGCACCTCAAAATTTGTAACTTTAAAATTGAAAAGATTCGTAACACACAAAGTCAAATCACTTTCAATGGCGATCAGCTGACTGCTTACACATAAATCGACATAATAGCATTATGTATAAACAGTAGGTATGTAGTATATAGCTGTAGCTATGTTCGCGTTCAGTCGGGATTTCCTCGCTGTCGTCCGAGACATGATAGCGGGCGCTTACAGCCGATGAAGCGCTTTTTGTTGTAATTCTATTGTTTTTGTACGGGTTTGTATTTTGAGTGATGTATTTTTGGATGTTAAAATTAGATTGATTGTGAATGGGATTTTAGCATGTTTATTTTTATCGGTGATGCAGGTGCAGACATTTTTACAAGACTTGCCTATGTAATAAAATGTAAGGTTTCATTTTTGTATTTCAAGTAAAATAAAACGTGCCTGCCAAAAAAAACATAACTTCTAACAAACAACAATCTCACTAAAAATCATAAAATATTAACAGCCTATGCTTTTGTCACCCGACTCTCGATTTCCAAAACGAGTTTACAATAGTGCCTTCCTACCGCAGTTGCTAAGACAATACATTCTAAATCGTACTTTGTTACCTTCGAGCGCGACTGAGTGAGTAATGTTTACAAAAAAAATGATAAACAAAAAGGTCAATGTACATGCGTTGCAAGTTAGCGGCTGCAGCGCTGCGCGGCGCGCTCAATCACAGCTGAGCCAGCAGGTCGGACACCTGACGTCGGCGCCCCGCCCCCCGCGCGACCGCCGCCCCCTGCCATCAGCTGTTAATGTACCCCCCCGGCCCCGCCACGCCGCACCAGCCTTTCCCCTTCGTTTGTGTAATGCGAGGAGCGTCGGCTATCAACGACACGCACCGACATTATATTTTTACGAGTATTGTTCTTATTTATTTCTGTACAAAGTTTTTGATGTTCAGCGTTATGTTACGGATTTCATAATGCCTGTATGTTGATTTTTAATTTCCATTAATATAAAATAACATAAAAAATGCAAAATGCAGAACCGGTTAATAAATGAACACTTCAAAACAATATTAGGCCGTTTCAATGCAATTAATTATTAATAAATGCTAACCGCACGGATTTCAAATAGTTATGGATTCTATTTATCTAACAAAAATGCCAACTTTTAATAATATATCGCACATTATGCCTGCCAAATGAATAATTTATCGCAGTGTGTCGATTCGGGGCTCGCATCCCCGGGGTTCGCGGGGCGTCCCCCCGGCGCGGGGCGGCGGCGCGGGAGGGGCGCGCCGGCCGTCAGTCCGCGCCGAGCGGCCGAGCGAGCGCCATGTCCGCGTGTGCGCCGCGCGCCTGCTGCCGGCCGCGCGCCCCGCCGACCTTACTCGACATCACAGCGAAAATAGTCGCCGCCGCGATTCCGTTCCAACGCATCGAGGAGCGCTATGAACGCATCCCGGAGCCAGTGCAGCGCCGCGTCGTGTACTGGTCGTTCCCGCGGGATGAACGGGACATCTGTATGTACTCGTCACTGGCGCGGGCGCCTCCCGACGACCACCGCAACATCGCCTTCTGCCGCGGCCTCAAGCTGCTGGAGGCTGGTTGCGTGGAGAACGTGCTACAAGTCGGTGAGTGTCTCGCCGGCGCGCCTGCGCCTGTTTACTAATATGCGCCTCGCCCACCCGCGCCGTATAAATAAAAACCTCGACGTGTGCGATCGATAGCTGCTCCTCTCGGGAATTATTCATGCGTCGGCTCGTAAAAGTTTCAGGAGATTAAAGCCTGCCGGGGCCGGTGATGGTGACCCCACAACCTCCGCTGATCATAGAGGTCGACCGGTCGCGCGGCTCACTACCCGTGTGACGCAACTAATAGGCTTATCTCACTGCGATATCGATAACCCGGTAGTTGCATTGACGTTTAATCGATCGCAAGTTAAATATATTCACAATTTTCCACCGGACATTTGGTAGCGAGTGGTCCGATAATGTCTCCCTGAGGCACGCCGGCCAGCCGATAGGAAATCAGACTGACTATAATTAATTGGGACTCATTACTATGCATCGACTCGGTTCCGCATCCACAATCCATAATCCACTTCAATAGCCCTATTTGCCTCGTCTAAATATGTGTATAAAATCGTGTGATACAATTAATCGATCGCCCAATTAAGATCTACTTTCGAAACTATGCAGATGCATCGTGAAATTCGGCTGAGATTTACATAACTGGAAGTCCCGTTACATAGGGAATTACTCAACCGGATCGGCGTGGTGTCCGCGCCATCGGTGTCGCGGCCGCGAGACGCGCTCGCCTCCGATGGCATTAATCCATGCAGACGTCGTTTGTTACTGTCGCCGCTCTGAATAACGGACGCGAATAAACAATATTAATTGCCTGTTTTTATTTTTATAGGGTCAGGCTCGGTTTTATTGTGCTCGGTCGTGGGAGGACGGGCGTTACATATTCATTTGTGCTTATCTGCCATCAGGACAGCGATTACTGGTCATTTCGGGCCGTTTCGGGTCGCACTGCGGTCGCATACGCCACATTTGGTGGGGCCGCATCGTTCATAATGCTGTCACGTCTCAGGAGAACTTCAGACGCATTAATGTAATAAAAGATATGGAGCATAAACACGAATTCATAGTTGAATCATGTCCGCAGTACGATTTTAGGCACTGGCTTGCGTCCAACTTTAGGGCGGTGTAAGAGCCGCCTCGGTGAGATAGCGTTTCCGATATGAATCGTGTACTTATGTTACAGATAAATGCGTTGTGGTCGCTAGCGTCTCGTGTCCAAAGTGATATAAGTTCCCACACCCATATCATCTGAGTCACACAATCTACGATCTGGCAGAACCGCCCACTTCAAGTAAAAACAGGGTTCCGAGAATTCTGTCGTACCTAATAAAGGTTGAAGCCAAGGATTAAATTGTCTGCTATGTAAATTTGTAGGTCAGACGAGGTCTGGACGAAAGAAAAAGGAGCCTTTTAAATTCCTATTGAAAGAAACTCGATTTCTATTAAGTCCTTGCTCGTGCAATCTGCATCGGAACTTTTATTGGAGTATGCATAACTTATGGACGCTTTTAAAATTTAATGCATGCATATCGAGTTCCATCGGTGACAGCGTACAGACAGCACGAAATGTCATGAGAAGGAAAAAATATCTGGTTGGCACCATTCGAACGACTCACCAAACGAGAATAGCCAGATTCGTGTGTATGAATAAAAGAACACTGCGCCCTCAAGGTACATGCAAATGATCGAAAATGAACCCCACGTTTTAAATGTATTGGAGTCGCATGTACATATTTAATTGTCATGCAAAAATAAACGAGTGCACCCGGCCCGGCTCTGTAAATATTTTAATTCAATGTTAATAACTTCATATCAATTCAGTTCGGACGAATCTGTGTGCGCGCCGAACCGGTTCCCTTGCTGATCGAGCTGCAGGGGTGTTTGATCAAACTGTCGATACCACTCTTTGTTTGGGTTTCATTTCACACAGAACGCCACGTTCCTCTAGTACTACCATTATAATTAGTTATTCCAAGGAAAAAACATTTTTCTGTACCGCGTCGACAGCGATTGTAGATTATTCAATAGAATCGATTTTCATTGGTTAACATAATGGATGCATTAAATTTTCAAAGAGCTATATATGTACATCAACGTTCTTGTTAATTAATATTATATCACTTTTCTGTATTACAATTCACAAGGAATTTCTAGAGGCGGAATTAATATACGTACTTAAAATACTTTATATGCAGTTGGTAGTATTTCAGTTGTCAACTACAGTCATAAAGATTCATCTTTGTAACCGTGGCATATTTTTAACCGAAATTGCGACATGCATCACAAACAAAAAAAATGAAATACTGCATACAAATATTTTCACAGTTCGTAAGCAATCACTCGTGCCTTGGACTGATGAATGTGACGCGTGCGGCACGTTCAAAAATGTCGAGTTCCAAATATTCGAATTTTGAATTTAAAATAGAGACAATAAAAACTATTTCGACATCAACAAATAAGGATTTTATCAATCATTAATTTAGCGAGGCTTAAGCACTGCTGTGCCAAGTCAGCCTCGGTGGTCACACAATACAAAGTATGGATGATACGAAAAATTCCAAGCACATGTCGGTCTCACGGCATTTCGTCACCAATTTAAGAGTTCACGGCGTGACTGCAGTTCTTAGAAGGTCTAAGTATCGCCGCCATTACTCATAAGATGATGGTATGATATCCATTCTTGTATATAACGAGTTTGGAGCTTATCATCTGCGGTTTTTGTCGGGTCCTTTAAGATTTCGAACATGGTTTCTCGTAATATGACCAGTTTTATTGTAGCCTTTCAGTAATCGTTTTGTGTGCAGTCGTTCGTGAGTCTGAGCCGATTTCGGTTGGGCTGGCTTTTAATATGGGCATAGGTAAATATGACAAGGAAAAGAGACATCCTGTAATTATAGATCGAGTGGTGGTTTGTCTACAATTTGACACGACTAATGAATATTACTTTTGATGACAAAAACCATTGCAAAATGTAACGGAAACAGGAAAATCCTGTATTTACTATGTAAGTTTACAATGTTATAAAGAGGCATTTGTCATTTTGTGTGCACCGAGTAGTCTCAGGAACGTATGAACCGAAATGAAAAGACTGATCAAAAAGCAGCAAATATTCCTGATTATTGAAAAATTTCCCAAATTCTTGTTACTGTGACTATGTTACTAGGTTAGGAAGAAGTAAGGTATCGACGAATTCTTCACCAGATACCCATTCAAAGATATGTCAATTTAAATGATCGCGGCCCATCCGCTTGATTGTTCACATTAGGAAGCCATTAAACACAATTGGGATAGATGAAGCAATAGATATCTCATGGAGATGTTCTAGAAACATTTTCGTATAAGATTTGGTAATTTTAGTTGCTGAGAAATTCTTCATTGGACCTCTTTTAAGTATTTTCGCAAAGGGTAATAAAAATGATCATCATTCTACATCCTTAGGTGTCTCTATTGATATAAGTTCTACCAAAATTATTGTAGACAATGTTTTCTTACTTGTAGATACAGAAATTTTCGATCAAAATAATCCTTATGGTTAATCAAAAGAAGCATGTTCCTTTGCCTATTGTAACTGACCTCATCCTTTTATCTGAAACTTTATCAAAGCATACAACACTTAAAAATAAATTAGCTTAACCAACGCAGACACGCAAGAGTATTTGCACACTTCCTACGTCCTACACTGTCTATATAAGTTGTATTACATTGTTTGCATACGACAATGGTTACAACAAAATCATCAAAATAGAATATGTCATTGTAATTACTCCTAATCGTGGTTTAAATGACCGTAATCGTGATGTGTGTAATTGTAAAACAATCTGCGGGTCTATTATGTTCAGCAGTAATCTTGGTAGGAGTAGATGCGACCACAGTCTTGATTGCTTCGGCATGACGGTAGAGATATTTTTCGTGACACTATTGCAAATTCCAGTTATAAATATATATGACGTGTTAAGAAAGATCCTAGCCCTAAAGCAGCCTCTAGCTACGATAAGGACCAAACACATCCACATTATTCCACGGAAAAGCTAAGGACGCTGATCTAAGAGACAACGACGCCATTGATATTTGCCTAGCCTCGGTTTCCCTTCGCATTATTTGCAACACTACCTCTACAATGAGTCACTTTGCTAAACTATATCCGTTGTTAGTATTTGAACAACTAAAGCATCTATTCACGAACACACCATCACATCCGTAAAAAACCGCGAACCACATGTCAATACAATCGCGATTCATAGCAACAAAGAAATTACAGAGCAAACTGACAAACAGACAAACTCAATGCTCCACTGTCCAATAACAGTGTTTCATAGTATCCACACAAGAACAGTTCTGTCGCGCGACCTCGCACCAAAAACTAAAATAACCTGAATCCCCATATGCGCCACTTCACCCCCTCTAATACCTATTTTAATATGTAATGGGAAAGACGAGGTAGATCTCGAAATACTGGTCGCGCTCACAAAGACCTGCTTGTGAGTACCAAAAGCACCTCCGCATTTTAGAATCCAATTGCAAGTTTACGCGTGCAATTCGGGAGGACCTTAACGTTCAGGGAATAGAAGACGTTTTGCAATGAATTGTAGCATTGTTGGTGAACGCATACAGTGACTCTTTGAAGGCAAACAAGCTTGTGAAGAGTATTGAATGCTTGATTTGATGGTGTAAAGATAAACTTGCGAGTACCTGAGAAATTTGGTAGCGAACGTTGTGGATTTTCGTTTTGTAGCTATGCTGTAAAGATATCCATCGTTGAAGTTGAAAATTGAATTTCACACAACAATGTGTTTGTAAATACGTGTATTATTAGATTTGAGTTTATTTGCTTTGGTAATAACCTGGTATGTGTTAACATCGATATAATGTAGGACTGAATTGGCTTTGTGCGTGGTGAGTTCTCGCAAATGGTTGGGATTGTTCTGTCGATACATTGCTGTGAACATAATAAATTTGATGTTAACGAGTTATGGATTTATGGGGTCGATTATGAAACGGCGACTAGTGGTATCACAAGTGCTCTTGTCTATTACTAATTTATTGTAGATCTAGCTTGTGCAATACTTGCTTCTTTATTCATCACTTAAGGAGATTAACAGACATTTGCTATGCGACTGTATGATTTAATTACTAACAGACATTTTAATATGTATAGCTTGAATTTTATTATTAGCGAATCAAACAGCTAACCAAGATGATTTTAATGTAAAGATTTATAATGAGGAAGTGGACGAAATATAGTGCTGGTGCAATCTGAGACAAGACCTATCACTTAGAAGCTGAATGCTTCGAAAAAGCTGTTGAATTTACATTAACCTATAGAACCCATTCAAATGATGATAAAAATCTAAATAAACTATCATTCGAACAAAGATAATAATCCAAACGTAATTCCAAGGTTCCCATATATCCATATTAACACACAAATTCAATTACCTGATGACTAAACCAAATAATGATTCAATTTAACGTGGGAACTACGAAGTGATAATTGGTTATACAAGGTTCAAGGTCAAATATTGACAATTGCAAAGCTTTTGACCTTCGCAGTCAATCGGACTAGGATTGCTACTATATCGTTCTATATTTGATTGTAATGTTTATCTATGGTCGAGGCATGAGCGATCTGAATTGTCATATGGTATTTAAAAACGGAATAATTGCGTTTAGTATCAGCCTTTTTATAGTACAATAACGGATCATCGTTATTGACGATTCTAATTTTAAATATTAATATATAAATTGAATCTTAACAAACAAGTTTCTAGATTATGCGTAGTAAAAAAAATATTTAGGCCGTATATTTAAGCGACATTCACATAACATTTAAATACCACTGCGTATTAAAATGTGGCGTTTTCAATAAATCGTGAAACAGCTAAATCTATGGTTGATCAGCGACCCAGTTGTTAAACATCGTCATCTAAACTTATTTCGACAACCTCACGATTTCTGTGATCCTAGTACTAATGCGATCATCATTTTAACGTAAAGAACTGTTTATTTGATTTATTTTGTTTAACTTATTTAAAATTTTCACGATTTATTCAATGCTTGATGTGCTGACGTGTATAACGTCATATCAAGTTACTACAATCTGTTTTTTTTAAATACATTTTCGACTTTATCGCTGAAGCATAAAATATGGTTTAATGATTGGGAAAATTTGATAAAAAGTTTAAATCTTATTAAAAGGATTCCTAGCAATTTTTACCAGGTACGTTAGTACTAAGTGATAAGTAACTCCGTACATAAAACCCTCATAGTTAGTACAGTAAACCTATACAATACGACCACCAAATTCTGTGAAGCTGTATTCGCGTCCAACAATGAGCATTTTATTATTTTGTAAATAAAACCGGGGTAGCTCATGACGCTACCGAGAACACTAACAAAGAAAATGTTACAACACATAATTATGTTCATAAGAAATGTTTGTTTAACTGTTACGAAATTAAACTTTTCTTGTGTTGAGAGGAAAATTGCATTGAGTACAGCAACTGTGCTAAATAAAGGATAAAATACGGAATATGTATAATATTCCTAAAGTAACTTTTATAAATGATATTTTATCAAATAGACTGCCTAATAAATAGCTCATTAGAAGGAAAAAACCTAAACGTTCAAAAACAAAACGAGACAATACGGTAGTTGACAACTAGTCCAATTCACTACTTTTATTGTACTGTCAAAAACGGTTAAATGTATGAAAATTAGAAATATGACGTCACAGATTTTTCACATCAAGCTGTATACTTGTTTCCATTATCAATAAAAAAATTTCAAACGTTTTTTTTCCATCAAAACGATAAATTAAGGTGACAGTATTTTAAGACGTTTTTTACATAAAGGATTAATTTTTGACCCAGTCAACTTACTCCCAATTTCGCAAAACCGCAGCTGCTATCCAATAGTCCTTAAAATAGTCCACCCTAAAAATAGTATGAAATCAAATACTTGTATCCACGCTCGCGTCAAATGCTTAGGTCAGGTTCCAATTACGGACACAAAGGGGTGAAAGGTGGGAGGTCTGCAATTAGCTTCAATCAGACGCCAGGAAGACTGAATTAAGTTATTAGGGGCCAGCCTTTGGCACTGACCCCGGGAAATGTGAGTTCAGTATTTTTTACAATGTACTTAATGTTAGTTTATTGTATTTAGTTGTCAATAAAATTGACGTAGAGACCAGCTACCCGAAACTGTCAAATTTCCTCAATCAACTTTGAACCATATGCTTCAGCGGCAAAGATCAAAATCTATTAAGGAATTTAGACAAATTGTATCATAGTGATTATCCCCTGCATAGCCTTTTTCCTACATGTTGGGATAAGCTACCAGTCTTACCCCATGCAGCTGAGTACCAGTGTTTTACATGGAGCGACTGCCTATCTAACCTCCTCGACCCTGTAACCTGGCCAACACGATAACCCTTGTTAAGACCGGTTTTCAGTTTCGCTCCAGTAGTTCCTGAGATTAGGGCTTCAAGCAAACAAATTTTAGCCTTATAATTTTATGTGTCTGTTAATTCTTCCCTTATCCCTTGCTGAGGAGTTTGTTCCACTATGTCTTCTTCCCAGCACACATGATAATGATCCCAGTGATGAAGGGCGGGCGCTTTTTGGCACTGTCTTATGTAAGATTGAATTTCAAGACATGATTAATTTCCAACCTACTTTAAGTACCTACATTTAATCTTCATCATCATAATGTATTTATTTCCCAAAAAAATAACAGTCAACACAGACCATAACTCTTTTCATGATAAATCTCGATTCTACGACCTTTCACAATCCTTTGAAAGATTTCGATCCTCCTCTTAAGATGACATGCAAGAAACATAAAAGTAAGAAAATCGTTTTTTGAGGCATCATAATAGATTGGCTTCGAACTAATCACAACTTCATTACGAAGGTGATTTAATTCCACTTTAGCAGCTCAGACCACAAGATAAACTTCGTAAATCAATACAGCCAGACCAAAAATATGTGTTACAATGATTGAAAACTCCCCCCCCCCCCCCCCTTATTATAAAAAGTCGTCTTAAAAAGTACCGCCTTTAGTGCTAGCTTGAAACATTTTCTTGAACTTAGTTCATGGTCTGAATCCAGTGCTAAAGCAGGTACCTACTTGTAAATACCTAGTTTATTAATAAGGAGGTAAATGTCGTTACGTAAGTAATCGATTTTCAATAATTGTAACACATATTTGGTCTGTCTGTATTGAGTTAAGAAGTTTATCTTGTAGTCTTTAAATATAACTTTATGATTCTATCGTTTTTGGCAACCAAATAGCTTATTCAGACATATGTAAATGGTAAATGTTTTTTTTTTTTTTTTAACTAAATTCATAATTTAAAACTTGATTTTCTTATTCTAATTGACAAACGGTTGATGTCAAGTTAATGTTATATGCAAATAGATGTTTTTATAATTGTACCGTTGTGAAAAACTTTGGTAGCCTAAAGTATCGTAGATTTATTCAGCTCCGTTATTATTCTGATTATGTGTTACTGTAAATGGGACGATCATGAAAGATATATCTGAATACTGTTAGAATTGAATATATTGTATCATTTTTTTCTTCTATCATACCAATATGGACCACCAATGGACTTACATTGACTCAAATATGAATTAATTTGAAGAAAAAGTTTCATCTTCTGAACACTAATATTTGGGCTTATTCATAAACTAGCTTCCGCCATCGGTTTCACCCGCGTCCCGTGAGAACTAGGTACTCCGCTTACCCGGATAAAAAGTCTTAAGCCTATGGTCTTCTTCGATAAATGGGCTATGTAACACTGAAATAATTTTTCAAATCGGTCCAATAGTTCTTAAGATAAGCGCGTTCAAGCAACAATAAAAACACATCAGCTTTATAATATTAGTATACATAGATAAGTCTATCTAGAGAAATAAATAAATGTAAATATAGTTAATCCTAAAAATATAACCTAAAGAACATATTTTCTCGCAACATACAAGCCAGTGTGTTCCAAAACTAAAAAAAACACCAGGACAATCTACTTTTAAATACCCATAATGTCACAAAAGAGGCTTATATCCATCAACTGTAGACAAGGAGGTTTTGTAATGTAGATCTGTATCATTTGTTATTGTCAATTATAATGATACAAGCTTGACGGGCGGCGGGGCCTGTCGCACATTTATATCGGCGAACATAAACGGCTTGTGACAACGATTAACTTGAATTCGTGGGTTGCTATTGATCAGGCTATTTGATCGTTTTTGTTCTGTATTGAAAACGTCTCAATTGTGTTGTGTTTTATGTACTTATTTTTACTCGATTTTATATTAAGGGGTGAGTAATTTACTTCAGGTTAAGTAAACTTCATCTTATCGTCATTAGCTGCTTACAATTTTATTTCTTGCCTCATCAAATGATCCCCTCCCGCTAAGAAATGCAGCTAGAGGGAGTGTCAAACTCTTACTGACTAAAACCCACTATGTTTCTTTTGGTCCCTGTGTTCCCAGGCCATGGTAACTGTTATGAGCAATCCGCAGCCCAGGCAAGATTTTTTTTATTTCTCGCCTCTCGCCTGTTTTAAAGTCCAACAGACTCGATGTTCCTACATTCTACTCGGTTCAAAACCTACGTTCTATTTCTACAAGCCTTTCAAACGTCAACAACATGTCACACATCTATGTTTACAAACCTTTCACCCACATTTCACACACTCAGCCAAAATAAGGTCGATACACTTGAAAAAACTATTAATTTTATCTAATTTCGCAACTTCGGCTTGTATCGATAGGCTCGCGTGGTTGACCCAATATTCAATCCGAGATAGCATATGTGTGTCAGAGCATTTTGACAAGCACTACTAATGATGTACGGACAGCACATCAAGCTACTACAATCTGTGAAATTTATTTAATATATTTTCAACTTTATCGCTGAAGCATATGGTTCAAAGTTGATTGGGAAAATTTCACAGTTCGGGTAGCTTGATGTGTTAGTTTGTTGTACTGCAATCTGGTTTGTTGCTCAATCGATTCGAGAGCTGGTTTGGTTTTATTTCAAGTTTTGTCTTTGGTTTTTCCAGTCTTTAAATCTTCAATTGGCTTAATAACTCATATTTCAAGCAGGTCACATAACTATTATCCAAAAATGCATTGTTTCGTTCCACGATTACTTGAATTACAGAGTCATAATGTCAAAATCTTTCTACCAAAGTCTTGATCTTTTCTTTTTCAAGGGAAATGATCAAGTGACAGCAACAGCGTAAGGGGCACGCTGTTGCACCCACGTTGCTGGAGAGAGTGTCAGACTCTTACTAAAAAAACTAAAGCCCGCAATATTCCTTCTAATGGTCTTTCAGTGCTAGGGCCGTGGCAGCTCTTGTGAACAACCCACAGTACCGGCAGGCCTCTGCCCTACGGGGAAAAGTCTTGGTCCTTAAACATTATCAGTTCTGAGTGAGTTCTAACGAAAGATACAATATTATGGGCTTTGCTTGCTTAATTTTAAATTTAGAAATGCCTCATACTATAAGCATTACACAGAATAACTGATTATCACTGAAAAATTACCCTAAAAATTACCGGCTTCGCTTGCCCATTAATGATGCCTTAATTTTAAATTTAGGAATGCGTCAAGCTGTAAGCTAGAACGATAGGGAATATGCATGTAATTTTTTTATTCACTGAATTAATACACTTTTAGCTGTAATAAATAAATATGAAAGAATTTTTAAAATATTATTTATCGAAAAAAAATTATAAAGTTTCAAAACTGCTAATAAGAAAGAGAAGTCCGAGTGTAAAATTTACGTCACAACTACACACGCCCGTAAGGCTGTCATTGCATATAGCGTTATGGTGAGAGGGACAGGTATACTTGTTTAAAATTGTTCAATCTCGTTTGTTTTTGTAAAAGTTATTTTTGTTTTAATAAACTAGTTAGATTTCAAATATTTTTTTCATGCATATTCCCCATTGAATAACACCGAAACATAACCCAGTTGTTCAGAGAATCGCACAAGAACACGTTCCGTTGTACGCAGGCAGGACCCGAAGTCCTTCACCCATGAAAACCGGAACCGAGCACTCCAACTCATTTGTGTTTACATGAAAAACCTTGTTCTGCGAAACAATAAACAATTACACATTACAAACACTTTGCCATAGTTCTATCATACGCAGGTCAGTGGTCACTATCATTAACACTATCTTAAGGTTCTTTTTCACTAAGACACAGTGTACAGACACAGATTACTGAATAGTTACTACGTACAGATGCCTTTTGACAAGGAACTACTAATGATTTTACATGTACAGTGCAATACAATCGTGTACAATGACGAATGAATGAAGTTAAATTACAAAATCTTTCTACCAAAGTCTTGATCTTTTCTTTTTCGTGGGAAACCATCAAGTGGGGGTCCCGCTGTGGGTGCAGTTGGAAGGAGTGTCAGACTCTTACTGACAGTTTCGGGTGAAACTGTCAAATTTTCCCAATCAGCTTTGAGCCATATTCTTCAGTGATAAAGTTGGAAATCTGTTAAGGAAATTTTAAAGATTGAAGTAGTTTGATGTGCTGGCGTCTGTACAGACATCAAGCTGCTACAATCTGTGAAATTTCCTTAATAGATTTGCAACTTTATCGCTGAAGTGTATGATTCAAAGTTGATTGTGAAAAATTAACAGTTTTGTTGGATTGATGTGCTGGCGTATGTACAAAAGTGTTTCGTATCAGAGAACGTATCTGATTGACTATTACTGCAAGATGTTTCTAGAACGATACCTTTTATCATACCTTGAAAATTAAACTTGAATATACGCTCAAAACCAATATTTCGTATCCTTGAATCCAAGTTGAAACCTACAATAGCCGTTCAAAATGTGATTTGAAAAAGGATCTGTGCTTCTGTTACGTCTCAATGTACGAACACCTTAACTTTGGGAGCTTGTGCTCGGAATGGACCGGAAGCCAGTAGTTGAGAATAGCACTTTACTCAACTTGTATGGTGTAGTAGGTACCCCGTGATTATGTATTCAAAGAGATTCATTATCACTCGAATTTGCCGCCAGTAAAAAATATTCCTAAGTCCTGAAGTCGGTTAAAAATCGTTGGGTGGCTGCAATTGGGAGTTTTTTCAGATATTCTAAACGCTTATTCTATGCTTAAATGAAGGTCCTTTTGAAAGAAAATTTATTAGTGCAGAAGCCAGCACATCAAGATACCCGAAACTGTAAAATTTTCCCAATCAACTTTGAACCATATTCTGCAGCGATGAAGTTGAAAATCTTTTTAGGAAATTTGACAGATTGTAGAAGCTTGATGTGCATACACGACGGCATCTGTACATATTTTAAACCTCTCGTTATTGAAATTGAAAGCACGGAACAGAAAATTATTTTAATTCTCTGTTCCGTGATTGAAACCTAAACAAATGTATTTAGGCTTACCTAAATATAGACTTCAGGTACTCACCTAAAAGTTTAAAGCTTTTACCCCCTTCAAAAATAAATTATTCACATCTTAAATAATTTCTCCAAAAAATCAGAATACAAGGTTAAGATCAATTTAGTGAATTCTACGTAAAAACCAATCGGAACTATAAATAACCCCGGGGCGACGGGGCTAAGCTCACGTACCGACCAATCATGTGTAATTTTGTACCACTTTGTACCAATAATAAAACAAATTACTATTGTAACGGCCCTACGGACCTATGGCCTACCACTCAACGTCATTATAACAAAAAAAAAATAATACTTTTTGTTGACCATTTAGATTCAAACTTGTTGAAGATTGAACTTAAAAAAAAGGGACATTCCCCTAAAATTGTTTTACAGTGGAAGTTCAAGACTTTAAGTCACAAAATGAGATCCATTCACGTCAAAATAACAAAAATACAATGTTCTGACCGAACCTTGTTTCATATAAATGAGACTTAATGCTCACATAACTTTCAAAATCTAATGTAAGCTACAACCACAAGTTAAATTTATTATACAACTTTTGGCCATTCGGCCATCAGTTTAATATGCAAAAACGGAAAATATCGGTAAATCAATCAAGCGGAACATCGCAGTCGGTCGTAACTGCGATCGGTTTAGTGTTGCCATAAACAACAAAGTATGAATGTACTAATTTAACAATAACCCTACAACGCCGGGGGAGGAGGCTCCAAATTGCTTGCGGGGGTACGCGCGACCCAACTCGGTCCGGCCTGCTTTACAACTTGATGCCCACGAGTGGGGGAGGGGGCTGTAACTCTTTACAATTCAACTGATATTTAATAGATGCGACGTTGTAGGGTTTTTTTCTACTGTTATTGCTGTCGTTCTGTTTCGCTGATATTGTTTTGTTTGTGAGTACATTACTTTTTATGTAGTAGAGCAATATTAAAATTTTACGTGAGTTCAGATTTTTATCTGTAAAATTGCTTACCTGTACAAAGAAGCGAAATAACTCTGAATCTAAAAGAGAAACATCATTACCGCTACGTATACACATAGAGTCGAAAGGTAACTAACAACGTTGCGTCGGCCCTCTCAGGTAAATGTGGATGAGTAATGGTTATCATGACACATCCATACACAAAGAAATAACACAGGTATAGAATAGAGCATATATTATGGCCAAGAGGGAAGAATCACAAAGGAAAACCATAAATAATTAATAAGGTGAAAGTCCCTGGCTGCCTATTCGCATTAATAATCTCCTTTTAATAATTATAGGTACTGAATGTTATTTGGTAAAATTGGCTCCCTGCCCGCTCCAGCGACGGCTAGAACGAGAACTTTACATAATTTACTTTTGGCAAAAAACCTACAAAATTATTCATTCTCCGTTCGAAAACCAATATCGGGCCCGCCATGTTGGCTGAATTCGAAATAGGCTTCACAAATTTGTGTTGTGAAAAAAAGCAGCGAGATTTGGCAGTTGGCAAGGTACCTGGCACAGCGGCCGGTCGTCGGCACTTGGCAGCGCCCTTAATGCGCCTGCCAATGTGCGCCGGCCAGCCCAGAGATTTGGCAAGGCAACATATTTCGACACCTTGTAGGAAAGGATTTAACGTTGTTTCCTTTGGCATGGGCAGCGCCATCAAACTGAAGCATCGGCCGCAGACTAGAAGCCATTATACAGCCACCTGCACTAATATTTTGTTGAAAATCTGCAGCGGTATATCTCGATAGCGTGGATAAAAAATCCCGTTTATTTGAACCCACAATATTCGTCTGAATTCCATCTTCCTACCCTTACTCATTGATACCATAAACTAGGAGCCAGTTAATATCTCCAGGCGCCGCACAAAATGATCTACACTACAACCAATTAAAATAGAATTAGTAAAAACACAAAAAGCAAAGAATTTCAACTCTAATTAACTGAAACTTTACAAAAAAATATCACATAAAAACGTCTCGCGTGTCATTAGACCCCTGCGTCCCCGTGGTGTTGTATTACAATCACAGTTTGTAGTAGTTCGACCTTATGTCTGCGCGATAAAGTTTAATTTCGACTGTTGTGTTTGCAATAATAAATATGCTTTTACCCCCTCGGAGAGTGGTCCTTTTTTTCTAGGATTTTTTCGACGTTTCGTACCTGTGGGCGCAACAAAAAGTGTTGCCGGGTGACGCCAGATGCGTACACTTGTATCAACACATGCATGGATGTCCCATTGTGCAAAGCGCACAGAAATGGGTTGAGAACGCATATTTCGTATAATAAGTCTCATATTACTGAGAGCTGCTATTGAAATGTCAGTATTCTTATAAATAATGCTTACATGTGTTTGAAATTTTGGCGACTGCACGCCTATAAATTTTGGTAAGAATGTACGTACAAACTGTGAGAAATGATTTTGTTTCGCCGCGCCACGCGTTATTTTACTGTACATATGTGTTATTTATAAAAATACGTGTTTTATGCACAAGATTTATTACAAGGAAATGCTCCATAGTCTTTATTTGAACAACTCTATCATCACTACTGTTTATTCAATGATAGCTTTTTATTTCCAATTCTCTTCTGAGAACAATTTATACATGGCAAAGTTAAATTGCACGTAAAAACCGTATCAATTCAGTTTGATAATCTTTCCTCAATACTTTACCTTTAACATTAATCAAGAAATTGTACCTTCAAAGGCACACTTCAACCGCAAGCCGAATCTGACATTCTGACCACAATACAGCCTCGCAAACTTAATAACTTCAGCAACACAATGGAAAATGACCCTTATACTAACCACACAAGGTTTTTATAGCGTGTACGTGTAAGTTAGTACTCTGAACCCGTTGAGCGGGTTGGGGCTATTGTTTTGAACGGATTTTTTTTCTTCGTTTTACTTCCCAGCCCACCCGGATGCCTGCAATCAATAGATTAGATTTGATCTTAGATTATCGCGTGGCAGGATGGGTACTGAGCCACGTTAGAGCAGCCACTTACATGGAAATGGTTTTAGAGTAAGAATAAAGATGCGATTCGTGTGCCGTACGATGATAGAAAGTCAATACATGACGGTTGTTCTATGTTAAAAAGAATATAGTTTGGAATGATTGGTCATTCGAGGCCCAGACAAGTACGGTCCACCTCAGTGGATTTTTTAAGTAAAAAAACCTACGCATAAAACAAATATTTGTTTGAATCTTATAAGGAAAGGGAAGACATGAACAATAAAAACATTTATTTATTATTTTAAGAAATCATAACCACCATTTTACCTACATTACAAGTTCTTGACAAACATTGAATCCTCACAAATGAAGGCAAAATCAACACGAATGGCAGGTAACATCATAAACTTGGGTTTACGCATTTGAACCAGGCTTATAACCACAAAAATTAAATATACGACTTACGAAGAAAATAAAATGTATCTGTTCTTAAATGATCAAACTAATCAATGCTTTTATCAAACTCCTTAGTGACAATTTAATAGCGATGTCGTTATTTAAAAATGCGCATGAGTCTTTTACGGAGCATTTAATTTCAATGTTATGTAATAATCTTAAGTTACAAATTAACAAAACTGTATGCAGTATTCACATTTTTTTACATCGTAGTACATAGATTTTTATTCGCTGTTGTAACATGTCCGAAAAGTGCTTATTCAAATCGCCATTATGAGTGCATTGACCCCTTTGAGTCATTGTTACATCGTCGTGTAATTGGTGTTAACAATTTTTTTCCTCAACAAAATCCGTAAGAATTATAAAGAGATAATTTTTCACATAAATTCGGCTTCTTTGTGGTGATAAGGAAATTATGTTTTATGGGTTTTTACCCGTTGAACACATTTTTTGTTTTAATACTTATTTGTCTTACTGAGGTGCTCGTGGCTGAATGGAAGCCCCACGGGTTGATCGATCATAAGCTTAAGCATTGCTTGGCGCGATCAGACCCTGTATGGATGACCTGACCATCTTGTCATGACGAGTTTCGGAAGGCACGTTAAATTGATGGGTTCCAGCTGTCATTTGTACATCTTTGGCAGTCGTTACGGGAAGTCAGAAGCCTGAAACTGACAACCAGCCTTACCAAGCGGTTTAAGGTTGCCAGAGTAACTGGGTTGAGGAGGTCAGATATGCAGTCGCTGCAAGAAAAACACTGATACTTAGCTGCATCCAGTTAAGACTGGGAGCCGTCCCCAACATAGCTGGTTAGGCAGTAGTAGAGTAATTTGTCTTACTATAATTGAGAACAGTTTTTGAGTGCTAATTTTAATGTTATAACAACATCGACACCACATTGCAGGAAAAATAAAAAAAAAACGATCAGTTTCCTATATCATTCTATAAACCAGTATCAATAAATGACCATGATACAATAAGCTAATCACGGACAAGTAATTTAATATTAAAATAAACTAGTTGTCTCTTGTCTCCCATATTGGTATCGTGCTAACCGATAGGTACCTACCTTATAAGTGGAATAATTTACTTGAAATATAATTCACTTCGCATTTCCGCCTACGTTTCGTATTATCCCACAACTTATGCTTATATGGACATCCTATTGGTTTTAAATGCAACGTGTTTTAATCAATGACAGCTATACTATTTATGTATTTACTAGCTTTAGTAACAACCTCCGCCGTCCGCGAACCCTGATCTGCCTCATCTGCCTAGCCTTTTTAGATATGCTGGGATCGGTTCCAGGCAGTTCGATACCCCTTGGTAAGACTGGTTGTCAGACTTTCTTGCTTCTAACCTTATGATCAATCAACCTGTACCGCTGTTAGCTACGAGCTCTTCCACCGAGCTCAATGATTCAATAACCAATATTTTTCATATGTATTCGCATACGATATAGATGGGTTATGACTATTTGATTACTATGATTATTCAAACACGATTCGCTCTGTGATAACGTCTAAAGAATTAATCAATGTGTAAACCGAAGGTCTCACGCTTTCAATTTCCAATTTTGACAGCTTACGTCACATCCCCCGAACCCCCGAGCCCCCAGCCACCCCAATATCCGCAATGTTTTGCATTTGAAAGCGTTTGAGGTCCAAACATAAACAACCCTTGCACTGTCGGTGACATGCTAATCTATCGCCATATTGAATCGTGACGTCACTACTGCAGATCAAATTAGGTGACTATTGAACTGTAAGGTAGATAAAGGAAGGATAATACTACTCATTTTGATATAGATACTCTTTTAAATTTGAGGGTCTGTGTTAAAAAAAATAGTCTCTTTGGCGGCTGTAGCCTTTGTAACACAGGTAGCAGTGCTTTTGAAAATCTATTCAGGAAATTTGACAGATTGTGGTAGCTTGATGTGCTGGCGTCTGTACTTGCATTTGATCTATCCATAAAAACAGATTACCGACAAAGACGGTTAAGGTATTACAAAAATGTACAAAATACTTGCAGAAATAAAAAAGTTTCTTGTCCCAATAACCGTTAAGCATTTTGTCTTTAATCTCTCACTTTCACAACGAGACAATTAAACCTTTTTATGGTGTTTTTAATCCTACACTTTAATCCAACAAAGTTATTGTCACTATTTTGTCATGCTGGCACGACAATTAAATAATAAAATAACAATAAAACAAACCTTTTCAAACAATCAGCTATGATGTCGATGGCGGAACCGTTATTTAAATTAAGAAGAACGTTTTGACATTTAAAACGTCAACTGAGCTGTCATCAAAACAATTTGAGATAAGTTTAATTTAAGACTCCTATTTCTACACCTAGAGACCACCCGAAAAGGTCAGAAGGTGAAAACCGCGCTCACCAAAGTTGTACCATTTGTTTCCATAATACTTAGTACGACACAAACGAGACAGTCAGCATTTCGTGTGCGAACTTTTCATACTCAAAGTTCGCTGCCAGGAAAAATCAGTCATGAAGTTTCGAAGCCTAAAATCAACCCCAATTTTAAGTTATCTGAAACTCGAATTATACCTAAGAAGGTTTACCCATTCTATTCTCTAAGGAACATACAGTATATGCTGGAAATCAATAACAGAAAGCCAGTAGAAATTAAATTAGACTAAGTTGGGGCCCTCGGAGCCGTAGATTAAGCCGGATTAGTTAGCTGTGTCTTCCATAGGATTATGGAAGACGTATGGGGAATTGGCTTATTCTATAGATGGCTTCGGGATATTTGACTGGGATGAGATCTTGGTTACAAGGTGATGTTGTAGATTTTGTTTATAATTGAAAACAACACGGAATATAAAGTACAAACATGTACAAACGTCAGCAGGTCAACCTACCCGAATCTCTATTATAAGGTTAAAAAGAAATCTATTAAAGAAATTTGACAGATTGAGGTAGTTTCTTGTGCTGGCGTCTATACTTTGGTCGCAAACAATATTAGGTTTTTACGTTTTCATGGTCGCAAACAACGTTTTTTTTGTGTTAATGCGTCTTAAAATTAGAAGTAACTTCTTAACTTTTTTTTTTCAGTTTAATATATATCTGGGTTGACCATAAAAAACCTTTGGTATCCGTTTTTTTATTGAGATTAGACCCTTTGCCTCTATGATATCTATCTTTCAACACTAATCATCGGTCTGAACATCATAAAAATTAATTTCACGATCTGCAAAGCAAGTTCGCTTCAAAGAAGTTTCAAACAAAAACTGGGGCTTGCTGCAGCCGAGAACCGAACCGGCTGCAGTCCGGAAATGCCAGTGACATGCCGACATCGACACGGGTCGATGACAGATTGATGCACCGTGGTCCTGCTATCAGGGACGGTAAACCTTTATGGGCATGATTATCGAATCCATACAATAGGGTATTTGACTCTTTTTTTTTAATTATTCATATCAAAAGTAACATTTTACAAAACCAAAAACAGAAATAATTTTTGGAATCCGTTGAGAAATAAGTAATTTATAAACCTTTCAAAAGTCAAACAGTTTAATAACAGAAAAAGGATGCATATACAAGCCTGTGACGTCAACGCCATTAGATCACGGATGTGCAAAAGAGATAGCAAGATGTCCCCACTATGATCCCACCTTTCATCGTACGGATATTAAAATGTGGATTGCTGCTCCATTTATCAACCAATTTTGGCGCTGTTTTCAGAAAAATGTTCCTTGTGCATGTGTTTATTTGTTTCGTTAAAAAAATTGTACAAAATCAAACACAGTCAAATACCCTATTGCAACGTTACTAGCATGTATGTTTGTATGACTTGAATATATGTAGAAGGGTGTAGTGAATATCAGTTTTGATACATTTCTCGAAATTTCGTTTTTTATGCAACTTGAAAGTAATTTTTTCCTCGATACATTACCAATGGCAGCTTAGCATGCAACCGAAGTTATAGGTATAACTTGCGTGCCAAAATAATTTTGCTGCCCTCATGGGCATGCGTGCCAATGGTTTGCCATGCCTGGTCTTTATTGTAGGTAGGTAGATAGGTGCCTGGTGGTCAGTGATCTGTGGTTTTCGTATCTGAGAGGGTTACAATGGTATTGTCCTTTTTTTAAGCGGGAAATTGTTAGTGTCGCTCAATTTGTAGGCAAGCAGGAAGACAAGTGACGGTTTTGCCCCCATTTTAGACCCTCTGTTTCTTGACTAGCATTCTGAGAAAACTTTTTTACGCACCCCGTGAACCGTTTTCAAAATCGTGAACTCATTTTTTCTATCATCATTGTAACTATGTAAGCTAGAATACCGATTTTTGCATTTATTTATTTAACACAGTATTTAAATTTGGACTTACGCCATTTTGGCGCGGTTGGACAGTGCATATCTAAGTAGGACGAGGGTGAGACACCCCTTGGCTTGGTGTCACTGCAACCCGTTGCTCGCAATTAACTGCACTTGTATAGAAGGCTAGTTAATCATGGATACCCTATAACGTAACAAAAATGACTGAAAGTGTATTTTTGATAAATATCCCTTTTTGAATGAACTGCTTAAATGATGTCGCCTAATTACAAACCTGTTTCATGTAATGCCTGCACATCAGGCTACAACAATCTGTCAAATTTCCTTAATGGATTTTTAACCTTATCGCTGAAGCATAAAGTTCAAAGTTGATTGGGAAAATTACAGTTTAGGTTAGGCTGATGTGATGGCGTCTGTACACGTATTAAAACTTACGCTCTTCCTCGAGTTTCAGTCTAGCTTCAGGCCAAATCTAATCAAAATTTGGACAGCTATTAAACAGATCAAGCGCTTTTAAAATGCAGGGCTTATTTTACTGTTTGTGTATACTTTGAAAGACCTACTTTCTACTGATTAATTAGAGGCTGAAAAGGGACCACTCAAAAACAATCAGAAACAATACATACATCATCCACAATTTACCAAATAAACCTCGTCTCTTCCTTAAAATGTAGATGAACGCGAGCTACATGACCCCGTCCTAAAGACTGATACACATTGCGCGATAAAATCCCACAAGATACAGGCGCAGCCACACCTTAGTGCTAGCTAACACCCCGTGGGGTGGGGTGGGTACTCCACACGACATATTGGAATGCCCACCGCTAGCTACAAGTTTGTCTGATTAAAATTACTTTTCCTTAACATATATCTGAGCTGTTACAAGTTAGGTCCATCGTTTTGTAAGTTTATAGGCTATCTCAATGTTTGAGTATTTCTTTATTACTTTGGTTGGTTTATATCATGTTTTCAAAGATAGCATTACGAAATATACTCAGTCTTAGATTATACCCAAATTATGGATACGCGACGTTGTGCACACGCCAATCTGTCAAATTATCTTATTGATTTTCAACTTTATCGCTGAAGCATATGCTTCAAAGTCGACTGGGAAAATTTGACAGTTTCGGTGCTGATAGCTTGATGTGCTGGCATCTGTACCTAATGATAATAAGCGGTATTTTTGGCCTTTTTCATATAAAATGAGGATAAAACCTTAAAGTTAGTTCACATTAATATACTAGTAGTGTATAGCGAAACTCAGCCCCATATAAATATTGAGTTAGGCAAACCAAATGATCTTCACGGTCCCTTTTAGTTCATTAGTCTCCCCATGACCCTTTCCTTGTCTCCCAATAAATAATATATTGTACACGAACCCTGCATTACTTTCATAAAACATGCATTCGCTGGACAGTTCTTTTGCCGACCTTTGAAGTAGCAAGGAATTAGTTATTTCATGACATCTTTTATTCTCTATGAAGACAGTGAAATTGAGAAGAGTTATGGTACAGGCTCCAGCACATTCAGCTACCCGAAACTATAAAATGTTCCCAGTCAACTTTGAACCATATGCTTCAGCGATAAAGTTGAAAGTCTAATAAGGAAATTTGACAGACCGTAGTAGCTTGGTTAGCTGGCGTAAGATATTTTTTTCAGTGTATTGCATTGCATAATGTATATTTTTATATCCAATAGAAATTAATTTAAAAAAAAAAACTATTGTAAGATACAATATTTATTCTGTGGAAATATTCGTCAAAATACGTTCTTCGGTAACAACTAGTATACTGAAGTAATTTTTACGGGTGTCAAAGACGTCTGTCTGTCTCTATTTACCTCATAGACAGGTATAAATCCTTCATCTTATCAATGTACTCGTACAGTCGGCAATATAAAAGCATCCGGGAGCTATTTCACATCCTCACAGCATCGATCTTCAGAAGTGTATTAATGTAAGGAGCCCATGCCTAAGTGGCCCACTTCCCATACGAACTCGAGTGGCTCGGGGGCAAGATCTTCGGCACCGGTTGTTATGCCCACACGTGGGGTGAACGTTATATTTTAAAGGGGTATTTGTAGGTCCTATTTTATAATTATATCAGTGGTACGATAGCATTTTGATAAAAAATTAAATATTGTATCTGCATCGGGGTTTTTTTCATCTTCGATCGTTGTTTTCTTTACCAAATCAAGGAATGTTCTATAAATAGCTACAAAACAGCTTGCAAAGCGTCAAATACAACTCAAAAGTTTCCGATAGCGGCACATATTGTTCCCAGAACCCTATCCGAACACATTCTGAATTTAAAAGCGTCCCCACTCTCGCGTCCATTGTTTTTAAATTTCATATTTTATGCAACGGAACAGATGCGTCACAATCTTACACCATAAACGGAACGCACCCCGCTGATGGCCGACATAAATTGCGCCCCCACTCCCCCCTCGCATCTTTACAACTAAACGCCGCCAGGGAATCGCTGTAGAATGTCAGAGGTCTGGCTTAATGGCGCTGCTAGGCCGAGGGGGCCACACATTGGCGCCATTGGCACTTGATATCGATCTTTGTTCTGGCTCCCCCGCGTCTTAAGCCGTGCTCTCTGAATTAGGGCTAGAAATTTATGTTACTGGCTTACAGGAGAAGCATTGATACACTTTGTTACTGCGAACCAGCTTAAACTTTGACGGAGACTAATTTTCTGAGTCGCTTATAATTTAATTTTATGGCGCGATCCGCGAAACGAGATATTCTGCCAACTATTGTTTTGACGAGGTCGTATACATGTTGGTCGAGATATTTGGATAGTTCTTTTTCAATATGATCTTAACCATGGTTTTATATTAAACGTTTAAGTTAATTTTACCAGAAGGACAGTGTAGTGGGCGTAGGAATTTGCAAAAGATAGCAAGCGTGATATTGTAATGTACAATGTAGGCTGACGAGTTAAATAAGTACCATCTTATCTGGCATTTGTTTATCTAAGTACGGAACACAAGTACAGGCCGCACGTTCATCACTGCTCCTCCCCCTCACGTTCGTTCGTGATGATACATAAAACCAGTCTGCGACATTACTGAAGGCGATTCTAACAAAGCAAAGAAATAAAACGTTCCCAATAACAATGCAGATTAATGAAAACAATGTTAGACACGAACAAATTTTTCCGTCGGCCCTGCGAGCCGTCCCCCGCAGACAATACCAACTTATCGGTCCGACTAAACAAGTTTTCGAGTGGGGATGCCGCCGCTTATCTGTTCGGGCACATGTGAGCCCGTGCTTTGGGGCCTTTAAACTAATACCACCATAAAAAGGCCCCCTCGGCCCCCGCTAGGCATCATAAAAGAGGCTATAGAAGGAAATGGGCGTGTAAACTGGGAGGTCAGGCTATGTTGGTCGTACGTATAAAAGCTTTTGCCCGATTACTTGGTTGGCTGGCTCGCGTGCGTTCTATTTTCAAACGTGATAATGATAACCGGATAGTTGGGACGTTGCGAGTGTACGCAGTTCGATGTTTGAAAGTGGAACAAAAAAGTATTCTTTGTTCTGAGGCGAAGGTATGCGCCGTACAACCCTCTGCCGCTCTGATTTTTATTGCAGATTGAGCCTGTTGTTTAAAACTTTTTGTTGAAAAACCGAACGAATTTTGTTGTCTTTAGATACCGTACAGATCGCCTACTCACGGAATATTAAAACCAAAAATCCTTCCCGTAACATAGCTTTAGAATACCCACATTTGTATCGATAAAACTATTGCAAAAAAAAAATACTATTTGTATAGATCCAATTCTCTATTCGCATTTCGAATGCTGGCTGTGACTGTGCGTGCCACAAAAACGAATGTAACCAAAGCGCACCCTTGTTTGTTGTGCAGATTACCAAGCTTAGCACGCGGGTGACCACGCTTCTGTTCGCTAAAAATACTCGGAACCGAAAAATAATAAAGATTAAAATTTTTGCTGTGGTAACAATGGTTTAGATTGCGAGAATAAAGAGATCAGATGGATTATTTGAAGGGATGGTGTTGCATAGAAAAACAATTTCAATATCTAAAACAAATCTAAAAAAAAAAAACTTATTTCTGTAACCCATAATTCCTTATGATTTTCTACCAAATAGAACCATTTCCTTATACATATGTATATTACATACATGGGTGGGTAACAATGGTATGTTCGCACCGCATTTCACTGGTACAAACCAGTTTTATCCAAAAGGCCAAAAAAAGAAACAACATCTAGGCGTGGTAGACCATAAGTTCTGATTAAGTCTAATGGTGGAAATGGTCATGCTGCCTGAGGGGGGGTTATAGCGCCCAGGGGAGGGGATAACATTAGCTGGTCATCACTGGACAGGTAAACCTCGGGATGTTATACGTGAACTCGAATTTTGTGTGACATTACGAAAGGTCGTTTAAATGATTACGTTTTGGGATTTTGGTTCTATTTTTTTTAATATTGTGACAAAATAATGAATAGCAGTTGTTAGAATAACAGAATATTCTAGATATAACTCTATTTTCACTCTAACGCCAGCACATCAAGCCACTAAAATAATCTGTCAAACTCCTTAAGTAATAGATTTTCAACTTTATCACTAAATCTTTGACGAGATATTTTCAATCTGAACCATAATCTACTCGAAGATCTCAATAATTGGCAAATCTCTAGAAAGCATTTCACTCCAAATAAAAAAACTGATGAAATACAACCTCTTTATAGAACCCTCCATTCTCTTCTCAGGTAAAGACACGTATTTTTTGTCTATGAAAATAATTATCCGGCGTCCATTCAAACAGTCGGCGTGATGCAGCCAGCACGATTTCATACTGGCTTGCCTTACATTCCGTACGGAATTTTAGCTGTATTTTACCGAATCCGTACGTACGATTTATGTGCGTCTGCCGTATAAAATATGAGTACGTTTTTACGAGGCACCAATATTGATTGAGCGGGAAATAGATTATTGGCTTTTTTAATTTCTGGCAGTATGCATATACTGTATGTATGTGTTCTATTTTTGAAAAAATGGTGTGATATCGTATTTGTGGTTGATGCTGGGTATGGACTTACTAACGATAATACAGCCCAAATATATTGATAAGTACGTATCATTAGTCAGTTTTAGTTCAAAATTATGGTGTTAATCCGTATTTTACCTGTTTTAGTCGCAATTATACTATTCAAATAGATTGCGGCAACGAATGAAAATCCAAAATTGATTCTCCCGTCAAACACAAACAGGAAAAACCT
Source organism: Heliothis peltigera (assembly GCA_958496145.1). Classification (NCBI taxonomy): domain Eukaryota; kingdom Metazoa; phylum Arthropoda; class Insecta; order Lepidoptera; family Noctuidae; genus Heliothis; species Heliothis peltigera. The sequence continues at coordinate 2,281,319 of OY292338.1, forward strand.
GCTGAAACCCAATTAGAGCTCAAATTCAATCTAGTTCCAGCGTCTAGTTGGATTGAAACCTCGGGGCTCGTGTCATGGCATAATGTCCCGTCCGTGGCTCAGCATAACGCTAATCCTCAACGGGTTCGATTCTCGGGCGAGCACGTACGACGCTATTTAGTTAGAAACCGTCCTTCAACGGTCACGTATCAGTGTTTGTTCTCCGGATTCTATTAATTGTACGTTTTTATCTTGGCTCTCTATCGCCTCGCTCGGTTAGGTGTGCTCACGTTTTATGGCTGTAACGAAGGAGCTTGCTTCTAAGGATTTTAGTTTTTCTACAGAATTCTTGGCTTTATAGGCCAGGGTAGCCGCTTTTATAAACTACACTAAGGTTTTTATACATTTAATTCGGTAATGTACGAGTATGGTACTGCACTAACAACGTTAAATCAGTAAGAGCCCCGCGCCTGCAGTGATCCAAATTCACATATTAAAAACCACCCTTCTTTACATCTGTTATAATTTAAAATAAACTGCGCGAATCGAATCGGCCATCTAAAGCGTACCCTCGCAACCGGTGCAGTTACCAAACGCAGATTTCAATGTTTTACGACACAACCAATTCTTGGTGAACTCCCCCGCCTCGCTGAGCTCATACTCTAGAGGGCTATTGAGGGGGAGTGGTGGGTGACGTCTAGGCTCATAGCATAATGGTCATGTTTTATAACACCCCCTCCCGCATTAAGGCGCGGGCCGCGTATAAAACGCGTAATAGAATTTCAGTGACGACTGCCACCCTTGATAGCGCTTCACTTTACTGCCCATGTAACGATGTTAGCGCCGCGCATGCGCCCCGCAGCCGCGAGTTATGTCAAAGCCCAAGACGTGACAATGGCAACATTGTGACAAGGATTATCATTTCGTCGCATTTCTAAGGAATACTTCGTGTGAACATATTGTCGGAATTTTCGGCAGTAATTTTGCTTTAGCAAATTAATTTTGTCAGATTAATGATCAAATTAAACTTTACTCCATTTAATCTTACTTGAAATTTTACAGAATCACCGCTATACAATGTTACGATCTGTATAATAATGGCAGAAGGCTATGCAAAAGAAAATATGGCAGGGTAGTCTACTTATAGCAATTTAATGTCAATCTAAACAAGCAAAACTTTGGCACCCCTATTCGATTAAACCTTACTACCCGCACATTTCCCAAGAAACATCACACAAACATCTGACTACACAAGATGACCGTTCCCGCCAATCAGCGCGTCCAAACTTTTCCCAGCAGAGGCGTTATGTCCAAACCACCAATGGGGGAGGTTGGCGCCCTCATTGTTATCCAATTACGGCCTCCCGCCTGATAATACGCCGCGAATTCAAATTAGGATCGGGGAGAGCGGTCGCCGACCCCGCTCTGATCAATCGGTGACCGCGCCCGGCATCGATATGTGGACTCGATCGTCGCACGCGATACTTAATCGGTTCCCGTGAGCGATTTTTGTAAATCGAACTCCGTTTTGATTGGGATGTGATTTGTGAGTGTCGGAGCCGTTAAAAATGGCGGCGAATTTCGTATGTATGGGGATAGGCAAAGGAAATAAAGCTTACCTCAGTCGATGATTGATGGAATTATATATCAAAAGAGAATTTTGGGCAATTCATACAGAATATTTATCACATACAGCATGTAGCATCGAACCACTATCCTACAAATATTACGAAACCTATTAAATTCATAAAGAAAATGGCCGCTCAAATACGACCTCTTATTAAACTCGCATTAAAACCTCTCGGTATAATTAAGCAATAATTTCGATACTCGTGTGGGAGACTGCGTATGGAGGAACGAGTTTGACGTTTAAAATCGGTCAGCAAACAAGAATTACAAGAACCTCCTACCACTGAATGTTGGGACTGACTTCCAAGTCAGGCCAATTTTGGACGAAGCTGGCAGCTTGAAAGGACGTGGGAGCATTTCTTTTTTTTTGTGATTATTTTAAGTTATACGAAGATACGGAAAAGGCCCTTTCAATCACATAAGACTGGTGCAGTATGGCAACCGGCAGCCGCTAACACTTAATTAAGCTAACATTCTTATCACATAAGTTTATGTTTCTTATTAAATTTACTGGTCAGCCAGCCTACATACAGTTTCTGCTCCAACCGCAGTATTGAAACCGTGATATGTCCGGGAACGCATAACGGAACGTTACGCAATCCGGGAACACTTCTCACGGACCAGCCAGCCACGCTGGATTACTGCGGTTTTTGTAGCCCAGCGCTTTTATTATTTTTCATTACACCCGTATTGCTGCCGGTAGCATCATTACGGGCTATTGGAAATGGAATTGGTTTGAATTTATATTTAGAACGTGTAATCTTTTGAATTTGTTTTGTTTTTAATTATTTTGAATTAAAAAATAATTGTATTAACATAGACAATTTACAAAAGAGTCTTAATGGGTTTAGTCCAACTTAATTATACTTAAGGACCTACGTCAGAGACATGACGTTGTGAGGTTTTAATGAGCCTTTTTTTTTCTTATTGTATACAGGCGCAATTATACATATAAAGATCCATAAAATCATAAAACTTGTATATACAACACCAGGCCAATACCACTTTTGTACCTACAAAATGTCCCGATTTTCAATGGTGGCAATTGTAAGCATCCTTCCTGGCAGGTGACGCCACCTACCGCCATTCACACACACGTACGATTTATTATTAAACTTGCGGCTTTCCGTCGCACTTTCCATCGTTGTTCGAAGCTAATCATAGATTTAAATTGATTTCCAACCAGATTCGGTTGAAAGTTGGTAGTAACAATACCATATCGGTTTGTTTGTTATCCTGAATTAAAATAAAGTTTTTCGAAAAGGTTCTTAATTAAACTGCAGGATGTTTCACGATTGCCATATTAACAATTAAGAAAATATACTTTTAAATTGAGAACATTTAACCAACCCATCTTAACCTTTATTTTAACCAACTTGTAAAACAACGTATGAATGAGTCATGAATTGTTTCACTAGAGTCGAAAGTCATGTTTTTTAAATTTTGAACGAAATTATGCAGAAAACGTTCAGAGAACAATCCTTCAATTATAATACACGAATAAGAGTAAATAATTTAAGATGCCGATACTAGATAAGAAAATACACCCTCATGCTTATTGAACACAATTATAACAACTCCCTTTCAAGATATTCGATAATATGAAAGATAATCTGACCGCTGATTTCATAGAAAATAGAAGCCATCTTGGATTGTTGACAGTTGCCGCCAAAATTAGGGAGAAAATTACAAAGAAATATTTGTGTGAAAATTTTTGCTATGGTAGCTTTTATTACAACACAAAATTATGAAGTGACCGGTTTTTAAAGATGACAAATCAAAAATAAATTCTTTATTTAAGGGTGAAGCTGGATGCTGATGAGCTGGACAGTCTTTCTGACTAAAAATCGTCCATAATGGATCTTTACGTAAAATTCTCACCATCCTGTAGGAGGGACTGGGTCGTTTAATTTAATCGTCATATATAGACTAGATTTAGTAACTGTCTTGCACAACAAATGTTGACAAAAAGTGTGTGCTCTCTGAACACCAATCTGATAACATTCACATATACGTCTGATAGTCTAGGAACTTTTATCTTAAATATAGTATCGACTTGGTACTCCTGGTGATAAGACATTGGTAAGATTGTAAGTGAATGAAGTTGGCGAAAGGTTATGTAAGAGCCTAAGGAACCTTTGACCACCGTTTCGCTAAGCATACTAAATCTACTCACGGGGATTTCGTTTTTATATAGTAGTATTCATAGGACCAACTCATTTCATTATCCTCATCCGCCTGTCCTCATGTCGTTGGCGCAGCATTTTTTTTGTCTTCCACACTGTTCTTCGATCTACCGTCATCTCACAAGTGACATTATTACTAGCGACATCGACTTTTACACATTTTGTTGTTTTATTAATAAGAAAAAGATCTGAAAAAGAAAACGAACTTGAAAAATATCATGGGATTAGGAAGTATGGCCACTTGTGAGATTTTGACATAATCTTATGTTCTACATAATATGTTAATATTATAAAGATTTGTTTGCATGTTATTTTTGCGCTTATCTCAGGAAATACTGATCCGATTTCAAATAATCTTTCAATGTTACATAGCCTATTGATCAAGGAAGCCATAGCCTTCCTCTGTAGTGGAGTAATGAAACCGCTGGTGGAAGCTAGTAGATATAATATTAAGAACATATACCGCTCTATGTTTGGTGCAAACAACGGTCCATATCACAAGTATTTTTACTTTAAGTCACTGATATGATAAAGCCATCTATTTCGAGTGTACTATAATAATATTTATCATTAATAAAGTCTGTTTGTTGTTCCAGGTAAGTCGGGTATTGCCGATGAGATCACGAGCGCTACTCATGTCCTTCCTGCTACTATAGCTGTTCGTATGAACCACCGGTAACATTAAACTATAATTTTAAAAAGCTGTTTGTGGCAATTTTACGACGAATATATACATATATTTCCTATCAACTCTGATCTAGGGTGTGTGTGTGATCAACTCTGATCTAGTGCTAGGATAGTCATATTAATAATCGTGACTTGATGACAGAGAGCAATTCTTATCCAATAATTTTATTGGGTTGAAATTATTAAAAAATCAACATCATCATCAGCCTATTTCTCGTCCCACTGCAGAGAAGGATTGAGCGTTAATCACAAGCTTGCGGGGATGCGTGCTCAATGCGGATTGATTTCAGACTTTATGGTCCAGGTTTCCTTGAGATTTTCTCCTACACCTTTATTAACCAGTCATTGGTGTCCAGATATAAAAAAGCACATAGATTTTCAACTTTTTGGCTGAAGCATATGGTTCAAAGTTAACTGGGAATATTTGCCAGTTTCGAGTAACTTCATATGCTGGCGTCTGCACATGCTATCTAATCAATAAAACTCGAAACAGTTAAAATCGATAAACTGGACAATATAATTTTATTTTAAACCAGAAAAAAATTGATGAATAATAAAATTATGAATAAAATGCGGTTGTTAATAAAAGCCATTATAAAATTACGCATAAAATATAATAAATTGCCAGCACACAACGAGTTCATTGTCTCCTAAGTAAATAATGTGAACGTTGCCATTGCCAGCGCAAAAAATCTAAGGTTATTTACGCAACTGGCAATACTTTTTATCGATAGCTGAATGTTCGCACGTTTTCAACTAGGCAGTTAAAGACTTATTTAGACAAACAATGATAACATTTTAAAGGAGAAGGATTCTTGTCATAACTAGTAATTTGCCCTCGGTTTTCTTGGCAAAACCAGCGTCTAACCATCAATAATACATGTTGGGCCTAAAATATAGTTAGTACTTATTCACAATACATACCTACATACCATACTTACATACATTTTCAATTTTATCGCTGAAGCATATGTATGGTTCAAAGTTTGGTAGATTGGGAAAATTTGACAATTTCGAGTAGCTTGATGTGCTGGCTGAAGTACGCCGCTAGGGTTGACACCACGCGCGGCGGTTATTTCACAGCTTGCCCATATAAGTTAGCAGTCCCTTTCCACAATTTGTCTTCGATTGCCTGCGGTTTGACAGCTGCCACACTTTACCCGCCTATCCCTTTTTCCAGGAACTAATGACGTAATAAGATACTATCGTCGGAATAATTAGCCATTACGATACAACGGACGATCGTAATACGTTACTGAGACGTCGCGCGTCGCCCTGGATTCACCACATCTGGCCCGCATTTGTAGGGCCATTTTGTTTATCTTCCCTTTTTCTTGACCGTACAGGGCCGCATTTTAGTTTGTTTGGTAATAATTTTTAAATAAATCCTTCTTGCGCAATTTGTCCATTAGTATCAAGTTTGTAGGACAATTAATTTTAAGCATCGGGTTTTTCTTATCATATTGTTGTATTAGGTCATGATTGTAAAAGAAATTATCAGACAGATAGCGATACAGACTCATTTCTTTTATCTTACTCTCTTCGCGTGGAAACCATTTTAGATTTTTTACACATCTAGAAGTTTCTACTCGATGTGACTTACAAAATTTTCAGACGTGACAGGTGATTGCACGATCTATGTGAAAAGCGAAGCAAGATTTAGAAACGCCCTCGTTCACAAGATCGTAACCATGAAGTCACAAAAAACGGGCCTTGGAATTTAACACTAAAAAGGCCATTACAAAAAGAATGAAAGCTGAAGTTTGAAGTACAGTAAGCCAATGAAATAAAACGTCTTGACCTCTAAACGCACTATTTCACATTTCATAAGTACTCACTTTAGGTAATAAGTTCTAATGACTTAACTGTGTACAGTACGCGACAAATACAATGAATTATTTCACCATGGGTCATTACCGAGTGCAAAACTCTTTCCGCCCTTGCCCCTAACTACAGCCCTTGACCGGCCGTTGCATTGTAAAAAGCATTTGCAAGCAATAAATTTTGTACGTCCGGGAAATTATTTAGCATGCGGCGAGTGTGGCTGCCGCGTTTTGTCGCTAAACCACCATTTAATGGAAACGAGAGTGTCACTGGCGGAAAAAAACACCAGCTGTCATGCGGGCACCCCGCCATCTTTAAAACGTCTTGAAGCGATACAAAAACAAATGATTGTCTCGTCAACCTTTGCCACAAGATTACATGATTATGCTCAAGTTATTAAGAAGTCGTTAAGGTCCAAATTATAACCAGCAGTTAAAACTAATCATAAATAACATTAGTTTATTTATTTAATTGCGTAGTTTTATTTTATGTTCTCGTAAATCCTTTCGGAATTGGTCATAAGTGCAGTTTTAACATAAATGACGACTGGTATTGTATTTTAATAGTTACTTTATAGATATATTGTGTTTGGAGCATATATGATTGCTAACATTTTAAAGCCACACAGGTTTATCACGTTTGCTTGGAAACTCGATGTCGACATTCAAGTAAAGACAATATTGTCGTCAATATCCGAAAGCGAACATGGCGCCCGTGAAGATGCGTTCAAACGGCGCGTCGGAACAAAGGGCACGTTCGGAATACGTGTTAAGTGCTAATAGATTTCCGGCACCTGTAAGACAGGTGTGTTAGCAATTGCGATTCGGAACGCAACCGACACCGCCTACACGCGATATTGGATTTAGTGAGCGTAGGACGCTTTTTATGTGTTTAGAGGTAAAGTGTGGAGATTTTAAAAGCAATTTCAGCTAGTATAGATGGTAAAGTTACTTTTAATTATTATGTTAAGCAAGGATATTTGAAAATGGGGAGGGATTCCGGAGCAGAATTTTCTATAGAACCAAGAACATGAACATTTAAATAGTATTTTGTTTCCGACAATTACAATCTTAACGCCATTCAAACTGCGTTCTTAACTCGGACGCAACTTTCAAACAACGACAAATATCATCGAAAACGATCGCGCAGTTTTTGAGACTTAACCAACCAAAGGGACTTTCACTTTATATATTAAACTTTTAGGTTAATTATAACCCGTGAAACCAGTTTTTTTTTTATTAAACCAAAGCTAAGTTAAGAAAATAACATCTAGTCATGATAGTTAATCAAGTGTAAGGTTATCCCCTTATGATTAATGACAATGTATTGATACTACGAGTTTTCTTTCTTCGCATTTCAGAAGGAACGGATGGATTTTGATGCATTTTTTCAATTAAACCTTTTTAATTTTATCTTTGTTTAATGTTATTTAACATTGTTTATATGTGTCACCTAACAAACCAATTCAAGACTACAGCTTTCTTGATTTATCAAACTTAAAATTTCCGCTAAATAAAATCCTACAGTCTTACACAGCATTTTTACTCGCAACATGATCGACACACAAGCTTATACATCGATCAAGCACGGAACATGTTCCTTCGCCATTTTCAACACCTCTGGGAATAGCACCGTCTACCTAAGTAGTGTCCATAAGCCATGATAACTTGTCCTAACAACATGCTTGCATGCAAATCTGCATTGAAGTGGAACCAGATTGCTTGCTGATATTTCCATGAATACTTACAGTAGATCTATATGTTACCTATGTCGCTGTAGTCATGTTCCGTACTGATGTGTTAGTTTTAGTATTTGTTTAGGAGTCCGGATTTTAAGGGCCAGATTCTCCGTTTACTGATAAGTTCCAGATAGTTCTTCTGGTAGATAATTTCATACAATTTCTGTTCCATTTTTGAATTTATCTGGTAGATAGTGGCTATCCGTAACCAGTGAAACTGGCCCATAATCTTATTAAGATCTTCTCCAAGTGTGCTGTATTCTAGTTTGTGAGTAAGGGTCTGTTTTGTGACGGTAAAGTTATTCTTTTATGAGGGTTTATATTCGAGATTTGAATGTCAGAGTTATATCGACTATATCACTTTTTCGTTCCGCGTGTGGCTCTTACATCTTTTCAAAATATCGATTGTAAGTGAAGATCTTATTCAACAATATACATATGTACATATGTGTATGTATAAGTCCAGGACCTACACATCGAAAGGTGTCCTTTTTTGGTTTGTAGTGTTCATTCATAAATTCTTTTCTTTAGAACACAAAATTCGTTAAGTGAAATTCAACTAAACCTTGAAAGTAACGTATTTTACCAACTGATCCAACATTGATTACACATTGCAACAGCGAAGTCGCAACAAGTTATGCCAACTGACCCTACATTTGCCGAACAGCTTTTTTCGTAACCGTCAAGCTTATTGTATTGGTATAGGGATCAAAATCGCTTAGCAACTTGTAGGGTGAACCGAAAATGTATTTTTGTAGGGTTGTACCCTTCCCTGGGGGTCGGTCCCGATGTCGCAGATGTTTAAGCGTTTACAAACACTTGTTACTTACAATACAACGTTCACCAATAGCCAACTGTAATGCCAATGAGTTGGACAAACTTTTAAGCAAATGTTGAATAGGAACAAAATTTATTTTGATGCATAGGCACCATATTTGAACTCGGAAAGGACAATATACAACACACGTAGTCTTGGGAATGACATAATGCCTCATTTTAAATTGTTGTAACTGGCGAAATAGACATTCTGCTGTCCGATGTTAATGTAGAATTAAAATTGAAACTTTTTACAAACCAGAGAGTACCAGACTGCGTTAGTTTAAACAAAGACTACAGTCTAATACTTACTTCTACTTGTCAATTCTACACTAGATAGTCTTCAGACGGGAGAACTCCTCAACCATCAACAGGACATATCTAAAGTACGTTTTATGGTTTACGAAAACTTCTCTCGCGCTATTTCCACCTCTTATTCCTTTTCCAACTATCAAACATTGGGCCAACATTACACCAATCGATACATTCGATAGCAGTCCGCAATACACGGCTAATTATCTCTTATCAATCCATTCGACCTTGTCATTGTCGCCGAACGTTGTAATTGAATGCATTATTATCGGCATGTCAATTGGCTTAACTTGCTAGTAATTTAACTAGCTACGTGATAAGGATATAGGTCTCACATGCTCACATAAGGCCAGAGATCCGTCTTAGGAGGTTTTTGAAAGAGTTATAGAAACACGAAGGGCTTTAAAAGGAACATGTAGTAGATTCGAATCAGTAAGAGCTCGACTCTCCCTTTAACTGCATTTGATGATTTCTCATATTCTAAAAGACTGACTGAAAGATTATCACGAAGAAGAGTCAACTTAGAAAACATGAGTTTGATGATGAAGAATTGCCAATCCGCCTCGATCGCAATCGAAACCTCTTTTGTGTGTGAGAAGTGGCTTGATCCTGTGCATTATTAAGGTTACCTAAGGAGTATTTCCAAGGTCAATACAGCTTCAACATAATTATTGAAATGTGGATTAGTTATATACAAACCAACTTCAACATTATACATTTTCAGTACCGCTCATAAAAAGCGCTAAGTTTAGTAGCAACATCTCATTTTAAAAATCCCGTTTTTTATTATTATTTAATCTCCAAATCATGTGACACAAAATATTGGGTATAAAATGTAAACAAAACGGTATATAAATAGAATCTGATTATGTAGATATTAAAAAATATATCAGTGACGTCAACATCATAATATATTTTATCTGTGTGGTTGTAAACTCTTGATAAACTCGATTTTTTTCTGTTTTAGATTTCTTTATAATAAATGAATACTTTTGAAAGTCATTAAAATGACATAACCTTATTCATGCTTACTATACTGGAGAAACTATACTGGGTGGAAGGGACAGCCCTCTACAAACTGGTAGGGTGCATTCAGCTCCTTGTTTTGAATCATATTTCACTGGTTTTTTTTTTTTTGATTATTCCGTATTTTTTTCATTACATTTTTACACGCAGAACTATTTTTTTAATTATACCCCTTAAATAAAAAATCCGGCAATGGATTTTGAAATAATCGTGACGATCGACGCGTGAAATCAGCTGTTATATTTTTTTGAGGTTTGAAACGAATTAGTTTTATTGCCTTTACACCCTGTATAATCCGCGAAATATCTTATGGAAACTTTTGTCAAAATACCAGGAACGGAAACCACTTTTATATCAATTTTACCCTTTTCCTTTCAAATTCGACAACATAACCTAAAAAAAATGCCAACTGATTAGTTAATATGTATGTAAACATATGACTGTAAATTAATGTCTATAAAGCTGAATAATATTGTGATAAATTCCAATTTCGTGATGGCAACATAAATAATGACTGGGATTGCTAGGCTGTGGCACACATACAAATTAATTCACAATAGTTTACCTGCGTGTGTGCTTGTGTGAGTGTCGGCCATGTTGAAATGGTAATGCGGTTTTACTTCTATAATCGTCACGCTACTGCTTTTAAAGGGTTAAGCAGACATGATACAGTATTGTTTCAATTTTATTCATATTTGAAATGGTTAGGTTAAAGTTATTTTCAGTGTTAAGAAAAATAAATACTGTAAAGGTATCTGGCAACTTTCTCCACTATGCCACAAACATATAAGTTCTTGAATTAAAAACAAAAAAGATATTTAAAAGCCCCCCCTATTTTTGTGTCGTGGGTTAATAAAATAAGAACTCCTACGCAGTGGGCAAAATATTAAAAGTGTTCCCACAGACCCACAACTTACTTGTGGGATCGTGGAACTTCTGTTTTCTACAGCATTTGGCAGGTTCGCCCACTAATAAACAGCTTTCGTGCGAATTGCCTACAGAATAAAAAAAATCGAAAGAGTCTGCTCACTGCAGCAGACTAAACTGTCGGCTGATATTTGGCCAGTAACTGGCTGACAGTTAGTTTTTAAGGGAACCATGAATTAAACTTTTTAGTCAGCCGGATAATCGCAATGAGCCCAATCAAAGTATCGGCTGGCTAGTCTCGGGGTTCTTAATCTTTTATTTTTAATACTATAAAGAAAAACCCTAAATAAGCTTTAAACTTGGTCTTTCTACCTTAAAAGGAGTGCTTATTGTAAAACGGAGAGTTCCTATACCTGCCTAGTATCCGTCTGCCTATTTATTACGCAATGTATACTCACTTAATATGGATAGAACTCTAACTATTTCCTTAGACGCTCATTACAAAATGCATAAGCACAAAGATTCTCAATATGTCTGACGGTTAAGGTCACAAAAATGTAACATTGACTTGACGGTTGACACGCCCGCGCCCACACCGACACGTCCTATACAAACACTCACCCACACAGCGACGCGCGTGACGAAACGCGCCGTGACGTCACCGACAGCACGCGAACACACCCACACTCGCACGTGCGCACTGAGTCCACGTGACGTATTCACGCACATTACGACACGATCCGCCTGTATAGACGCACACTTAGGTTGATGTAAACAAAGTGACGTAAAGATATGACTCACACAGCGAGCGTCGCGACGCACACTAGCCTCGCTCTTGTGATTAATGTAAACAAACCGAACCGGTCGCGTTCATAGCTCTTACTCACACATTGTTACGCCCTAACAAAAGTGGGCCATCTGGATACTATACTGTCTGTGTATCTATGTATGTATAGTACCTATACATAATTATTGATAAACAAACACAAATTGAACGGCTTAGATTGTTAAAATACTCTTCTATTTCTTCTTATTTATTTACGTAATCGTAATAGGCGATGAACTCGTTTTAGTTCGTAAACGTAGTGTTGCCATTTTCTTATTTCTTTTCCTTGTGACATCCTCTAAAACTAAGTTTTTTTTTTAATTACTACAGAATAATTTGTTCTTTGTGCTGCTACAGATTTACTAGAGATAATAAAAATTATGGATTACTGCAAAAATGAGTCTATTTTTTTTAATAATAAACTTAATGGTTTTTATGGCTAGCAATCCTATGTATATGCATGCGTGTTAGGTGAGCGCATAATGGCTTATTCCTGTATATTTTAAAATTAAAACAAGCTTAATAACATTTTTAAAAATGGCGAAAGCTTCCAATTTCCACAACAAAGAACAATAAAAACCAACGGAATACAGATAGCGTTATAAAAAAATTAAAATAAAAATCACAATACAGTCGCGCACAAAAGTTATAACCGGCTGAATGTGAAACAAGTATAGTCGTAAATAAAAACGAATAGCGCGCGGGCCGACGCGTACTGTTATTACTCGAAAATTTATGGCATTTACCCAAAAATTACCAGTTCCAGCCACTTTATGACGCACTGAATTCCGGCAATAACCATCCTTTTCTATATAATATTCCAAGTTACTACGGAGTTTTAACTAAAACACGTTTATTTTTCTTAAAACCAAAGTTTTGTATATCAATTTATTTAAGCTATAATAATAATCCGGTCATAAAAATAAAGAGACAAGGTTTTTTTGTTTTTTTTTTTGGAATCCTGTTTGTTAAAACTCGAGGCATAGCTATAGATATACGGAAATTGGAGTCGTTTTAACGAATATAAAATCGTGAAAGCCGTCGTATTTGTAATTCTAAACCTAACAACTTTCTAAAACATCGCACATCCTCAAAATGAGTTCGAACATTAATCAATTCGTTAAATATATGTCTTTCACACGGGTAGGCGAAATGTGTGATTAAAATTCAAGTTCTCATGTTGAGTGGAATTAAATACATACATATATTATGTAATTACAACTTATACTTAATTAATGAGAGGTTAAATATACAATATTAATTAATCTCCACACAATGAAAGAAAAACAAAATTATCGCTAAATATTTTTTTATATGTATAGTCGCACCATTTATATATTGCAGTGTAACTTTGTAAATAAGTACATATTTACTTAATTATTATTTTAGTTATAACATCGTTAATGAAACAAGATTTTCATGAAACCAGTTTCTTCCACTAAAAGTGATAGAAAAAAATGTTTTTTAAACGAGATTCATTCGCCATGGCATTTTTTTTAATTATTTGATTATTGCCTTATAAAATACGTATACTAATAGATATCTAGAGTAGTTACGTAGCTACTAAAGCAGGACAAAAGCTTAGCTCCCTCACAGGTACACTCACTAACAAACGCTCACTCCATCAACACACGTCACTAATCCGCTCACTCGATAGTACTGAGCGTAACACCTCTGTACTCGAGCGTACAGCTGTAATTTGACCTGTATAAATGTATCTAGGTCAATAGCGGGGTCAAGGCGCCTGCCATTGTTAGCTCGCCAATCAACTGTAATTACACGTAATTGTGTTATTACTATGCTGATTTGCTGATAAGGGAATTTATCAGTCAGCTTACCACCTACGTCAGACAGTTATGTTCTCAATGTAGAGCCTGAACTAAGGCTGCGGGTGGTTCGCAAGAGTTACCGCGGTCTTAGCACACAAATAACTCCAGAAGGAACAAAACTGGGTATTAGTCAGTAAAAAGACTCTACCTCCAGTCACACTCTAGAACGTCTACGAAATGGCCCAGACCAAGTTGCAATTAATTGACTGGGTCAAAACGTCAAATCTGTGACGTTGACTTTAATACAAATTGACATTGACATTTTTGACAGTTCAATAAAAGTATTGAATTTGACTAGTGGTCACTACCATACAGAACCATGGACTTAATATTAAGATAGGTAATATTAAGTCCATGTCAGTCATATCAGTCCACACACATGTCTCAGAATAGTTCATGTTTCTGTAGCCTACGGGCCAATCTGGAATGATTTTATAACCCTTCCACAAATGTGCTCGTTAGCGTCTTTTCCATATGGTAGCTGAATACAAAACCAGAATAATATAAAAGCTGAATACTCTTTTATTACAAGACTATTCAACAAAACGAAATGCTGGCCAATTCTATAGTGCTTTTTTTATTTTGTATTTTAAGTTATTATTTTTTTAAGCTGTAATTCAAGTTAAGCTTCAGGATTTACTTCAATACCATGAAAATCGTAATGACTAATCATAATCACTCGCCTTCTGACTACTGTGCTACAGTCAGTCAGGATTCAATTTATGAAACTCAATCGGTTCAAAATATTTTTTTTTTAATGATGCGATGTTCTTGACTATCAATCTATACTAATAATATAAACTGCAGAGTTTGTTTGTTTGTTTGCTTGCTGGAACGCGCGAATCTCACGGGACGCGGGTGAAATCGCTAGCTGAAGCTATTATCAAGTATACTAGTCAAAACTATTATGCAGTCCTAAACTTTAATTAAGGCAAACGATATCGATATCATCAACTCTTCCTATGCCTCTTTAGTTTGACGTACAGAATCCAGCACCGCGAGCTACCAGAAACGGTTACACTTTACCAATCAACTTTGAACCATATGCTTCAGCGATAAAGTTGAAAATCTATTAAAGAAAGACAGATTGATGTAGCTTGATACTGCTGTACTTTAAAATCACAACTATGAGATATAGTTGTGTGACTAGTAGGTGCGAGTTAGTGGTAGCCATTCACCAAGTAACGGCAGGCCAGTTAGTCTGGTTTGGCTTGAGGCCGACGGGCCTTTGATTTCCTGATACTTAGGTTTGTATGCATCTTTGTCTGACGTACGGTAAAGATGGCGTGACTTATTTGTAAAGCATTGGTACCTTGAACCTATAATGTTTCAGTTCTACATCTTTTATATTTCACCATTATTTACTTCAGAAGCAAGTAAAACATAATGATACTTTAGTAACTATCTTGATTTTTTTCATTCTTAAAGTCGCCAGGTCGGGCATGTACTAATGCAACTTTTTTAAGGTATACGTACGTTCAATCTCAATTTCTTTAAATGACTGATTAAAGGTGAAGGAAAACATCTCCAGGAAACTTGTAAGCGTGGCTAAGCAGTGGGACTATAAAAATACTGATAATGATGATGATGAGACCTTTTATTTGTGGTGATTTTCGTTCTCTCTTGTTCATGACTGCCAATTGAAGCTACAAAAACACTTATAAAAAATTGGCAATATTGTAATTAGTTATTTATATTGAATGGCCAAGACTGCGGTATACTCCTATTGCATGGCGCTTCCTCAATTAATTCTGAACGCAGGGATCGTGTTCTTATTAACGAACGTGACCGTACGCGTGTCCGTCGCATCAGCATCGGCCACGTTCCAAATTTGAATGTAATTTGCAAATACCGCCATAACGCTAGATGAGATTTTTACATAACCAAAATGTGCTGATTTTCATTTCTAGTTTCGATTCGACACGCACGGCAGTTACTGTAATACTCTTGTATAGATGCCGAAACTGTAAAATTTGAACCCAATCAACTTTGAACCATATACTTCAGTGATAAAGTTGAAAATCCATTAAGGAAATTTGACAGATTGTAGTAGAATGTGCTGTCGGGAATCCATCCTTAATGAATGCTGCCCATCATGAGGAATGTACAGACGCACATCAAGTTACTACAATCTGTCAAATTTCCTTAATAGATTTTCAACTTTATCGCTAAAGCATATGGTTCAAAATTGATTGGGAATATATGACAGATTCGGGTACCTTGACGTGCTGGCGTCTGTACGTACGTCACTTACCGTCGACGTAAGCTTGCAAGACTTAACTTGCTCTAAGACAAGGTTCTTGTAACAATTGATCAAATATTAGCTACCGTCAGCGGTTCCCCGCGCCTCGTTTAAACTTCTTCAGTTAGATAATGAAGAAGGCTTCCTGAACCGATGCTTGTTTTCAAAGCTTGGATAGGAAACCTGTTCTCTACTGAACTGTCCTGGCCTGCTTATTAAACAATTGTAGTCTAGCTTCAGCCACTTAAGCTAGTACACATAGCGATAGGCGATAGAGATGAGGACCATTTTGTTAACCGACTTCCCAACAAGAAGGGAGTTTTCAAATGAATCAGTCAATTCGACCGCGTATGTATATATTTTTGATACGCCAAGCTTGTACATATGTATGTAAATATTTAAGTCAGTTGGATTCATTGGGTATAATCCTCGGCCTAGCCTTTTCCCAAGCTACGTTGAGGTCGGTTTCCAGTCCTAACTGGAAGTTAAGTTTGTATATAATGGTATAAGGACGTATAGAAAGCCAGGATACTAAAATCAGAAGTCGGAGCTACTATCAAAAATAAAAAATAATAAGACTGTTTTGGTTTCTAGCCTAGCTTCGAAGCGAAGCTAGTTTGGTCTACAATAAGCCAGAAATAAGTTCTAGCTTGCTACCCTATCTAGAATATAGCTTCGTGAATCCCGGGCATAAGCGATGGGATGCCCCGCGATGATAAGCGATAAATTGCGACGCAGCAGCGACGCAGCTGTGCTTACAATTTTATTCAACTTTTTGCGTGTAGCAAAAACCATTACTTTTCTTGAGTTAGTTCTACCTCCAGCAAACTTAAGAGCCAATCCAAAGTGAACCGTAAAGCGTCTAAATTTTGTGGCTTTAACTAGTATTGTTCGTCAAACAAATACCATCAAATTCAAATAGTTTTTTCATCGCCATTTTGTCGTCGCGAACGATTTCATTTTCGATTTATCGCACCGAATACTCGAGTAATTGATTGTGTTTCTAATAAAAAAAAAAAATATTCAATTCGTTCTTGACGCTGATAATCAATAATTGACTCGGTGCGTTCTACTCAAACCGGTCGTTTCAATTATATTTTTTAGATTTATATAAATTGATTGTAAATTATTTTTGTGTTAGGATTGGCCATGCGTATTGTTACGAAAAGATTTTATTATAGATATTACGTCAGTGGTTCCAAAGCATTTCGTGCAAATTAGGCCAGATGCACTTGTGCGTAGTAAATTAGGTTAGGCACACTTCAACGGGTCACGTTAAAGAATTTGCGAAACTATGTAAGTACTTGTTAATGGAATTCTAGTTATATCGTGGAAAATTATTAAATAGCCACATCATTCGGATTGAGAACCTTGTTCTTCTTTGAGGTCGTTACAAAAAAACAATCAGAATCATATTTTTTTAAACAACCCAAATATCACGCATTTTAATGGTATACAGCACTATAACATTGCGTTGAAAAAAGAATAAAAATAGCTGCGAAACAAAAAAAAAGTTGCACAAAAGCAAAGGAGTTCGAATTTCAAAGCCTGACGAATCGTAATCGATTCGCTTTAGAACTCGATGCCATGATTACTCGGCTCGAACAATTTCGTACTACCGAATCTATTCAGTCCAATAACTAGGGTGCCAGTACATTGTGATCGAATGCACTTGAATTAGAAGTCTTTTTCCGTGTTCGTGAGAACGTTAAATTAGTTCGGAAACCAGAGTATTATATAATTTGATCGTGGAGCTATTGAAAATATCGTGAACGACGGCTCTCGGACTCATTTTTGATTTTTGAGAAATTTAAGTTGATTGAAGCCAAAAACTGTCATGCGGGTCTGGTAAGTAGTTAGACATGCACTGTTGGTTATGCACAAATTGCTATTTTATACGCATCATTGAGTTAGACTTGACAGATAATTGACAGTGACAGCTAGATTAATTTGTGTAAAACAGATGTATGTATCTACAAATGACATGTAGCTAAGAATATAAAACCTTAATTAATTAGGTCACCGCGAATAAAATAGAATGTTTATCCTTTCAACAGGTTGATTTCAAAAATATCCACAGGATATGAACACTTAAGTTCGTTACGTTAAAATACAGCAAAGCCGTTAAAATATTAATGGCAGTCAGTTATTTTGTAAACTGTTACCGCTCTAATGGGCTATTTACAAAATATTAAACAGTTTTGGAATCGTTAAAGTCGATGCAAATATACTTTCTAAAATGTTTTCCGCCTTAAGTCGTAAGGGACTAGCTCTATGGTATTTAGGAACAGGTATAGTGTTGCCATGTCATCAAAATTAACATTCCCATTAAAAAAGTGGTTTGATATCTTTCGTTTTGCTTTCGTGGTAAATTGAAATTCTGTAAAAAAAGACGGTTTGTTCTCGACAGTTTTTGCTGTCACGCTGTACTGTAGGAAATCTGTATCTGTACGCACATTACACTCAGTAACTGGTCCAATAATAGCTCCATTTTAGGATTACGTAATGATTACCATCGCATCTAATATTGACATAACGATTCGTCCACATTCCATAAAAATTCTAACTAATATTATGATTATGAACTTTGTCTGTCTGTCTATCAAATCAGTCATGCGGTGACTTATCTCAAAAACATTGAAACGAATGAGCGTTGGGAGGCAGAAAGAGAAAGAAAATGTAGTCAAAGGACATAAGCTACTTTTAACCCGGTTGTTGAAAACGGTACAATTCAGTGGATCGTAATTTTTAGACAGGCAGTTTTATAGATAATTGTACAAGTCTGACTCGCACTTGATTGGTTTTACAATGCGTATATAACAAGAAACAATTTCTGTGCATAATGATTCTCCTATAGCTTTAGTTCCATTTTGTTAACAAAGCATGTTATTTGTTACAGGTTTCCATTTGAGCGGAGTGGTGCGCGCGCCAGCCGCAGTTCCACCATGCTCGGAGCCGGAACGGTTATACAGGGTCACTGTCTCCTTCGACAGGTAACAACCACATTATTATGTAAATACATAAACACAGGCACTTCATAATACCACGACAGACCAAAGACAAATAAGGGTCATAGAAAAGAGGTCGAATAACAATAAGGCCTTCTAAAATCAATCTTAGTCTATGCAAGCGAAATTAATAGTTCCTCCAACCATCAAGCTTACAAGAAAACAAAGAATCTTAAATAGAAAGAGTCACAAAGGCTCTACTATTGTTTATCGTAAAAGGGCACTTTTTACCAAAAGACCGATGTACCCGCATAATGGGCATTGTGTAGAAAACTTGGCACTTCCAATAATGGCGATTGTCGTTTGCTTTATGGCATTATCTGAAGCTAGCTTGTGGGACTGTTGGAAATATGTCATGGATAAATAAACTCTTGTGAATACTGAGATAGCTTAAGACTATAATCGTTATTCTGAGTAACGAGGTCGTTTATTTTTTGCGTTAGAGAAGATGTCGATTTTAAGTTTATGACGTTTAGGATTACTTAACTTAGTATATGTAATACATAGTTTGGCAATCTGGTTTCCTTCGCACTATGGAACAACGAGGTGTCCTATTATATGATCCCTCCAAATAATTGTCATTATACTTTTAAGACCGCAATTACACTTAGCCGACCGTTTATTGGGTCATATTACATCTACTTTCTGACCCTTATTATAAAACGTGGTCTTAAAAAGTACCGGGTTTGGTGCTAGGTTTGGACCATTAAATTTGTTCAAAATGATTGTTTAAACCTAGCACTAAAGCTAGTACTTTTTCTATGTCTATAAATATCTCAGAAAAACTTGGGAAAACACATTTTTCTTTCTGTATCAATAACATTACATAACACTTGATTGGCCATGGGCCAAATTTTCGAACCGATAACTTCTACAATCAACTCTTCTTCCTCAAAATAAGGTTCAATACTAACTGTAACATTTCTCAGATGCAAGATCACCGGAGTGACGTGCAGCTGCGAAGCTCGCGACATCTTCTGGTGTCAGCATGTGGTGGCGCTGGCGCTCTACCGCATCAGGAACGCAGACTCCGTCAGGCTGAGGGTACCTATATCGGGTGAGGAAGAATGACTTTTATTGTTCTAGGTTTAGAGGCGTTAGTAGTTTGGAGATAATACACCTTGCTTATCTAAATTTGTGTTTAGGGGTAGACTAGGTACTGATAAAGACCACATGGAATATAAAACAGCTTTGTCTTTTAATTCATACATATTCTGAACTTTTCAAAAATTTGAACCCTGGATTTCTATGTATATGGCAACGTGCCCGCCTTAAACAAGTATTCATGATTATAATATCTTTGTCGGAGATATTTTCTGTCTGGAAAAGTAAGAATGAAACAACCGATCATGACGATAATAAATCTCGTTTCAGAAACCCTCCTCCAGATGGACAGACAGCAGCTGCAGAAGTTCGTGCAGTACCTGATAGCGGAGCACCACACCGAGGTGCTGCCCACGGCGCAGCGGCTCGCTGACGAGGTGCTGCAGGCGCGCTCCGCCATCAACAGGATCTGCGGCGCGCCCGACCCCACCGCCGGCCCGCCGCCTGACGCGCATCATGCCTGGCACTTGGATGAGCAGCAGGTGAGGATACAGAGATACTATTTGTGTGACATGAGTTTAAGAAGAGAGCATGTTCGGTCTTCCAGTCTAACCTAATCCAGCGACTTCCTATCAGTGCTGAAAATGGGGCGACTTCCCATCTGACCTCCTAGACCAAATTACCCGGGCAGCCCGATACCGTTATCCATGGACCGACCTTGCCAACCGTTGCTTGTCAGACACGAGCTCCTTCCAAATTAAAATCTAAACATGAAAGTTAATTCATTTACCTTTTAATTCCAGGTCTGCGAACAAGTGCGAGCATACTTACTACAAGGGACATATTACAATGCAAATAAACAACTTAATTCGTTATTTTCTAAGGTAAGTTCATATCCAATTCTTTGGCCGGCACATCTTCGCTACCACACCCTCAAATTGTTCTCAATAAAGATCTCTTTCTAGGTTAGGGAGATGCTCCGTGCGCAAGATTCAAACGGTCCTCGAATGCTGATGTTAATGACAGAACAGTTCCTATCAGACCCCCGGCTTCTGTTATGGAGGAATCAGAACACCCCCATGACGGAGAAGTGTAGGCAGTTGTGGGAACAGCTGGGGGCGTTGTGGGTCAGCATAGTGTTGGACCCTGGCAGTAATAAGCACCATAGGATGCAGTGGAGGCATTTGTTAGAGAAATGGTCGGCCGTTGAGGTGTGTCCTACGGAAGATCCGGATTATAGGTCGTTTCCTTTGGTATGTATAATTTGATTTAAATTGTTTTAACATGTATTTCTGACTTCAGTTGATTTTATTTTAACTAAGTCCCATGTTCTTATACAGTATGCGATTTTTAATATAACCTTATTGCACTACTAATTTCGCTCTCTGTTTGACAGTACGCGAGAGAAAGAGAAAGAAACGAGAGGGATCGAGACAGAGACCACAGAGACAGGGACAGAGAGAGGCATCGCGACCGAGAGGAGAGGGACAGAGAGAGACTGCGAGAAAGAGAGGAGAGGGATAGGTAGGTTCATAATAAATGAACTAAGCTCCGTCTGTCGCTCCTTGAAATAGGGTGTCCTATGTATGTATATTATTTCTAGAAACAACCATGTGCATTGACAGACACATAATTACTCCCCGAATCCAGATAAGAAGTATCATTCTGAAATATAAGCTATATTATCGCAAAGTTTTATCAAAATCAGTACAGCTGTTTGCGCATGAAGAAATAACAAACCTTCGCCTTAATTTTAGTGTGATATATTTTGGTTTGGGTTATAGGAATAATACCTTATTATTATTTCAGAGAAAGACATAGAGAAAGACAGAGGAGAGATATGCATTCCCATTCTGAGAGTTCAGACGAAGAATCTAGGCCTAATAAGTAAGTTGTGTACTCTTTTCTTTTGTAATTAACTACTTTACATAACCCTGAATTCCAAGGCATTGTAACCCAAAAATACACTGCAAAAGACAAAGACAACAATGCCTGATATCCTTTTCCTTTGTACCCAAATCCATGTACCAGCATATCTAGCTACCCGAAGCTGACAATTTTTTTCAATCAAGTTTGAACCACATGCTTCAGCGATAAGCTTGAAAATATATTAAAGCAATTTGACAGATTGTAGTAGCTTGATGTGCTGTCATCTTTAAAGTTTCTCCCCTAATATAGATGTTATTGTTATGTTTACAGTTATGAACGTGAATACAGGAGAGCAAGCAAGAGACTAAGACTAAACAACCAAAGACCAGCCCCGCAGCTGACGCCACGGACTGTTTTTCATAAGTAAGCACAGATTTTCCCAATCAATTTTAAACCATATGCTTCAGCGATGATCGTGGCAGACAGACAGATAGACAAAGTTACTTTCGCAGTTATAATATTAGTAATGATTATTATTGTATATTGATACTTAAGTGAGAGAACAACATAATGTAAAAAGAAGCATTGGACAGGGAATTGAGTTCATCATCATCATCATCATCTCAGCCATAGGACGTCCACTGCTGAACATAGGCCTCCCCTTTAGATCTCCACACATGTACCTGTTGGAAGCGACCTGCATCCAGCGTCTTCCGGCGACTTTTACAAGGTCGTCTGTCCATCTTGTTGGTGGATGTTGAATTGGGTTGACTAACAATAAATAGATCCAATGGTTCATGATAAAATAAGCTGTTAATGAGTGAATAAACAAAATACTGTATATTGCCATGAAAAATATCCATCATCTTGTAGATTTTGTAACCAATTCCCTTTACATTTGAATTTATCTGTAAATTCCGTGATCCCCAGGGCGTTAGACGCGGTAGACATATCGTGGGAGAACGAGCACCTGAAGAATATCCTGGGCAGCGACGAGTACTGCGACCCGGATAAGCCGGGCAAGCCGGGCAGTTCCACCACCAGTACCCTGCAGCCTTATCCTAAGTTTAATGAAGATGGACAGCCACTGTGGCATGGTGAGTGATGAATTTTTAATTTGGAACGTATTTTACTCTCAAAAAATAGAGAGGGGGTTGGAACGAAGGTGTTCGATGATTAAGAACACAAAGCAATATTTCTTGATTTGAAGTTTAGTTTTGGGGATATAAAGATTGAGCGTTAAACTTTATTTTAATGTGGTATGGTTTTTTGATATAAATCTGAAATCCTGCGTAAGTGTATCACTCGAAATATTGAGCCAATCAGAGAAGATATGATATTGTAAGGTAAATTGTTGATAAATGAAGTATGTATGGATAACAGTATAATAAATGTTATTGTCGCAGAGCACTTGCCGGTGGTGGGCGCACGTATCGAGGCGCTGCGCGCGCACGGCCGCGCGCCCGCCGCGCTGCGCCTCGCCGTCAGCGCCGCGCGCGCCATGCGCCACCGACAGGTACGGCAGCTCGCCTCTTATCTCCGCGGTATCATAAATAAACCTCACCTCACAATATAAAATTATAAAAACTTTGTATATTTAACTTTGACTTTTGACTTTGAGAAGTTAAAACGTTATAACTAAACCTAAATATCTTGACCCTTGAAATCTAAATGAAGTTACAGTTTTTCTCTTACTAAATCAATTCAACAATCAATTTCTCGAAGCTTGACCCACATAATGTATTTGTTTTGTATGCTTTTATTAAGCAAGTTTTTGATTGTACAGGAGGTATCCCAGCAGCGGTGGCAGGAGGGCGGCGGCGGCGAGGCGGCGGGGTCGTCGCGCGCGTGCGCGGGCGCGGAGGCGTGCGGCGGCGCGTGCGGCGAGCGCGCGCAGCTGGCGCACGTGTGCGCGCACATGGACTTCGGCGCCTGCCTGCCCGCCGCCCCCACCTGCGCGCTCTCGCACTCGCAGCGCTGCATCGGCAGAGGTACTACCGGCGGCACTACCGTTAGCCTCAACTGCTGACCACTACCGGTCAGAGCGATTTACCTGATCGCACGACAAAGTTCACTGGTGTGAAAGTGTTGACTGGTTATTTCACCCGCATCCCATTAGACTCTGTACCAATCTCTGTACCAATTTTCATCTAAAATGGTGCTGGTTATATACTCTGAAAGCGTAAGAAATAAAGTAAGAAGCGTCTCGCCGTCTCGAGGATTTTGTTTTCTTAACTTTGCCATCGACTTCCTGAGTCACTTCAATTACTATTCTTTTTCGAACATCATAAAACTGTTTTTTTCTCATGCGCAGACAGTAGATGCTGGACAGGCTGGACGCTGGAGGCGATCTGGTGCGTGTACGAGTGCCTGGCGGACGCCTGCCTCGCGCCCGACGACCAGCGCGCCTCGCCACGGCTACACACTGCTTATCTGGACGAAGAGCCCAACACCGGCTTGCCGCCTAGGTGAGGAATGCTAAAGTTGTAGATAATATGTAGTGCGATAATGATGATGGAGAATTTGTTTAGGACATTTCTGAGGAAATATGTATTTTTTTACTCTTTGATTGGAAAAACAAATATTAAATTCCTGCAATCTTCATTTTAATACCTATGTACTTCGTAGCTAGATTTGTTGGAGTGAGATTTTTAGATTTTTATACTAATATTTAGAAATCGTTTCGTCCCCAGATACCAGCACGTGCCAGTGGCCGGCAGCAAAAACCCCGAGGAGACGTACCTGGCGCTGGCGCTGGAGGCGGCGCTGCTGGGGCTGGGCGTGCAGCGCATGCTGCCGTCGGGGCTGTACGCGCAGGAGCGGCACTGCAAGCAGGAGGAGCGGCTCATCGGCGTGCTGCAGCGCGTGGAGGGCGAGGCGGCCGCCGGCGTGTGCGCGCGCGTGGCCGCCGCGCTGCTGGCCGGCGGGCCCGCCTCCTGCCTCGGCGCCACCGTGCACCCGCGCGCCGCGCCCGCCCACACCTTCGCGCGCTTCCTCTTCCTGGCGCTGCTGCCCGCGCACGCCGACCTGGCCTACCGCGTCGGCCTCAGGGCCATGAGGTACTCATTGCATTTAAATATATCACAGAATACAATGCGAAAAACACAGTTATCATAATTGGATACACGTAACAAATTGAATCGCTCACAAGCTTCTGCAAAATCACTAATACCTATTTGGCATATTATTGTCATGCCTGTCAATTCCTTTATTATCGAACACGACTAAAACACAATGTATTAAATACACGATATATTCCAGGTTACCCATGGTAGAAGAAGCATACGCGTTAGACGGCAGCAGTGCAGCTGGCGGGGCCAGCGCGGTCGGCGCCTGGCACACGCTGCAACACGCCGAACAACAACAGGCTGCGCTCGCCAGCGCTTTGCTAGGTAACACCATCATATGACCCGTTTAAAAACCTCTGGATACCTTGCAACCCTCCCTCTGTACGTTTATTAAGACCTACCCATATTCCTCCATGAGAACACAAAAATTCTAAGTTTTCAGTCGTTAAATTTCTAGAATAGTTTCACCCCGGCAGAGATTGGGCCTTTTGGAGGATACGCCTTGTTTTAATTTGCGAATAATCTTACTGCCGCGACATAGGTGACGGTCCTTCTCCCCTTCCCTTGATGTTTCAGGGTGCTATTTCGATGTCCACGTGCTTAGACTCTAACCCCCTTATTATAAAACGTGGTTTTGAAAAGTACCGGGTTTAGTGCTAGGTTTAGGCCATTAACTTTGTTCGAGATGGCGGTTTAAAGCTAGTACCAAAGCTGGTACTTTTTTAAGACCACGTTTTATAATAAGGGGGTAATAAGTTCCGATCTCTCGATTTCCTAGACATCCTCAATATTCATTCTCACACAAGCCAATCTGTTTTGACTACTTTTTTTAACTGTAATTTCTCTCTCCAGGAGCGGCACGAGGCAATCCAGGCCGTCTTCGTGCAGCCCTGGGAGCCGCACAACGTCACGTGCGGTCGGCGGCGCAGCTGTTCCGCTTGGCGCAGGACGCGCTGCGACATGCGGCGCCGCCCGCTGCGCCGCACCACCACCGCGACCTGCTGGCTGCTGCCTTCGAGCTTGGGTTACAGGTGTGTGCCATACAGAGTTACATTTAGATGTCGTTTATAACCGATTGACTTTCTTTCATCCATGTCCCGAGGGAATTTTGCGACAAAAAAAAAAAAAACCTCTTTTGGAGGTTGATAAAAAGGTACCATATAACCAGTTTCAGATTACCTGCCTCCATACCAAATTTCATCCCAATCAGTTCAAAAGTATTACAGTTAGCTCGTCAACAAGTTTTTCACGATAGTCTAAATGTACAAAAGCTACTTCGCATGCGCGATGAATCTATTGGGTGATATCAGAGGGGCAATTTATTTGACGCGATTTGATGGTACCATGAAAGCATGGCAACAGTCTAGGGTGAGGACCCCGAAACGCAGCTGGTGGCTCTCTTTGGAGAAAATTCAATCAGGATTTTCCTGACCTGATAACCCGACTTCGTAAATATGTAAAAACGACCCTGATAAACCTTGTTATTCTCAGGTGCTCCGCATGACGTTATCATCAGTGAACTGGCGGCGGCGCGAGATGGTGCGCTGGCTGGTCACGTGCGCCACCGAACTGGGGCTCGAGGCGCTCATGTCCATCATGCAGAACTGGTTAGTATACTTACACTATAGATAAAGCGTCATTTATTTAGCGTAGGCTGAATTTGATGGTCAATTTTGCAAACCATAGCCCCAGCCCTTCAACACTTTTTATATGTTTTGGCTAGGAAGAAAATGTGGTGAAACAAACTCCTTAACGACAGTCCTTGAAATAACTTTATCTGCTCTTGCCTCATTTTTATTCTATATCGAGGCTATTTGCTTAGTCGAACTTGGTCACTGAAAAAAACTCCAAACCCTCCAATCTTCAATATTGCATAAAAAAAATAACAAAAAACCTCGCAATACAAAAAATACTACTTCGCCAGATTCTGTCATTAATTTTAAGTATTTTCTATAGTTTTTAAGTCAAGTGTCCTTGTTTTACTGCAGGGTACACTGTTCCTGTAGGGTTCATTTTTAACTTTTTTCATAAGAAAACGAAATGATGTCTTCCCCAATATAAACTATTTACTTTATAGTTCTAACCACTTACTTCATAACTGCAGGTTCGAGCTGTTCACACCAACGGAAGCGACTGGTCCCGTGGCGGCCGCTGCTATGTCCCACGCGACGGCGCTGAGGCTCGGTCTCAGCTTCGAACAGCAGGAGAAGCTTAGTGCCTGCGCCAGGACTCTAGCACTGCAGTGTGCTGCTAAGGTATGTCTTCTAGGTGCTATAACTATGGATTAAATTGATCAGGGATGTGGAAAAAGTTATTAGCAAATCAGTAGCTTCTGTTATTTCACATCATAGGTAGTGTTCAACATTCGAATTGTAAAAAATCAATATTTTTTTGCTATTGATCGATTTTTAATTTTTGCTATAGAAGTATGTATCGCTGGAAGCAATGATACTTGAATAAAGATAACAACTCTCAGTAATCAATGTCCATTGAATGAAGTGATCTTTATGAGGCATTTTGTTCCAGTCTTTTGCAAAATATAAAAGCAAATAACATGATACCTTTTGATTAACTAGACTTAGAGACAGTTTTAAGGCTTTTAACTTTGAGGTGATAATGGAAAACGACGTGATGAAGGCACCCGCCGATAACAATGTACAAAAATGGCAGGTTAGCTAGCTTATTAGCATGGCCTTGCGTCATTGGTTGCTCGAATTCTATGAGGGAGGCAACGGTGTTAATAATATTGTTTCGGCAGGACCCGCCGGGCTGCGCGCTGAGCGCGCTGTCGGTGTGCGAGGGGTCGGCGGGCGCGTTCGAGGCGGCGTGCGCGGCCGTCGGCGGGGCCGCCGCGCGCGGCGCGCTCGCCTCCAGCCAGCTGTTCGCCGTCGCGCGGTACATGGAGCAGCGCGGCCAGCCCGCCCGCGCCATGCGCCTCGCCACGCTTGCCATGCGGAACTTACATCTGCATTACAATCAGGTCATTTGGTCATAGACATTATCTTATACCATTATAATTTAAAAAAATATGGTGCTATTTTTGGATCTGTCATATTTAAATTCTGAGTTAAAAATGGTTATGATATCGAAAAAATATCAAAGATACTATTTGTATTAACACACTGACGTTCCGCTACAGGACAGCCACCCTGCGATCGCGGACATCCACTGGGCGGTGGCGCTGGCGCACTCGCTGGGCCGCGCCGAGCTGCAGGCGATGTTGCCACTCCTCGTCAAGAACGTGCAGTGCGCGCCTGTGCTCGTGAGTACATACTTTTGTGTCATTGTGACAGTTCGCGGACATCCACTAGTTGCTCACTAATTGATTTTTGAATTAGTACCCGAATATTAGTCAGCAAAAAATTCGACACTACCTTCGTTTGTTAGCAATTCCGCAGTCAGACTACCTTATATTTGAATTCAATACGAGTTGTAAGATAAGAAGGTGAAGCGCTGATCGTGAACTTGTCCCTCAGTCGGACGTGCTGCGGCGCTGCTGCGTGGCGGCGGCGGGGTGCTCGCGGTCGCGCGGCGCGCCGCCCCGGCCG
Organism: Heliothis peltigera; assembly: GCA_958496145.1. Taxonomy (NCBI): domain Eukaryota; kingdom Metazoa; phylum Arthropoda; class Insecta; order Lepidoptera; family Noctuidae; genus Heliothis; species Heliothis peltigera. The sequence goes on from OY292338.1 coordinate 2,309,817, forward strand.
CCCACGCCGCTGCGGCCGCTGCTGGAGGCGGCCCTGCGCGCCTACGCCTCCACCACGCATGCGCGCCTCGCGCACATCTCGCCGAGACACTACGCTGACTTCGTTGACTTCCTCGGTATGTATGAATGCCTGGTACTCTGCGAACTTGCGCTTCACGCTTTTTTCCGTTTACTTGTGTGGATTAAAAATGGGATAAGACATCAAAGCCGAAATTAAAGTTGTTAGATCTGCCGTCGTCTCACAACTTTAACATTTTTTTATCAACATATTTTTAATGAAATATTTAATTACTTCCTTCCCCCAGGCAAAGCCCGCGACACATTCGCCCTCGCCCCCGACGGTCCGCACCAGTTCGCGGCACTGTTACAAGAAATTAAGCTCAAATACAAAGGAAAGAAGAAACTCATGTTCCTGGTCAAGGAGCGGTTCGGATGAGCCTCAACTACTCGTTCTGTACGGAACCCACCGAGTTTGCAACGTTTTTCTACATTATACGCCATTCCATATTGATTTTTATAATACAGAAAAGCATTTTGGTTACGATGCAGGCAAAATTTTGTTACAAATTTTTGGGATGACGCATCGGTTATTTTTATGATTTTATAAAATCTCAGTAATTTGGGCTTTGGTTGAAGACCGTAAAATGATGTAGTACATAATACATAATTATAATAAAAATAAGTAACTTAATTTATGCAGGATATTTTAGTCACATTCTAGTGATTCCAGCAAAATGCAATTAAGGATTGTGCAACTTTGTAATTGCTTATCATAACCAAATGAAGTACAGCATTTATTCCTAACAGTTACATATTTAATTTCCTCGTAACCTTTAGTTGATAATTTACTGTTTTCTATACGGTCTTCAATCACGGTTTATGATAAAAAAAAAACTTGAAACTCATGGCATGCTACATAATTGTTTAATTGGTGCAATCATTGTTTTCATTTCTAGTGTTTTGTTTTTTATTTTGTTGATTATAAGTGCAATAAGCTGCCATGGTGAAAAGACAAATTTAGCTTACGTTGTGTGAAGTGACGCCGCAACGCATTGCCGTGACAAATCGTTTTAGATTATCGGTAGGAAAAATTTATTTCATAATTTTGCTGTGTCCACACTTTATGCCAAAAGATGGACAGCAAAAATTGAATAAATACAGCATTATTTGTCAACGTGTGTGACAATGTTACGCAAATAAACGAGTACATGTATCGTTTCGTTCTACGGTAATTTAGGCTCGAAATAATTTTACCGATTCGGTAAAAAACATTACCTCATTCAAGGTACACACAATCTCGTGTACCCGCCGTGTACCAAACCAGTCTATTCTAAAGTATTATTTTTTATTTAATAATTATAAAATACGGCTGACCTCGTAATTTTCATTTTTTTTTAATAATCGTAAGAAATGATCTCAATAATTCCATTTGTGTAAATAGAAACGAGTTTGTAAATATAGTGCGAAGACAAGCGTAGTATTGGATAATGTTAGTTGATTAATGTAATTACTAATTAGTGTGTGATCTGTGCGAGGATTGCGTGTTGTACAAATGTGTAAATGTCGGTTTGTTGTAAGATGACGGGATATCATTGTGAGCGGTATTCGCACAAGTCGCAGATAATAAGTAGGTTAGCGCCACTCGTATAGCGTCCAATAGCAATGAAAATATTCATAAATATGACACAACACCAAAGAAATATATCTTAAGTCCAAGTGTGAGGTAGGCAACGCCATCATTTTCAGTATTCTTGAGTATTCTGTGTCTGTAGATATTTGTGTTAGCGTCCGGTTTTATTTATAATATTCTTGAACGGCACTGCTATTTGATTGTCAGTCGGCGCTGCAAAAACATGTACCAGCATAGGTAATTAAAAAAAAACTTTAACTAATGATGCCGTATATCTTGTCTATTTTCTATATTCGTTCATCATCATCATCAGCCTATCGCAGTCCACTGCTGGACATAGGCCTCTCCAAGTGCACGCCACTGAGATCGATTTTCGGCTTCTCGCATCCAGCTCCTGCCAGCCTATATTCGTTACACAAATCTAATTAAAAGTAAATTTCGTTTGAATATAAATATTTATCTTCAATTATGTACCTATCATGGTTTCTTTAACTCAGCCGTTTTCTCGTTTAGCGTAGATATAAAATTTTAACAAGAAGTGCATTTATAAATATAGAAATGATTAATATTTAAAAATAGAGACGATGTATGGATAGTGTTGAGAGAATAGTATGAATTGAATAGTATATAGACTTAAATGAAGGACTTTTGTACTTTTTGTGGTGTGTATGGGGGTTGTGCAAAAATTATTATGACATTGTACAAAGACACATACAAAAAAAAATATTAAAATTGTATCCGTTCATATATCAAATCAAAATTTTGCCAACCCTATAATGTGTCAAATAAAAAAAAAACAGGACATTAGTACTCATTGTAATATTGATATAAATGTAAATATATTAAAAAAAATATGATTTTTAGTTAGAACGCTGATAGTAGACACATCCAGTATCTTCCTTATCAGAGACTTTTACACGAAACAGTAACCAATATCAAGTAGGAAAGTGATCAATAGAGACAGTAATTAGGTATGTTATTTATTATATACCGCTTTATAAGTATCAGGTATTATAGATCGGCGAAACATAGCTAAGTCTACGCTTATATTAGTGGGAGCATTTATTTGACTTGAATGCGAGGTAGATAATAAACCAATTTGTAGAGAAAGCAATAAAACAATTATCATTTTATATATTGTTAAAATAAAGGTACAAATATCTCTGCAGTCTACCTCTCAAGTTAAATACAGGCTTCCTGCTAAAATAAGTAACAAAATATCAGGCGGGAATGTTACCGTTAAGAAAAGCAACTCAGTAAGAACGCAGCTGCGTTAGTGGTGTTTATAAAATTATTTTTTGTATGGAAAGAGAAATTAATTTTCATAAGCCAATAAATGTTTAAATGTCGAGCAATAATTTGGAAGCCTTCGGCCGGTCTGCCGAGTTTCAGTGTGTTCAACTTTATTGGTTGTACAATCATGTGTTGTGTATCTTATTGTCTGTGTGCGTGGTGCATTTGATTATATGGAGTCTCTCAAAATACGATAGCAATACACTATTGAAAATTACTATTTGGAAATTATTTCAGCAGTAAAATCATTAGTGATTAATATATTCGGTTAAACTTCTTGCATTATTGGCAAATTATTTGTAATCGCAATAATTAAATATTAGTGTAAATTGTTCAGACATCGACTTGCCAACTTGTAACTCCAAGCAAATATTTGACCTCAAGTGCCTTCAGGCGAGTCCAAATAAGCCAGGCCGGCTCTACTTGTTTATGTTATATTTTTATTTTGTACTCTGTCAGTGGTTATATTGTAATTGTGTTGTACGTCAAACGTGGACACCCTTCAGTGCTGGTATTATGAAGGTGATAATTTCAATATAAAAAATTGAAAAATACTTTCTTGTTTTATTTTTGACGTGAAGACTACCTACTTATAGCTAAGCTAATTATCGAGCGAGATGCAGGCAGCGCAGGTAATCACTCAAAAAACCCTCTTGTAAGAGTGTTCTCAACGATGCTACTGGCTAAAAGTCGGGGACGGCTTTAAAACATTTTTATTTTCGTGCGTGTTTGCTCCCGCGTGCGGTCCAAATCCGCATGCGTGTTGCATTTTGTACCACAGCCTGGTGCGTGTGGCACGCATGACAATAAAATGTCTATCAAAACATGTACAATACGATAGGTTGCGGGCAGCACGCATGCGTGCCTGGCTAAAGACATGACTATAAAAAAGATGGGGTGAGCAACTCGATCGCGTTGATTAACATTATGGGAGATTGGTTGCATTCCTACTGACCTACGTAAATCATATATGACTTTAGATAAAGATAAAAAAAACTTCAATCGCATTTTTTCTTTTGGTAGCCTCGTAGTCCCACTAGGTACTAATACTGACATGATTAAAATCTAATTTGAGTGTCATCTTATCGCACACCTATAGTATCAATAACTCTCGCTCAAGTGTGTCAAGTAGGTATTTACTACTATTGCGTATCACGCAAACTCAACGCTCTGCACAAAAATATACTATATGACTCTACAGGTAGGTACGCGTGTCAATAATAATACCAAAGCGACATCGACAGCTGGCTGCCTAGCAACCCGCACGAGCGTGTGTGGGTGCCTCTTGCGAGGGGAACGCGGCCCCGGCCGAGAGCGATGCCCGTATGCGAGGCGCACCGACCAATCAGCGCTCCGTTTGCCTCTTGCGGCGTACCGCATTCGTGTAGCAACCCCCCTCTGCTTCGCTTCGTTATATCCTTCAGTCGACGTAAGCTATTCAACGTTAGTTCACGTATCCAGGCAATCAAATGGGTGTCCATTTAACAGAATACGACATGGCACGGCTTGTAAGAATCTACAGGGATTACGAAAGCTTGTGGAATGTGAATCACGAATTGTACAGAGACAAAGAAGCGAGGCAAGCGGCGTACAAGGAAATTTTGCAAAGATTAGACATTAAAGACTTAACTGTCAGAGATATCCCGAACAAAATTAAAAACTTAAGGTCATCCTACTATCAAGAGCTTAAACGAATGAAAATAAATAATCGAATAGGCGGCAAGGCGTATCATCCTAAAGTGACATGGTTTGCTGCTCTTGATGCGTTTCTGAGGCCATTTCGGAATGAACGGTCAGCACTCAGGAAGGTAAGAGCATTTTGCACTTTTCTGAAGTAGATATCGTGTTTACATTAGTATAAATCTATAGGTGTTATATCAATTCTAATATTATGAACCTGAAGTGTTTATTTATGTTTTTTCTTGAACTCTTTTATCTCAGAAACTATTGGGACGATTTGAGAAATTGAGTGTTAGACAGTCTATTTATCGAGAAAATCCACTCGTTTATCGGGTGCGCGAATTTCCCACGGAATGCGGGTGAAACAGATGTCAGAAGCTAGTTCGTTATATTATTTGCGTTGAGTTAGGGTAGACTTTGGTTCATTTAGTGCTCTCAGCTCTGATCAGTGGACCCGCTAATTATTAATCAGGTTCCGGCCAGGTTAACGAGCTGAAATCACGGTATCGCCTAGCCTTCACCCTTTTTAATATACTTACTAACAACATCAATTTTGTTGTTTGATACAGAGAAATGTGACAGAGAAAAAAGAAAACAATAACAAAATTGAAAGTGAAGTTTTGATCGAGACAGTAGCCGAGAGGATTGCTCCAAAAATAGAGGATGAATTTGATAGTTTTGGAAAATATATTGCCAGCTCTCTTCGCGCTATGCCTCCAGAATTTTCAATTATTGCTAAAACAGAACTACAGAAAACTATATCGGAACTTCAACTACAAATAGTCAGAACAAAAAATCATCAAATTAGCCCGCCTCCATACTCACCACTGTGCTTCGAGCGACAATGAATAGGGCGCGAGACGCCTACGTCAGCGTCAGTCAGATGAAGAAAACCTCTGTTCCATGAAGAGAACCGAGATATCTTATGTTTAAAAGATTATTATAAATAAATAATTGATATGATAAATAAATATTAAAATGCTTCTGATTTATTAGATATTTGCGACACTGGACGGCAGAAAAGAAATAAATTAAGATAAAGAAGCGTTTTATATTTACGCGGAGCTGAAATATTGTTCTATCTTGACATAGGTGCAGCCACGGGGAACAGCTAGTAATTAATGCAAATATTATAAAAAAAATGACAACCGTCTCCTATTTGATAAGTTTACTATGCCTATCTACTTTCTGAATTTTTTCACCACTTCATGGGACTAGATCTGAGTATACCTACCGTTTAAATTTCCTACGGCGTCTCCTAAGGCTTCCATTTTTTATGATTTTCCTGCCCAAAAACGGAAGCTTTTCTATCAGCTTTTCAGATTAAAGATTTTTTTCACTAAGTTCCTTCTTTTTTTATGATTTTTTATGCTTGTGATGTCAACAAATAAAATTGACAATGTTATGTCGTCAATGTCAATATTGTCAATGGCCGATGGCGATTGTCTTCAAAATAAATAAATAGGTAACCACTAACACCGGTATTTGAGCGTATTTGAAGTTATTCATTAGGATGGAGACATTATTACATGATAAGCTGTATTACCTGTGACTGCGAATTACCTGCGAAGGTTATTACGTCTCCAATTGACAAAAATGATGTTAAAGGTTTGTTTATTCACCTACATAATTTCCTATGAAAAAAGCCTGTGAATTTGCGCCAGAATTATTGTGCATAATAAGTAAATGTAATTTGACGTTGGAGCCTTGTTTTGCGCGTTATTATTGAGTTATAATAGATTATGGCTGATTAATTAATATGAATATAAAGTTTTAATCTGTTTAAATTGTTAGTGTGTGAAGTTATGTAAATTGCTCTTGAAAAGTCCATCATGAAATAATTCTGATGGTGCACGTTTGTTTATCGCAAGTTGGGTGGTGACAGGCTCCGTGGCAGTGGGTGGCCTCGCCCCTCGGCTTCAATGTGCTACTCTCTATGTTTAAAGAGACTGCGGCACTGGAAAAGTATTTGCAGGTACAAATGTTTTTATCATCACACTATATGTACTTTCTAAGTTTACCTTGGAGACCAATAACTGATTAAAGATAAAGGATAACATTTTGACCAAGGGCCCTGCACCAAGGGCTTATAAGGGCCTGAAGCAGACAGAATGAACCCACTTTCACTGTCAACTTCTATTTACATTATACGAAGTTACACAATTTCCGGATTTATGCATGTGTTGAAAGCAAAGTTCTTGCTTGATTTGTCACTTGGTTCCTCTGATATTCACAGATTTTGATAATGTTGACATTTTTTGCAATAAAATCCTATTGAATTATATATTTCAGATAGCTAAGGCTTTGGAAAAAACAGAAGGTTGTGTTGTGAAAAACAGAATCTTTGCATCTCCTACAAATTCTAAAGATTTATCACAATTAGCGAAAGTCGCTAAAATTGAGGAAACGGACTTTAGTAAAAATGGAAATTCATTCACTGTTTATGTGAGTACCAATAAGATTTTGTTCTTACACAGATAGAATATCATCATAATAACAACTCCTTAGTGTTTTCCCAACTGCGATCAGGACATCATCCAGTTTAAATGGAATCAGCTGAGTACTGCCTATCTGACCTTCCTGGACCAAGTTCCCTAGGCAACAGGCAACCAATACCCCTTGATAACACTGGTTGTCAGATTGTCCTGCTTCTGACTACCCCTAACAATTGCCAAAGATGTTTTCATGACAGCTGGGACCAATTTTACGTGCCCTCCGAAAAATACAGGAACTTTTATGACAAGATGGTCAACCACCCACAGACCAACCAGGCCGAATGTTGCTTAACCCCATTCCCATGATCAATCGTATCCTGCAGATGATACTCGGCCACACACTCTTCTAAATCAAAATATTATATACCAAATAATTAGGGATGGTTATTCAATAATCAGGCTTCCAATAAGTAAACTAAATTGTTTTAAATAAATGCAAGTAGTCAAGGTTGAGCACCTATGATGAGAATTATAATGATACCACATTATTGTTCATTTTTTTACTTACAGCTAAACCAGTATGGACAGTTAAGATATCATGAATTTTCTTCTAAAACGGAATTAGTTGTTGTGAACATCTGTTCATTTCAGGTTGGTAACAAATTATTAATTAGAGCAATATTTTTCAACTTTGCTTGGGACCTATTAGAGGGGTGGAGGTGATACATAAATTTTTATTTTATTTATCCATTTATTTAATCACGGTCACTGTAATATAACAACCGCGAAAGTTTAAATGGCTAGATGTTTGTTAACCTTTAATGGAGAAAATACTGAAGGGATTTTATAAAACTTTATCGCAATATAATGTGAAGAATACGCTTGTAACGGGCTACTTCTAATATGCATGCGGGAAGTACCTAGTTCCCTCCTCGTATTAAAACAAAAAAATAAGTATTTTTTGATCATTTAAGTACATAACGTCTTTTTTCCATTTCAGAGCATATGGCAGCTAAATAAAAAGACAGACATAGACATGAAATTATACAACTCATCCAATTACACAGACGATGTCAGATATGAGGGTAGAGTAAGTTTATTATCCCACAAATTATTTTTTATAAGCTTCACCAAATAACTTTGCCTATATGAAGTTAGCCATTCGACGCTTCACGCATGCGGAGTGGGGAGTAGCACCAGAGCTTGTTTTTGTGCAATTCTCTTCTCGCTTGCTTGCTTGCTGCTTGCTTCACGAATGCAATATTGTTTGACGCGAACTGCGTCTTCTCGCTGGTGATGATTTTACTTTCTTTATAACGATTTTTCTTTCAGCTATTGCAATGTAGAATACCTACATAGATCCCATGTTGCCACATAAAAAAAAAAACAACTTTTATCATAGTCCATAGTACATATTCCATGTAGCAACATCGAGTTTGTGTTCCTACAGTTGTTGGAAATACCCCTCTGTTCGGAGGAGTTCAAGCTGGTGTTAGTGATGCCGAACGAGACCGATGTGCTGAACAATCTGTTCGCTAAGCTCACGACCCAGGGCATGGCGGCCGCGGTGGGCAGCCTGCAGCCGCTGTTCACCGCCAAGTCTGTGCTCACGCCGCCACATATCGACATCATATCAAGAGTGCAAATTGATGAGGTTAGTTATAGGTACCTATTGGTCTATCTAAACTTCATGTGTTAACGTAATAGCCGGATAGATCAGCCACTACGGCAACCCCTACATTATTGAGAATTTTGTCTTACGAGTTAGGAGTCGATTTTCAGCGCCTTCGCTCGGCCACATTCGGCGCTCGCTCGTTTGCGATATGTAAAAATGAAATGGCAATCAAAAAGTCTACTTATGTTTAGCTTTATCCGGACGCCTGGCAACCTAGTTTATATATGAAATGAAAGTTACCGTTCCCGAAACTACGACCTTTACCGAAATTACCTTTGGGAGTGGATTCGGGCATGTTCGGCGCAGTAAATGAATCGGAGCCTGATCACGTTCATCGCCGAGGTCAAGTTTGCTGCCCCCCCCCCCCCATATCCTTACCATCACAGTGGAAATCTTGGAACATTGAAGTAATTTTCTTTTTCAGAAAATCAATGAAATGCCTGACGGATTAACTATCCAGTACGGCACTGTAAATGTGTCAGACATCGGGACACGTGTCAGGGTGCTAACGTGTAAGTCTTCAAATAAACAATATGCCAAAAAAACAGTATACAAAAAAAAACGCTTTCATCTGGTAAAAAATATATGTTGTTTGCTCGATCCAACTCGGAGGAGCTAAAGCCGCTTTTGCAAGAATTTGTTAAGCTTTCCATACGCATAATCTTTAGCATGCATAGCATGTAATGCATTATATACCTATACCTATCTACAGGTACCTACCTACTCTACTTTCGAATTCAGAAATGATGTATATTTTTCATCTTATAATTTCTATACCGACAGTCTGCAAAAACTGTCTGACTACATTGACCTACAATTTTCTTCCAGGTTTATACTTCCCAGGAGACACTGTGATGGAAGTAGACGATCAAGTGAAATTTAACCCCAGCCAACCACCGCCCCGACCGCCATTTTATTTCGCAGTGGTTTACAACGACACGCCTATATTTTACGGAGATATTAATAACCTTACCATCCGAAGCAAAACACCGGTTGAAACAAATTCGCAAAAAAAATAAAAATAAATCGATAATAGTGCATATTTATGTTATACGTCGCTGTCGCCATTTTATTTTTGGAATGTAATTTTTATTATTATTTTTAGATATTTCTAATGTGATTTTAGGCGCATAGACATGCGTCATTGTATTTTGTTATTTATATTATAATTTTCTATGACTGCAAATACAATTTGCAGTGAAGGAATGATGTGTCAGATATATTTAGCGATATTAGTACTTATTGAGGCTAGCAGGTATGAGAGTTTAGGCTGTGTCGAACTGTTGAATTCGGCATAATACTCAAAACAGGTGTTTGGTGCGCAACAATTTGGTGTTAAACATTATGTTCCTTGTTCAAGTTTTTAGACACAATAGTATGAAAACAGCTGACAGCCATAGGGCTGTTAGTAACATGCTAATTTTTGTAACAATTTTTATTCTAAAATCCTTTGTGAATTACGTACCTACATTAAAATTTACTTTTCAATGTACATATTAGCGTGTTTTATTCTAAGTGTAGCTCACTTGGACGCTATTTTCTGATTTAAATGGCAACAGTTATAAATTAAGTTACTGGCAACACTAAATCCGTTAAAATCTGAATTTATTTCACAATAGACAATTTAACTAACTTACAATCTAAGACACAGAAGCCCACACAGAAAACCCCTTATTCGTTTTCACACATCACAATTCACACTTATCGATACAGCAAATGTCGGTATCGATTTCAAATCGATCAACGATCTTCGTAATTAATCGGGTCAACTTCAGGATAGTTTCCTAATAGTTGTTTAGTACCATTTTTCGCTTTTTTTTCTTTCAGTATACTTCTTAAATTCCTTCTGCCTTTGACGTCTATCATGGTGCGTTGAGGGTCTTTTTGAGGGGGCTGTTCTGTGGCTGGACCTTTTTGGTCTTCTTTGGAGTCTTGATATAACTCATCGTAGCCGAGTATCAATGGCGGTAGGACGACTAAGCTTGCGGTGCGTTCTTTTGTTTCACTCTGAAATTATTTCAAAATACACTTTCGATTTTTAAGCAAGTATTTTAAGAAATAGGATTCACATGTGCCTAGTGTAGTAACATAGGATATTTATATTCTAACATATAGCATAACTACTGGAATAAACAAAACTGCTTAAATTATTTGAATATCTGTCCATAGTCAAATAATTTAAGCAGTTTTGAGCGGTCGCGAATCATCAAAAAACACCTCCCTGCGGTGGGAGCATCTGGAGGGAGTGTCAGACTTCTATTGACTAAAACTAAATTTCTCTTTTTCCTTTTTTGGAGCCCTTTGGGTGCCAGGGCCGCAGTAACTCTTGCAGACAATCACACAGCCCCCGCAGACCCCATTCTACATATCAAGGCCTAGACGACTAAAGGAAATAATTTCTGATGCAACATGTGATCAATAAATTTGCACTGCGCAAGCGTGATGTCATGTAGCGGAATGCTGTGGCATACAATCAAATGGTCCACCTGGAATCCTACATAATATTAAAAAATATAAGTTAGCTACTCACCACAGTAAAACAAAAGGCGACTACGCTCAAAATCGACAAAAAGGTCATTGTTGCATAAAGCCTAATAAAATATATTTATGTGACTTTTATCGGCGGCCATAAACTTTCAATTTATTTCAGAAATTCGTTACATTAATCACTTGTCACAGATTTAATTAGCGTATCATATCCATGTGTGTAAATAATTTATTATTTACATACCTACCATTAAATAATGATCTGTGTTACTATGATTAAATTGTTTGAAATTTAAGTTATTATGTAGATATAAAACTTCAAGGGAATAAATAATCCTTCATTTGATATTAAAGACGGAGTTTAAATGCCCTTTTCCAATGGTTCACGGTGATTCAGTAGTTTCCAGTCCAACCAAGTGCCCAGCAACAATAATTTGACTATTCTACTGTTTGGTTGATTGATTGATTTTTAATGTGCTACGTAGAGATTGAAAACGATGATAAACATAATTAAAATACGTTAACATTAAATGTATACAATAACCACATATCCACGAGTAGGTATAGGTACTACTATTACAAAGCAGAAAAATTTGGTTGAACGCGCTCATCTCAGAAATTACTGGTCCGAATTGAAAAATTATTTCAGTGTTAGATAGCCCAGTTATCGAGAAAGACTATAGGATATTTTTATCCAGGTGCGCGCTATGTGACGGGTGAAACCGCTGACGGAAGCTGGGTTTATAATATAGGTGATTATGATTTCACACGGTCGAGACTGGCGTATTTCTGTATCTGTCTTTTACCTTCGTTTAGACAAAAAACGGGACTTAAACTTCGTCTGGCGCAAACTGTTCCTCCTCTCCGCCTTCCTGAGCTGTGATATCGTCATCGTCGGCATCAGGGATAGCAGCTGGCGGATGAGTTAGCTCTGCTCCAGCCTCAATGAGTAACGCTTGCAGAGTTGCCAAACAACTGGCGAGCTGGAGATATACAGAAAACCGTTAATAGACAAAAGCCAGTTAATTTACAAATCTATACTAATATTATAAAGCTGAAGAGTTTGTTTGTTTGAACGCGCTAATCTCCGAAACTACTGGTTCGATTTAAAAAATTATTTCAGTGTTACATAGCCCATTTATCGAGGAAGGCTATATACCATCACGCTAAGACACACGGGAGCGGAGCAGTAACCAAAGATGCGGGTGAAACCGCTGGGGACAGCTAGTCGTTAATATACAGTTGCCAAAGTTGATGGGGGTTGCTACTATCTTACGAGTATAAGTTTGCGTGCGCTCATGCTCCTCGCGCACGTCTGCAGCTGATACTTGAAAATGATTTCTGCGTAGGTATTCACTAACGCGGTTTACCGAGCACCCGTACGGTTCCGCGAGTAGGTACAATACGATGACCTTATTAGCCTGGATCGTGTTTACTCTTGAAGACTTCTTTTCGGAAACTTGAGTCATATTATGAATAGTGAAATTTTAGGGCTTGCCTTATATCGCGGGGCCTCTTTTATACAACCCATTAAAAGCAGCCACTTTTTCTTTTGTACCGTGTGTCGCTGTCGGCGGCTTGGCCTCACCTGAGCATCTCGTTTCTCCTCCCTCTGCAGTAAGTCGGCAGCTACTTCAGCTTCCTCCACAGCCTCAGCCAGGCGACCGACCCTAGCGTGCCTACCCGCTAGGTTGAGCCTGATCAGAGGATCGTCGCTGGCCAGGGCCACCGCGCGGGCATAAGCGGCGTCGGCTCGGCTGTCTTCCAAACGTTCTAACGCGATTCCTATCAGCAGGACCTGTATAAAATGATTTTATTTTTTAAACAGGGTAAATTGTTAGAGTAGTATATTGTTACGCTCCATGAAATATAGTCATCAAAGTAATGGTCTTTGATATCGTCCTTGCCAATATCAAAATTATCTAACATTGAAACATTTTTTTCATATTGGACCACAAATATTGATATGTTTATTTTTCTGTTCAAACAACCTCTCTCAAAAAGCCCTATTCTCCCGCGCGGGATAAGTCCCGGACTAAGTCTAGCTATTCTAAATGAATTACTCTGATACCGTAACGGTTTGTTTTTGAACCTACCGTATAGGGTTGGAAAGGCTGCAAGGCGGCTGCAGTGGCGAGCCTGCAGAACGCGGAGGCTGGTCTCTTACACACGAGCAGTGCCAGGCCCAGGTCGTGTGCTGCGCGTGCGCTCAGTGGCGCCGCCCATGACGCGCGTTGTAGGCATGTTAGAGCCTGAAAGAGGAAATAAGATTTTACTTATAGATTATAGGCGAGGAGTTCTTTTGTAAACATGAGAAATTCCTACTCCGTATGGGGATGCAAGGGCTTGCAGACCCAAACCGACACGTTGGCCAACTCAATTTAGCCAAGAGCTAGATTTAGATTGACGCGTGACTGTTAGCGAAGTAAGTACTTACAGCAATATACTTCTTCTTCGCCAACAAAGCCATTCCTAAATTGGCGTGAGCTGCCACGCACGTCGGATGCGCTGTAAGGGCCGCCTTGAGTCTCGCTAGAGCTGCGTCCAAATCCTTATGCTGAAGCATCATGGCTGCAAGAGCTAAGGCTGCTGCATGCTGTGTAGGCTGCTGGGCTAGGGCTGCACCCAGTAGCTGGAAGGCACGTCGTGGGTCACCAGCTCTTAGCCTTAACGCCCCTGCGGCTGCTAAAGTGTCAGCTCCACATGCATGCGTACTAAGAATAAATACAAGGAGTCTTTAAACCTTGGAGCGTTTGTTCTGTCATTCTAAAAATGTACGATGCTTACGTCAATGCCTGGTCGTACGCAGCTAAAGCACCGTGCACATCGTTACGGGCCAGCAGCAATTTTGCTAAGAGGGCGGCAGCTCGCTCCCCGCCCCCCGCCTGCACTGCAGACCGTGCCCACTCTATACCGCGCTCTAGCTCGCCCAAGTTCCAAGAACATTCCGCTGAAGTTTAAATATAGTATACATAGGTAATGGGGATAAGTGCTCGAGTTGTCAGAAATGATACTGAAACAGGCGTCCATATGCAGTAGTTCCTGCAGTAACAAAATCACAAATATAGTAATCTGGTCTACCTAGAGCGCAGTATATATCAGGATCCGGATGTTTCGTCAACTTATCGGCTTCTAAATACGCCTCGTGAGATAACTGGAAACGATGCTGACGAAATCTGTAATTTTAAATAGTTTTTATTTACATTAAAACTATTAAACGGTGATCCTTTTATAAATAGGTAGGTACTTAGTCACTTACAAACAGCTGGCAACTTGTTTCAAAGGCTCTGGATCCTGGGGATGAAGTCGTATACAGCTGTGATACCTCTCCAATGCTTCTTGCAATCTGCCAGCGTCAGCCAGTACGGAACCCTTTGAAAATAAGGGTGATAAAGTAAACAGCAGAGTTCCTTTTAGATGTCCAGTTCAAAGCCAGTTATTTTAATTGGGCCATTATAGTTGAATAAGAAAATAAGGAGTTAAAGAAATATTACACCTTTATATAATGAGCATATCTATGTTTGTTGTGATGTTTCTTCTGTAGATCATCGGCGAGATCCAGGCATAGCGAATGTTCTCCTCTGACATAGCGTGCGTGCAGCAACCAGTTCAGGGAACCGGTGTTGAAGCCTGGTCATTATGCAAACAGAGAAAAGATTAATTGTTAAGCTGGAACTATTCATAAATCGGAGAATTATAGCCATAATTATCACAAAATTACCATCAGATACACTTTCTATGGAGAATCTACGTTTCTTCATTGCGTTATTTGTTTGTATAATAAACGCCATGGTTACTGGGCCGGTTAATGAATAACTATATTTTATTAGATTAGAAATTATTTGATTAGAAATATGCATTATCTACTACATATTTCTAAAGCTGTAATATAGGATTTATTGATTTCATATAAACAGTATTATGTACACGGTTTTAGTTAATTGTAAAATGAAAACATTATTAAAAATATTTATAATCTGTCCACGTTTAAAGTTGATATATCTGAACGAATATGACAAATCAAAATTTGACAAGTGTATTTGCAGCGACTATGTTCGTAAATATTGCGTTATTGCATTAATTCCTTAAATTTTAAGCGTTACACATTAATAAAAACATATTTAATCGAAAATGGAGGATATGGCGAGGCTCGCTGTGGTCGAGCAAAGTGTGAGAGACATGGATAAATATAATAAAATACTGTATGAACTTTTGCGGCATATCAGTAATATTTTGGAAAATCCTCATGATTACGAACTGAGGACAATTAAAAGTGGAATTTTGAGAGAGATGCTAAAATATGACGACTCTTTCAAAGATTACTTGAGATACGTCGGCTTTCGAAGGGTAAGTCAGGAAAATATCATCCAAATGTCTAATTACTATGTCCTTTTCCTTGTAGATTATCAAAATGATAATATTTGTCCAAATCATTCGTTACCCTGCTACAATAAAATAAAAGATTATTAAACCCAATTTCGCTGCCCTCACAAGTCATATCACTTGTCCACTCGAAAATACACACTGGCCTAATATAATAAATAGGTCATACAATAATTTTTATTTTTTCTTTGGTCACTGGGTCGTCTTAGGGGTTTGCATAAAATAACAAAGTATCATTGAATAATTGCACTTTATGTTATTAAATCCAAAAACAGATATCTACAGTTTGTTATATACTTGCTGAGAACTTGTTTGGTGAGTCTGGAGATATGATTGCACTTTTTATACTGGCTCTAGTATAACTTATAATGAAACAAATTGATGTATGAGAAATAGCTTGCTGTTAGAAATGCAGTCTTATTTGTTATTTATTTGAAAATCCAGTACTTAACTTTAATAGTTAACTTTTTTTCTTAATCTATATTCATTGCTAATACTTAAATTAGCACAAGTAACACAGCATCTGCCTGAGCTGCACCTAACTATGATATGTTATGGGGTTTGCTTCCTGTCTAACCGGACACAGCTGAGTGTACCAACCCGCATTGAGCAAGCGTGGTGATTAACACTCAATCATTCTCCGTGGGAGAGGAGGCCTGTGCCCAGGAGTGGGATGATAAAAAGGTTGATGATGATTACCAGGACAATCTAATATTCCCCTTGGTAAAATTGGTTGTCAGATAGAAGCTTTCTGACATATTTTAGCTAGGCTTCTAGTTTTTATGTAATGTACTACCATTAATAAATTCTAAGAAATTTTCAGGTTGGCACCGATGTAACATACCCGCAAGAACAAGTGCTGAGCAACTTACGAATGGCTCAAGCAGCAATTGAGAGGAAAATTTGGTTCTGTTACGGTGCCCTCGACTTGCGGTCGCTTGTGACATCCACTCGGAAACCCAAAACTGTAGCATTGAAGCCTGCTAATATTCTGGTAACGTATGTTGCGGTTAAGGCTTCATGTGTTTTAGTTATTGCTTTTCGCATGTAAAAGAAATATCAAGTAGATATTATGTAAGTAGATGTTATGATATTAGGCCCTCAACTATAACCAAATCCTTTAAGGCCTATTCAGACCTAAGCGGTATTCGCTATCGTCTGCGGCAGAGAAAACCCTGTGGGTAAGCGGTCATTTTACGGAGTGAGGGGCGGGATGCATGCCGCTGCTCCCGCGCGGTATGTAAGTACTTCTACCCACAGCGGCAGTGAATATCGCTCAGGTCGCTCTAGCCGCGGTACTTGATACTAAATACCTGAGCGAAATTTATAATTTCTTGATTATTATTAAATAAATATAATCTGGTAAGATCCATTCACTTTTCACAATGATTTTATGTTCTTCTAATCGATACACTTAAAAAAATCCTGATAAACAAGATTCTTTATTTTTGTTATAATACATATAATACAAGCTACTATGATCTGTTAAATTTACTTAATTGATTTTCAACTTTATCGTTGAAGCATATGGTTTATTTTTTATCAACTATTGGGAAAATTTAACAGTTTCGGGTAGCTTAATGTGCTGGCGTCTGTTCCTGCCTTCGATAGGCAGGTGAAGCATTGGGATACAGCTAGTATAATTTATTACACTGTTTCCTCTACAGACAACAAAGTGTAATCTGCTATTGAAGATTCAGAGGCTGTTCAATGAAGTGCTTGTGTATGAAGATGAAGAGTTGTTGGAGCTAGCTCGTGATCAGATACCCATCGTCCAGCTGCAACTCATGGCTCTTGACAGGGTCCGCGAAGTACAGAAACTGATCAAAACTGGTGAGCTTTTTAATTACGATTGACTTAATTAAGATCATTTTCATTTCTATAAAGGCTGTTTTCCGAGTTGCCCTTTTTTATTGCATCGAGGCTTATAATACCTATTCCTCACTCATCATCTACTCCCAAAGTGAGCAGAGCTTGTCTTTGGGTACTAGACAACTGATAAACATTCTTATATACTTTTCTTTTGTAAATACATACATGAATGCATAGGAACACCCAGACCAAGTCAAACACTCATGTTCATGCACGCAAAATGTTTGATTTGTGCGGGAATCGAACCCACAATCTCCGACGTGGAAGCTAGATTCATTTCACTACTACGTAATCTGGTCGTCGCATTATGAGTCCAAGTTTCCTTAAGATGTTTTCCTTCACTTTTAATCAGCCATTGGAGTCCAAGATAACCTTACATTGGCCTGACCTAGGATGGACTCTCTCTGGAATACAATCGTAATTGAGAGGGCGTTAAACACTAGGCCACAACAAATATTACATTGGAATAATATTTCAAATCACGACTGTGACAGAAAAGTTTTATGCATTAAGAGCGCGTATACCGAAAGTTAGCAACGTCGCAAATAGCTGTCAAATATTTACACGTTTTAATTAATTTGGCCATTTTACTATATGAAAGTAAGACATGGCTCTGTCGTGCACTAAAACATTAAATAGGAATTGCAATTAAAACACTAAATTTGATGTTTTAAACGTTGACCTGTAATAGTAGTTGCCAGATTTTGGAACACGCGCCCTTAAAGACAACTAGGTACTATTTGATAGACATCGCTAATCGTTAAGATGGCCAATCTTCTAGAAGATAACTTTTACTTCATATAATTTAATCCTTCTTTCCATAAATCCAGGTCAAATAAAGACCCCGGACCTGCCGTTCGACATAGCCCTCCTAATGGAGCTGCTGGCGTGGTTCAAACACAAGTTCTTCAAGTGGGTGGACCAGCCGCACTGCGCCGGCTGCGGGGGGAAGACCACCTTCCGCGATAACTACACCATCACCACTGATGGAGAGACCACTAAGATGGAAGTGAGTGGTTGTAGTTTTGTTAAACATTTCATATAATATTGTTAACTTTTCATAAATTATATAATGGCATACATAAGTTCAGTTGTTTCTAAGGCATTTGGGTACATTTTTAGCCATAGTAGATATGAAATCAATGCACCTTATTAATTTTTTTTCATCAAACGATCCCGCTGAGGATGCAGCTGAAGGGAGTGTCAGACTCATACTGACTAAAATCCACTACGAAAATTGACTTGGGGCTGACGCTATCTATCGAATATGTTGTACGTCAGGTGTACGAGTGCGCGGCGTGCGGGGTGGGCGCGAAGTTCGTGCGCTACAACGACCCGCGCACGCTGCTGGAGACGCGCTGCGGCCGCTGCGGCGAGTGGGCCAACTGCTTCACGCTGCTGTGCCGCTCGCTCGGATACGACACGCGATTCGTATACGATATTACTGACCACGTGTGGTGCGAGGTGAGTACTCCTAGGTACTAACAGATGTAGTGTTCTGTATCCAATAAATGTTGTTGTCTCGTACACACGGTATTGGGGGAAGGGCAGTTGCGTGCGAGCGGTTAGCGCGCTTCATCCCGATACAGGTGTGTGACCGAGCCAATGTCAAGTCAAGATGTTTAGGTCGGTTTCCAGTCACCTCTCTAACCCAGATATCTAGGCAACCCGATACTCCTTGGTAAGACTATAAGAATATGAGTGTCAATTACAGTCAGGTCAGATTTTAGAATTCAGATTTCCTTAAGATGTTTTCTTTCAACTTTACGCAGTAATGGGGATCGAAAGTATACCTAGAAAGACTATAAAAAGTTACATTGGTACTTACTGACCTGGATTGGAACCCGCACACTGCGGTTGGTGCTTCAACGAAAGCCTAGAAATTCCCGCAGTAGATTTCCAAATACGTACATAAAATAGTAGGTATATTTATAGCGGGACACCTTTTTCACACACGGTTGGTTAGCCCCATGGTAAGCTATTGATTCGCTTGTGTTATGGGTGCTAACACAACTGATAAACTACATTACCTTACACATATATATTTATAAATACATGTAACACCCAGACCACAGTCAACAATCATGCTCATCACACAAATGTCGACCACGCCGGGAATCGAACCCGGGACCCTTAGCTCGGCAGTCCGGCGTGGTAACCATTGCGCCATCGGGGTCGTCTCGTATATAATCATGGATTTCCACCAGGTGTTCGACTACGACTCGAACACGTGGCTGCACGCGGACCCGTGCGAGGGCAAGCTGAACGCGCCGCTCATGTACTGCCACGGCTGGGGGAAGAAGCTCTCCTACGTCATCGCCGTCTCCAGGGACGACCTGCAGGACGTCACCTGGCGGTACACCATGGATCATAAGGAAGTAAGGGCTGTATACAGGACTAATAAACCCCTTTTCTTGATATAAGGGAGTTTCAGACTCTTTGTTCCTTCTGGAGGTCTTCGTGTGCCAGAGACACGGTAACTCTTGCGAACAACCAGCAGCCGAGGCAGACAATACATGTCCCTAGGCTCCACATACCCCTTAAATGATTACTCCAACATCTATACATATAATGAAATCATAGAAAAGTCAAAACTGTACATTGAATATTTTTTAAAAAGAATAATTGGGGCGTGATCTAAAATCGATATCGAAGCCAAAAATATAGTTTTTAGAATTTTTGTCTGTTTGTCTGTATGTATGTCCGGGATAATCTCAAAAATTACTGCATGGATTTGCTTCAAATTCGGCATGAATATAACTAAGAGGTCTGGTCAACATATATGCCACATATTATCACGCTATAACTACGGTGGGGAAGGGGGGTGAAGTTTAATCCTAATGCACACGCGAACGACGTCGCGGGCAACAGCTAGTACACAATAAGTTAGAACAGCTATATCGTTCAGACTAAAGGATTTTCTTCTTCAGGATTTCCTAAATACTTAAAAATAATATAAACTAAAATATTTTTTTGGAAACAAAAACTATAGGACAATTTTATATTCTGAAAGGTGCTGAAACGTCGCACGGAGTGTACGGAAGACGAGCTGGTTGCTTGCATACTGGCGCTGAGGGAACATCGCCAGAGACAGGTGTCTGACGCCAGGAGACGTCACCTGACCAGGAGGACGCTGCAGGAGCTTGTCCAGCTGATGGAGGAGAGGTTGGTCTGTCTAGTATAATATAATATAACTCACACATTCACACAACGCCATCTAGTCCCAAACTAAGCAGAGCTTGTACTATGGGTACTAGACAACTGATAAACATACTTATATACTTTTTCCTTTGTAAATACATACATGTTATACATAGAAACACCCAGACTAAGTCAAACACTCATGTTCATGCACACAAATGTTTGACTTATGCGGGAATCGAACCCGCGACCTATAGCGTGGCAGTCAGGTTCACTAACCACCACGCTATCTGGTCGTCAGTAATCTAGGCAAAGACCGTATAATAGGTAAATGTCGAACGTCAGCAGGTGGTACTGTCTCCTCAAGATGAGGATACTGTAGGCACTTGACCAACTGATACAGAAGAGATTTGTAATCACCATACAGAGTTGGCCAATCCAAGTAAAAGTGCAATCCATATAATAATGAGCTCCAGACCGGTTGTCGGCCATACCGGCTGTTTCTCTCTATAGAGCTCACATATTATAGGGTACTATTTGAGCAGACACGGTGCACTCTCTATTCCCTCACTTATATAAGAGTTCTTAGGGACGGTAATCCGACACGACCGGAGAGAGATCAGGCGCAGGACCGACGTTTACGTGCTCTCCGATGCACGGGTTTATCAATCACCAAATACCAGACTTCCGACTGCTTTTTCTCGTGGGAAATCATCCTCCTGCTTTCGGCCCGAGCCGGGGATCGAAACCGAGACCCCACGCATAGAAGTACTAAAGAAATTGTTATCAATAGAGGGTTGCATTATTGTAGCACTTTCAATTTACAATCTGTCAAATTTCTTTAATAGATTTTCAACTTTATCACTGTAGGAATAAGGATCAAAGTTGATTGGGATAATTTGACAGTTTCTGGTAACCTGATGTGCTGTCATCTATAGTAACAAGTGCCAAATAATCCACCAGGAAGCCAAAAGACTACGAGTGCGACGGGCGGCTGTCGGGCTCGCTGCAGTGGCGCGCGCGGCGCGGCGAGGCGGGGCGGCGCCGGCCGCACACGTGGGAGCTGGCGCGTCTCGGCGTCTGCGCGCTGCGCTACTACACCGCCGCCGACATCTACTGCCTCACCTGCGACGGCAAGGAGATCCTGCGCCTGCCCACCTGGATCGCTGGGCTCTACAAGGCGGACAAGGTCTTCAGAAAAGTCGAAAATGACTGGAAGAAAGTTTATCTGGCTAGAGAAGGTATGTATAACTTGCACTGTAGAGATGTGACCTCTTTACGTTTGGGACTGGCCGAATCTTCAATTCTAATATGGAATTGTATTTTATTTTTATTTTATTATAAAGGTACTCCGACGACTTATTCACTATTACATATTACACAAAGAAATAATACAACAATTATTATTGTGAATTTGTCACTTAAAGAAGTACACAGCTTTAACAAAAATAAACTTATACAACTGTGAGAACTGTTTCAAACTAAAATTAGAATTAAGATTATAATGACATAATTTCTTAAAAAAAAAAATTGGTACAATTTACGATCATGGGTAATGAGTAATATTTATTAAAAAAGAAGATTATTATTGGGCAAACGACTATAAAAGGTATAAAATTAAGTAAGTCTCTTGATATTTAGAGGGTCAGTCTACGACCATCCCTCATAAGAAAATAAATACTTCAAGTAAAATGTATTAAAAGTTTCCTTTAAACGTGTCCTGGGACGATACCCTGAGACAGTGCAACACAAGGAGTCAGATCTCTAGGAGTAGAAATCTTAAAGTCGGCGGTGGCCTACTTCCAAAGGTTCAATTTAAGGTTCCGTGAGGGGATCCAATTACTACGCATTCTCTGTCAGTCTGTCTGTCACAAGCTACTGGCAGAAAACTACTCATGAACCGTGATGGCTAGAAAGTTGTCATTTTCATAGATGGTGTTTTTCTTTTGCTTTTGCCGCAGTTAAGATGACTTGCGCAGTAATGACCGCTAATTCCTTTTCTATAAAATAAAATTTTATTCAATGGTGGGATGGTTGCTGCGGGTTGTTCGCAAGAGTTACCGTGGCCCTGGCACACAGGGACCTCCCGAAGGAATATAGTTTAGTCAGTAAGAGTCTGACACTCCCTCCAGCTGCACCCTCAGCGGGAGGGGTCATTTGATGATGGTGGGATAGTTAAAGCCTGAAATATAATTTAAATCAATGTGTAGTTTTAATATTTTCCATATAATATGATTATAATATCTCCCCCCTTAGAAGGTGTAAGCGTAGGCAGCGTGTCATGGCGGCTGCGCGCGGGCGAAGGGCTGTGTCTGACGCAACTGCGCCTGCGCATGTTCACGCACGTCTACCATAACGGCAACATATTCTGGACCGTGCAGTATGATGATAGCAGCCCCGAAGCTGTTGACTTCAACCCGGAACTATTGAGTAAGTTATATTCATTTATTTTTATGCAATTAAATGCGTACTAAGCTATATTGGTAGGTAGTGGCTTTGGGTTTTTTTTTTTGAATCTCGCAGTTCAGCCTACTGCCTAGAGAGGCTGTTTACTGCTTAACCGGACATATTCCCTGTGGATGCCTAGAATTTAAGGCCTCCAGCCAGGGGCAAGTGGCTTTGGGTGATTTTGCATTGGGATATAGGAGAGTTTGTCTATGACTGTTTTTTTCTGAAGATGCAGATGAAACCGATAGAAACAGCTAAACTACATATACATAAATACATTCAATGTAGGCTGAAAGTCAACAACTAAAATTTTATTAGACTGTACATTTTATTTAATATCCATTTTCATATGAAAAAAAATGCCTTCCTGATAGGTATTATATTTTTGCGTACAGAGCGTGGCGTGTCACTGCGGCCGTGTTCGTCGCTAATACTGCGCGCGACGCTGTCGGGCGGCGCGGGCGACGTCGCCTGGCAGCACGCGCAGCTGTGCCGCCAGGCGCTCGACGCCAACGCCGCCGCCTTCGAAATCCTCGGACTAGTATTGAAAAAAATGGATTAAATACACTACAAATACCGATGCCACAATAGGAACTAAGAAGACGCGATTTTATTTGGCAAAAACTCTTAGGGCCAGTTTGACAGATGACGGATGAGTTCCAGATGGTTTTATCTGGCAGATAATTTCATACAAATTTTGTTAATTTTTTTAAATTATCTGGTAGATAGTGGCTATCCGTAACCTGTGAAACTGGCCCTTAACTTTTTAACAGAGAGAAAAAGAGAAGACAAAGGTCGAAAAAAAATATTGCTCAAAATTTTCATCAAAAACGGGCACGTTTTGACGTCCAAAGCGGTCAAAAGGTTAACAAAAAAAGTTGCGTAATGGAATCGCGTCTTAGATCGCGTCCCCACAATGTCGTGACGATAAAATGTCGTTGAACGACTTTCAGTCTAGCTGTTACCGTTATATCGTGTCCCCGTTCAATATGCGAACACTAATACAATTTAAGGCCAATTGTTTAATAGTCAGATAATGATATCCCTATAATAAATATGAAGGTTTACCGATAGTATTTATTATAAAATACAAATGTATTATTTGGCTATTGAAAAATTTGCCGTTATAGTTAATCTATGTTCCCATTAAGTCGTATCGATGTCGTGGTATACTCGTATGTATGTGAATCTTAATGTCATAAGCTCTAATTAAAAAAGTGGGGACGCGCCCTAATTAACAAAAAAACCTAGTAATACTATACTACTACTAATTTACAGTTACTCTAAAAATATAGTGGAACCATCAACGATAAGCTTTGTGTATAGCACACATCTGTATGCGCACGCGCATCTATCAAATTTCAATAGAATATAATTCATTCAACATTATTATATATAATCAATCAATACATAGTCATTTGATTATGCAAAATAATGTCTATTTTCAATACACGGGTTTACGTCTTTTACTTATTTTTATTTTTTTAGAAGAAAAACGTTATTATATAAAGTAACGCTTTCTCAAGCGTAACGTATTTAATTTTATTGAATTGAATAGGGTATTTGCCTGTGTTTGATTTTGTACAAAATTTAACTAGTTACAAATTTTAACAAAACAAATAAACACACGCACAAGGAACATTTTTCTGAAAACAGCGTCAAAATTGGTTGATAAATGGAGCAGCAATCAACATTTTTTATATTCGTATGATGAAGAGTGGGATCATAGTGGGGACATCTTGCTATCTCTTTTGTTGACGTTACAAGCTTGTATGTGCAAGTGCATCCTTTTTCTGTTATTTAAATATGTTTGACTTTCTACTGGTTTTGAAAGGTTTATAAATTACTTATTTCTCAACGGATTCCAAAAGTTATTTCTGTTTTTGATTTTGTAAAATGTTATTTTTGATATGTATATTTAAAAAAAAAGTCAAAATACCCTATTGTAAGAATGAGATGTCTAAAACGACTTATAGTAATACGCTTCTTCGTTAATAAATGATTTCTGATTTAATCTTTCGTGGTACGGCCACGAAGGTCCTATATTGTACTGAAAATAGACATTGTTTAATAAAACCGATAAATATAAGATTAGCATTTTTTCATGTTAGTTTTTAGTAAGTTATTTACTGTTAGGTAATGTTCTACGAATTTCTATTTTCCTATTTAGATTTGTCATTGTAGTTCGTATAACGTATATTATAAATCGATGTTTAAATCAGACAGTGAAAAGAATCATGGCGGCGTTTATGAAAAGAAATTAAAAAAAAAAACGTTTTGGACAAGTTACCTATCGATATATAGCCAGAAAAAAAAAGGAAAAAAAATAAGTGTCACTATTTTGATAAGATGTTTGAGTATTACAAGGCACTCTATTAATTAAATTCTTACAGCGTTTTAATGTATGTTCCCGCTATGGTTCTGTAATTAAGATATTTTAAAATATTCCAATAAACACGTGTATGTTTTACGAAACAGCCAGGTTAAAGTTCAGCTCTTATCTCTAGATAATGCTGCGTGAGAACACACAGATTGTAATTTTTCGATCATTCCATGTTGTTAAGTAAATCGTAATAAAAATATATATATATTTAAAGCCAAAATTTTGGACTAAAGTCGACGGACGCTAGAACAACGCTAATAAATCACTAAAATCGACTTTACTATATCTTACAAATCATTTAGCGGTAAATATATTTAAAAAAAAACATGTTTTTTAATTCGTTTGAAATAGGGATGCGGACACCTAGTCAAATTCAATACTTTTATAGAACTGTCAAAAACGGTTACTCTCTATGAAATTTGTATGAAAAAAAAACATATGACGTCACAGATTTTTCACATCAATCCGTATACTTATTTCGATTATATTACCAATAAAAAAAACAAAAACAGTTTTCGGTTCAAAACGATGAATAAAACTGACATTATTTTAAGATGCTTTACAAAATGAATATGATAAAGTATTTTATTTGTGACCTAGTCCGCATCCCTATTGACAGTAACAGAACTATGACAAAATTATAATTAGCGCTAAAAGTTTCGTATTTCTGCAAGAAAGCATTGATTAAATCAAGCTTGGCTCAACTTAGCTTAATTCTAGCGGGTTACTTGTAAATAGTTTTATGTTTATTATTTAATTATTATTTTTTGTTATTTAGCGTCGACCAGTGTCCATTGGACGCTGAATTAACTATTTATACTTATATAATAAAAATGTTTATTCAATTCCAATACAAATTATGTTGAATTTGTGCAAAATTGATGTAGCATTTGCATTGACTTTATATTTTTGGGCCGTGCAATGAAATTTAAAGTGTAATCAAACTGAGAATAATAATAAAAAGAAATGTATTTAATTTAAGTTATTCCAAACACTATTTTCTGCTTAAAGTTAAAATGCTTCAAGTGAAAACATATTATTGTGATGTCAAAATAAATATAAACTGAAACTTGTGGCTTTTATGAAGTTACCTTAATTAAGGGCCTGTTTCACCACCTACGAATAAATTACAAACCAATGAGCTTATTGGTTTATCATTTCGTAGCGCGATCGCGGTAAAGCAAAATCTTCGCCCTCGAAACGGCAACGAGTGGTTTGAGCTGTCGGCAAGCGGCCGCTACCGTGGGGCATAATAACCTTTACCATTGATACCCAATCTCACCAACAGTTTATTCCGTCCATCACAATCGATATTTGTTAGTCCTAGCTAGCAAGTTCCAATATCATTGGGCACCCCCCCCCCCCCCCCCATGTGGATGGGTGGGGGTTAAGTAACACATGGTGAGCTTGCAAAGCAGAAACCCAATGAATGGCATGATAAAAAAACAGCATTTTCTTAATATAACTAATTTATTTATTTCGTATAACAAATTTTAAATATGCAGGTATATAGAATATTTTAAGCATTAACTCAATAAATCGTTTTAAATGGCAATTTGGACGTACAGTTACACTGTTTTTTATGTATAACTAGAAGCTTCAGCTCAGTTCTGATGAAATTTGCGAAAATATTAATTTTGTTACACTGCTTTCGATACAATCAGTCTTAAGTTCAAAACTTTGATCCCGAATTATCTAAATAGATTCATACATTTTAAATTAGTACTGTGTTAGAAGATAGTGCGTATAAAAAGTTATTACAGTCGCCGGCACATAACTTGGCAAGGATTGTGACTTTTTTAATGAGGACAGGTTTGCGCATCGGACGTTTAGTTACACAAAATAGTGGTCCCTTTATATACTTTCCATTAATATATTGTTATAGCCAGGTTTTATTTCTAGTCATATCTGTTTCGAAAATATATGATGTTTTCCCCTAGCGATTTTTGCCAAGATATGTGCCGGGGGCTGATACAAATGACTATTATGTGTAATGTATTGGTTAACGTTTAAATGGCCCCTGGATTTTGCTGAACGTAATCTTCGAACATGCGAAGTTTCGCCAACAACCGCCTCGAGTTTGTTTTTGGCAACCCTACAATAATTAATTAAGTACATACGTACAACAAACAGCATAGGTATGATTATTAAAGTATCAAAATAATTTGACCTGTTTAACGTGAAGGAAAATTACATCAAATTTGACTTTTTATTATTAGTTTCTTCTTAATATTCGTTGAACAGGCAAATCAAAATAGTTATTGTCTAATGTTGTAATTTTTTTTTTGGCTATGACGATGACCTTTCGTCTTATAAACTAAATTGGCATAATATACGAATAACACGAGAATACAATTTGATGTTTTCCTAGAATAATCTTTAATATCACTGTTACAAATTAGAAGCATTACCACTTTTTTTTAAAGTTCAAATTAAAAAAAGAACAATATTCACAATTTTTTGTTTTAAGCGGTCTATCAATCTTAACGACGTATAGTGTTGCATGGGTTATTGGGTGGTGGGAGTCAAAGAAGCAGCCGCACCATGCCAAACACCGTTATTCAGCTCAACCCCGTCAGACAGGAAGCCCACCCCGACGTGGTTGGATAGTCAATGCGTGAGGGCGAGGTTGTCGCGCATGGCAGTGACGCTGATTGCGCCGCTCTGCACGCACTCGAGCACGGCCAGCAAGAGGCGCGTCAGCTTGTGCTTTGCCGCAAACTCGATGACATCACACGCGTTGTGCGCGCCTATACCCGCCACCAGGTGGTCAACGCAGCGCTGTTCCAAATCAGGCATCATGTAATACGCGGCCAGCAACAGCAACTGGTCCAGCCCAGCTTCAGGTAACACGTGCAAATAAATGTAATCTTTGAGATGCTGTAGGGTAGCCCGTGAGGTTCCAGGGACTTCCACCCTGCCTTCAGCTGTCTCTCGCCACGCGCCGCCTAGCATACGGCGCAGCACAGGGCTAGCTGCAGCAAGGACGGCTCGGTGCACATGTACTGAGCCATCTTCGCCGGACAGCTCAAAGTCTGTGAGATCGGCGTCGTCGTGAAGGTTTGCAAATGAACTGGCGCTCGGCATGACCTCCATACAAGCTGCTACGTCAAACGTGAACTGTTGCTTCTTGTTTTCGTGGATGAGGTGCCACGTGCCGTCGTCGCTGGTGAAGCTCTTGTTTTCAATAGCTAGTTCGAGGCTGGAGAACTTGATGGTGTAGGAAAGGTCGTCATCGGCGCGCCTCTTAAAAAAGCGTACGAAGATCAGGTTGTTGAAGACATTGTTGACGAGCGCGGCAATGAGCTTCAGCTGCAGCACAGCCGTGCCGCTGATCACGAACTCGGGGCTCACGCGTGCCGCGCACGGGTTGTTGTAGTTCGTTACGGACAGCTTCACCGCCAATGAGTTGCCCTTTTGGACTAATTCTTTAGTTTCGATTCTGTAAACAATGAAATTATTCATTTAGAAGTTTAGTTATGTAGGTAAAAGCCTCGAACTCCCTGTCTCCTAACTCCTTAATAAAACTAAAATAATTCTCGAACCTAATAAAAATAGCTCAAGACTCCATCTTAAGTACCTATCTATCGTTTTGTTTCTTAGCATCACAACTGTAATTAACACAATAGATGATATAATTATTTTGCCAATGAATATAAATAGTCTTTATATGAGGCAAACAATCGGCAAATTCCGCCATTGGTACTCATAAGAACACTATAAAAAAGCTTTTTATCACATCTCCTATGTCGAGTTATGATAAAAACCTGACAAGATTAATGAAGTAGACAGTCAAAATGTTTATTTTGTATTTTTTGGTAGAGTTGTACATTCGTTAGAAAAAAATCTCCTGCACAGCCCATGCTTTATTTTTGCTATCATCGTCATCTCCCTAGCCTTTTTCCCAATAATGTTGGGGTCGGCTTCCAGTGTAACCGGATTCAGCTGAGTACCAGTGTTTTACATGGAGCGACTGCCTCTCTGACCTCCTCAACCCAGTTACCCGGGCAACCCAATACCCCTTGGTTAGACTGGCGTCAGACTTACTGGCTTCTGACTACCCGTAACGACTGCCAAGGATGTTCAATGACAGCCGGGACCTACAGTTTAACGTGCCATCCGAAACAGTCATTGGTGTCCAAGATATACTTAAAAAGTACATACAAACTTAGAAAAGTTGCATAGGTACTTGGAATCCAACCCTCGCCCTCATACTTGAGAGGTTGGCTCTTTAACCACTAGGCCACCACCACTTATTTTTGCTATCTTTTTGCGAATTTTTGCTTAAGCACGTTGGGGGCCCTCGTGGCCAAAGGGCCCCGTAAAATTAGATAGATAGATACCGCCGTTAGATACGGCGGGTCGCTAGTAGACATATATTTTTATACCTTACACATTTGAACCAGAAAAAGGTAGGTATGTCATATCATGTGAGGTGGTCTGGAGGTCAACTAGCTTTGTTTATTAATATATTGTGATTGTGTCAAATTGTTATCTGCTTGTTTTCACTAATGTTTTGAATAAGAAGGCATATATTATGTAATTCTCGAGACTTATAGATGGCCAGAGACTGCCCGACCTATATAGTTGTAACTTTTGTGTGCATAACTGTAATGTGGTTATCAACATTTGTTCAAGACGACGTTTGACTGATGAGGATGGTGAAAAAAAACCGCTTAGCCCTGCTCCATGCCAGCAATGGTGTCGCGACAAGGATTTCCTCATATCTTTTCTTGAGAGATCAACGGTTTAGCAGATCTGGCTGTCGCTGAGGGTCGCTCTGATTGTAGCGATCATTTATTTTTATAAATTGATTGACCGAAATAATTGAAAGGATGAAAAAAATTAACATATATCTACGATTCGAGAACAATCTGAGGGATAGCCGCTAAAAAGTATTTATTTATTAATTTTATATTGAAGAAAAAAACTACAACTGTACAATACTTTATAGTCTAGGTGTATCTGCATCCTAAATTCCATCGTCTCCCTAGGTCTTCAGCCAACCATGTACGTTGGGGTTTGGTTCTTCTAACTGGATACAGCTTTGTGTGAAGGATCTCATTTCTAAAACCCGATTAGTATAGAAAGGTCGCTAACAACAGGTTAATATTCTTTCCAAATTTGGAAATTTTAGTTCAAAATTCTTGATTATGGACTACAATCAATAGCTGAGATCGACCGAAACACTTCTTGAGTTCGTTAAAACCTTCCTATAAAATCATCTAAAGTAAATCTGCTAAAGTTTACACGCTGTTTTTTCCCAATAGTTTGGAATGGCGCTTGCGATTACTTGGAACTAATAGATAGATCCTAATACTATTATAAAGGCGAAAGTTTGTAAGTATGGATGTATGGATGTATGGATGTTTGTTACTCTTTCACGTAAAAACTACTGAATGGATTTGAATGAAACTTTACCACAATATAGCTTATACATCAGAATAACATATAGGCTACTTTTTATCCGGGTATGGAAAGTACTTCCCTCAGAAAGCGGGTGAAACCGCTGGCGGAAGCTAGTAAATAATATAACCGAGAAGTATTTAAAAATACATTAGGAGTTGGAAATTCTAAGTCTCACGTCACACACATTCAAGTTATATTATATTTGTTGGGAGGTTGTAGCCGAGGGGTCAGTGTTGTGCGATCCACCGGGCTGACAACATGGCGAAGCTACTCTTTGTACTCGGTACGTATTGTTTGATAACATTCACGCTACATATCATGATCACACGGGTTCTCTTCGACTACTGTAGATTTTGTGCTGACTTTTATAGTTAGTTTTTATTTCTGCTATAGGTATTTGGATTTACTACGTTGTGACACAAAAATTACGTTGAAATAAAATATACTTTTTTAATATTTGAAATTGAAACAATGCAAATAAAATAACGTAATTACCCACTTTTTTAATAATTACAAAACGCGTGTTTATTAAATATCACATCAGGCTACCCGATACTTCAGCGATAAAGTTGAAAATCTATTAAGGAATTTTGACAGATTGTAGTAGCCTGATGTGCTGGCGTCTGTACATTGGAATTACACACAGGTACGGACGTTAGGAGAAAAAGAAATATGTCCGTTTTTTTAAAGTTTCCATTGTGGACTCATTCAAGGCATCCAGGATCTCACACTTATTGCGCCCTTTATTTTGGACATTCTGAACTAGATACTTTCTCATCAACATAAATAGCCTCCTATGTTCATTATGATTATTGTAAATAGGTTTTCATCAAAATCCCAGGCTGCGTAAAAAAACGCAAACGAAATCTATAAACCATCCAAAATTTCTCGTCTATAATATAATGGTGTGGCTTTATACCACGGTATCACCGGCGCGGCGTCCCAAGGGAACTTCTTTCCGCACATGCAAACATCCTTATAAACATTCGCATTTAAAATGTTAGTAAGATTGCACCGTAAGCTGTAGCCAACTGCTTGTTCAGATTGTGGTTAGCGACATGTCACACTACTTACCCTAATGGCATAGTGCGGTACAATATTATCTAATGTCACTAATAGCACACATTACTAAAAGTCAATGAGTGGCTAATAGTTCCAATTTGTACCAAAAATATTGCGTTTATTCGTCCATCTAAAACGTGGAAAATATTTTTTGTCTAAATGTCGAGGCGAGTTGTTTTAGTCCCGAAGTTGGAGACTCGAGTTTTTGGATTCAAAATTTGAGACTGAGAGTTATACAAGTTTATACTCTACTCTCTGTTAAATCTAAACATCGTCTTGTTTGTGATAATTATTTTTATTGGTTCGAACAGACACAAAACCAGATTTACCACTTTTATTACAAATCATCTTCAGGTATTATCTCCATATAAACTAATGTTAGGTAGGTAGGTAAGAAACAACCCGTTTAAAATTTTGCTTTTATGATCAATATAACGAGGTATCAAGTTTTGGAATGATTAATGTTTGCATAAAAAACCGCTGCAAATTGAGGTAGTTTTTTATTTGTATTTTATTTTAGAAGCCCAAGAAAAAAGTCTAATACCATATAACTAAGGGACCTTTAACACCTCTTTAATCAACGGAACACCAACATTTTATCGATATAATTTTATTAAGCGATATTAAACTTTAGTCAGCTATAAAAAAGCTTGAGGTTATCGTGCGTGCGAAAATTAAGTATTATACCTATATAATAAACTTTTTATATTGATATGGATGGACATAGAGGAAGGGGACGACCAAAAAAACGATGGATGGATTGTGTGAAGGTTGATATGGCTAGAAAGAATGTAACTTGTGAGATGACGGCAGATAGAAGAGCGTGGAAGACAAAAACATGCTGCGCCGACCCTAAATGAAACTTGGGATAAGGGCAGGAGGATGATGATGATGATGTATAAATAAACTTTTTATAATTTTCTATCGTCTCAGATATTCCATTTAGTTGAGAA
Organism: Heliothis peltigera; assembly: GCA_958496145.1. Lineage (NCBI taxonomy): Eukaryota > Metazoa > Arthropoda > Insecta > Lepidoptera > Noctuidae > Heliothis > Heliothis peltigera. The sequence continues at coordinate 2,342,667 of OY292338.1, forward strand.
AGACCCCCAGTGCCCATCCACAGTCTGAAAGACATAGGTACCTACGTCTTTTTTTATTCCATATATGTAGAATCTTCATGTTAATCAGAAGTACGAATTAGACTTTTGGGGGAAGTGTAACTGCTAGGAAGCTCTCATACTAGCTAATTATAATAATATGAAAGAAGCTTATCGTAACGTAAATTCTAATAAAACACAAAAGGATAATTTACCAAGAGCGTGGCCTTATCATGATAATATTCAATAAAAAAAGTTTATACCTTTTTATAAAAATTTAGCCTTGCAATACTTTATTTTGAACACTTAAGAAATAACATACCGTGTGGCAGGTTTGCGTGAAATAATCCTCTCACAATCAAGAGACATCAGGATCGGTTGAAGCGAGTAAGGTTGCAATACATGCTCGACATTACTTTGAAACATGTCCAAAGTCTATAATAGTAATAAAACACGTCGATGCACTTCTATGAATATCTTATTACTGCGAATTAACTACAATGTGCTAATTTCTAAATATAAATACGTAAGCACCTTTACCTAGTACCTATGTATATAAATATAAACATGAGAGGCCACTTATGAAATGGATACCTATAGGTAAGTACAGTTAGATGCATATATGTGATGAATAAATCAATTACAGACAAATCTAGCGCATAGTTATGCGAGGTAAAGAATACCGTTTTGTAAATCGAACAATAACGATAAATTAAACATTTTTTAAATATAATGTTATTTAACAATAGGAAAACTATTTATTTTGTATGAACATTCCCCGAATGAGTGAAGATATGACTGTTTATTTACACGATTACTAGTATCAAATAATTATCGCTATAGACAGATAAGTGTGCAATTAACTAAACACTGATTACCTAGAAATAGTCGTCAAGTAGCCGTCCATCTCGTTCTTCTCTCTCTCATCTCTTTGACTCCACCTAAAACATATTATTATTTTCATACAACAGTATTGTTTTTTGAACAATCAATATTAGTTGATACATTTATCGAATATTCAGTTAAATTATCGTTTAAAAAAAAAACGTCAAAAAGGTATCTTTTTTTAGTATAATACGCAATCTCTAAAGTCTAAACTGCAATATCGTGCATCTCAGTATTTTATTATCTGAATAACATTTTCCTGTTTCCTTGTTACTGTAAAAACCGCATACGTATATTTCGAGTTACCAAACGCAAGATTTTATGTTGGGAGGCCCCGCTGATGGTAAGATCTTTGTATGAGATCAAACAAGGCATAAATACATATGCACAACTTTTCCTTAAAATTCCAGCATACAGTCACGTACAATATTATGAGTATTGACTTGGCAAAGTTATAGCAAAATAATGGTGAGACCGATTTTATATATAGTGTGTCTTCTAAAATCTCGATCAATACAACAGGAGGAAATCGCTATTATCGCTATTATATTTTGCTTAGGGTAATACATATTATTGCTCGTGACTGTACCTGCGTATATATATTTTGGTGTAGGTAAACCAAACTGCGAAGGTCAAGGAATACGGATGTGTTGTTTCAGATATTGTTTTTGTTACGAATCTGTGTTGTTGTGCAGCTAGCCAAACTGAAGTTTAACACATTGTATAGGATTAGTGCCATAATGAAACAGTGAGCACATGCTATTTTGAAACTTTTGATACACGAGTAAATAATCGCTAAATAATGAATTGATTTCTAACCTTAAGTTCCACACACAGACTTAGGTTAAAATTTAAAAATATTTTTAAAATAAATAACTTTATTGTCTTATTAGGTAGATTCTTAGTTTACGCGTCTGTAAATTTCTATGATCTAGAAAACATAATATTTATCGAATGTAAATTAGCAATCTGAAAACATGAGATTTCTTTTTTCAAACTTTTCATTTTAAAAGTTCCGAGAACTTTGGTCGAATAAAACCTAGAGGTTATGGATTTATAATTTATTTTGAATATTAAGCTACGATCATCAAATTAAAATAAAAAAAATAGATCGATATAAAAATATGCGTTCCAAAATAGTGACCAACATGGCCGACCGCAGCAATTGTCATGTCATTTAAAATGAAAAGGAGTTAAAAGAAGGAATTATTAAGAACAGAGGTGTTGTTACTTAACAGTTATGTACCTTCTACGTTTTTGTTTATGTACCTACTGTGGTACAGTACTGGCTTCAAAACACATTTTTAACCAGTTCTGTAAGTTATATGATTTTTTCAGCCGTTAAAGCGAGGGTGATGAACCCACAAAACACCCCCAAAAATTCACAGAATATTAGTAAAATATATTGTTGTTTATCCTGTTTCCAACTACCTAGCAGTACTTATGTAATAGGTACCAAAATACAGTAAATTCCTTCTAAAATAAAAACATAGATCTATTTGAAGATATCGTGACCCTGCCAGTGAAAAGTTCAAGTTCGCGGCTGATAACTAACTACGAGAAAGAAAACAAAATATAGAACGATACCTAAATAATTAACTAATAATCATTAAGTAACGTTCCAAAGATAAAAGGCTTCGAGAACCTTTATGATAATTATGGTCGCAGATAAACTAATTGATGAAGATATTAAAAAGAAACAGAAGAGATGGTAAAAGAACGAGAAAATGGCGTTACATAACATAAAATCCATAGATTTGCGAATGTTCATAATTCAAATGAACTTTTAAAAATACTTAACCCGATAATTAAAACCATTTAATGTTTTTTTTTTTCATTTTCAGGTCTTGTGACCATAGCTATGGGGACGCCATACGACTATGGCGATTTCGGCACGTTCGGCCCCCCCACCTACACAAAAACACCACTTGGTGAGAGCATAGACAAATCCACCATGAAACTGCTTAAGGTAATTCTTTCTCTTTGTTAAACTAACTATGTATAAAATAATAATTTCAAAAAAATCTAGAATCTTATATTTCTGGAAGAGTACTTAAACTTTTGGTACCTGATACCTTCGTCAGGATACACAAAAGAGTATCGTTATTTGAAAAAAATATATGGCTCTAAGTTCAAATGTTAAATACCTTTATGTTTCGGTACTTTACCTTGCGCGCACTGCGGTGCGTTTTCTTAACGCATAATCTGTGAAGAATTTCATGGCAGTGCCTGCATTGTGGTGAAATAAACGCATGCGGTAAATCCAATCCACCGTGCGGTAGAATAAACGCACCGTATTCTACTGCAAGGCAGTGCGCGCCAGGCCTTATACGGAAAGAATGGAATCGTTGCTAAATAATATGAATGTTATTCAGGTGGCCTACGATGTAGCAGAAAACAAAAATGTTATATCGTCCCCTCTCAGCCTTATGGTGTTGCTATCTCTGTTCAACACTGGTGCTGGACCAAACACCAGGGAGGAGATCACCCGGTTCTTGGGTGGCTCAGACTTCAGACAGGTATGTTGACTTTTATGATTAATATTATTGCATACGAGTCTATCTACAGGGATGAAATAGAATAGAGGCCCGAGCCGTTATCTCATGTGCGACATCACCCATCACCTTTGCCCAGTTTTTTACTGGACGCCTATTTCTACCCGCGTAAAAGTATGATGAAACAATAAGGACTATTCTTAAAGAAAATCACCACTTTGTTAAAATATTTTTTCTTCGAACTCAATGCGAAGTTGATGACAATTGAAAAAAATGCCTGATTTTTGAATCGTCGAAAATTTTACCAATTTGTCAATAAGATGCAAAATTGGTTATCTAAACGCGTCAAGATAAAGAAAACCATTATGACAGCACACTGACTAAATAACGCACAGTAAAACTTAACGACAGAGTTTTTTAAATGATTAAATAATAAAATAAATAAAAATGATTTAGCGTCTCAAATATTTTTTACAAAAGTTGAATGAAGTCCTGAATCCCTTTGATACCTTTCTTTGATCTAAACCTATCAATTTCCAGACTTCGGATTCATACAGGGACTTGAGTGTTCGTTTCTCCGAGTTGAACCCCGAAGCTCTGACAGTCGCCAACAAGGTGTACGTGTCCAACAAGCTCAGCCTTAAAGACACCTTCACCGCAGCCGCCCGCTCTTACCGCAGTGAGGTCGACACCATCGACTTCGGCAACAGTCAAGCGGCATCTGACACCATAAACCAATGGGTACGTTACAACGAAGGAGCGTGTCTTTTATTATCAACGTTGAATGAATCCACGAAATTATATCGACATTTGAATTTTCATACAATGACATTTCAAAAGCGTTGATAACTAGTACTATGAGCCTATCTTGGATAACTAAATATGTCAATATATTTCATCAATATATTCTTATTTCATGGACAGGCCGACGAGAAGACCCAGGGTAACATCAAGAAGCCCACCGACCCAGACATGTTCGGTGACGACGTGGTTGCTGCTCTTTTCAACGTCATCTACTTCAAGGTAATTCCCATCGGCGTCTAATTACCTTTCAATATTTATTTTTCATCTGGCACAATGTCCTTCAAATGCTGTGGTTAATTTGGAACCATCAGAAAACTTTTGTGTCGGTCAGAATACCACAGCTTGATAAAACTCTCCTCTGTCTTCTGCTAATTTCAATAGGTTATGAAAAAATACATAATAATTTAATTTCCAGGGTCACTGGCACGTTCCTTTCAAATCGTCGGAGACGAAGGATAAAGACTTCCACGTCAGCAAAGAATCAGTAGTTCAGAAGCCGACAATGCACTTGTTGCAGTCTCTGTATTATACTGAGAGCCCTGAACTCGGTGCTCGGGTAAGCCAGAACATATTTATTTTGAAAGGATTACTAACAGATAAGTGTCTTAATTGATTCTCTCTATAATGGTCCTTTGATTAACAGATGGTGGAGTTGCCCTACAAAGAAAGGGGCTTCCGTATGGTTGTTGTGCTGCCAAACGAAGTAGACGGTCTACCCTCAGTGCTCGAAAAGGCTTCAGAAAAGGGTCTTCTGGACGACGTATTCAGGCTGAGCCCAGCTGGAGCCGACGTTGACCTGGACATCCCTAAGTTTGACATCAAGAGCAAACTGGACTTCAATAACATCTTACCCAAGGTACTTAACTTACAGATCAATAGAAAAAGGAAAAATGAACATTTAAAATGTATTCAGAATTAAGATTAGACGCCCGTGCTTTCGCCCAGGCCTTTAACGATTTTAAGCCAACGTTCATTTGATTTACATACTGTTTCCAATTCCAGCTCGGAGTATCAAAACTGTTCAACGAGGGTGCCGACGGTATTGTCAAAGATCAATCTGTGGTGGTATCCAAAGCTTTCCAAGAAGCTTTCATCAAGGTCGACGAGGAAGGCGCCACCGCTGGTGCTTTCACAGGTTTGTTTTAAGGACTTAACAATATCATATCCTTATTTTTGACAATCAAATCCCACAGATTTAATATGCCTTCAAAATGTTTACACTGATTGTCTTTCACAGGATCACTCATAATGCCGATATCTTTAAATTTTGAACCACCGCGTCCTATCAAGTTTACAGTAGATCATCCATTCTTATACTTGATCCTCTTCGAAGACAAAGTTCTTTTTGCAGGCACTTGCACAAGCTGAGGTAAAATGGATAAACGACTTCATTCCTTTCTAGCAGGGTCATTATGCTTTAAACGCCCCTTCTCGCATTTCTTAACCGGATGAAAATACGTCGTTCCATTCATTGCCACTCATCATTTTTAATTTCCATAGAAAGCTCTCAATATTAGAAAATTGTCTCTCAATTACTAAACTGCAGGATGATTGAGACATAATCATGAAGACAATTGTTCCTTAACACTAAAACATTACTTCGGTTAAAATAGCTGGACAGATCCGTTAATAAAAAAAACCTTATCTTTGTACTTTTTTACACAAATTTATTTGTGTAAATACCGACTTCTAGTACACATGGAAAGGAAAGTCCAATGGAAAACTATATACAAGTGACAGTTGTTCATTTGCAAAAGTCATTTGTTCATTTGAAAATTTCGACGACCCGCCTTCCATCAAGTTTTTTTAGACTGACCATTTTTATATGGACCATTCTATATCGAGACCAAAATTTGGTTGCTGGAACCTATACAAAATAGTGTCACAATTCCATATAAAGACTACGTAGCTACAGTTAAAACAGAATGGAACAGTTGCATTCTGCTTATTTTGCTGAACGACATCCCTCATTTCATCTAGTACATTTTATGGACCGTCTGTCTCTACGGACGATAAACACGTCCAAAATGTGATATTACGAAAAAATATGAGGATTTCTTACAGTAATTGCTACATCATTACTGTATGTGTGTATTTACAAAGGTTTAATGGAAAAACTTGAAAGCGACAGTTGTTTGTTCATTTACAGCTCTGATTGTGAACAGGGTGGAAGACTTCTCGGAGCCACCACCGCCAATATAGTCGACCGTCCATTTTTATATGCCATCCTCTATGGAGACAAAATTCTCTTTGCTGGAACATACACTAACTAATGTCTCAATTCGACATTAAGAGTACGTTGATACTGTTTGAACAGTATGGGAGTGGCATTCAGCTTTTGCTAACAAAATCCCTCATTTCATTCAACGCATTTTATTGTCTGTCTCTATAAACAGAAAATTTCTTACGCTAACCAATATCTCAATATGTTATATATCTATTGATCCCTGTTTATAAATTACGTCTCCAAATAATTTCTAATATGCTTACGTGATTCACAGGAATGCTTTTCGTGTTAACTTCAGCAGTTTATGAACCGCCAAGACCAATCGAATTTAAAGTTGACCGTCCCTTTTTATATCTGATACTCTTCGAAGACAAAGTTCTATTTGCTGGCACATACACAAACTAAATGAACTATATAAGAATTCATAGGTATGTCTTTACAGAATGGGAAATTGAATGTGCTTTTGCTTATCAATCAATGTATCATTGTCTTCTTCCTCACACATATTTTGGTTTATCTCTTCTCTACGGTTCCTAAAAAAGATGTCTCTTTAAATTATATGAATTTATTCTGAGCACTATTTTAATAATACGAGCTCAGCAATCAGTTTAAATTGTTTCGCAGGAACGCCAGCACTTATCCTGAACCAAAATCGATCATTTTATAGCAGACTTTTCATGTTTATATGCCGATTTCTATGAAGATAAAATTCTGTTTGCTGAAACATAAACAAAATAATGCCAGAATTCATGTTTGTAGAATATAGCTTTGAAAAAAATAGTAGTCGCAGTGGGCTTACACTTCACAAAATCTCTCATTTCATGCAATACATTTTTATAGACTGTCTATACGGAACTCAAATCGTCCAAAATCCTAAAATAGGTTATTCCTATGTTGGTTAATCTTTCAAAATGTAAGAAACGTATTAATTGTGGTATTTTTAATATCATTCACAGGAATGCCTTTCGTGTTAATTTCCCCAAGCTTTGAACCACCAAGATCAATCAGGTTTAAAGTTGACCGTCCCTTTTTGTACCTGATACTCTTCGAGGACAAAGTTCTTTTTGCTGGCACATACACCAACTAACGTGTACCACTATTAAAATAATTCCTAGGTATGTCTTTATGGGACGGGACACGGAATATGGTTTTGGTGATGTCTTCGCACTCATATTTTAACTAACTTTCTGAATAATCCAGTCTCCGTATTTTATATTTTCAATTTTCTAATTTGGTTCCAAGCAGACAAAATGGCGTCTGAGAAGATGTTCAAGGCAGAATTCGGAACACTTTTCTATTCTAAGAGGACCTCAATAACATATTTGAATTGATTCGCAGGAATTCTGATCGCCTTCACCTCATCAATTGCCTCAGAACCAATGCCAATAAAGTTTACGGTCGATCGTCCCTTTTTATATGGGATTCTCTACGAAGATAAACTTCTGTTTGCCGGCACATATACCAATTAATTATAGATCGCATATAATCAACGTAGGTACTCCCGACATCATAGCATGGGGTTACGTTTTGCTGCTCATTGTCAGTCCGCTCATGTTTCAATTTTATTCTTTTCATTAAATGATTATACAGATTATACTTTTTTAAACATACTTTAACATCAGCACCGAGGTTTCCAATTACATTTTCTTAAATTAAACAAAACATTGTTCGCGGGCACTTACGTGAATTAATAGCACTTAATTAATATAATAATAATCCCTCACTTGGTTTTATTATATTTCTTCTCCGTTATGCTCTCGCCTTATTTATGTACTGACTTATTTATGTTATTATGTTTATTTACACTTTTGACACATTGACATTTTCAAAGCATCTTATTTTCAAAAAAACTTTATGCTATCCCATTCTTTGCACATTTGAGGGGAGTCGAATAAGTTGATATTGATTTATCATTTCTAATTTTGAGCAGGAGACAACGATCCTCGAATCTTTAGGTTTTAATGTGAAGATGTTCTTTCTCCGTGAAGTTTGGATATTGTGGATACTCTACTTTCATTTGATAGTTTTAGAATAAAAAATAAAAATCCTGGAACTCACACACTGAGGTGACGCGAGGCATATTTTATAATATGAAGTCAGGTTATGTTCATTATTTCAATATACCATTGGAGACGGTCCAACTAAAAAAGTGCGATTTTGCATATTTTTAATAGGTCTTATCAAGAATAAGAAACGTATTATTGATCAGGCTTTTGGAGTGTTTTACAAATGTTTTGTCATGCTTATAATTTCAGGAGAAAATATGTAGTTATATAAAGTATTCGTCTCGTAACAGCTCATTTCTCAGGATTCTGGAATTTTGTTCCCAAGCAGACAAATTGGTTTCTAGCATTCCAATTACATTTCTCTATTTATTAATCGGATGATAAAATGAATTACAGAAATGTATGCCGCCAACATGTTAGTTTTTCCCGAACCAACGCCAATAAAGTTCACAGTCGATCGGCCATTTTTATATGTGATCCTCTTAGAAGATAAAGTTCTGTTCGCTGGCACATGTACTAATTAAATAGAGGCAGCGTATGAAGCAACGTGGGTACTTGCCATGTAAATAGCTTCTGGTTTGCATTTGTTGCTTATAAAATCCCATCATGTGTTCTTTTCCATATTTTCATCACACGACGTCATCCTGCATACGACAATTTTAGAGAATGTCAAATTCAAAAGGTGGTTATGACATGAGGTTCAACGATCTTCCACTGCCTTGTAGTTAGGGAAAATGTGAAACAAATTCACAAAGTTGGTGCGAAAACACGAAAACAAGAAATCGGCAGTCCGTTTTCTCTTAGTCTTTATTCTTGAGAAAATGTGTAATGTGTATTTATTACTTTTCAGTTCAATTCAGCTCATTTGTTTCGCAGGATTAATTATCGTGGCAACATCCTTACACAGCGAACCACCCTCTCCGATTAAGTTCACAGTTGATCGTCCATTTTTATATCTGATCCTCTACGAAGACAAAGTTCTTTTCGCTGGCACCTACACTAAATGAGGTTAAAACAAGGTTTTAATTGTTTCATCAAAATACTTTGGAAGCTTCTCATATATAACCAGCTGGCAGCTTTTCACTAACTGCTAACCTTAATTTTACCTCAATGGTAGCTAATACTGTCATTGATAAGGCTGCTCCATTCGGATATTCGGATGGGTTTTTATCGATACATAGGTACATACAAACTCTTGGAGAATTTGTTAAATCTGGCAGCAAAAAGAGACAAATCCATGATTAAAAGATCTGGTTGTCAGTATTTACTAAGGCTTTGCAACCATACGGTATTCAAAATTTCCGAAAATTTTATTCGGATTACGGATTATATTCGTAAGAATAAAACATTTTTAACAGCTCAGTTGTTTCACAGGATTGATTATGGTGGAAATGTCTTCAAATAGTAAACCACCGACTCCAATAAAGTTCACAGTTGACCGTCCATTCTTATACCTGATCCTCTTCGAAGACAAAGTCCTCTTTGCTGGTACCTACACTAATTGAGGTGAAATATATAGTTTTAATTATTTGCTGCGGAATGTTCTCATTCATGATGTTACCAAGTTTTCACTAAACTTCATTTTACAGCATTGATTGCAAGTGGTTGTCTTTTCGGTTGGGAGATATTTCTTTGTCAATAAAGTCATCTTGATAAGTCCTTCATACATCCGAATTTTATTTGAGGTCACCGCAACATGACTTCGTCATCCATACTTCTCTGTCCGATGTCATTTGATAAGTGATATTGTTTCCCGCAAAATCGTCTATTCAGTTGGGAGGTGTATCTAAGTGCCAATACATATTGGAGACCTTTCAAAGAGTCGTAGATTAGAAAATCTGTCGAATAAATGTTGCCAAGGTCTGTCTGTCACGTTTTACAAAGTTGCAGTCAAAAGGACGGCCCAAACAACAGTTAATTAGGAAAAACAAAGATATAAAACATAAAAATTGGGAGTGGTGCGTTGCTACGGCGACGTCACCGTTCTGTAAAACGTACCTATATCTAAAGTGACGAAAACCAAAAACTCAAACAAGATATTTTCTTTATTATTTTATCTGAAAACGAAAGTTTTATCTGATTTCTTGTTATTTCAGAACATTCATTTAGTAACAGCTTAGTTGTTTTACAGGATTGATTATCGTGCTAGAATCTTCATTTAGTGAATCACCGGCACCAATAAAGTTCACAGTTGATCGACCATTTTTATATTTGATTCTCTACGAAGACAAAGTGCTTTTTGCTGGCACCTACACTAATTGAGGTGAAATACTATTTATTACTATACTAATTGAAATTAAATAATAAGCTTTTCATTCATTTATACCTCTAAATTTGACTAACTACTAACTACACATAATTTCACCTCGATTGTAATAAATTCTGTCATAGAGAATGCTATTAAAATAACAAAATTTGAGTTCACGAGAAGTTTTTTGTATCCAGCGAATTAAAATGTACTTTTTGACGAAATTGGTGCAAGGTAGGAAACAGATAATATAAATTTAATTGAAGTTAATGAAGGAAATGTTGTAAATGAAATGGATGCACAAAAGTTTTATCTATTGGGGATGGTGTGTGTGTGGGATGTTTTGATATGCATTGTTATTTGAAATAACAAAACACTGTTTTCTCACTTCATATACGTTATCTTACCATAACTTTGACATAATGCAGATAAAACCTAAGTAGGTACAATAATAAAATCTTGCGAAATCGATATCTGATTGCACTAATGGACAATTTCAAAAGTATTTGTTTTTACTTTGACATTACTTAGAATTCGTAATTAGAGGAAACCAAGGTTGGCTTAAACTCAATACAAGTTAACCCTCTCTCCTTTTAGTAAGGTTTGGTACTCGAAGCGTCACTGTAATCATTTTAAATTCATTCACAGCAATTATGGTCACCTACTCAGAGAAGAGACCAATTGTGTTTACAGTTGATCGACCCTTCTTGTATGCGATTCTCCTTGAAGATAAAATTCTGTTTGCTGGCACATATACACATTAACTAGACACAACGTATTGCAATAACGAAGGTACATCCCAAAAAAACGTTGGGTTTGCTTTTGTTTGCTTATAAAAATCCCGTCATGAGTCCATTTCCGCACTTTCATCAAATCATCGCGGACGCTACGTGTGCCGAAGACGATTTCAAAGAGTATTGATAGTCTACTGAATAATTTCACAACACAGCATTTCAGAGAAAATGCCAATTCACAAGAGTTATTGATTTTAATGATATACAGTTTGTCTAGCCTAGAGTAATCGTTATGGATTTGTACAAGTGGTTGATCCACTACCTAACGAACCGAGCTTGCTTTTATTTACGTATACTTTATCGTAGAGAATCGTTAGATTCTCAACCCCCAGAACCTGTGAAGTTTACCGTGGATCGTCCATTTTTTTATTTGATCCTCTTCGAAGATAAAACCCTTTTTGCGGGCACTAACACAAACTGAGGTGATATATATTTTTAATACTTAATCCGTTTGCCTAGTTTTTGTCATAGTCATAGTCATCATTTCGATAATTATATTGTTAGGGGTGGAGAATCTTCGATAACACTTTACTGTCCCAGATCTGTCCGTCGTTGTTTGCAGGGCATGAATAATATTATGACATTTCATTTTCGTTTTATATAGTCGTTATTACTTTGATATATTTTTCATTTTAAGCATGTAATGTTTTACTCTCAATTTTGTGCATTGTGTATTGTATCAAAGATTATTTGGGTTAGGCAGTGATTGAAACCTACGGTTCGATACTAGTAACAAAACAAACAAGGCTAAGCAAGGCCAAACTAATTATTTGGTCAGGGCTTTCAAATACCGAACAATACTTCTTTTATCTGGCCTAGTTCACAATAAACATGGAATTGAATTGTTTCACAGGTTTTGTTGTCGTGCCAGTGTCCTCAGATAGTAGACCTCCACCAACAATAAAGTTCACAGTTGACCGTCCATTCTTATACCTGATCCTCTTTGAAGACAAAGTTCTTTTTGCTGGTACCTACACTAATTGAGGTGAAATAAAAGTTTATTTTACTAAATTTGCTTTAGAAGCTTCTTATTCATTATTATTCTTAACAACTTTTTACTGCCTGCTAACCAATTTTGCCTCAACGGTAACAAAGGCTGCCTTAGCTATTGTATTGGCATTAATGTAGAGATTGTTTTTGTCAAATATACGGGTGTAGGATATGTACCTAAGAACACACAGCACCTTCGCGAGGTTTCAAAGTATCTTCGAGTTTTGTAATATTTTCAGATGTATGTTGTATATGCTCTTACTCCTGAAACAATTGCGTTACAGAAGTTTGAGATAGTTAACTTAGAATAAACCGGTTATCGTCCACAGGATTTTTCGCCGTGCCACCGTCTGTGGACTTTCGACCACCGAAGGCAGTGAAGTTTACTGTCGACCACCCATTCTTGTATCTAATTCTCTACGAGGAAAATATACTATTCGCTGGCACTTTCACACATTAAGGTGATTTATTATTAACCGACACTTGATAATGTATTTTTGAACATCGTTCATGTTCCGCATATCTATAGTCCTCTCACGGTGGTCGATCTTAAGGTATCCCTTAACTTGACAGTCATTTCAATAGTTTCTTTTAATGTTTCAATACTCAAAATAAGTTTTGTAGAAATCGTGACCGTTAGTTTGAAATACCCTTCGTAGTCTGTATATTTGCTTGTCTTGTTTTAATTTAAACCCGCTTCATTCATCTCATAAAGAAACAATAAAACTTACTTTGCAATTGTGGCCATTTGCTGTCTCGGTGTCGCCATTTTCAATACTTCAAGAATGACAACAAAAGCTCTTCGTTTCTTAAAGCTATGTAATGTTATTAAATAATCAATTTATTTACTATAGGAAAATCGATTATTATAATTTGCTTAAATAGTGAAATTAATAAGCCTAATCCCAATCAGCTTGGCTGTCACCACTAATTAATGACATTTTGAAATATGGCTACCCGAAATTCAAATTTTAAAATTCGTTTTTGGAGTTACCTGCCGACCAAATGAGGTAATATATAAACTCTTTTAGATATCATAACTTTAGCATGTTTATAGGGTTTTGTACGTTTTAGGAAACAAGGTAAACAGAGCATCCGAATTAAGAACTTCATCCTTTTTAGAAAGCTGGTTCAAATAGCACTCCTCCCAAGATTAACAGTCATTTATATTGTTCGTTTTTCCGATTTTTCGAGGATATTGTCAGGTAAAAATAATCTATGGTACCTATTTGTCGTGTCGCTATACTCGAAGAGTCGCTATTTAAGTTTTGTTGGCCAGATCTACTACTTTGGTAGCAAACGTTACTTCTTGTCCTAGGTGCACTTTTTGTCTACTATAACTTACAAGTGCAGGTATTAAAATGAAGAATGAAATGAGGAGTAGACTAAAGTTTAATTTTATTCCGCAGGGCTTGTAGTGGTGAATTATTCTTCTAATTACGTACGGTCACCTGCTGTGAAGTTCACAGTCGATCACCCATTTCTATATCTTTTACTTTTCGAAGATAAAATTATCTTTGCTGGCACCTACGTTTCTTGAGGTGATAAAGTTTCTTACCTTTGTAGTTCTAACATTTTATCAGTCGTCAGCATGAGCGACTTCCGACCTTTTCGACCTTCGGCTCATTAAAAAATATGCGATTAAGATGCACCTACTTATCTTTCGTAACGTGCACTCGATTTAGGCCTATTTTCGCTAACAAGTTAGGCGTGATTTAGAGAAACAGCTATGTTTCATAAATTTAAACGTCCAATAATCGAAGCTAGGCCTTTTTTGGAATTCCTGCTCGTAAAAATGATTCCCAAAGTATAATAAAAAAGTGGGTTTTACGGAAATTCCCGAAAATTATTTATTGACTGTCCACCGGCAACACAGACCAAATATCACATATCTTACAGTAAACAGAGTCTAAAACCCATTTAGCAAAGTACTTTATCATGCTGCCTCATTTAAGCCTTCGGAGTTGAAATTGACTGAACATGTTTAAATAATATTTAGCCCTAAACATGTTTAATATTTTTCTGTAATTGTATTTATGTATTTCCTATGGTTATAACAAGAATTACCAAGTTACCAAGTCTAATAAATTCAAATTATGCTTACTAATTGTCTTTTGTCTAGCTTTCTATTGGGGTTTTTTATCAATCTATATGATATTTTCACAATAATTAACATCAACATGGCTAATTTTTAACTCCTATCATGCCATAATGCAAGCTAACTAAAATATCTTTAATTGAAGGAAACGGCTGGAGTATTAATGTTTCTTTTGTTTTTACAGGTTTAGTTGCTGTTCCCATGTCATCATTCTCAAGACCGCCAGAACCAATGAAATTCCATGTAGACCATCCATTCCTATACCTCATTCTTTTTGAAGATAAAGTTATTTTCGCTGGCACTTATGTCGCATAAAATTATTAAATAAAAAGTTGCCTATATTTCTAATGTGTCATGTTTCTGGATAAAAAATAAATTAAATGTTAATTAATATTGTGAGTTGTTTCATTTCATATTGCCTAATAATGCCTAATGCAAAGTGATTGTAAACTACCCATTGTCCTTTTAGTAGGCTAATTATAATCAGGAGTTGGTAAATAGTCCCCATGGGACTAGGGTGAAAATAGAAGAGATGGGTATTTATTATATTAATGCTTACCTATTTTTGTGTATACTAAAGTCTTAAGGTGACCCACTGACCTTTTTCCACTTTTTAAATAATAATTATATGAATGAGCTAACAAATATTTATTCTATAAGCAATTTTTTGAGCTTACTACACAATCATGACGTGCATAAAATAATTATTACTTAGCATTAAAACAAATACTAATGTTCTACTTAGAACAAAGAAAATTTAAAGCCAGGCGTGAAAAGTGAAACTAGGTATATAAGTTGTAATTTTTTAAATTGCTTTCAAGGGTATTGACTAAAATAAAACTTTCCAAATTCCGAATAAATTTTAAATTATATTGGCCTTATCTTTTTTTTACGCAAAGGATATCTGTGCTTAAATAATGCTAAACAATGAATAATTTACATACCTTTGCAAATCTACTCTAGACATAATTAAAATTCTTTGATCCGGAATAACTTCACTTTAAAATCACTGTTACTAATTAAAATGTAAAATGAGCGAAATTACGAAAACGATTGTAAACAAGTTTTTGTTATAATGTTTTGTTACGACTTTTGCGTTGGCTTTGTTTTCGTTTTGAACGTTTGGTATTTTTTGATCATAGACAATACTATTTTTGCAATAATATAGAAGTTACGAAATATTAATAAGATATTTCTTGTTAAAATAATATTTTTTAATTCCCCCTTTTTCTTACGCAAAAGATATTTTTAATTACGATTTTTGCGATAACTCATAAGCCAGCCAACTGAGATCCAGTAGGTCTTTTAGTTGTGAGAGGCTTACGTTTAGGAAGCAATGATAAAGGAAGAATATGGATCTGCCCTAAAGTCATGACAGCAAAAAATACTGAAGCTGAACTGATAAGCATAGTGTCATCTTTGTCTAATATGCGAAATTAGAATGAGAAAGCTATATGATTATCAGTTCTTTTTAGTGGCAACTTCATCTCTCATTTTACACGCGTGCCGGGTCCGCCATCTTAGTGATCGGCCATTGACTCCTGTCTGTTTGGCTGTGAGGTTGTTTTTGTGTTATTTTTTGGTTTGCGAGTGAAATATATAACGTTTTTTCTGACTTTTAAGTGAAATTATTAGAGATAATAATTTAAAATGCCTCATAAATGCAGTGTAGTGGGATGTGGAGCTACAAAAAATAGAAATTACCCAAATCTTACGTTTCATAGGTTAGTGCAATAAAATTTTGTATAAATCGCAAACAATAAAAAATATTTGCAATAAACGAAGATAGTAACATTTATATTGGTTAGGCGTATTGTTTAAATGCTCAACTGCAATTAATTTCGTACTTTATTAGTTTTAATAACATTGTTTGTTTACGTAGTGTTGGACCAAACGACGATATTTTTTTATCGAATCTCAATGCAATAAAATTACTTATGTATTTTGTTTTGTACACAGAATACCTAGAAACGAAAACTAATTTGGTTGGAAGCCATGGGAAAAGAAAATTTAAGAGCGAATGCTAAAGAAATATTCATTTGTTCACAACATTTTGATGAAAATGCATTTTTTGACGAAATAAACGAATTTGAGTTTGAATTAAAACATTGATTATCGCTTATTTTGTCTTATTTATTTATCCTTCATTCTCCTCCCTCAGATTCTGTACTATGTAATTCGTATACGAGGAAGCCGTTTCAATTTTTAGCTGACTCCACCGGGTAATGGTTTTTTCAGCCTATGTAACGTAGGTACATCAACAACAGAAAAACTATCGACGGACTATCATAAATTATCTATTATAGCGATTTCCGGCGTAAAAAAATAGGTAACGTTCATTAAAATAGCATGTAGCAGGTTAATAAATGTTTTCTCCCAAATTCATCGACCAATTTATCGAGAGGTACAATATATCTACTGTGGTACAACACTAGTTAGTCCGCCATTTTAGTGTGGTTTAGGTATGCACGCATTTTTCGTAGGTAGGGCACTTCCATAGGCTTCCTTTTTCTGAGTTAGGAAGGAACTCAGCCTGCTTCAAAGCCTGCTCTGCTTGTCTATGACAAATAATAAGTAATAACCTTAAAATCGTTTGGGAATTTGGAATCAAATATTAAAAAACGTAAATTAGTTCTAAAGGGATTATTATTTTGGAACTATTATATTGGAACTGTTGTGGAATATATTTTTCTATGAAAAGAATGGCTACATTAAGAAAATACATAGGTAAGTGTGTATGCAAATACCTAGGCATACACAAAAGTGAGACAAACTTTATTTCACGTAATGTTTATATAGTGGACAGTAGACCCTCCCTTTTGAAAGCTTGTTGGTTTTAGATATTGGAGCGAACCTTACGGATGAAATGTACAATGGTGTATATCATGGCTCAAAAAAGCATGAGCCTGATCTGGATATAGTATTAGCTCGTAGCTGGAACGCAGGACTGGACAAAATGATTATCACTGGAGGCTCTTTGACTGATAGTAAAACCGCAATTGACCTTGCCCGATCAGATGGTATGTGGCTACAGAGTACGGAGGTAACTGCCATTTGAAAATCATACCAGGCTTGAGTATGATATCAATCATCGCTATATTGTTTCATTTATTCCACTAGTATTTTTATATTTATTCTTTATTTCCTTAAACATATTATTTATATTATATTTTCATGTATGTATGCCGTAAACTGCCCATATCCTGTTAAACTCCATCCAAATTCCAAAGGTTGTCTGGAAGAAATTGCTTTTAAGCGATAAGACTACCAATGATTGTACTGTTTTTGTGCTTGTTGTTTCCTGTGTTGTTTATTATTTTGGTGTACAATAAAGAATAATCTATCTATCTATGTCAAAGATGACAAGACCAACCTTGTTAAGGTTGGTCTTTTGGTTGACTCACGATTGAGTCTCACAAGTTTTATCTGTCTTTAGCTTTCTCCATAGTCATCTTTACTTACATTACCTTTTACTTTCAAATGTAGGTGTTATGTATTTCATTGACTAATTTTCTGATCTCAAGGTGCAATTAATAATTTCAGCAAGATTATACTCTACA
Source organism: Heliothis peltigera (assembly GCA_958496145.1). Lineage (NCBI taxonomy): Eukaryota > Metazoa > Arthropoda > Insecta > Lepidoptera > Noctuidae > Heliothis > Heliothis peltigera. The sequence goes on from OY292338.1 coordinate 2,360,771, forward strand.
GTAGGCTGCCATCCTACTAGGTGCAATGACTTCTTAGCTGATGCTGAAGCATACCTTCAAGGCCTCAGAGACTTGATAACAGAGAATAGAGACAAAGTTGTGGCCATTGGCGAGTGTGGGCTGGACTATGATAGGCTTAAGTTCTGTGAAAAAGATGTTCAGCTCAAGTAAGTAATTCTTTACAAAGACAGTGAAATATCATATATAAGGCTTTTTCTATTATTATAGGTTAGTGTAAATTCATGTAATATACTAGCTGTATCCAATGATGTAACCTGTATTCCCAGGTACTACTTGCCTTGTCTAGGTACTAGCCTGTGTTCTTCTAGCTGTTAACTATTAACTACCTATGCATGAAATTTAAATTAATTTGTAGGTTTCACATGAAAGCAGGACACACAGACTGAGTGACTCACATTTAGTATACATGTGTATTATTAAAGACAAGTTAGGCATAAAGCTTCTAAACAATTTCTTCCAGATATTTCGAGTACCAGTTGCAACTGAGTCAGGAGTTCAATCTGCCCCTGTTCCTGCACTGCCGTGCGGCTGCAGATGACTTGGTCGAAATACTGGCGCGAAACCGCGATAGTGTCGTAGGTGGAGTAGTGCACTCGTTCGACGGCACCGAAGATGCCTTGCAGAAAATCCTCAATTTGGGATTGTACATAGGTATTAATGGATGGTCAGTTCACAGTATGTTAGACTCATATATCGGGAAATACTATTTAGTATTTGGCTTAGTGAAATCTGCCTTTAAAAATATGCTAGTGATGGCATCCAGGCCGATTGTCGGCTACGGCGGGTCGGCGACCGTTCTCTTTTATGGAGATCAGCTAGCTGCGCAGGACATATTATAGTGCACAGGCATTCGCGCAGAAACAGGTGCACACTCTATGCCCTTACTCTCATAGTCTGATGGGATGGCAATCCGACACGATCAGGTAGAGATCAGGCGCAGGACCGACATTTACGTGCTCTCCGATGCACGGGTGAATCAATCACAAACTTCCAGACCAAGCTGCTTTATGAAAGTTTCTCAAAACCCACAAAGCGATTTCGGCCCGACCCGGGAATCGAACCTGCGAACCCGTGCACAGCATCCAGTCAATATGCTAGTAATTAATTTTGTAGTAATTTTTTTATCCCGAATGACGAATATAAACCTTACTACATTTTCCATTTACAGGTACATTAAAAAGTTTTAAATGTAAATAAGTGTATAGCTCAGCTATTATTATTATTTTCAGTTCCTTGAGAACAAAAGAGAACCTAGAAGTAGCAACAAAAATACCTACAGACAGGCTTATGATAAGCCAACGCACCCTGGGTACACTCATGTAGTCACCAAGTTCCCTTCTGTGAAGAAAGAAAAATATACCATTGGGTCAGACAACCAGATTAAAGGCAGAAATGAACCGGTTAATATTGTGTAAGTACCTATTTAAACTATGTAAAAGGGACTTCTCACAACAAACCAAAAAAAAATAATAGATTTACTTAAGTATTATTTTGCTTCAATTTTAACACAAGTATTTCACACATTTTATATCGCAAAGAACGGAACCCTTTTTGAGCCTGATTCCCCAGGAATAACCTGTGCCGTCATAGTTGACAGTAACGTCCTTCCCCCAACTGGCGTGGACCATGGGTCCCATAGTTCTTGTTTTTCAACGAATTTGTCAAACTATAGTTTGCCGATTATTTCTATATAAACAAGATACACTATTTTATTTCACCTTTTTCAGACAAGTTTTGGAGATACTAGCAGCTATTCGGAAAGAGGACACAGATCAGTTAGCAGCAGCTATTTACGAAAATACAAATCGATTATTTTTAAGAATTTAATTGTTGAATAATTTATCTACTTTATTGTTAAGAGAAAATAAAAGATTTGCAAAATGCAATTGTTATTATTCTAAGCTCAAGGATAGAACTTGTTTAACATTTCTTCAGTTCAGTTCTTATTTAAAACTGTGGTTTGATGACCACGTTGTGTGATGACCTTTTGACAGGTTTAGCATTAGTTGAAGTCTGCACCAGCAACCCTCACTAGGTATTACGAGTATACAAATGCGAAAGGGGGTTTACTTTTTAAGTTTCCCCGCTAAAACTACTGAATCAATTTGAAAATTGAGATGAACTGAACTGATTATTTACAACGAAACTAAAATCAAAATCTTCAGAGGAAACATCACGTCATTTAAATTTAAGACCGGCTGTTACGAAAATGACTGTATAGAAATAAAACTCTGAATAAATCACTAACAATATTTAATTGTGATTTCTTACAATTATTTCGTACAACACATTTATCATCTTATTCAGAGGAACAAAATCTAAATTAAAATAATAATGTCCACCGGATCCATAATTTCATTCACTCAATAAATAGCTTACAGACTGTCGTTACGTCAATTTACATTAATTAAATTTTATGAAAATACCTCAGTAATGACAATTGTTACCCGTTAATTAATAGAAGAGGCCTGTATTTACGTGAAAGAGATGTGAAAACCACAGTATATTGGAATCTCTAAATGGCTAAAAATTGTCATTGGGAATATTGCTCCGGCGGCAAATTACAGATAATTTTCACAATGAAATTTTAAATTGTCCCTCTCATTTCTTTTAAACATCTTTTAAAAACACGATCTCTCAACACAAAATAAATATACTACAAAAAGCTTATACCCCTATTAAATCATTTGTTAGAAGATTCAATAATATGAACAATGAAGTTATTTGGATGACAATAAGAGGTAACTAAATGAATCATTATGACATGATAACCAGTCTGTTAATGATAGGTATTTAAATGCATTATAGGGAATGTATTCAAATACTGGTTTATAATTTAAATAAATACTTCGAATTTCATTAATTTTGTCATGGATTCCATTTTGTAAAAATATATTTTTCAATGATATGATTTAATTATTGCATTGACATAATAAATTGAGTGAAGCACGTTGAAAATAAATAATAAATACATTAGGAACGAAACTATTTTTGGCACAGTGTGTGGTCGTAGTTTGTTAAGTAATTATCATTTATCAATCGTATTAGTTGGCACTAGTAGCAAGATCTATGAGATAGCAACAAGTACGGCTGGTGTTAAATTCTTAAGAGATACCTTTATTCAGCAAGCAATGTGTGCCAGGAATAGTTTGGTTCCTAACATGAAATAGATTCGTTCGTTCTTACAGTCGCTAGCTGTGTGAATTGTACTCGATTTTAAATTTTCTTTATAAAGGAAACAGAGGATAAAATAAAATAAAAAAACAGATTTGATAAGGACACATTCAGGCAGAGGACTGCGTTTCGTTTTGTGCAATATTTTTTTCAAATTTAAAAATTTATTAGTATCTTATAAAGATCGAATATGTAATCGTTTATTGTCAATGTTAATATGACCATAGATACAAATATGGATAATGCTATATACTTGTGTGCGTACATTAAATGTTTATATTTATATAGCTGTACCTTGGTTCATAAAACTTTGATTTGGCCTATTAATCAAGGTTATGTTATTCTAGAAAAGGTGATGAAACAAAACACAAATGAGACGAAAACTCAGTCCTCTGTCTGTGTAGCACAGTTATCACTATGGTGAAGAGTTACTCTTCAGGGTATCTTGGAGTAGATGTGCACTTGTTCCCGGAACCAGTGGAAGTATGACGACACGTGGCTCCGAGTCACGTTTAGAGCGGTCTCAGTCTTGTTTTGAAGGATCTCTGGTGCCCACTCTCCTCTGAAAAAGGTAATACATATAATTAGATTAGACTATTTAAATTGGAAATACCTCTTCTTGATGAGGTAACTTTTATCTTGAAAGTGTTTTTTATTCTAACACCATAATTATGCCTTTCTTCCAATTTTGATTGGATTATATTTGTCTTTCTGACAGTATTGCACGTGCGATTCATTCCAGCCAAATCCTCTTTCACACATCATTTTTCTGTGAGCTCAAAATCTCTTACGTCACGCTAAAATATATACTGAAGTATCGTGCAACTGATGCTATAGGAAATGCCAATGATTACAAACGCCGTGCCCGTATACATTGTTGGCACATGTTTTGTAAATTGAAAAGAAATTGTCACAAACATTCGTACAAATGTTGGGTAATCTACACGTCTGTGTATTTTGTATTTTTACACACAAAAGAATGCTGTAGGTATTTTTATAGTTCTTATTTCTTATCGTCCGACACAAAACGTGAGAGTCGAGCAATGAAGATAATTGCTAGTACTTATTTACTTAAAAAATTGTTAACTATTTATAGGTACAGTTTTCTTATCTTGTATCGACACAGTATACCGTATTGTGGAAAAAATAGTGCCTATATGAAGTTGCAGAGACTAAACGGCTTATTTAGTTTACGCTAAGGATATTTTTTTGGAAATTTTGGAATCAATGCGAAAAGTTTCCCTGTCAAATATTACAAAAGACAGCCCCCAAAACGCCCACCGAGAAGAAGAAGTGGCGCAACAAACTCCCCAGCAACACATGTCTGTCTGTTGGTTTGAAGAACCGTAAACCTTCGGTGTATATAACACTAAACTGATCTTTGTCATGTATGAACTATCAAAGACGCATGCTTATCACAATGTCACACAACAAAAATAATAAGCAAACAAATAAATAACACAATTGACATTTGACCCCGTTTGATTGGTCACACATGTCGATATTACGAATGCAGATTCGTTTATTTATGCATTTAAAATCCTGCGTAAGTCCCACAAAGTTCGGGATTGTGAGTATGGAGTCTTATTACTCACTAGTCGCTTGTAACAAGCATACACTTCCCAACTTCACCCTATGTCGGAGTGGGGAGGGCCTTACACTAAAATACGTACCCCTAGTACATAAATACAGTATTAGGTGTGTTAGACGCCCAGTCTACACCAATACTAATATTTGTATCCCCAGAGTTAACTATTCCCATAAACTTGGTTAACGTGTCAATACGAAAGACCTAGCAAGACACACTCGAAGAAATAATCGCATCGATTTTTGGTACATGAACACTTTTTTGCGTGGGATATCATCAAATGACCCCCTCCCGTTGTGGGTGCAACTAGAGGGAGTGTCATACTTTTCTTGTTATTGACTAAAACACACTTTTTATCCTTTTTTAACCCCGCAAACGGGCAAACTAAACTAAGAAAAATACAATTGATGTTATTTAATACTCACACAAACACTTTAGTCTTCAAATACTCCATGGTGAGCTGATAGTAATCATTGGAGTACTTCTTGACAGCCTCGAGCCCGCTCGCTGTATAACTTTGCACATTATCCACTAGGCCAGGAGCGTACTGTTCTATAGTAGCCACCACAACCGGGGTCTTTTCAGCCACGTAGTCTTTAGTGTTAGTGTATAACACGCCTACTTTTTTCATGGCTACGTAAGCGAATTCTCTAGATAAAAGTACGTAGGGGGTGCAAGTTTCAACTGTTTGTGTGTAGTAAACCGGAGCGTTCGTCTCGAGCCACAGGTAACCTCGAGCTGATGTTGACAAAGACTTCTGCCATGCGCGTTGACTGTGTTCTAAGACACCTAGGTCGTTTAGCAGACGGCCCGTTGTACTCTCTGTAGGGAAAAACAGGTTTTGTAATTATGCAAATAGTACTACTTGACAATGTTGCTTAGAATTAACTAAAACCACTAGGAAAAAACGATTATAATTCTCGTTCGTTTTAGCAGAAAGACGTTCACTGCTGGACAAAGGCTTAGCTCCTAGCCCTTAGTCTCGCCACTTTCGCGATCTTCAGTAAACCGCATCCATAACTTCCCGGCGACCTTGGCTAGATAATTTAGCTACTAACTATTATATTCTAACACAATAAATGCTAGTAAAAGGCGATTGCACCATAGCTACATTATTAAATTAAGTAAATCATTATATCTCCGTCTGCCACTAGGACATACGAATCACTTAGCGCGTCATAATAATTGCCCTCTGCGCTCACCTCTAAACGCGTATTTAATGGCGATCTCAGTTAAGGATACATGACAGCATGTGTATATGTAGAGTTTATCTATTTATCTTATGTATCTATATCAGCTTCTTGTCGCGCTTAAAGATGTTTTTTTTTTCTTCTAAAATCAATCATCAATCCATTCTATGTCCTTATCCAGGTTTTTCAGTCTTTAAACAGATGGCTTATTTTTGAGTTTATGGCATTATTTTATAGGATTTACATTGCAAACATTAATAATGCTAATTTAAATTCCAAAAACTTTCCAATGAGGTTGCCTACATTTACATTTTAGCGTAACAAAGTGAAAGCTTACAACAGTAAAATAATGACGTAAGATTGTAACCAAATTAGATGTGACGTCATATAAACTGTACATTTCCATTGTTCCTATGGATAACCGTGAAACTACAAGGCTACAAGTATATTAACACTAATTGCGGGCTTTTCAATTTAATTACTATACAAACAGGATCCCGGCGTAAATCTAAAAACAGACATTTAATTAGAGCAATCATTTATACTTTAACTTCCTGGCAGCAGTATTTCGCGTTCTATTCAGACAATATCAATTTTATATCTCGGCCAACAACTGGACGCAAAATAGGTGTAATAAAAAGATATAAGTGTTGAATTTAATATTGGCTCACTTTATGTAACAAGAATAAACAATACGAGTAGACTATGACTCACATATATCATTATGGGACAGGAAAATATAATTCTTGAATTTCAATGTGGAAGAACACATAAAATTTATCTTGGTATTAGTTACGAGTGTAACAATACTGGCGTCCAGACCGATGGCGACTGTTTCCTCTAAGGAGATCAGCCAGCTGTGCAGAACATGTTATAGTGCACAAGTATTATCGCAGACACAGGTACACTCTCTATTCCCTCACTCACGGCATTCCGACATGACCGGAGAGGAATCGCGCGCAGGACCGACATTTATGTACGTGCACTCCGATGGCTGCTTTTGTGAAAGTATATTAAAACCCACAAAGCAGTTTCGGCCCGAAAGAGGAATCAAACCAGAGACCCCGTGCACATGAGTAAATTGTGAAAAACCTGTCCGGTACGAAAACAGATCATTAAACTCAACAGATAGTACGTTTCACACATTTCGTGCAGTTAAAAGATATGTATCGAACGCCTACATTTGCTTTGACCAACTTCCATAAAAGGAAGACGTTCTCAATAAATGGCTAGAGACAAGACGTACAAACCGTTATTAAATATACATTTTATAACCACCTAATTTTCCAAGCATTTAATATATTTCTAAAAAGCTATCAAACTTAGCCATTACTAGACCTGCCAGACTACATTCAATATTTTTCTAAAAAGCTATCAAACTTATCATGCTATTTAAAGAAACATCTATACATAAAAATATCGTAGAAAAGTCAATTGGGATGTGATCTCGAATCGATACCGAAGCCAAAAATGTAGTTTTTTGAATTTTTGTCTGTATGTATGTCCGGGCTAATCTTAAAAAGTACTGCATGGATTTGCTTCAAATTTGGCATGAATATAATCTAAGGGTCAACACATAGGCTACATATTATCACGCTATCACTACGGGGGAGGGGGGTGAATGTTTAATCAACGAATGCGCACGCGGACGACGTCGCGGGCAACAGCAAGTGTTGAAATAAAACGGAATAATATTATGGAATTATTAATTGGACTTGAAAGTTTACTGACGTACGTAACCAACCGTCGTCTATCAACTTTTTAATAGGTATCAAGTTGAAGGTTAGAGAGTATTGGACTATCAAACCTGTTTTCTTCAACATTTATGCTCAGATAAATCTCTACATCGGGTGGGCCATAGGTTACTTAATTTTAAAACACAGTCTTATCAATGCAAACTATGTTACATTTTAAAACATAATCCTTATCTTTACCGATAAAAATGTCATTATTGTTTTATGTCGCGCCCACCATGGGCATACTCATTATGGTGACCATCACAGTATACATAAGGACAATTCTGCTTCTAATTTACATTTAGTTAACACAAGAGAATATTATTTGAGTATGAGGATGTTCATGTCTGTCCTTAAAAGTGGATAACATCATGTTGGGAGCCTGTGTCTAAGTAAACTGCTGATGTTTTTGAAAATTGGAGTTAAGTAAACCTGAATAAGAAATCTTTTCTTGAATTTTTGAACCTTTACTAGCTGTTGCCCGCGACGTCGTACGAGTGGGCATTAGGTGATTATCCATGCAGTACTTTTTGAGATTATACTGGACAATACATACATACAGACAAACAGACAAAAATACTAAAAACTATAACTTTGGATTCAATATCAATTGAAGATCACGTCCCAATTATTCTTTTTAAAAAATATTCATTGTTCAGTTTTGACTTTTTATGATTTTATTATTATGTATAGATTATGCTGCGTTTTGGGTAAAATCATTGTGTTCCGTGACTATTTAATTGTAATCTGAATTCCTTTGTTACCATACCACTATGTATTATTACTATTCTAGCTATTTTGAAACACTTTATTTGTAAATTATTAGAGTTTGTTTACTTATCGAGGCCAAGTTCATTGCTGATTATTCATATTTGGCTGGAACACTACACTGTGAAATATTTTGAATCTCCGCTATATTGAGATTGGTGGGGCTTGAAGCTGATGTAATGATTCACTTTGCATGTTTAAAACTACATTATATTTAGTACTGTTTACAAAAGCCTGACATTTTGAGACATTGTTATTTTGTCTGACAGAACCCTACAAGTTTATTTTTCTTTTCAATAATTTTTATGGTCTTATTCCAAAGAAACAAAAAGTTTTTAATCCATCTATTTTCTTTATGATTTTAAATAGTTTTTCAAGGTTGATCTATGACATTTATAGTTAAAAGCATGATTGATCCTTCTTGGCAATGGGGCAAAACTGATAACTTATACAATTTATCTTATCATATAAGTATTAGCATAGTGTAAAACCCAGCCTTTAAATACCGAATCTTCATCATTAGTTTTATGTCAAATTATGTTGATTAGTAAAATGTAAAATTAAACTATTTGAGCACAATATTAGGATATTTTGCTTATATTAGTATAATCTTAAATGAATGTAAATGGGACTCTTGACCTAACAATAACATATTTTATAATATTAAATTAAAACTAAGTAAAGTCCCTATTTTTATCTGACTTTAATAAAAATCGACAGAATCATTAAAATGTACATTCGGGGACATGTCGATAACAATTTATCCAAAAATGAAAGCAAAATTTTTTAAACAATAACATGTATTACAAGAGACAGTAATATAGGTAAAAATTATTGATGCAACTAGAACTAGGAAGAATTCCTGTAATATAGGTACATACAAAGTCTGAAATATAAGAATTAACATTGATCAATCACAGAAATAAACTATAGCATGTTAAGTTAAAATAATAGACTTACTGGGGAAGTTACCACCGGAGCGGGAGACATCGTAGGAGACCAGCCCCGCAATGCCAACCAGCAGGAAGAAGCTGGCCCAGATCCAAGGGAACCTTCTAGTGCTTGTCATTCTGTCTAGAATATCCTGTTAAGAAAATAAGTTAGTATTTAGATTTGTTGTTCCACCTTGTTAAACTTTTGACCGCCACAGTCACATGTAGATGAAAAGCCAAAAAGTGCCCAGCTTGGCACGGTAGCTTGGCGCTGAGGAAGCGACTCTCTTGTTTTGATGGGGCGGTTAAGAGTCTCTGTGATTCACTTCTAATGTTGGAAGATGAGTAGGCATTTTGCGGCCATCTTTTTTTTGTAGTAAAAAAGCACTGTTTGCATTTTTTGGAATTTTAAATTTATAGGTGTAATGATTAAATGATTTTGAATTTTATAGGTGTAATGTACATACAAATGCACAATATTTCATGAACTATTTTATGCTTTAGTAATCCCTGTTCTAGTTAAGTAAATTGGACACTTTTTAGCACAAGAATTTAGGTGGTTGGTCACTAAAGAAAATAATTTAGAATGCTTGGAAAGGCTATAAGTATAAGCTTCCGTAGTTACATAGTTTAATTAAATTAATCAAAACAACTATTAACAGTAAACCATTTGGCAGTTAGTTTTAACTATTGTTACAATAGACTTTCCTTTAGACTAGCTTCCTCCAGGGGTTTCACTGGTATCCCATCGGAACTACTTCACACACAGATAATAAAAAACCCTTCGTAAAATAAAAATCATTGTTCAATGTATGGGTCATCTTTTTTCTAATTGGTCCATTAGTTCCTGATGTGGAGTGTCCAAGCAAACAAATGAAATTTAAACAATATAAGTACATATATGTTTACTGTGTGATTTTAGAATTGTATTACACCAATGCTATTATAACTATAGTACAATATATTCTCTTTCTTGTAGATTTGTAAGAATGGTTATTGTAAGTAATAATTACTTATTTTTTTCATGACTGTACTACCATTAGAGGTTTTACTAAACCTTATGCAATGGTTAGAATAGATATTCCTTGTTCAGTTATATCTTTCTATATTGTGTATCAAACAGAAACAAATCATTTGCCTGGTATGTATTAATAATATAAATTTTATGGGTTTTAAATGCATTTGCTAGCATCTTTTTTACATTTTTGAAATTTAAAAGATTTATTTATTGTTACAAATAAATATAATAAATCTGTTTTATATTTGTGTAAACATACATGTGGCTCACTAGTTGGGTTAATATAATATTATTAAGTGACTGAAATAATATTGTTAAAAGTCCTATTGGAATAGTTTTTTGGCAATTTTATTTTGTATTCTCATAAATAAAAAAAAAAATCACAAAAAACACTGAGAACTAAACCACATTACGAATATGCTAGTTGGTTTACAACTTAATCCCAAAAATTAGTTTTACACTTGTACACAAAATAGGTCCGATTACACTAGCACCGTAGGCACTTAGAAAATGCACTCAACAGATGTTGATATTACCTGGATTTTAATACAAACATAAAAATTGAAACGGGCTGCGTGTTAAATGCCTCCCGCAAAGTAACGGATGTTACACATCAACATTTACTGTTAGCACTACGCCCGTCCACACTACTCACAACGCCTAAAGTAGTTTTTCAACTTCCATTCACAAGCTAACTGCGCGATTCTTTGAATTGATTCAATATTTGCGCACGAATACCACACAACCATCTTATTTCACACACACGCGTTTAGGGACGCTCGGGTCATATAAATACTTAGAAATAACTTAATGTGACTATTTCTTGTTTAAATTACCTTAAATGAGGGACGAGTACTCACGGAAAATTAAAATAGATTCGATAGTGAAAAAATATGTCGCCCTCGAAACTCGATTTTTTTTCTACTGCCAAACTCAGGGTGGCCATGATTAAGGAGTGGGTATCTTCCATTACATATAAAAATAGCGATTGAGCTTTAATACTCTCGATGTCGTACTGTGATGCAAAGCTTTTTTGTATGGAAATGTATTACGATTATTACTTAATTTTAAAAATCGTGTGTCAAATCTGTTTATCTACCACATAAATAACGTTGATGAAATTGTTATAATGAAAAGATGGTATGGCTACCAGTATTGGTAAGGCGATGGTAGTAAAAAAAAGGAATGTTTTATTAGGTTAGTTATACCACTTTCCTAAATACAGGATTTGAGTATCCAAAATGTTTAAGAAAGCCAAATTAAACGTGTGTAATTTAGAATTTCAAATTCAATATAAAACTACTTCACTACACAGAAATTGAATGCTGGCAACATTACTTGATAGGGTCGTGACATAACATCTTAAGTCATCGCCGTAAAGATTAGGGGTCATCAAAGTTACGGTTTTTCTTAGTCGATTTATAAGTTCCTTTTGAGCAAAAAAAAAAAATGGTTCAAAAATGATAAATTCCTCAAATAAGAAACATTTAATAAGAAAACGGGATATTTTAGTACTGTTGATAATTTGTTTAGGGTACCAGACAAATAAAGAATATAAAAATGTCTTACCTGGCATATCTTATTCGTTCTTACGACAGTCTCATCTTTCTTCTTTCCTTTCAGAGCTTCGCCACAGACTTCCTTGTATTGCAAGACAGACATCTTTAATGATTTCTGTCTCAATTTCTTGCTAACTTCTGCCCAGTTAGAATCTAATAGAAAATGAACAATTTTAACACAAAGATACTATTTGCGCTTTTTTCTTTTACTATTTGAAATAAATACAATTTCCTGAATCAAGAAATCAACAAATAATTATACATACCTATATAATCCAGTAATGTTGCAGATTGTTTGCTGCACCTATGGAAGAGTTGCCTCCAAGTTGCATTGCATGAGTCGTCTCTCGCAAGACAGTCCACCAAGCAGTCAACCAGTACCCTGTGGTATGGGTCCAAGGATGGACCACTCAGGTACTGGTTGGGCAACTTCTTCATTAGCTGATTGAAGGTCACTTGAAGCTTATTATTGCTTTTATTGAAATATATATCCTGAAAAAGTCATTACAGTTGTATACTAATGCAGCGAATGACAATATTTACAATTTCTAAACTATAATGTATTAAACACTAGCTTTTGCCCGCGCGGCTTCGCTCCCGTTCTTCTACCCTAATCTACACTACACTACTCTACCCTACTCTTCTCACCTTTTAAACCTTCCCTAGACCTCCACGAACATTTCAAGACCAAGATAAGATAAATCCGTTCAGCCATTCTCGAGTTTTAGCGAGACTAACGAACAGCAATTCATTTTTATATTTATATAGATTATTATAAACTAGCGACCCGCCCCGGCTTCGCACGGGTGCAATGCTGATACTAAAATTATACATATAAACCCTCCTCTTGAATCACTCTATCTATTAAAAAAAACCGCATCAAAATCCGTTGCGTAGTTTCAAAGATTTAAGCATACAAAGGGACATAGGGACAGATAAGGCGACTTTGTTTTATACTATGTAGTGATGAGGATATGGCCACAAATATAGATATAAAATGTGACAGAAGTTAACATACCTTATATTTACTTAATTGCTTGATAAGGTCACTTGACAGATCCTTGGGCAATGCACTTCTCTTATTATTCACCATGTCAATCATGGCAAACAGCTGGTCTTGACTGACTTTGGTGCTGTCCATGGTAGCGTGCTCGTCTAGGAGGTTCGACAAATACCACACTACGTACTTAGAGTAGTTCTTCAACTCAATGATTGGAAGGAACAGGTCTTGCCAAGCTGTAACAAAAGTAATGACTATAGTTTTTGTATGACAAAATTAGGTGCATTTCTTGGAAGAAAAGTTAACAATTTGAATTCTTAGTTACCTGAAATATGCTTGAATACAAAAATAGTATTCCCTCACACAAAATACACCTAGCACATTTATTACTAAATCTGTAGTTATCCGCGCATATCAAGGTGTCAAAATGAGGCGAGATAAGAACTTATCTCGATAAATTTGACCTAAAATATCATCTTGGCCTATGCCTTGAACAATTTCTCTCTTATCTTGTTTATGTAACCGAATTATTGGTGATTTATTGCTATTTCGGTAATGAACAACAGAAAATCACATAAGTCATAAGGTCACCTCATTAGTAAATTACAAACATAATATTTTTTCTTAATTATAGTGACCAGAAATGTGTGTAGAAGATTTGTAATTGTAGCATCACACTATTCACACATACCTTTTAGACCAACAGCAAAATCATTAATGCCACCCTGACCAAACGCCCACAGCAAGGAGAGACCAATGGGCGGCCTGTTTTGATAGGAATTGCGGAGACTAGCACTCTTTTGTATCGAAGCGATGCAGAACTCTGGGTAGTCTTGTGCTAACATTTGCAGAAGTAATCTGTGTCCATTCACAGATTGACCTGGAATGAAGACGGACAATTATTATTTGTTCAATTGGGAGGCGAGTGAAACTGGGGGAAACAGCTAGTTAGTAGCAACAAAAAATACCAACCTCTGCTCATATCATTTGCAAGAGCTGTAAGAGTGACGTCAAAGAACAGCTGAGTATTGGCCTTGCCAGCGTCCTGCAGCACATCAGACAAAAGCTTTCTGATGTCATTGGGGGCTGCAGACAGGGGGTACAATTGAGGATGAGATGCAAACGTAGGGTCGTCTACATCTATTTGAATCTTCGAGTTGAGGAATGCTGCAATCTCCTTCAGCCATACAAGAGGAGCATTGGAGAAGCGGATCTTGTTTGTTGTTATTATGTTGGCGAGCTCTGCAGCATCTATCTGGAAAAAGAATTTATTGTTAAAATATTGCCTTTAATGCAAAATGATATGATTGGTGTTATTTTTTTTTCATAAGTTTAAAATAAAAAGTCTACTTATCATACTATATAACATGATATAGTATGTAATAGAGATATTTTAAATATTGGCTACAGACATCGTTGTTTTGAATACAGCTACCATTATAAGCAACAGTTATTATTGGTATAATGTTACATTCAAAGCCTGTTAAATGATAATAATGTTATGCCAGTCCTCAAAATGTTTGGTTGCTTAATTAAAACTACTGTAACAGTATCCGATGATGTTTCAAGTTTCCAATCAAACATTAATTTTAATTATTACCAAATTTTATCCTCCTGGTAATACTTACAGCTTCTAGAGCTCCCTCAATGGTCTTAGGAGGCTTAGGTTTTGGAGGTTCTGCATTCTTCTTGTCCTGCTTCTTCTTTTTATCACCTTCCTTCTTCTTATTGTCCTTTGCAGGCTTCCTTTCATCATCAATCTCCATGCCGGAGTAGAAAGATTTTATTTGAGAATGAGGAACTGCAAAATTCGAAAGACTTGATTTAAATAATGTTAATGTTGTTAATGTTTTAATGTCTAGTTGGAATTCCGATTATTTATAAAACAATGAATTGAGATCTAAGAAAAGCCTAAAAATTAACTTAATAATGCAGTACTAATATAGGAATACATTATATTCAAAAACCAATAAACAAGTAATCAATAAGTATCAGTAAGGTCCAGAACAAATAAATGTAAGCTAGTGAAATAGTTTATGGACCTTCATACAGACATGTCGATATTATTTTGATAAATGTTCAATATCTTAGATTTTAATACTTTCTATAAGGGTATGAGTCAACTCCATTAGCCGTCAGCTGTTGCTAACCCAATATGAAGCAATAATAGTTACAGAATTTCAATTAGAAAGGTTTGGGTGACGAAAAATATGAATTTAATTAAGCATGAAGATATGTGACGTTAAAATTAGCCGCATTTTCGAGAATTCTTATCCTGATTATTGTCGCTAACGATTCATGTAATTGAACACTAAAAGTAAGTTGTAAGCAATGTAAAGTTACCCACCGACATCCTCCAGTTTCGGCCCATTTTTCACAGCCTTTTTCTCATCTTCTTTAGTTTTAATTTTACCATTCTGCGACTTCTTGTTCTTCCCAACAACTTCCCACTGACCACTCGACATTGTTAGTGAGATTCTAAACAGATTTTTATTGAATTCTTTGTAAATAAAGGGAAAGCATCAAAGTAATAGGTTACACGTCAAAACCAAACAAATAGCAAAAAAAATGCCGATTGGTAAGAGACACCTAAAATATCTTTAGCATTAAAATTATTTGTTCAGTTTGAAATCGCTCTTATGTGAAAGAAACGCATGCTCAAGATGCAATAGTACAGGTGTGAGGAAATATTAAAAAACTAAACTTCTTTCTGATTGGTCAATAATCTCCACCTTGGACAAAACGTGGCAGGAATGTCAGATTAGCAAATCCATTTTATTAATAATTATTTGCGAAAATACAAAAATGTGTACAATGTTAATACTCAAATATTTTAATTGATTGCAGCTAAATAACTTGAGAAGGGTATTTTTACAATATGCGATTTACGGTTTTATTTATCCGTTGAATTTAGTGCTGTGAAAAAAGTTTCATAGTCGATTTTTTAATGGCAAGAATGGTTATTCGGTTATTGTTACTTCAGTTGAATCTCGGATATATCCTACCTGCCTGGTCCGACAGCATCACTATCGTCAGTTTTTTTTTTCATTTGAGAAAAAGTTGACTTGATATTTTGCTGCTGAGTTGTTGTAGAAATTCATCAATAAAAAGAGATACGTGCTCGTGTTGTGTTGATGAAATAAAACTGTGTGTTATAAATAACAGTGGCTAGATAATGGAAGATAAATTGATGTTAGAAGATGTGACTAGCTCCTTGCGGGAAAGGGTGTTTTTCTCTGCCAGGGATGGAATGTCTTTAACCCTTTACGCTTTATTATACGAGAAAAACACAGATGAAATTGACGACCTATTAAATAGTGTAAGTACAAAATTAATCCTTTTATTTGGTTTCATTAGAACTTGTAACAGGACTTTGATAGTCATTTAGTATTTCTGATGAGAATGATGATAATCTATTTTTATCATACAAATTGACGGCGCGTTACCTTTTGCGCGTTACATACTGTTGGTGCGAGTTATTAATTCATTTTTTGTGCGTCGTGGAATGCGATTTTGCGTCGTAACGCACGTTTAACATCTTCGCAACCTTGGTAGCACTTGCCAGTTTGATTTCCTTGAGTTCGCGAAGTGCTTGCGAAAGGCTAAGCACCAGTGGAATCGCTCACTTTTAATTATCATCATAGTTACTTCACACATAGCCTTGCCTTGATTGTTATCATAATGAGATAGCATAAAAATGTTTACTGCATTTCATACAGCCTAAGTTAATTTATGGGCATTGTTGTGCAAGAATTAAATATTATAAAATTTATTATAACTTAATATTTAAAAGTTTTATGATGCCATTAATTGAAATGTTTCATCATTATCTCCCTTATCAATAGATCAGCTGTTCAGCTCACATTTGACAGTTAAATGTACATAATCAATAGCTTATTGTGTCTTTGACAATATGACAGCATCTCACCAATTTTATAATGACTGTATCCACCAAAAACAACATCAATCTGGTGTTTTACTTCCCATGCCTGATTAAAATGTAGACACTCAAAAATAATGTGGTTTTTTAATGGTTATAGGCCTACTTTATAATCTAAGTAAATCATATTAGTTTATATAGTATTGCTTTTATCGCCTATAAGCTGTTACCTGCAGTTCTACTTCTGTCTGGAGGGAGTAAACCATGTCTTTACTCAGACTCGGAGTCTATCTGTGTGAATTTTTTTATTTAGACAAAGTTACATATCCACAAAAGATGATTGTCCACTGTACTCTATAAGCTTTAAGATCTACATATGTATGCATGAATCCCTATTTCCTTTTGGTAATGCCGTAACATATGAACGGCCGGACCAATTTTATTTTTTGAGGTTTTTAGTGTCTGGAGAAGGGTTGGTTGTCATTAAACATCCTTGGCAGTTGTTACGGTAGTCAGAAGCTAGTTTAACCAAGGGGTTGCCTGGGTAACTGGGTAGAGGAGGTCAGATAGGCAGTCATTCCTTGTAAAAATCTGGTACTCAGCTAAATACGGTTAGACTGGAAGCCGACCCCAACATAGTTGGGAAAAGGCTCGAGAGATGATATTGTCCAGAGAAGGTTCTTATGATAAAGAAGAAAATGGAAATGGCTGTTGTATCAGCTACTAATTTTATAAAACTGTCACCTATTTAACCCCTTAACAGATAATTTGATTAAGATATAAAACTGACTACCTCAATAGAGCTATTTCTCTGTTAATAAACTGTGAATGTATTTCTTCTATTCTCTAGACATAATAAAATATGTATGTAATATAAACAAAATACATTCCCTTCTGCTTTTTTACACACAAAGATGTGGGTTAATGACATGTCGTTGAACTTGGGCATGACATATTTGTGTCTGAACAATGAATAAACATAAACACGTGTTACGGTGTAAACATGTCTCTATAGCATACTTTCAGGATCATACCTTGTGTTGTTAATAGAAAAAACGAAACCTAGTTTCATTTGTACAGACGCCAACAGGTCAGCCTTCCTAAATCTGTCCAATTTTCCCAATCGACTTTCAGCCATATGCTTCAGCGATAAAGATGAAAGTCTATTAAGGAAATTTTAAATATTGTAGTAGCTAGATGTGCTGGCGAGTGGCGTCTGTACTAACGGTTGTGGACTTAATGAAATACATTAATTACTATGTGGGGCAATGAATTTCATAAGTACCAAGATTTGCTAAAATAAATTATTGTAATGAAGTTACATAATGTGTTTTGCAATTAATCTAGCTGTTCAGAGATCTCCATAAATTATATTTTAACTACATTAAATACTGAAGACGATCTCTTTTTTTTAAGTCAACTAAATTTTTCTTTACAGTAGAATTCAATTCTGGAATAATTTAATCTGTATGCTGTTTATCCTCAGGATGTCTGCTGCGATGGAGTCAAATGCACGCCACTGATCGCAGCTGCCCGACACGGCCGGGAAGCCGCTGTCAGAATTCTACTTGAAAAGTTCAGACCACCCGTCAGACTTGAGACAGAAGGCACAGTGAAATTCGACGAATATGTCATAGAAGGTCAGTGTTTTCTTTGTATGAATCACATCAAAAAATCCTGTTGATTGTTCTACTCATTAGGAAGATTTTTTTCCTTACACCTTAATCTTAGATGCATTTTAATTTGTTAATGTTGAATAACAATTATAATGTCCCATTAGGTACTAATTATATTGATGCTCTATATGACCCCAGAGTCATTAAAAAAATCTTTGTACAGGACTGGAAATGACATGTACTGTTCAGGATCTAACACCTTTGAACATGCATTATTTCAGATTTGTTAATTGGGACTGTAGTAACAAAACGTTATTTAGATGTAGGAAAATGCTTGATGATCCTGCAAGCGAAAATTCTAGTATAGAAAATCGAATCCTAAAATTTAATTTTGGCACACTCATGTATGGAATGGAATGTGTTTCGCATTTCATCGGGTTCTCGGAACACGATTTTGATTCCACGACTTTATTTACCGCCAATGTCGAATATTACACCCAAATAAAGCGCAAGGCAACGTCATTCGGTGCACACAAAGCGTCCTGCAGCGTATTCCTCCGTCGTACGGCGCATTGACTCCCATTTTTTGTCTAAGTCGGGAACTTACGATTTATATATAGAAATGTGTGAAAGTTTACACACAAAGAAACCGAAATTGGTCTCTCGGAACGTTTTGGTACGTATCTGGCCGACTTCCAAACCTCTTTGTTTCCCCGTATTTATGATTTACCAGCTTTATAAAGGATTTGCACGCTTGGCATCGCCTTTGGTGACTAGATGCAGTTCCTACATACGGTACATTGATAAAGAATGAGATCAAAATATGTTTATTGTCCTAACTTTCTTGGAAGATCTTAATCACGTATTATTTTTGATAGCGTTGTCGACACAAATGATTCAGTTTGGTCGTTCGCTTGGTTTATCGTGATTTGTTAATGAAAAATCCAATGCGTGACATTGAAATGTATTTTTGAATGATATTATTAGCAATAGTGATTAATAAAACCCCGTCATCGCAGAACTGTAGGTGTAGAATGCAGATGCCATAAATTACCGCCGTTTGTATCTAACTCTTTGGGGATGTCGCTAATATTTAGCAAATGATGTAGAGCATATTCAGCTATTTGTCACAAGGCCCCACTAGATGTTATATTGATAAGTTTTCTAAGAAATGGTTTCTAGAAGAAGTGACCAAAGGTCGAGACTGCACCTGTTATAAGAAAGCATTTTTGTTCCGTATTGAAGCGATTTTCTTGCGTGCTTACTATGTATTTTCGAGGGTTACCTTTGAATTTTCAAGCTTTTAATCATCAGATCCTGGTGACGATAGGACTATTGCAGGGGTATATCCTTTGTAACAAAAAGAACAGAGACACAATCATCTGAATTGTGAACCTCTTTTTTTAGGAAAGGTCTGCAAAATTTCCCTACTTCGACGTAAGAAAATTCTTTGCAATCGTGTTGTTTTTTCACTATGTAGCTGAATTAGAGGGAAAGAGCCAGCATCTTATATCAGTTCATTTAACTCGTGGGCGAGTGACAAGAGAAATCTTCGGAGATAATCTCTATCAGATTAGGGCGGAAGGTTGCCGACCTACAGACTAAATTGTGTATTCTACACTCTTTCGTATGCTATATCAAAACCTGGCAAGAAATTCCACATGCTATGATCCCACCTCATTTTTGAATAGCTTTATGTGTCATCATCATCCTCCATCTCTTATCCCAATTTTTATTTGGGGTCGGCGCAGCTTGTTTTCCTCTTCCACACTTCTATCTGCTGTCATCTCACAAGCAACGTTATTTCTAGCCATATCAACTTTTACACAATCCATCCATCATTTATTTCATCATCTTCCTTTGTCCATTTTGATAGTTTTATAGTTATTCGTCAAAAAATTTATCTAATTATGAAGATGAGTAGCATTATTTAAATGGATACAGTAAAGCAGTTATCATACTATTAACATGCTTTACGTAAGCGGTAATGTAAATATTTATGGCAACACATTTGGCTCGTGTTTATTGTATGTTTGTGTCTATGGTAAAGTCTTTATGGTACAGTGGTCATCCCGTGTGACGGTGACCGTATTTTGTTTTGAATGGGACAGTCGCGGAAACGTATGCTAAAATTAAAACAGCCGCCAACATTATCTCTATCTAGATTAATTAAATATGTAATGGCCTCCTTTGAAAGCATCATTTGAAGTGAATATTTTTTATAGGTGTTGCCACTCCCATTATTTCTAGAGTTTTTCATTAGATATGTTTGAAATTAAGCCCAAGAAGTTAAATTAATTCCCGTTTAGCTCAATCTGTGTGCTGTTTGTTTATTTACTTACTAGCAATTTCCCGTTGTCTCTCCTATGTCCCCGGGAAAATTGTACCCTGTAGCTGTATAGCTTCTCAACAGTGAAAGTTCAAAACAACAGTACTAAATTTTTCAAACCGTTCAAGTAATCTAGGAGCCTATTCAATCCAAACAGACAATCAAATCTTTCCTCTTTATAAGTATAGACTGACCTACATGACTACCGAATATAATTAGGGGGATAAAGTTTACTACTGCTTCAGATCCAAAGCAAAAGGGACAGTCACCAATCTACTATTTCCGACGGAAATACCATCCAATATAACCACAAAGATAAACTTAATTCTAACATATTTAATACATGTGACATATTATTTTAGGAGCCACAGCACTATGGTGCGCCGCGGGGGCAGGTCACCTAGGCATTGTAAAACGCCTGGTGCGAGCCGGAGCCAACGTGAACCACGCCACGAAGACATTGAGCACGCCCCTCAGAGCAGCCTGCTTTGACGGCAGACTTGATATTGTCAAGTACCTGGTCAGGCATGGAGCGGATATACACAAAGCGAACAAGTATAACAATACATGTTTGATGATCGCGGCTTATAAAGGACATTTGGATGTAGTAAGTGTATTTTTTATACCTAATACATTAAAAGAAAAATCTTTTTTTAAAAAGCTTTTATAGTCCGCCATATTGGATTTAGAATAACGTCAAATTATTTTTTAAGTCACTCTCAATAAGCCCTTTCATTTGACACCCATATTGTTGAAATTCATTAAAAATAACTACTCCGCCATCTTGGACGGTCCGCCATATTGGATTTAGAATAACGTCACATAACATATCTTGCATTGTCATCCAAACTGAAAGTGTATACAAAATTTCAGCTCAATCGGTTGAAGACATCTACTTCAAAATTGAGTTCAAAGAATCCACCGTAACATACATACACGGCAAGTTAAATAAAAGCTTTTAAAAATAGGGATTACTAGTAGTTTCTCCCGCGTCTCCGGTAGTTTACGTCACCGGGTATAGTGTAGCTTCCCAGCAGTGAAAGAATTTTTCCAAGCGGTCAAGTAGTTTGGGAGCCTATTCAATTCAAACAAACAAATCTTTCCTCTTTATAAAATTTAGCAAGATAAGTTTGCCTGTATCTTGATATAGCTTAGATGCTATAAATATCTAAAGGTACATGGATTACTATAATTATTTTTAAATTCACTTGTGTGTGCTTTTTGCCTTTGATATTTTTATACATGAATATAAAATCTTTGTTACATATTCACTCACTTAGCTTGTACCTAATGAGCGTCCACGCACCTTACACGCGATGATCACGCCAATAAAACAGTTTAACATAAATTTATGTGCTGGCGTTTAGCACCGACTTCTCATTTCCTTTAAAGTATCCTGTTTAATTTATAGTTAACAGGCAAAAGTATTGCCCACTAAATGTATTATATATTTCGATTTCTGCACTGGTAGTGAAAATGTGAAAATAAGCTTATAAGTGAAACTGCCGTTTATTTTCTTTACACATAAACTAAGTATGGTTTTTATATCTGAGTGAGAAATCATCAAATGGAATTATCTAGCATCCCGCTGTGGGTGCAGCTGGTGAGGGTGTCATACTTTTACTGACAAATACCCACTTTTGTTCCGTATTTGTGTGCCAGGGCAGAAGTAATAAACAAGAATATTCGGTATCTACCGGAATTTCGTAATATCTTTAGGGATTTCGTGAAATACCTGATATCTTAATTTCACTGCGACATATACATATAGTCCACTGCAGATTTTCTTTTGTTTTGCCATTTCTATACTCCATTCATACAGTTAAATTAAAATAGACCTCTTTATGTCACTTAATCCCATACAAAATTACTAAAACCTAAACGATTCTAAATGTCCGTACATACTGCAATAATATTTTATTAAACTTACGTGGGAAAACACCACGACGAAAAGTAATGCTAGAAGAAGAAAGATTTTATTTAAATTATTTATACTTAATTGATGCTGATAGATATAACTAGATGAAAAGTTACTTACTAAATAAATGACTTACTAAAAAAACGAAGCTATCTGCTTTGTTGTCTATTATTATAATTAACGTATTTATGAAATGAAAATATCCCAAGCTTTATCGAAGGGTTACGCTCTTGGGTCATTTACTTGTTTATCTGTTTCTTTGGCTTCATCATTACAAGTTCAGAATATTATCTATTTGGAGTAGGTATATCCTGAGGTGCGTAGTTTTGTGGAAAGTTGGGCTGTGATGTTTTCAATTTTAAGTCATAACTAGCTTCCGCCAGCGGTTACGTGGGGACTACTCCGCGCACTCGGATAAAAAGTAGCTCTCGTTAAGTTGGCACGAATAACACTAACATATTTTTTGCAAATCGATTCAATACTTTCTGAGATTAGCGCATTCAAACAAATAAACAATTTCTTTGGCTTTAAAATATAAGTATAGATAAGCATTATTATATTTACTTACACTACTATTTTCAATTACAATTATTTCTTCATAGAAGAGTCAGAACTTTTCTGGGCCAAGAAGGGTATTATTTATGAAAGCAAAACATCCGCCATGCCTTTTTATTTTTAGTCTATCTGTGGCCAACTGATATCATAAAAAAAATCAATACACAGCGTAATTTAATCTTTGTTTCATCGAAGAAAAATTGTTTTACTACTTGTGTTTTTAGGTATTGTTTCCACAATATTTGTTATTATTTTCAGGTACAATTTTTATTAGACAGTGGCGCACGCGTCGACGAGCGTGCACTGTGCGGTGCGACGGCGTTGCACTTCGCAGCCGAGTGCGGGCATGCGGCTGTCGTCTGCGCACTCATTGACCACCAGGCCAAGATACTTACTAATGAAAATGGTATGTATGGACAAGCTTCTTAATACTACTTCCCGTACGTGGATGAAAAGTTTTCCGATGTGTGTTATTCTGCCATATTCGTTGTGTACGTACTACATAGAATACATTCATATATCCTTCATAATATACTCTCATATTTTATAATATTGAGAGCTATTTTCACCGGTTGCTGATAAGTTTCAGATAGTTTATCTGGCAGATAATTTCATATAAATTCTGTTCCATTTTTGAATTTATCTGGTAGATAGTGGCTATCCGTAACCGGTGAAACTGGCCCTAAGTAGGATTTGGGTATAGTCTATTTGCTGATTCGCGATATTTTAAAGCTTTTAACCAGAAAACAATTTTATAGTTACAATTGGGTATATTTTCAAGACATCCTTCTCCGGATCATATTTAATTTACACTATTTGAAATAAAAAAATAATTGTCAGCTAAAACCTCATGAAATATATCATAAAGTTTATTATTAAATAATTTATTTTCCCCCAGGTATGACGCCATTACAATGCGCGGCGGAACGTGCGCGCGCATCCGTAGTAGAGATGTTGGCGTCGCGGCCCGAAGTGACGCGAGCGCAGGCCATAGAGGCGTTTGAACTGCTCGGCGCCTCCTTCGCTAATGACAAGGAGTACTATTGTCTTAGGGTATGTGTTTGTGATATTCTCCTTTTCATGGTCATTACACGGTACAAATATATATACTAGAGCCTTCTAGAACTAGTGATCTTATCGTACTTTTGACGAAAATAAAAATGGTAATTTATTTTCTCCATAAAATGATGTAAAAGTTAAATTGATTTAAGTGCATTTTGAGGAAACGTCGACTTTAACGTCTGAAACCGCCAATTTGCTTTGGGTAAGCGTGATGATTAGCGCTTATTCCTTCATTGTATGAGAAGAGGCTTGTGTTGTCCCATCAGTATGAAGTACTGTTGGCTGTTCTTGACGAGAAAGTAGAGCATCTATTTATATAAAAAAAGAAATGTAATATATTCGGAATTATTACTAAAGTACACTTTTCATCCACAGATGGCATACCAGTACTTACACAGAGCGATGGCGATGCGCTACGACACTCGTTACGGCTTATTATTGAAGAAACCCGCCGACCCTATACCTGCTTACGATAACTGGAAAGAGAGCACCACTATAGAGGTGAGAATCGATGACTTATTTTTATTTTTTAAAGTATGCATATTTTTATTGACCTATATTTTTTTTTATGAAGACAATTCAAAGAGGTTTTTGATAATTTTGATCAACTATAAAAAACCAAGTGATATTTGTCTCAAAGTCTCGTTTGATAATTATTAAATTCCATTTTTAAATTCAAAATACATTATTTCACCCATGATCTTGACTTCACCTTCATACACCTCAAAACGCTTGCGTGGCGCGGCCTCTCGAATTTCAGTCTTCCATTACTGGCTTAGTTAAAAAAATGGCAGTAATCGACATTTAAAAGTGATTTATTATTTTATATTGTCCCCCCCGCTTGCAGGAGGTAGAGCAGCTGGTGGGCAACGCGCACGCGCTGCACATGGAGGGGCTGGCGGTGCGCGAGCGCGTGCTGGGCGCGCGCTGCCCCGACCTGCCGCACCCCATCGTCTTCCGCGGCGCCGTCTTCGCCGACGAGGCGCGCTTCGACCGCTGCCTCGCGCTCTGGCGCCACGCGCTCGCGCTGCGACAGCACAACGAGGTCACTGCCCTAACCATTACTCTGACGTGCCTGTGAGGCAAAACTAGACGACAAATACGGTTCATACATATTTGCCCTCTGCCCGTGGTTTGCACGTGATGACTGGCTACTGTGTTCCGGATTCTAATTTTTAGTCTTACAAGCTGCGCTCTATGTAAAGCTTCAGAGTGTAGCGGCAACCATTTCTTTATTAAACAATCTTATTTACTTTATACATTATGTAAACAGTAAATAAGACAAAAAGAAATCAGGTACAAAGGCACTGCTTGATAGCTAACAACAAAACTATTCTCATTGACCCAATACTAATGTATTTTTCGTTCTCTTATGTATCTAAATTTCTGCTTCCAGGTCTCAGTAGTAAAGGACTTGCTCAGATTTGCTCAAGTGTTCTCACAAATGATACACATAGGAATCGAACTACCTCTAGCTCAGGTAATTATCTCACCGAAGACATACATTCATAACTTTCTAAGATGAATTTAATATATTTCTCGTTGAGGAGCTTTGCTTGCAGGCTCTAAGTGATTTTATGGGCAACTCGATACACCTTGTTAAGATTGGTAGACGGACTATCGTCTTCTGGCTACCCGTACGTCTATCAAAGATGTACAGACGCCAGCAAAACAACCTACCTCAATCTGTAAAATTTCGTTAATAGATTTTCAACCTTATCACAATGCCGGAAGGTTAATATTCGATTGGTAAAATTTGACAGTTTCGGGTAGGTTGACTTATACAAATGACGTACAGATGACAGCCGAGACCCACCAATTTAACGTGCCTTCCGAAAAATTATTGGACTTTCGAGAAGTTAATTCTATATTTGAATGTTCTCAGGTGTGCTTCGTGCTAGAGGCATGCGCGGAAGAGCTAAGGCGAGGCACAAAACGGTTAGAGAAGCCCCAAGCGAACCACGACCCGGAATCCTTAGTAGTATGTAGCTACTTGTGTCAACTGTCATCTTGCTTTTCATGTGTCATGTCGGTGCGGACGAATAGGTATCGACTCTGGGATACAAATTGACTACTTTTTTTAAATACAGTGTAATTTGGGATGATATAGGATCACCCTGGAATCTAGGGTTGAACAATTTATCACCACTTCAAAAAGTTGCAGAATTACACTGCTAGTCAAAAAAGTGTTCTATTTATCGATCCCCTAATCTCCTATCTATACATAAGGTCTAACAATACTAATGCACCGTATTACTACAGGTCATCTAGAACAAGCTAAGGATCACATTTATCACAAAAAATGTCATGAAAACAACAACATATTTCATAAAAAGTATCAGTACATTCGCCAAATTGTACGCATAACGCCGGTTTCTATGAAGGCACTCAATGTTGACCCCTGGGTCGCAACTTTTTTTTATGGAAATCCTTGGCATGTACTAGATGGCCTGTAAAAATATGGTGCACTAGTATTCTTAGACCCTATATGTACCTATATCTTTCTATATTTATTTATATCTCTAAAGTGTCGAGTGAGGGATCGATATATTGATCACTTTTTTTGCTTAGCAATGTATGTAATTTACACTGCAAACATTTAAATTAAGACAGTTTTTACTGAACATTTTTTTTGAAGTGATATGGTGATAATCTGGTTACTCTGTAATGTGTTATCCAGTTTTTTTGCATTTTTTTTCTTTATACGTGCATAGGTTTTGTATCTTGGTTGGGTGTGGTTACGAAGTGTTCGACTGAAGGATCCATTATAATTCTGATGTCATGTTTTAATCGTATATATGATTAAAAATGTAAGAATATTAATTTAAATATTTGGAACTATACTGTTGCATTCATTATATTTAGATATATTGGGTGACTGGTAATTAGTGACCGATATTTAAACACGTGATTGTACTCATGATTACAAACAACTTTCCCGAAGAAACTTTTTTTTTTTTATCATCATTATAGCAAAATTACTGACAACGCGAGCGCGGGGCCTCGCCGCTAACAGCTGACCGGGCGACGGCGCGCGTGACATTTGAATTTTGCTGTAATGATTAAAAAATATCAAAAAAAGTTTCTTTGGGAAAGTTGTTTGTAATCATGAGTACAGTCAGCACATCAGTGGAAACATTTGAACTGCGAAAACAGCTCTTATGTCGTAGGAAATAGAGGCGGTCTCAAGGTCAAAGTGTGTCTACTGATGTGCGGGTGACTGTACAATCACGTGTTTAAGTATTGGTCACTAATTACCAGTCACCCTATATAAACAGAATCCGATACTGGCCTCGTAGAAAGCTAAAAGCCTTCAGTAGTCCACAAAATCATTCACAATCCACAATCATGGCTATTTATTTGGTGTTACGTAGCGAGTATTGACGCGTAGAGTTTGGTGCGCAAATTCATGTTGCAGGACGAATACGAGAGCAACGTGCGGACTGCACTCTATCTCGTAGCCGTGGCCGCCAGGCTTTTGGAAAATTCCGGGAACAGTGAGGTTGGTGACATTATATACAGGGTGTCACAGAAATACCCAGAAATAAATAAGAAAGAAAGAAAGAAAAAAATAATAACTTTTATTACGTGCTTGTAAATACGTAGTTGCGCATACGCTACGATAATTAATTACACTTATAGTAGGAGATGACTACGTTTTATCGTAGGTAATTACTTCTTTATGATTTTAGTAAGTCATACAGTGTTGTAACGATTTAAAAATGTCGCTAATGGACTCTGTATAAGGGACAATTTATTTATCCTCCTTTTGGCTTCACGGGTATCTTTGTAACACCCTGTATAAATATTTTTTTTGTAGAAGTAAAAAAATTGCCCACTATTTGTTATTAATGTACGACGGTCTGATGATAAATATAATTAAAACAAACATTTTCATTCAGGCATATAACTTCTTCTTTCTTTAAATTACTTGTAATCATTTTATTCAAATCATCATCTCCCGAGCCTTTTCCCAATTATGTTGGGGTCGGCTTCCAGTCTAACCGGTTTCGGCTGAGTACCAGTGTTTTACAAGGAGCGACTGCCTATCTGACCTCCTCAACCCAGTTACCCGGCCAACCCAATACCCCTTGGTTAGACTGGCGTCAGACTTACTGGCTTCTGACTACCCGTAACGACTGCCAAGGATGTTCAATGACAGCCGGGACCTACAGTTTAACGTGCCATCCGAAACACAGTCATTGGTGTCCAAGATATACTTAGAAAGTACATACAAACTTAGAAAAGTTGCATTGGTACTTGCCCGACCTGGAATCGAACCCACGCCCTCACACTTGAGAGGTTGGCTCTTTAACCACTAGGCCACCACGACTAGTTATAATCATTTTTAACCGACTTCCAAAAAAAGGAGGAGGTTCTCAATTCGGCCGGTATGTTTTTTTTTTTTTATTTTTTTTTTATGTATGTACACCGATTACTCCGAGGTTTCTAGTCCGATTTGTGTAATTCTTTTTTTGTTCGATGCAGTATACTTGCCATTTGGTCCCATAAAAATTTCATCCAATTTGGTTCAGTACTTTTTCTTTTATGAGCATTTGTTTGATTTATGTGGACGATGTGTATGTGGATGATGTTATAAAGGGCCGGTTCATGAGAATTTCCTACAAACTTGAGTTATGATAGCTATTATAGAAGGTATGGAGTGTATAAATGGATGACGAAAACAGATTTTGGACCTGACACTAAAAAGATTTAAAAAAAAAATTTTTTACAAAAAAATAAAACCGACTTCAAAAACACTGAAAAGTGAAAAAAAAAGCTTTTAAGTACATCGCTCTAGAAGTCGGTGTCCAAATAAATACAGTATTACAGTTGCAACTTCTTGACACCGACTTCTATAGCGATGTACTTAAAAGCTTTTTTTTTCACTTTTCAGTGTTTTTGAAGTCGGTTTTATTTTTTTGTAAAATTTTTTTTTTATTCAAATAAAATAGAATGATATTATTCCACTCGTCAGGAAACCACAAGTCTAGTTCGTCGCGCGATCTTCAGGCTACGTAACGTGCGGTTACGCAGCGGCCAGACGCTGTTACACCTCGCGGCGGACAGGCGGACGCCGGTCGACGACTTCCATACCAGTGATGTGTGCCAGTAAGTGTTATACTGACAGAGTAGTTTTCTTTGACATTTATAATAAAATTATACTGGGTGTAACAGAAAGAGGGTATACATCCGAAGGGAGGTCAATGTACTCGTAAAACTGAACAACTTTCAATAGAAATTAATACCAAATTCGATAAATAAATTGCGACTCTCCATACCACATTTAGGCGGCGAGTTCAAACTTTCAAACATCAACAGTTAAATATTCATGAAACGTCCAATATTGTTTTTTATCAAATTTCGTATCTTTTTAACACGCTTTTTTTTGAAAAATGCTTAGTGCAACATTAAATTTTTTTAGAACAATTTTATGATTATAAATAACTATTAAGTGACTTAAAAGAACAAGAAAAACCTAAAATATACAGTAAAAATATTATAAGTGGTTACTTAGTAATTTTATTTCCTTATTATAAGCAGTTCTTCGGTCTGGTCTAATGCCGTCAAACTTGTGGGAAAATGAAAAAAAACCCGTGTATGATAATTTATTTTTAATGATGGACTTATGTTTTTTATTAACATTTCTATTCCTAAAACTCGTGTGTTGTTTTCAGGTTCCCGTGCAGCCGAACGACGCGGCTGCTGCTGGAGTGCGGCGCCGAAGTGGACGCGTCCGACGACTCGCGACGGACCGCGTTGCACGTCGCGCTCATATCTTATCAACTTATACCTGGTTAGTTTTATATTTTGTTTTAATGTGTATGTATATTTGTTCAATATGATTGAAAAATATGCATATATTATGAAATATTGAAAGATAAGCGTATGCCATGCCGTTGGATGTCACGGCATATAAAATAGTATGTTTTACGCAGTTCGCCAAGTTGAATAAGAAATTTAGGTGTACCAATAAAAATTTCAAATTTTTAAAGTATGCCTGTAGCGCGACGCGAGGAAAAATTAAGGACATGACGGCATAAAAGAGCGTCATGCCGTTTGATGCTACGGCATAATTCTGTACATAGTTATATATGATATAAAGTATGTTTTTTTCTTTTTGACTTATTTGTAATGTAATGTTGCAGACGAGCGCGAGCAGTGGAGCGA
Organism: Heliothis peltigera; assembly: GCA_958496145.1. Lineage (NCBI taxonomy): Eukaryota > Metazoa > Arthropoda > Insecta > Lepidoptera > Noctuidae > Heliothis > Heliothis peltigera. The sequence goes on from OY292338.1 coordinate 2,391,288, forward strand.
GTCCCTCTGCGCGGTAGTGCTGGAGCTGCTGGTGAGCGGCGCGCACGTCGACGCTATGGACGCCGACGGCATCACGCCGCTCGTCGCCTCTATTGGTGGTCAGTATACTGTCAGGCTGACGCGAGCACTCTGCGCGGTAGTGCTGGAGCTGCTGGTGAGCGGCGCGCACGTCGACGCTATGGACGCCGACGGCATCACGCCGCTCGTCGCCTCTATTGGTGGTCAGTATACTGTCAGGCTGACGCGAGCACTCTGCGCGGTAGTGCTGGAGCTGCTGGTGAGCGGCGCGCACGTCGACGCTATGGACGCCGACGGCATCACGCCGCTCGTCGCCTCTATTGGTGGTCAGTATACTGTCAGGCTGACGCGAGCACTCTGCGCGGTAGTGCTGGAGCTGCTGGTGAGCGGCGCGCACGTCGACGCTATGGACGCCGACGGCATCACGCCGCTCGTCGCCTCTATTGGTGGTCAGTATACTGTCAGGCTGACGCGAGCACTCTGCGCGGTAGTGCTGGAGCTGCTGGTGAGCGGCGCGCACGTCGACGCTATGGACGCCGACGGCATCACGCCGCTCGTCGCCTCTATTGGTGGTCAGTATACTGTCAGGCTGACGCGAGCACTCTGCGCGGTAGTGCTGGAGCTGCTGGTGAGCGGCGCGCACGTCGACGCTATGGACGCCGACGGCATCACGCCGCTCGTCGCCTCTATTGGTGGTCAGTATACTGTCAGGCTGACGCGAGCACTCTGCGCGGTAGTGCTGGAGCTGCTGGTGAGCGGCGCGCACGTCGACGCTATGGACGCCGACGGCATCACGCCGCTCGTCGCCTCTATTGGTGGTCAGTATACTGTCAGGCTGACGCGAGCACTCTGCGCGGTAGTGCTGGAGCTGCTGGTGAGCGGCGCGCACGTCGACGCTATGGACGCCGACGGCATCACGCCGCTCGTCGCCTCTATTGGTGGTCAGTATACTGTCAGGCTGACGCGAGCACTCTGCGCGGTAGTGCTGGAGCTGCTGGTGAGCGGCGCGCACGTCGACGCTATGGACGCCGACGGCATCACGCCGCTCGTCGCCTCTATTGGTGGTCAGTATACTGTCAGGCTGACGCGAGCACTCTGCGCGGTAGTGCTGGAGCTGCTGGTGAGCGGCGCGCACGTCGACGCTATGGACGCCGACGGCATCACGCCGCTCGTCGCCTCTATTGGTGGTCAGTATACTGTCAGGCTGACGCGAGCACTCTGCGCGGTAGTGCTGGAGCTGCTGGTGAGCGGCGCGCACGTCGACGCTATGGACGCCGACGGCATCACGCCGCTCGTCGCCTCTATTGGTGGTCAGTATACTGTCAGGCTGACGCGAGCACTCTGCGCGGTAGTGCTGGAGCTGCTGGTGAGCGGCGCGCACGTCGACGCTATGGACGCCGACGGCATCACGCCGCTCGTCGCCTCTATTGGTGGTCAGTATACTGTCAGGCTGACGCGAGCACTCTGCGCGGTAGTGCTGGAGCTGCTGGTGAGCGGCGCGCACGTCGACGCTATGGACGCCGACGGCATCACGCCGCTCGTCGCCTCTATTGGTGGTCAGTATACTGTCAGGCTGACGCGAGCACTCTGCGCGGTAGTGCTGGAGCTGCTGGTGAGCGGCGCGCACGTCGACGCTATGGACGCCGACGGCATCACGCCGCTCGTCGCCTCTATTGGTGGTCAGTATACTGTCAGGCTGACGCGAGCACTCTGCGCAGTAGTGGCGGTACTGTTGCGGCTACATCAGTACAAGACATAACGCGAAGCACGTTTGTGTCGCGCAGGTCCGGCGGAGGGCGTGGTGCGGGGGGCGCTGCGGCCGCGGCTGTCGTGCCTGGCGGCGGGCGCGCTGGCGGCGGCGGGCGGCTCGTACCGGCCCGAGCACGTGCCGCGCGACCTGCACGCCTTCCTCGCCATGCACGGCGTGCGTCCGGCGCACTAGCCTGCGTCCGGCGCACTAGCCTGCGTCCGGCGCACTAGCCTGCGTCCGGCGCACTAGCCTGCGTCCGGCGCACTAGCCTGCCCACAGCCGCGCTTGAGAGCTTGCTTCTGACCTCCTCGGTACGTGTTGCCCTTCTCATGTTAGGTGCGCGTGTCTTCGCGCATGCATAGTGTTTTGTTCGTACACTCTTGCTGTCACTGCCCCCCACGGAGACAAGTTAATATACCGTTCTCTCTGTCATGCGTGACAGATCCCATATAAATGAAAAAGAAAATTAAATTCAATTTTATTAAAACATTCTGTTAAAAATATTAAGTTGTTAGTCATGTCTATGAGTCAACAACAAACTAAAATCTGTACACTGCATAAGCTGTCATTTACAAAAGAGTTTGTTATCCCCACTAACTTGTTTCCGTGGACAGGGTACAACATCTACATTTGGAGTGGCGAAATTACACGATAGTATGTTTAACTGACTATGAGAAGTACGATACTGTACTTTAGAATCTCGATATTTGTTTTTTTTTTAACTTAATGCAACGGCAACTTATGTCAGAAAAGGCCTGCTAATATTTCGTTATCTAACGTTAATTGATTTAACGATGCTCAGATTTTTTTGTACCTATCTAATCCCAATAAAATCAAGCTCTCAAAACCGGGATATATCTCAAGTAGTATAAGCCCTAGGACGTCAATATACATCGAATATGATATTTGCTTTAAATACTACAATTGGAACCTGTTCATACTCCTGAAAACTGTTATTTACTCACTTGATATTAGTCCTAGAGCTTATACTACGTGAAACGGCCACAAGACTTCAACATCACCGCGCTATATACTGCGTTGATGACGTCATGCCCATAAAAAAACAACAAAAACCTCTTCAATGAATACTCACCTTGATATTCACGCTAAGATCGTCATTTTGTATCTTCGATCGATGATAATTATATCGAATTTAGTGGCTTTTGAAATACAAAGTTTAGCTACATTTTTTTTTGAAATTAAGTAACTATGAAAATAAGCAGCAGTAGCTTTTCATCTCTATAAAATATTCCAAAAGTGTAAAATAGCTACATGCCAAATTTTATATAAGATTTCTTTTCGTTTGTGAATCTTATCTGTTAAAAATCTATGCTACTGAAATCTTAGCCAAATTGTCAAGCAGCGATTTTATCGATATTTGAATATGATCAAAAAACACGAAAACGAAATGTTTATGTTTTTATATTCAATTTTTTCTCAGAATGTACGCTTCCAATAGCCTGAGCGATTACTCAAAATGTATATTAAAAATATGTAGTTCAAATGAACACAGGGCTTAAATGTGTTCAGACGATATTGTCCAAAGCGTGGCTCAAACTAGTTTAGTGATGTGACGACTAATTGAAGAAAATTCGACTAAAACAATCGATTAATGTTCTGTCATAATCGAATCGTAGGGGACGACGTATTGTGATAATAAAATAGATTATTAGCTTTAAGATTAGAATGGACATCGCTAGTATTGCCTTGTTTAGGCAGAATATATTGGCATGTTGTAACCTTGTCTTTAATGTTAGAGAGAGACAGAATATAGTGACGACGCGTTTATTTACAGACTTTGTATATAGGTATTTGTTAACGAACGCACAAAATCGACATTAATTGACGAGATAAGTTTTGTTTTTGACTTATTTTGACACTATGTTCGCCGAGTTGCGGTAGAGGCGTAACATTTTTTGCAATTGGCGGTAACTGAAGTTCCTTTTTTATTTCGTCCTACGCGTTACTAGGATTTTTTTTCTATATATCTACAATAGTAAATTTAATTCATTTTTTTTTTGTTAACAACTGACAATTTGTTTTGGACTTGTTTAACTTTCAAAGAATGTTATCAGAAAGTTTGTCTGTTTAAAATTAAACCAATAAAAATGAAATATTTCTTTTAAAATACAGACAGATATAATTAGTTTAACCTGGCAAAGTTAAAATTAGTCAATCTATATGAAAGGAGTTTTGACGCCTTTGTATCGCACAAAATATCATATTATTATATATAGTATATGGCCTATAGGACACATTTTAGAATAAACGTTCTTAAATGTACGGGAATACGTCGTGTTATAGTGTTTGATTTAAATTCTAGTCAAAAAATATACTTGTTAGAATTTATATAACATTCTATGGAATGGAAATTGACAAAAAATTGCAAAAAAAAACATAAATTAATATGTCGTATAAATGTAATTGATAGTATAATATTTGAAAGTGGTATTGTTAGATGACCGTTCTCAAATTGTTTTTGAAAATAGACTATTTCATGTTCAAGTGTCGTTTATTGAAGTTGCTCTTTCCAGCTTCCTCAAAATAACAATGAGTAGAAACTTATATTTGATGAATGTAGTAGCTAAATTCTATTGCGATTACTACCTCGAATGGAATTGTCTCTGAATTCAATTATTCGAAATCAATACATATAATTGGGATGATGACTAGGTCAAAAATAAAATACTTTATCATATTCAATTTGTAAAACATCTTAAAATAATTACGGTTTCATTTATCGTTTTGAAACGAAAATTGTTTACATTTTTTTATTGATAATATAACCAAAATAAATATACGGCTTGATGTGAAAAATCTGTGACGTCAAATCTTAGTATTTTCATACAAAGTAACACGTTTTTGACAGTTCAATGAAAGAAATGAATTTGACTAGTTGTCATCTACCGTATTATCTACGTTTAGGCTGTCAATTTGTTTATCACAAATTAATTATTTCAATTTTTAGAATCCGTGACAATATCAATAGATATTACTTACAAATTAAAGTATATTTGATAAATAAAATTTAATTTGATCAATATTTTCTTAATCATTTATATTTATGGGGTTACAAAGTCATAGAGAGATATTACTCCTTATCACCTCTGAATATATAATTTATTTTTTGTAAACAGCCGAGATATATTTATTATACTATAGTAATGTATATATACTGTGTATAGTATATTATTTTTCTATAAAATTCAGCTATTTTCGTAAGCAATGCCATGATATTGTACTTATCCTCCGTACCTGGTTTGTGTACAATCTTAAGCAATAGTTTAAATGGATATTATACGGAATACATAGGAGAGCAAATAAATATACCCATTCTGCACAATTTACAAAGCAATATTTTGACATTTTTCGTTGTGCAGGAAGCTTATATTTTACTCGCCACTGTAAACAAAAAACTGATTATTATGTAATATTGTACAGCTTATTTTAAGGTAATTAAGCCATTATTTTATGCTAATTATTATTTAATCCAAATAAATAAAATATCACAGCGTGCCAAATGATATTCAATTTTATCATCTTGTATACCAAAATAGTAATGTTATTGCCATATAATAAAAAGGAATTCGTCGAATCGAAAACAAAATAACTGCAAACATGCATATCTTTCATTTTGTGTTCAATATTATTTTTAATTAGATGAATTTATTGCAAGGTAAGAGCTAGATTTTCGCATTTACAGTAGGAAGAATATCATAGGGTATTTGCATATTAGACGAAATTTCAATATTAAGATACATATACAATGCTATCAGAGTATGACCAGAAATGACCTTTTCGATAATGTCACGCCAAAATCTAAGCATTGTAAGATTTGGGAAATATACCAATAATAGTATAAGAAGATTAAAATGCGTTCTTTACGATGCAAACCGACTGCCGACACAGAAGACCTTGGTCGCGTCTCCCGTCTGCCGACAGCGTTCCACACGGTTGGGACCGACCACGGACGCTATCGCGATGGTTGCGCTCCCGACCAAGGTCGTCCAAAATCGATTGACTCAGCACACATCTGGTCGGCCGACCAACGTCTACACGGTAGATTTTCACACCAATTGGACTAAGGTGACCTCTATCGGTTGTCGGTTTGGATCGTGTAGAATGCTTCAAATATTATCACAAAAATGTCTGATAGTCGAAATTTATAACAATAAGTGCTCCCGCTAAGGCAGCTTACAAAAGCGATCACGCTTTACTTTCCAATATACGCTTTACCCTTACAATATACAATACATGTAGAAACAATAGCTCTTACGATTATTATAGAAAATACTCGACAGTTATATTTAATGTAATATGAGGGATATTGGAAAAAAATATATCATATCTCCGAAATTTGAATATAGACAATGAAATAAATTGATGATGTACGTTGTCCGAAATGTGATACATACTTGATAACCAGTAAAAGTATACAAGAAATATATATGGTATTGAATATAAATTTTGTTCTTTCAGACATCGTACATTTATCGAAACTTCATGGAACTTATTTATTTTTATGGAATTGTAAAGGCAGAATAAACGAGATCACGCCTGCAAGCTATAGAAGAAATTAGGCTATTATTTCTAATGCAAATTATTTTGATAACTATAATTAAATTAATAATTTTAGCGAGTCAATTCGCGTGCTAAAACTAGTCACAGAAGCATTGTGATTGATGAGGGTGTTTCATCTAAAATCCCGTTATGTATATTATTGTAAATAAGATTATTTATCTGAGTTTAATAATAGTGATATTTTTTGTCAAGACAATTCGACAAATAAAATGTTATATTGATTGCGTTTTGTTTCATTTATGTGCACATCTCTCACTTTTGGATTAAGCTTTTTTATGGGTTTAGGGAAAACATCAAATGATCCCTTCCGCTGTGCAGCTGGAAACTCTCGTCAGGCTTTTGCTGACCAAAACGTACTTTGTTCCTCCTGGAGGTCTTTGTGTGCTATGGCCCCGGCACTTTTGGGAAAGCTTGGAAACTATGTAATTACTAGCAGTTTTCTGCGATTTTAACATCGAGACGTAATTGTCTCATCAGGGGTTTATCTCAATCGGTTTAGCTGTTTTAACTCGAATGGGTACATACTCGAGAGTTTGTTCCACCACTTTCCCAGCGATAACACATATGTATGAAGTGGTAAAGTGCGGGAGTTTTAATAGTTGTTTTTTTTTTTTTTGTAAAAAATATCTTTCATCTCATTCTGATTATCTTATCTTTCATCTCATTATGATACTGTAACTATTTAGTTTAAATAGGTTCATCAAAAAAGATTATTTCCGGCGATCTAATCAAGGTCGCCGAGAAGCCATGGATGCGGGTTGCTGAAGATCGCGCAAGGTGGCGAGCCTTGGGAGAGGCTGTCCAGCAGTGGACGTCTTTCGGCTGAAACAACAACATCAAAAAAACTTATAGGTACAATATTTTAATTACTGTATTGTATCTACGAGGTGCTCACATAACGCTCGGAGTTGCAAGTTGTTATTTAATTAGTAGGTAGTACATCAGTAATAATGTAATGACGAGTGAGAATGATCACAATGACTCCGTAAGCCACGACCAATCGACATCCGTGTGAATCTCCTGAAACAATGTCGCTACTGAGTATGACAAAAAATATGTTATGTCTTTGGCGAAGCCTCGTAGCTTATGTAGTAAGTAGTATTTAGTACGTAATAGTTAAATTCGTATAACCATCTTATTCCTGCAAATTCTAGAGATTCTAGCAGGTTAGATAAAATGTCTTCTTCTGGCAAAGATCCGCTATATAATGGAGTAATTACTATTATATCTCGCTGCACTTATATTATTCAGCTGAATAATTTGTTTGTTTGTATGTATATCTGTACGTGCTAATCTCCGGAACTACTAGACCGATTTAAAAAAATCTAAGTGTTATATTGTCTATTTATAGAGGCAGGCTATAGGCTACTGCTGAGCTGCTTTTATGCTGTGCGGGTGCTAGTATATACCTGTATATACTCATTTTATAAAGCTGAAGCTTGTTAACTACTACTTCTGCGCTGTATTAGACACTACTACAGTGTCAGGTAGCCCATTTATTGGAGGAAAAACAATATAAGTATTTAAAAAAACTAGCCTTCATTACCTACGAATATTCGTAATCTTAAACTATGACATAATCACATGAAAAGGATAATTTACATTAAAATTTAATAACATACACTGTATCTACACAATACAATGCGGTATGCAAAACGAGCAATTTATAGTAAAACTAGTAAAACTACGCCTAAGTAACTAACTTTTATGGCAGCCTAAACGTAGCATCAGCGATGTGAACGAAGCTTCATTAAAACATTAGCAAAAACATCGGATATAGCTCTTATGGAAATAGGATTAAGTGGAAATGACTCGGTATTACCTAACAGCCGCGTCGGGGGGGATTGCTAGTGATGCGCGCACGCATATTTATGCGAATTCCATAAGTAGAATATTTATCAAATTAATTTCTGGTTTGCTTTTATTGCTGTTGATTGATTGATTTGGTTGTAAGGCTGGTTGTCGACTCTCTAACATATCGTTAATTTCAACCATGGTGTGAAATCGAAGATTTCAATTATTCTTTAGTACGTAGATATATACATTACAAGGTCCAAAAGGGCCAGAAATTGTAGTTAGGTAGTTCTGGGGTCTCCTCGAAAGTAAGACAGAATCGGCAACAATAATGATTTAAAATAATTTCTAAATTTGTTTATAGGTACAGTTTCTCTACATAATTATGGATATTAAAAGCTATTAAAACAAGCCAAAGTAAAACAAAAGACTAGGTACTGCATTTGAGTAAACGGCCAAGTGTTTACATTGAGCGGTTTCTTCGACGTCGGATTACCGCACATCCCTTGCAGCAAGCAAGACGATCGTCTGGAGCCCACTTTCAGTTTCTACAAGTCGGCCGAACAGCAA